>CM037075.1:41561065-42761065 GCA_020882685.1 Aphelinus atriplicis | reverse complement strand
TTCACCACTTGTGTGAAAAAGATTTGCACTTTCGTATCTGTGTGTTTATATAGGAGAGTTGAAAAATATTTATATAGATTGATGAAATGTGAAGAGATTCGTGCTTGGATTGAGTGAAAATCGTTAAATATTTATCTTGAGAGGCAATGTGTATTGTAATTTACATTATTCAATCGAAACTGTAATATTTTTTGATAAAAACTGCAGCATAAGTTTAATATTCAAGAAACTTTGTGGTAAGTCTTATGATTTGATTTTTATTTTTTTTCCGCAGAGTATATCGTAATAAATTTTATTTTATTGGTCAATTATATTATTAATCAAGTCGTTGTCACATCAATAATCATGTGATTCTAATGATCTTTGACTTCAGTCCCATTATTTCGACGGCCCTTACGAAGAAAAGCACATTTCAAATCTCCGACGAAAAAAAACACATTTCGTTTATCGGACGAAGAAAAACACATTCCAGTTTCTCAGTCGAAGAAAAACACATTTCGGCTTCTCGGACGAAAAAAAGCACATTTCAGCTTCTCGGACGAAGAAAAGCACATTTCGACGAAGAAAAGTACATTTCAGGTTATTCGATGCGGTAGAAAATTATCTGCGCATTACCACGTAAAATAATACATTACACACAAGTAAAATAATACATTGCACGTTCTCACACACTCTCACGAGTATTGAGATACCCAATTTCATACACTTCATCATTCAATATATTACGTAGCTGAAATGTGCTTTTCTTCGTCCGAGAAGCTGATATGTGCTTTTTTTCGTCCGAGAAGCTGAAATGTGTTTTTCTTCGTCGTAAACCATGAAATGTGCTTTTCTTCGCCGGAAGGTCGAAATGTGCTTTTTTTCGTCGGAGATTTGAAATGTGCTATTCTTCGTAAGGGCCGTCGATTTAAAGAAATAAAAAAAAAATAATTCCAAAAAGTTCACAAATGGAAATAATGATTCAACCAGTAATTTTAATTTCACGGGCAAAAATGACAGATCATTATTCAATTGGGTTAGTATATGATAAATTTACAAAGTCTAACATAGTTCATTCATTCTTCTTCCAAATTAATTGAACTTGTATTCCATTATTTCACCCTTCAACTTGCGTGATTTATATATCTTTATATCATACCCGAATCAAAATATTACACAAGTAGCTAAGATATAAAATATATAATTTATTAAGTTCAGTCAGTAAACCGTTTAAATAGTAATAAAATGATAGTGAAGATGCAAATGAACGTATCTGTGGATGCTATAAGCGTTAATACGTATATAATAATCGTTACATAATTTTTCTACAGTTTTTTATGCTTGTATTCCTTGAAATACCAGTAGATTAAGTTGATCGTGAACGTTTAAAATTAGATGTAAGTAGATATAATAATTTTTAATCAATTACTACTGAATTACTCCACCGAGCGATTACGATTGTTGTTCAAATGAATACCTCTGTAAATATTTTACTATTGTAAAAATATAGAAGTGATTGGAAAACTTTATCATTTTTTTCACTCATTTTCGGAGCCATCCCAATACTTACGTCATTCATTTTTCTCGTTATACTAGAAACTATTGCTACCAAAGTATATGATTCCTCATTTCTTCATATATTATATCCTTGCTACTACAAGTAAAAACCAACATATAGAATATCAATAGTTTTATGGCTAGTTAGCTAATTCAAAATGATTGACTGAAATTGTTTTTATAAAACTTTCTCAATATTGCATATATATTTATACAAATAATAAATACATCAAGAATATTAATATATAATAATTGTTATAGATACTGATTCTTTAGCTCATTGATCAGAATTATTAAGAAGTGTATTTTTCAAAAAAAATACGATCGTATTTATCAAGAAAAAGCAAAAATAGGCATATACCTCGAAAGATAGCTTGAGCAAAAAAAAAACTTCAAAATAATAATCTAATTTCTGATCGAGATTCGAGAAGACTATATAATTAGGTCAATTTTTGTATTGAAAAAAGAAATATTCATAATTCGTGACTGACGATTGCAGCGCGCTAAAAACGCGGTTGCGAAAATATCAACACGAGGTGCTTCTAGGTCAACCACTTGATCATAGAATACATGGATTCGGGAATCGGAAAGCCGGCTTTGTGTATATTTTATTATTCGAGGTGAGCACATGTCTCATATCAGTTGTCATTTTCAAACTACTCAATGTATATAGACAGCTAGTAAAAATTGAAATCGCCTTCAGTCATCCTTGGCAGCATCGAGTTCTATTGTTTGTGGCGTTCCAGTATTGACTGTTGGTGCGAAAATCTCTTATCTTCGTTGTAGGGATTAAGATGGAAGAGAAACAAAAGCATGTCGAAAAGTGAATGCGATCCTTTGTGAGTATAGATGTAATGACATAAGTGCACGGTTTTCGTGGAATTTAGATGAAAATTCATCGATCATTTTACTCGCAAGTATATCAGCTAGATAGTGACTGCTGAGCACGTTTTCACGAATCGCTATTTCAAATTAAATTATTTCACTTGATCATTTTTCACTTAATCTTATATATGAGTATGATCAGTAATGATCGGGCACGGGTGCATTTACCCAGTAATACGCGTCACGAGAAAGAAATATGATTACATTTCTTTTTGTCTTAGGCTATCTCACCACCGGGGTAATACAAGTACTGAGTATATAGGCAGGTATGTGCGCGCGAGATAAACAAATCATGTCAGAAGTGTCAGAACCTGCTGAACACGCGTTTCTTATATGTATATATGTCTGTTTCAAATCACTCTTATACGGTGTTTGAGAACATCTCCTATATATAGTGTGAATATCTCCTTGAAAACAAAAAAAGGGATGCTGAATTTCAAATTATTTTATTAATGTGCATCAATATATAAGAGCAATATACGTCTACAACTGTCACAAATCATTTTTCGTTCGATACAAAAAGTTGATTATGGAAACTATTGATAATAATGTAGATTGTAAGCTAAAGACATTAATCACCCAAAGCTTCAGAAAGCTTTTAAATTATTTGAGAATAATGAGTTCAAGATACAATTATTCCTATATTGAGAATTATTATTCAAACTACTCCTAATCCGAATCAAATAACACATGAATTATTTTTGTAATGATTAAAAGCAATAGAGGATGAAAATACGATTCAATATCCAAAGGGGTGAACAATTTGTTTATTCTTATTCAATTAACATATTTTTTTGTAAGTAGTCTGGATATTTAGGAAAAAAAGGCAACTATTCTGATGCAACAACTAAAATTATTGACCTTGTGAAAGTAGTATGCTATGAATTGATTTTCACTAATATGTTTCAGGATGCTGGATTTAACAAATCAGCTATGAAGATTCATTCACAGATGGGTTTGCTTAATTGCTTTCCAGGTGTTTTTATGAATTTGAGCTCAATAACAATTAAGACTTTGAGTAGTGATTTTCTTTACTTGAAAAAACTTCACCAGGGACAACAAGCCAATTTCTTCTTAAACCGAAGAATAGTTCATCATGCCTAGCATATCATATTGTTTACCGGCAAAACGCCGGAGAAATAATAACTCAAGATCAAAAGTGAACAAAAATAGAAAAACCATTGTTAGCTCAAAAAGTCTGCCTATTAAGTTATTTTCTCCACCAAAGATTTTCGTCAAAACTGAGGATAAGCTTGCTGTTAATGCTCACCTCAAAGACCTCAGGGTGATTTACACTTTTTTAATTAGTTTTTGCTTATATTATTATAACTGAGTTAAAATTTCAGTCGATACAGTTTCAATTGAATAAAATGTTTAGTTTTCGATAAAAATTCTCATGATGCAAGTAGTAGCTATAAATGTAATTTTTTTGTGAAAAGTTTCAATTCACCATGTCAAAAACATTTCATTTTTCTAATGAAAAGCTTTATTTCATTCAAAAGGTTCAACTCATCAAATTGGAAACTATTTATGATACTTTTGAAAGTTACTCAGCCAGTGAGGTTGAGATGCAAACTTGTAACTATATCAAACTCCTGAAGAGCTCTATTTTTAATGTTGGTTCTCAAGTTTCAAATCAACAAACCAAGAAAGACAGTTTCAGAACAGTTGATAATCAGTTGCATCAGAAAGCCTTCATAGTTGCCAATATTTCTGAACTTTTCAGAACATCTGTTGAAAATGAAAATATTACGTTTGATGAAATATTAAATGCTTGCAATAAGTATAACAATGAAACCAACACAAGCAAAAGCCATGTTGAACAGACACTTGATCAGTCAAATAAAGTTTCCAAATCTTCCTTGAGGCCGACATCTCATCCTAATGTCAACGGTCAGACTACAACTAAAACCAATCAACTCAGAAATTCAAAGGTAAAGAATCATTTTCGTTCATTCTATCACATTTTATTCGTGGATTTGGAAATTAAATTTCAATTTTTTGTTTTAGAAGACTCGATTCATTAAACTCGAAAAAATGTATGATTCTGCAGAAGATTATTCAGATTCGGAAATTAGTCAGCAAACTCATGAGTATATTGATCCATTGAACTCAAATTCTTTCAATGCTTTTGAATGTGGAGCTGTAGAGTCTGCTATAAATGAAATAGATATCGAAGCGAATTATATGGACCCAGAAGAGCCCATTGAACAAAAAAATTCTGGACTAGAAGCTCTGAGTAGTAAAGCTGATCATGCATGCAATGAAATTGAGTGCATTCCAATTAAGCGTGATAAGAAAGACTCTGCAAGCAGAGATAATTGCGTTATTTCCGAGGCAGAAAAAATTAGCTCGGTTAATCTAGTGGATAATTCACTGAAGACACCTTCCAAATCAAATTTGAAACATGCAGAATTTATCCCTATTCTTGATGATAAAAATTTCGCATCTAAAAATATTCCACTCAAGGATCTCAGGGTACTATTATTTTTTTTCTTTAAAATAATACCGTCAGTAAATAATAAATGATCAAAGAATGATATTCATTTTTTATTTTCGTTTGAAAGGTCCAACTCATCAAATTGGAATCAATAAGCGACGTTCATGAAAATTGTTCGGCAAACAAAATTGAATTGGAAACTCATAATAAATACTTCGAACTTTTAATCAACTCATACTCTAATTGTGATCCTGTCATCAACTGTCAAAGACCAAGTGGTCTTGATGTGAAATCAATAGACAAGTCGCTTGCCTCAAATTGTTTAGATTTGAAAGACAAAGGAAAAAAGATTTTGCGTTCGACTTATTCACCTGAAAATGCGAATACTATTGATGTGGAAGATATGCCACTACACTATAGATTACCACTAGAAAGAAAAAAAGAGTCGAAGCCACTTCGTATTTCTAAAACTTTGAATACATCTACTAATCGACAAAAAATATCCAAGTTTAAACAGGAAAATCATGGAAAGAGAATACCAAAAATGTCTCCAAATACAATGGTGCTGATACATGAAATTAAAGTTGAGTGCCCTATATGTGATAAAATATTCGAATCCGAAAAGATCCTGAAAATTCATTATGAAAAATTTCATAAGAACAACGATAATCTTGTAATTAACCCAATTCGAAAATACAAAAGATATAGAAAAAAAATAACGCCATCTGTGAAGGAGACAAACATTGTAAAGATGAAATGGAAACCCAGATATTTTGAAAAATCAAAATGTTTCATATGCGCAAGTACATTTGAAACAAAGGAATCCTTCTTTGATCATATTAAAACTCACTATCCTCGGAAATCACAAGTTTGTAAAAAAACTAAACTCCAGCGGAGTCGATCAATAGAAATCTTGTTAGAAGATAGAACTGAAGAGCAACAGTCTGACAATTATAAAGTTATAAATAAGGATTGTGAAGAGAGATCTGTGATTGAGTTGGACTTAGATAATGACATGAAACAGGACATGGTATCAAAACGAGTGCAGGTCAGTAAAATAATGATGAAATTTTGAGTTCAATAATATTTTTTTGAATACCTAGAGTGTAGTCATTGGAAAAAAATATGTTTCTATCTTTTCTTTCATAAATACTGCATAAAATGATGAGAAATAATTAACCACCCTGATTAATTTTTGCAGACAGTGGATCATGAATATGAAAGAACATGTGCAATAGCAAAGCCTGCCAAAGTACTAGGAACCAAGTCATTAATAACTTGTCCTTGCCATACTCTTAAAACTACCAATCAAGATCTACAAATAGAGATTGTATTATTCTGTAAAATATGTGATATTGTTTATCGTCAACAAGATTGTTTTCTGATGCACTTCAGCTCTAGTCCAAAGTGCCTTCAAATGCGAAGCAACAGGAAAATAACCAGGATACCAAAAATTGTCTGTACTAAATGTCTATGGCTGTTTGATTCACTGCAAAAAATGCGCACCCACCTTGAAATACACGCTCTTCAGAATTATCAAGGACCCATCACTTTCGGCTGCAGGATATGTAAAATAGTATTTTCTAACATTGGAGACGATTTCCATCAGCACTGGTACAATCATGTAAAGTTTCCTAACTTGATGGCTAGCAAGTATTGGTTCGATTCTGAAATTGGAGAGTCTTTTGATAATATGAAAACTAATGAGAACAGGAAAAAATCTTTGAGTTTCAGTGAATATTCATGTTTGAAGTGCAAGTAAGTATATTATTACTATTCTTCATTTATTTTTGAGTAAAAGAATTCATGAGTTAATTTCATAAATATTCAATTTACAATGAGGATATTTTATACTTGATGGAAATCCAAATTGATCCAAATCAAAATTTGATGACATGAAGTATTCCTTAAAAATTCTTGAATAGTAGCAAAGTCATAAAGAAAAATTGTTCACTTCAAATAAAAAAAGAGAAAATAAATCATTGAAATGTCAATAATCATGGTGCATGACATAATGTCTGTCGTAAGAACTAAAACTTCTCTTGAACATATCCTTTTTATTTTGTATTCAATTTTAAAATAAAAAGTGATTTTTTATCCACAGGTCATCTTTTAATTTTAGACTAGAATTTGAAGAGCACAGCCAACAAGATTGTGAGAACCAAAGATTTGCCACCCTTGGGATCACAAAAGCTAGTGCCAACAGGCAGATCATCAAAATTGCATGCAGCCTCTGTAAAAAGTTATACACAGGCAAAGAAAGATTTGATCAGCATCGTAAACAGTGTAAATTTCTAATGCCCCCAGAAGTTCCATTCTATCGTGTGTTCCATTGCATAACTGGAAAGACTTTTATTTGCTGTTTCTGTTCTGAATTAGCTAGCTCTATTGATGAAATGAATCAACATTGGCAACAAGTTCATTGCTCTTTACAGGAATTGTACACATGTAAAACGTGCAATATTGTGCCTACGAGTGATCCAACCATCTACACGTATCAGAAATTTGAAAGACATTGTCTTCTCAAACATGATCGTGAAGTTGTCACATGTCTTGTATGTTTCATTAGTGCCAAATATTTTTGTAGTATCTGTAAGTTGAAATTTAGCAATTTAGAATTGCTAAGAAATCACGAATTATTTCATGAAAGGACTTGATTCGAAAATAATAAAAAATAAGAACGGAAATGATAGCTAGCTAAAATTGGAAGCACAAAAACGATTGTTAAAGCTTCAGATTTACGTTTTCCATCGGCATTCTTTTATGGAATATTCAGAAAATATTTTATAGTTAATACTATTTTTGTATACAAGTCTATTTTTGTAATAGGTGATTTGTATGAAAATAAAAAATTTAAACATTTTTAAAATACAGAAAGTAAATTCCTAATAGGAAGTTTTTGGAGGGTGATCGAGGAATTACTTACAGTTATATAATGTTATATGGTAAATATAATATAGAATAAAATAAAGACGCCAACTTAATTTCAGATTAAGTTGAGAAAAATATTAAATGCAAATGATATGTGATGAGAATTTTTATTTTTATTTATTTGGCATAAATAACTATGGCTGAATTATCGAAAGTTTTACATATTAATTTGTTATTTATTCAATTGTCAAACCATAAAGAATAGTGATGATAATAATATTGAGAATGACTGTGGAGTCTGTAATGCTAAATTCGAGTTTAATGACTGAATCATCATATAATAGAATTAAGTAAACATTGAGTCATCATAAGTGTTAGATTTATCTAACCATATGTTTGCTATAGTTTATGATTGTTAATTTTGATTTACCATCTTTGTAAATATTTTCTATTACTATAAGCAACTTGAACATAATACATATAGTTATGTAGTCAATTATTTCACATTCTACATAATAAATTGTCCAAAAGATCTTGTTCACTGTAGTATGTATGTAAAACCTAAATATAATTTGTCTTACAAAAAATGTAAAGTTGTCCTCTGCAGATTATTTATAGGTATTGTAAATGGTGTTTCTAATGTTCTGATGGTAAAGAGTGAATATGATGATATCAGTAATAAAATAAACATTATTTCTCACGAGATCATATGGGATGATTTGCGGAGCCAAGGCTTCGTAAAAAGCTTTCCATCAGTTTTAGGCAAAATCTCGGTTTGTAAAGTCGGGTTTCGTGAAAAACTTAAGTGTATGGTCAAGGTTTTTTAAGATTATTTACATGCAAGTAAAAAAGTGTCTCTCTAATACTTGTTCATTTCCCGAATATTGTTTTTTTTCTATAAAGACCAATTATATATTATTAACTCAAAATTAATAATAGTTTTCTGCACATAGAAAAATACTTGGCATTACTTATATGATATATACACCGATACTTTCAATTTGAATATCGAATATGGAAGATTCTTTACGTTATCGACTTTAGTGGAATATTTTGCTATTGACTGACTTGTCTTCAATATCAACTACATTCGATTGACGCAATAATAATAAGTAATTCATTTATAATTCTCCAGATCTCCTGAGTTGTATTTCGACAAATCTAAATACCATCGGTATCTATTATAAAAAGCGAGAAAGAACATTCAACGCGAAGACTCGAATATCACATTTTATTTAATGTTTTCGAAAGAAAATTTAAAAGAAAATTATTGTCATGCCAAAGCGTCGACCTGCGAACAAGCAACGAATATTTGGAACAAGTTAATAATAATCGTTCGTCTATTTTTTTCTATTTTTTTTTTTCAACCACTTTTAAAGCCACTAGTTGCGCGGGGGAAGTCTTCAAAGTCGGCGTGAACGCGAGAGGGAGAGAACGGCCCAAAATAAAAGCTAAGTGGGGAGATCGAGATCATCAGAGAGCGCAGTGGGAGTGTACATTTGACCGCCGAGTGTCTTGGTGATTGGACCGCAAGAATTTTCTCGGAGTGAATGGAGAGGGCCAGAGGCGTGGGCGAGAGAAAGCTGAGTTTGCGATTGGTCCCAAGAGATTTTCGTGCGAAAGAGAAAATTCTGGGGAGATCGCCAAGCAGAACAAGGAAGCGACCTCATAACGTGAGTGATCTCCCTGACGATTCCTATATATATTTGGCACATGCACATATCGTATTCCGTCAACTTCATTCAACTAGTGAATTTTCTTCAATTTTTATTTTACTCTACAATAGTATTTCACTAAGACTCTGCCTGCTGGTTCCGACTTGTTTATTATGATTAGGCAGCAGCATATATTATTGTGCAATTAGTCTGAAGAAGCGGGAATAATGTCAGTATCACATCTTGCGATCTAACACGCTCAGCAAGAAAATGGAATTTCGAGTATCAAAGAATGAAGTGAGTAACCTTATTAATGTGCAAATCCAATGTTATTTATTGACAACATTTTTCTAAAATATCACCGAAAGTAAATTAATATGCTACATATATATGTCATCATGCGTTTACACGCTACAAATCTGAAATCGCTGCCTATAGCGAAACGATCTTTCTCTTTCTCATTGATGAGGGGCCGTCACTGCATCAGTGGTGTCGTTAGTCGTACTTACAAGTGCTTATAGATCCTTACACACATTTTATACAACTGAAAGGATAATCACACATCAACAACACCTCACTTTCATTCTACACTACTTGAAAGTTACACGTGTATGAAACATGTGTAATATTAATCATTTGCATAAAACATATGTTCCATGCCGCCCAATTGCTATGGATGAAACAGTTGCATGAATAGAGTGAGTGCTCATGTATTTTCTTCCGTTGATCTAAATTCTTAGTATATACGGTGTAATTCTACTCCCGTGCGGTTGCCGGTGACAAACGGCCGGCGACGAATGAAATCTGAACGAAATAAGCATTATTATTCCGCTTCCTCTTACGAGTTCATTTTGACACCTTTCTATACTATTTTTTAAAAGGATCATATTTAGAAACTTCTGAATCTCCTTCACAGTAGAAATGACATCTCTTTTTACCATTCTCGTAAAGAGCAAATCGAAATGTACCAATAATTAAAAAAAATGATTCCGTGTCGAGTTAATGTATATTTGCTTTTTATAAAAGCAGCTGAACCGTTGAGGGCAAACAATTCGTTCGCGTGACAAATATGCTCCACACAAAACATCTATAAAAAAAACCCGAAGAGCCCAAGACGTCAACAAGTTCATAAATAGTATTAGCTGTTTTATATCAGTAAGGCGCGAAATAGTTAAAGCGGATTCTTAAAAGGTCATACATATATATAACACTATGTTCCGCAGGAACCAATGACTCCTTCGAAATCGTTCTAAAAATGTATTTTGTACAGGATGAGATTCGCAGAAAGTGGATGAATGGTGACCCGTGGACGGAATGTTGTAATAAATACAGTCGAACAGCTCTAATGCCTCCAGCAAAATCGGCGAATGGCTTGCTACGGTGCAAGATGCCTTCGCCGGGAAAACAATCACCAACAGCCGCCGGAAATGTAAATGTTCGACACACGAGGGACTTCATCGCCCGCGGAAGGAAGTCCAAGTTCCCGATGATGAGCGAATGTGACACACCAAAAAAGAGACCGCGCACCTCCAACAGACAACATTCGAATGGTAGCCCAAGTGGCAACGAACTCTCACCACGAGATATGGAAAGAGCAACAATGATTGACTCAATGAGGGAGTTTCGTAAGCACAAGATGCCTGTTCCTAAAAGTAAAAATGAACTACTTTACAATGCCAAGGTGATTTTTTAATTTTAATTTTATCCATTTCTTTAGCTTCAGAAATATTGAAAGTCACAGATGTATTTTATTATTATGGAATTCATAATAATATAATTGGCTTTAGAAGATTTCACTCATAGTTGAATTTACTATGAGTGAATCCAATTTAGAAATGAAAATTGGTGATGCCAAAGATGGATTTGTTCATCGAGCGATTTGATGGAGATTCTTTTTATAAGCCAAACCATATCAAGTTGGATAATGATCATTTATTTAAAACAGCTGATGATTAAATATAACTGATATTGATTGTTTATTTCCCTCAAACTATGAAAAATGGATGTTTTTTTCTTTCCAAAGGTTCAACTTGTCAAACTAGAGCAAATCTGCGATAAATTTCAAGACTATTCTGCGAGTGAAATTGAGTTGCTGACTGATAGATATATTAACCTCTTGATGAATTCAAACTTTTCTTGTGTCACAAAGTCAAAATCCAAACTCATCAGCCTAGTCAAACACAAACCCAGCAGTGTTGAAGATGAACTATCTTGTTGGTCAGCTGGATTCCTAAACAAAGTAAATGATGAAGATGCTCTATTATCTGAAGAGATAATTGAAGAGATCATAGTCATTGCTAATACTAAACAAGGTCCAGGTGTGCAATATAAACAACACAGTACGAATACCACTGACAATGAGCAGGAAATAGTATCATTCCAGAACTTGAATCTGACTCAAGTAGGCAAAGAAGACCCCCATGAATTGGAGGATTTGAATTCTGATCTGAGTCTATTGGTAAAAAATGAAGATGGAATTAAAATCGAAGAAAATGAAGTGAAAGTAAAAGAAGAATTGCAAGAAATTGAAGAAGTGAATGAAATTAGAGTGAAAGAAGAAGGAGTGCAAGAAATTGAAGTGAAAGAAGAAGTGAAAGAAGAAAACGAGCACTCTTTGAAGATAATAGCTCTTGATAGGCCTGCAACTGTGCTTGAATGCACTGATAACAATATGACTTTTGTTACTAAAAACTCTCTCAATCAGCATCAAAACTGCAAGCTAGAGGTCGAAACAGAATCTAATTTGAAGAATGCAATATTTGCAGAGTCTCACTTGAAGCCACAAAAGCCATCAGCAAGTAACAACTTCTCTAGTATTAATATTCCGCTTAAGGATCTTAAGGTATTATATTAATTGAAGATTATTTTAAATATTATTTGCAACTGTAAAATAACATTTCCTTTCTCTTGCAGGTTGATCTTATTAGACTTGAGGCGATTTGCAATAATTTTGATGATTATTCAGCTACAGAATTGGATAATCTAATTAATGGAAATTCGTCTGAGGCTATCTTTGAAAAAGTACCACAGGTGAGTTGATTTATAGTTTTGCTCACAATTAGTTCAGCATTAAGCATGAAAGTAGGTTTATGAAATGATTAGATTAAAAAGTATGCATACATTTTGTGGTTGTATATATGTGTGCGCGCGCGTGTGTGTGTGGGGGTGTGTGTGCGGGCTAAAAAGTGTTGTATTTTAAACTATACCAAGAATATATTGAAAATTCATAACTCATGTTTTCATTGATCATTTTGATTCTATTTTATCAATTAATCTACAAAACGTAACTAAATACTTTCCAAATAATAATTAATCGTGAAATAATAAAAATATCATACCAATTGAAGATTTTTTATCTATTTCAGCCTTTGCAACAAGGTGGAACAATAAATTTTGTGCCAATCAAACCAATAAAGGTTCTTTGCAATAAGCCTTGCATCTTGTGCTCGTGTCACACTCTCAACAGCAGCAACCAAGAATTGGGAATAGAAATCGTACTTCTATGTAAAATATGCAACGTTGTTTTTCGCAGGCGAGAATGTTTCGAGGCTCATAATGACTTTAGTCCCCAATGTCGGTTGTCTCTTGAAAAAGATCAGTCTACTAGAATTCCAAAACTTCTCTGCAGTGATTGTCCTTGGTTACTGGACTCGTTGCCAAAAATGCACACTCATCTTCAAATACACGCACGTCAAAATTATAAGGGCAACGTCTCTTTTAGCTGTAATATCTGCAAAATACAATTCTTTGGCATTGGAAACATCTTCCATCAGCATTGGTATGAACACAGTGGCTTTCCGAATTTTGTGGCCAACAAGTATTGGTTTCAAGATTACGCATTTGAAGATCCCAATCTTGCAATAACCAGTAATAAAGATGAAGAGAAATTTTTATGCGTTGCTGAATATGTATGTCCAGAATGCAAGTAAGATAATTTTGAAAACCTTTATTGAACTATAATGACTTTTGTCTTGTAGATACTTAAAAATGTAAACGATTTTTTTTTTCTGCAGATTGTTTTTCAATTCTGAAACAGCTCTGCAAGAGCACAAGCTTCGGTATTGCAAATTTTCATTAGTCGTTCCAAAAACCAACGCAGCTGTTGACAATGAAAAGATAAAGATCATTTGTCAGCTTTGTCAGTTGTGTTACAATACCAAAGAAAAATTTGATCGTCATTGCGTTGTGTTCAATCATGTCATGATTCCGAAAATATCATACTTGGAAGTTTCTGTTACGCTTACCCAACGAGTTTTCGTTTGCACTTTATGTGACCTACGCATTTCAACGTCTATCGAAGGTATGGAGCGACATTGGAAGCAAATGCATAGTCTTCTGAAGACATTATATACGTGTAACGTCTGTAAAATTGATGTCAACTTTACCAGTAATCCTAGTTTGTACACTTTTGAAAAGTTCAAAAAGCACTGCCTAATCAAGCATAAAAATGAAACTACTAAGTGTTTAGTGTATTTTCATATAGCTAGATATGCATGTGTTATATGCAAATATGGTTTTGCAAACCAGACGTCGCTGAGAAAGCATCAAGTCTTGCACGAAAATGTTTTAGAAATGAGGCACTCAACCCCCTCAAAATAATGTTGATATCCATTAATCTATATGACAATGACTATATTTTGTGTTTGTTGTAATCGGAAGATTCCCATCCCAGTAAGCATTGAATAATTTTATTATAGAATATGAATGATATTATTAATTCTTCTGTATAATAGTATTTCGATTTATTTCAAGTATTGGATTGCGTGATTTTTCCATCTTCTTTTTTTATTTGTTCTACTACAAAGTTTAGTTATTATATAGTGAGTTAGAGATACCGTTTTAATATTGAATTTATACAAAGAGAGATAAAATAGAAATAGAAATTTCATAGAATGAAATGTAAATATATAGAAAGAATTTGCGATCTATAATGGTTTACTTAGAATAACGCATACATTCGTTATGTGGAAATTCATTGAATGAATTCTGGAAATATTTTTACAAAAATATAATCATGAGTAAACATGAATCGCACAAGATGTCGTGTTATTTAATAACCGAAATGAAAAAATAAAATTAAAAAAAACAAAAATTGAAACTTTGTAAATTAATCAGCACTTCCACATCAAGTAATTCGGTTAAAAATAATTTTTTTATTTTGGCTTAACAAATTTGTTACTGCGAATCCTTAGATAATTATATGGACGAACGCTCGGATCAGAGTTACGGATGTTTAGCTGTAAAATTCAGTTCAAAACTTCAAAGTATCTTTATTTTTTGAAAAAATGAAAAGCTTGCGAGCACTGTTGAATAATACAGGATTTTCTACGCACAGAAATGCTTCCTTTTACTTACTCTTGCTAAGCAACATTTAATTTGAAAGAAAAACAATCATCTGATAAAATAATAAGTTCTGATAACTATACAAACAATAGTGAAAAATTCTGTAAATTCACTAAGAAATTTAATAAAAAATACGTCCTTGTGTAAAGTACAAATTCGATCTATAAAATAAAACTCTTTAAAATGAAGATGCAAAAGAGAAAAACAAAAAAATCAGCTCAAAATAAATTATATATTGTTGCATACAACCTCCATTGTTCGAAAATTATAATCAAATCATAAAATAGGTATTCAATGATGTTCGTTTATCTTTTGAATTATATCTATTGTTGTCTTTTTGAAGCAGATTAAGCCTACCATTTGCTTAACTTGGAGATTATTCATCATAAATATTCTATTTATAAATTTATCGAAATTAGCTTTCGATCTACTCTTGATTTTACGATTAAAAAATAAAATTTCCAATGTGGTAATGAATAGACATTTTGATTTACAAAATTTTATTTTGAAATCTTATTCAATGCATAATTTTTACAATAACCTCCTTGTTCAAACAGTTTCATAAAAGAATTTTGCAACAAAAAGATGAAACAATTTTGAGAAACTATGCAAATGTGAATGAATTGCCATAAAAAATGTTGATAAAGTAAATCTTGAAATTTCTTATTATAATTAGAACTTTCTTATAAAATCAACAAGGAGTATAAATTAATCTTCTAATCTCTCAATTTTCGAAAATATTCACTCACCAATACATGTTTTGGAAATTATATTATTCAAATACTCATTTATTCTACATTGTATTCATTTTATTTTAAACCTGAAGCAATATTGTTATCATTCCGAAAGTGATTTTCTAAAGGTTCTCCAATAATCTGGCGAAATAATCAGTGGAAATGATTTAGACACCTACATACATTTATTGCGTACATTGAGTTTTGTGTCAATAATTTCATATGGAATTCAAAGTTGTATGTATATACTCGTAGAATGAAAAGTATAATAATCAATAGGAAAAAGTAATTGTTGAAAATCTTCTTGTCATTACATATTTTAATCAAAGAAATTTTGAGATCTAATAATCTTTATGATTTTGCTTCAGGTACATACATACTTACAATTACATTAAGTACTAGCCGCAGCGCTTGTTCATATAGCAATGCAAGTGCTTCATACGTTTGCAGAGTTTGCGTCAGAAGCGAGATACGCAAAATGCACGGAAAACTAGCTTTGGCACGTGATTCACGTTTAACGTTGATATTGCTTCAACGTTCTTCATGGAAAAGAAAAACAGATAAGTTAATGACTCTACACTTTTGCCTTATATACTTAGAATACGTTTAATATATCTTAGACAGTTCAATTTCTTTGAACATTGCTACCTTAATTATTTTCATTTTGTAACGATCAAGTTTATACATAGCTTGTGCAACAAAGCAGTGCCTGCAGTATGCATTTGTGAAAGTGTCACTCTTGCGAAGACTCGATTTTGTTTTTTTAATTTATTTTTCTCGTCGAAATTTCGAGGCACTTTTAAAAATAATCACTCAATCGGGATCAAATATTACTTTCTAATAATTATTATCCTGAATAATAATAATCATATAACAAAAACTATATGATTTTTAAGATAGATGGTAAAATATGAAATAGTGTACTCGAATATTTCCAATCAGATATAATTAATCATAGCATTTAATGCGAAAAAACCCAAATCATGATTGAATTACTATTATTTTTCAATTATTATTTTTACTTCCAAAATGCCTCGATCGTGTGGCGATACTTTTTACAATATAATGTTTTATATGGCTTAAAATCTAAATATTAACCGAAAATACGCTATAGAATATTGCACACTTATTTTCTCATTTACGCAACATACTGCATTTTCTTCGAGTAATGTTTCATCGTGTCGTTGGAAGAAGCGAATTCTCATTCGTTCTCATATTCGACTCTACATTATGTCATAATACTGGTAACAGGCATAAGATGTACAATTTCATCAGAATTTTTTTACAAAATTACATAGATGCGCAGCGTCTTTTCAATTTTCACAGGGGACGCTAATATATAATTTAATACAAAAATCGGGAGTGTAAAATGTTACAATTTTCACATTCATTACAAAAACATTCAGTCTAAAAGTAAAAGTAGTTAATATTGCGTGTTTGTTGGAAAAATGTATCAAAGATATTAAAATCCAAATGTAGATAGATTCCGAAATATTGATAACAAAAATGTGTTCTTCTAAATTTAAGCAAACCGCTCACTAAACTACTTCTGATGGGCAATGGTTTTATAATCTGACAGATAAAAAAGTTGACATGGGCTTAAAGTTCCAGAAACTGTATGAAATGACAATATAACGTTGGCTGTCAGTAAAAAATGATTTGCGATAAGAATCAAATTTTGTGAAAGTCAGTAAAGAGATTCTCAAGTTTGTAAAAGATTAGTAGAAAAAGACGCCTGTTTGATTGGACCGGAATAGGATCTCAGTTTTACAAATAGTTACATTACATCTAATTATATCGATTGCTTATTTTATCGCGTTTACATTGAGCACGAATAATCGGGCACTTATACATAAGATATATATTCATCGTATTATCATTTTGACGATGATCGATTATTTCTATCAAACTTCATCAAGAGAACAGCCCTCATCGAATAATTAAATATTTTTGAGATTTATTCAATTTTGATAATTGATATTTCTCTCAAAATCTTTGAACAAAATGTTTTTCTAACAAAGTTCAACGATTGTTGTAATATTGGTATTTGGTTATACCGATTAATTTTTGCTACCTCAGCTTCATCGGAATGCTAGTTAATTTCACTTTCGTAAAAATTGAAGCACTCTCAAATGTTCGAACACCGGAAAGATTTTCCATTCAGTAATATACGATTTCAAACGTTTTGTATATCATATATGTATATATAGACATCAACTGACGCTGAAATTTTGTGATTATCCTTGCATTACAAAATATATATTATATATAATTATAATTACAATGTATAATTCAAATTTCTTCAAAATTCAAGTTCATTTTCGAGAATTCGAATATATCTTTTTATAAACCAATTTCACATGACATAAATATTCTGGCGTAGACGCGAAAGAAAAATCGTTTTGCATTAATGGGATAAACTCGTTCGTGCCATTTTAGCATTTTCTTCCAATATAAAACTACAAAAGTACAAAGATCTTATTAGCTGAGTCTGTTCTCTTGATCAGTACAGTAATATTTCCAACTATACGCATCTAATATATCATTTTGGTGCAAAAATATGTTTTTTTTTTGTCAGGTTACCATGAATTTGCACATTATCGGACGTTTTCCCGCTGTCGGAATCAACTCACTAGGTCAGAAGTTACAACTTCGTCGGCCTCCCCCCCCCCCTCCTCACATTTGCCTTTTTACTTCCCTCCAATTATGCTTTATAATTATCAATTCTTACATAATACTGATACTTTAGAGATCTTCGACTAGTAAATAAATACATACCGGTTTATACGACACTTCGGAACATGGAATATTTACAGGTTATCATTCGTATAAAATATTGGATGAATTTTGAGCAAACGAATTATTAATCAAACTATTGGTTCACTTCGAGTATGGTGCGTCATCGGAATCTCGATTTTACAATCGCACCATAGAATATACACCACGTGACAATGTCGCAATGACGTCTCGCGCGCGGTCAATGAATTTTGAGTATTGGAACAGGCACTGATATTGCAATTACACTTTTACACGCGCACACACACACCCACGCAAAACGAACAAGCTTCATGTCGCACGACAATTGTCGCGCGAGCCGTTCGTGCTTTGTTCCATCGCGAATACAAATGCGAAAAGAAAAGAAAAAGTCGCGATCGGCTCGCGATTATTAGAGGGCCGAGGAGCGAACGAACGTGGCGGTGGAGAACGGGTAATAGATCGGTTAGAACCTGCTGATGGCCTCGTCATCGGCGACGAAGTAGTTGGCGTTGTTCCTCACGGCGGAGTTGTACATGCTGTAGGTGGGGCTGACGAGCATGTGGCCCATGAGGCCGGTCGTCTTGTCGTCGATGTAGGACGAGTAGCGGGTGACGTGGCGGCAGCCCTTGTCGCCCCGGCGGAGCGTACTCATGCGCAGCACCGCGTCCTCGGGCCTCAGGCTCTCCGAGAGTATCTTGTCGTCGGCCAGCGAGTGCCGGCTCACCTGGTACACCTGCCGCTTCGCGTCCTTGCGCTGCAGCGTCAGCCGGCCGTCCTCCGTGCGCAGCGGCATCGACGGGTACGTCGGCTGGCGGGCCAGGGTCGTCAGCGTGCGGTCGCCCGTGTCGTTGAAACTTTAACGTCCAACAAATACGCGTTTTGCATTAATATCCCGCTTGTCCCTCTGTGCTTGCTCGGGATCGAGAACAAGGGACGAGAAATTCATTCGGTGCAAGCGATCTTTCCGAGGGTAATGATCGCGAGGACTGGGCCAACGTTCATTTCGTATCGAAAAACTAATGTTTCTTTAATATTCTAGATGAGAAAGCTACTTCAGGTTTTCAGAATGTACCAGCTCCATATCAATTTATGAACTACTGATTACGTTGAAATAACTCGTTTATCGATTATATTCTAGTTGAATATTATATCAAATACAAAAATTAATATTCAAGGATGAAATAAAGATTACATATAGAATTTCATAAAAATCATTTTGCCGTGAAAGGAATGTCTATTTCTTAATCAGTGAATTGTCGGAGTAGCATAAGTAGGCGTAGTTTTCTCCCTTTCTTCTATGAGCTGTTTCGGCTAATGTGTAACAAAGCTATTTTAACATTTGAAACAATGTTATATCTAAGCTTATTATTTTTTTCCGTGATAAGTTTACTTTTACATCAATCAAAGATGTTCAGCAAAGATATAGCGAATTTCGTGAAATTCACAGGGTGAAAAAATCCACGTGCAATGTAGATATACGAAAACTCACGGAAAGACCTTTTTACCGGCGCGTATATAACACACGCATAAGCACATGGACACAGTAGCCCAGAAAGATGAAAACGCGTGAGCGAGAAGAATGAATGCATCTCTCGCTCTCTCGAGTTCTATATAGCCTGGGTGGAATAATACGATAACGTACAAAGAGAAAGAGAGAGAGAGAGAGAGAGAGAGAGAGATGCTTGTTATTTCAGACTATTATTTCTCTTTGTGTGAGTCAATGGGTCTTTAGAGTGTATCAGTGATTTTTTGGTGGACACAAGCTTCTATTGTCAACAGGCTCAAGAAAATTCCTTTTTCGTGTATGATGAAAATCTATGTATAGGTGCTGTGGAATATGTCAAATATATCCGCTGCAATCAATTAATTATTCCGACGATGCGGTACAACAAAATTGAACGATTGCTCATTGAAATCGCAGCAGCCGATGCAAAACGTTACAAAATTTAAGTAATTTGAAATCTGTCAAGGGTCCTCGACAACGGGTAAATTGACAACGAGAAAATAAGAGAAAGATTGTACCTGTGGTGCCTAACAATGCCACGTTTGATCCTGCAGTGTTCGGCACCGCCGTGGCCGGTGAGCGCGGTGCCGTGTGTTTTGCACGCCTCCACTCCCGGGATGGGCGACAGCGAGCTTGGGCCAAATGAGCCGCTGCTCTGCCTCCGGTCGAATATGTTAACCATCTCCACTGATGGGGTTGGTGAAAATGTTCCCTGGAAAACAAACAAAATTCGTATATCTGGGTTTACATTGCTATTTGAAGTATTCTGTGCGGCCGAGTCGGGAGTACACACATATGTACGACTTTTCTCTGCAACTCTATGGACCCAAACATTTTCAGTGATTCAAAGATGAAATATTCGATAAGGCGACCGTTGTGTGCAGTTCATTCTCCGACAGTATAGTCGTTCCCTCCCAAGCTTTCTCATGTTCGGTTGGCTGCCAGTCATAACTTATCATGCTGAATGAGCAAACCTCGCGCTTCGCAGTCGCGTAGCTGCTCAGTTTGAACGGTTTGACGGTCCTGTGTGCGCGTGCTTAACTCGTTTCTAACCCGATGTATTTTGCTCAAAGATTCCTTAAAGTAATTATTCTCTTTTGTTTTTTTTGGACATTTTTGGGCTACTTAAGTTGAGCGTGTCGAGTGTGAGATGAAGAAATAACGATTTATAAACAAATGCAGTATTTTTTACATAGACTTGATATGTTTATTGAGAAAACGGAAGATTTTTTATTTTTTCAGTTCATCGAAAAAAATTTGAAACTTTTGTTAATAAAACTCATATGGGAATCGATATGGAAATTCATATGGCGTTTTTGGGCGGATCCCCACATATATACAGAATTACATACGAATTCCTGTATATAAATTTCCATATGAATATTTTCAACATATTTTTACACTAAAAAATCAATTATTTCTGGTGATGACAATTTAATACTTCAAAAAATTAAAAAAAACTCGTGTTAATTATCAATTTGATCACTTGCGCCCCTAATTATTCTTCATTTCTCAATACGCTGTATTTACTTATTTTTTACTTTTTGTGTTATGTCCGCAAAATCCCATCATTTAAAAGTATGGGAAATTCATCGATAGATTACGTTCTTTCTCCATCTCATTCTTTCACAATAATACTATGCATTATTAAGTCTGTTATTCGAACGCCTGAATATCGTGGTTAAATTCTCCGTCATATCCTGTTGAGACTTCCTTAAGTGCTCAATATTTTATCACTATGATTCATTCTAATCGTAAACTCTTCATAAAAGTGACCGTTAATATATTTTGAAGATCGCTTTCCACACTTGTTTTTTTTCGCTGAGCAATTTTGAATGAATTTTGTTTTTTCAATTTAAATATTTTTCACATGATATCTGTAAATTCAATACCGGATATCCATACATAATGTGCCCGTTCTAATGATACTGATAATAGAACTCATAATCAAGCTTTGTTTATCTCTCCAAGGATTTGTGGCAACCAGCTCAGAATAAATTTTGAAGTGCAAAAAAATGAAATAGTCGAATAGGCTAGTATCAGTTATATTCAAATTCCTGGAATTAAAACGATGCTAAGATGTCTGATGGAGATGCAAAAGTATGCAGTTTCATCGGAGCAAGCAGTAAATCAATACGTAAGCGCTCATATTATTGTAATTAATTATTTATTATAATAATGTATACTTCACTCGTATTTCGTTTATATCATGGAATTTTCCGTGACTCGGAGAAAATTCTTGTTTTTTTTTTCTAAGGGAATAAAATAGAAATAAACAGAACGTTTTTCCACGAGTGATGCTAAATAAGTTTTGCAATTATCCGCACGTAATAGTGATTTTAGAAGAAAGTGCACGAAACACGATTTCCCGCACGAGAATCTCGGTGAATCCGGCACAATTGTTTCGCGACCACACGAATGTGGAGACGTAAGCACGAGTGTCGAATTTTACGTTACACAGCGGTTGTAGCACTGTAATCGTGCCAAAAAGTATCAAAGTCAGCACTTTTTTCAAAATTTTCTGCACGGGAAGTACGGCATAAGTATACACATTTTTCAATACAAGTGATGAAGTAGTATACCATGCAGCAAGTGCGAGAATCGCGATTGTTCCCCCGGGCCTCACACATGCGCAGATGGGATTTTTGTACAAGTGCCTAATGTACTATTTCTTTAGAGTCTGCATAGGAAATTGAATATCAGTAGAAACTCATTTTATTTACGAAAAACGTGATTTAAAATCATCTTTGACGCTTTCTAACAAAATGTTCGACATGAAGTTTGCGCCCGTTCGTCAATAATCATTTCAGTGACAATTATTGCCATGGAGTGTGCGATAATCATCGCCATGTCTTTCTATTCAGTGGTATCGAATAAAATTGAATCTAGGTTTTCGATAAAACTAAACTGGTCGATTCGACTCCGTTTATCTCGTTAAACCCACGTCAAATAAATGCACATCACAAGATGAAGAGCATAATATTATTACTCGCAAAGAAAGTAGCACGAAAGTCATGTTTTTGAAGAACATTCTCTTGTTTTCAATTACCTGTAGAGATGGTCTCCTCAGAGTTCCGCCTTCCATACCAATAAGTTTGACGCCTTTGATATTCTTCTTAACGATTCCTGTTTGGTCAGTGAGATTCAAATTCAACTCCATGTTGCTACGATCGCCGCTAACTTTATCACCTTCGAGTCTTCCATTCGTTATGATTGTAGTCGGCACTTTTGCGTACGGAGTTCCTAGGGAAAAAATATTGCACTGTTGAGGAGCCAGATCAGTTGACTTTTTTCATTCCATTATACAACTTCTGAAGTATTAAATAACTTCAAAGAAAAAACATAAGCTGACCGCGGCTTTGAAAATTCATCAATTACATCGATTGAGTTGAACCTTTTTGACAATGATCAATATGACTCACCACTAAACTACTTGGGATCAGGGACTCCAATTCCACTATAACTTTTGGAGGTAGTTTTTTGACACCCACTTGCAACCGATCATTTTATGTATTTACATAAAATATCATACGTATACACTGCAAAAACATTGATTCGAGTATATGTTGCAACTTTATTTGAGTAAAAGTAAATAAAAATTGCTCGAGTTAAGTTGCAACATACAATTGCATCAAAGAATTGCTTTTGCAGGATAAATATACATTCTTTGTATAGAAAGACGATATCTCTATAGGATATCGAAACTTTAAGACAAACGAATGCAAATGTCACTTATATTCGGGCGTCCACAAACTACCTACAGAAGTTTCAGCGAGATCGGAGCTCAGATCCCAAGTTGTCTGGCGGCTAGTCAAATATATATAGCTACAGCTCGAACGGAAAAATCGGTATGGATATTCGGGAAAAATTCGAATCTGCCGTTGAGACATATTCTCGTCGTTTTCGAGTTTGAACGACGCGTGAAATTCACCGATGGCAGAGGGCGTAGTCGGGCTCATGATCCTCGGGGGCGGTGGCCCGGTGTAGTCGGCCATGTGCGCCGGGGTGAGGCCGAGGCCCTTCACGCCGAGTATTTGTCCCGGGGCGACGGGGCTGCTGAGCATCTGGGGATGGTGGCCGGGCCGGACGGTCGCGGTCTGCTTGGGACTCATCGACTCGCGCAGGCTGTGCAGGCCCTGCAGGCTCTGGTTGGCCTTGTGCGCGGCGCTGCTGCCGCCCATCGGCGGCGGCTTGCCCGACTCGTTGTACAGCACGCTTATCGTCTCGTAGTGCTGCTGCGAAGACACGTGCAGCTGCGTGTCGGTGCTGCTCGCGTCGTAGTCCGTCCGGCTGCTCGACAGCGTCGTCGCGCCGTCCGACATGTGACCCGGAGATGCGTCCTGCAATTTCAACCCCCCCAGTCCAGGTGGTTTTATAGACGCCAGGCGAGCGGTAAAAAGAACATGAAGTTATTCAACTTTGCGCTTACGCAAATATTTGAAAGACTCGTATTTTTAATTCTTTCTATATGAAAATGAACAACCCAGAGGGGATTGTTCTCGAAAAGTTTTGTGCGCCAAGACCTTCTCTCTTAAAAGCTTACAGTGAAAAATCGATGTACGAAAGTGAATGAATAATTGAATGGAACTGCAGTGTATTTTCATTCTGGTTCCATGAGTTTTGATACTGAAAATTTATTGCGAATTTTATGAATAAATGGTTGGTATCAAAACTCATGATTATACTAAAGTAAAAATGCATTTATAATATGAATACTTAGGAAATTCACTGCAATCCACTCAATAATGAATCCACTTTTATACAGTCATTTTTCACTTTAACATAGCGGTTTTTCACTGTAAGTTTTCAAGAGCTTGCTTTACGAGCAGTATAATAATTTGAGTCAGGTGCTTTCACGGTCGAATCCAATGAATTTTTAAAAAGAAATATCCAAGTACGCGAAAAATCTAGTATTAGTTAAAAATAATGATGATGATCAACTTCATTAATCTTAAGGATAAGTTATGAAATAGAATGTTTTATTGTCATATGATAGAAATTGTTCGGCATAAATCTTTTCGAGTATGCAAATCATATAGAGTTGCATGGTATAGTGTTCAATAAACGAAGAATATGCTCAACTTGGAAAAGTTGAACGCACCAAAAACTAACTAGGACACCGCTTGGAATTTGGTCCTCCGATCCTGTTGAAACTTTTGATATACATAATCATTCATCAGCTCACGTTTCGATTTATCGGAGATATTCGGTCATGTTTCCATAGAAAGGATGCATTATATATTTCTATACGTTTGACTGATTTTACATACATATAGATATGTACATTACATCCATAAAGTCATGAATGGTCGGTTGAAATCTCTGGAAAATCAAACCGTTAGCTGACGAACAAATGCAAATGTCACCCATTCGGATATCAATAAACCATACCTCAAAAAGTTTCAATGCGTAATTGGCGTCCCAAATCCCAAGTGATTCAAAAATTCGGGGTATCATCAGTCAAACGCCGTCCTTTGAGGTTGGCCCGCGCGGGTCGAAAATATCGAGGACAGAGTGACGCATGTGCTGAAGTATTGGAAGAGCTAGTATATACACAATGAACTCACGTTCATGGCGCAATCTACGAGAGCCGCGCCGGAGCTGCTCTGCACGACGCCGTTCGCGTTCTTCGAGTTGCCCGGGGCGTAGACGTCGAGGACGTCGCAGCAGCGCGGCAGGAAGCCGTCGCCCAGCAGGTTGCGCGTGAAGAAGCTCACTATCAGCTGGGCGAATATCGCGGCGAGCATCGCCGCGCTGCGGAACGGGAACTTCTGCGTGTGGGTGCGCGAGTCGTAGAACGGGTACTCGACGAACACCGGGATGCCCAGGCTCTTCTCGCCACCTGAAATCCCCCAGGCCATGTATTCTCGAGCCACCAACCAAATCGAGCCACTCTCAGATATTAAACTCACCGGAAATCCTCACGACGATCGCGACGACGTAGCCGACCAGGCAACCGTACGAGTCGACCAGCGTGGGCCAGTGCACGACCGACAGCAGTTGAGGGAACAGCACCACGTAAACGAGGTCGGAACACAGGTAACTGAAAAGGAACAATTGTGATTTTCAATAGGCTTGTCTGGTACGTTCGTTTTGGGGCCAAGACACATCACTCGCATGAGCTCTACATACGACTAGTCTACGCTTGACGGACATGTATGTGAATCTGTATGGGAATGATTGATTTTTCTTCTTGGGTTACTTACGCTAAATAGTAAACACTGCTAACGCTAAGAGCAATGGCTGCAGAAAGAAAGGAAACTAGAGCGATAGAAATCCGAAGGACCCAATCCAATTCTCTTTCAGTAGCCTATAGGATTAATAAAAATCAACACATGCATCAACGTTCCTTATCAAAAATCTGTATTTTCGCTATTTAGATGCACTTTTTTTTTCTTCTGCTTTAGCAAGTAAATTTGAAAAGTCGATCTATCTATTAAGAAGAGTCGTGTATAAAAGTTGCATGATCAATCGCGTGAGTTATCAATTTCTATGGGATTTCTTTCGTACAACTTTTATAAACAATTTTAAAAGTTTACTCAGCTAGCAAATTTAATTATTCACTCGCATAAGAATATTGATGAAGAAATGGTTTTCTCTCAAATTAATTCAAAGCAATTAGGCGTGGAATAAAAATGTTTACCTTCGGCCTCATAGTTTGTTGGTACACGTTCCTTGAAAACATAGAACTGATTCCTAGGATACTCGAGTCAGCGGACGCCATGACTCCAGCCGATATCGCGCCAAGGCCTGAGATCACCAAATTAATTAAAAATCGTCATTCACGAGTAACACATTCACTAAGTTGAACAAACATTATTGAAAAATTATTTTTCATGATAAAATAAACGCCACACAACGAGTGAGTTTTTCCGTGTGTATAGCTATAACTTATGCATATATGAAAAAAAAAACCAATGCCTTCGTAACTTCGAGAATGAAGTTTGACCGCCGTTCCTCGCTTTCGCATACGAGCAGGTGTTTGACAATTTTTTTCTTCTTCTAAGCTTTTTATTTCAAATTTCATCTCAGTTATTTCGGCTTTTGGGTGGACCAACGGCTTAACGTGACTTCCGAACCACGGACTTACATAATATACAGTCCACGGCCGAATGGGAAACACTTACCGGCGAACGAAACCCATTGGGGAGTGAGATATCTGAGGACGAGCGGCAGCACCGCGTTCCCGTTGTCCAGCCAAATGGTCTTATTGTAAGACTCGATGAGCGGCCAATCGGTCGCGCGAGCTATGATGCCGATCATCGCGGTGGGCACAGCCAGCGCCAGGCAGCCGAACATCGAGGCTATCGAGAGCGTCCGGGCGTAGGACGGGCTCTTTATGCTCAGAATCCGCTGGAAGTAGCCCTGCGACAAGCCAAAAACTCATGTTTTATCGACAACCTGTTGGCTAGCGTTACGTGCCATGCAGTTTTTGTAAGATTTTCTTAAAAGTGTCTCAGAAATGCGTCTACTTTTGAGACATTTTTAAGAAGCTACGAAGCGCAGCACTGACATGATCTTCGTGATATTTCCCTAAAAAACTACATTTAATTCGAAAATTGAAATCTCGGTGAAATCGAAGCGATATTTCAGTGAGCCAAGTATTTTGATCTTCCCGAGTAGAATTTTCTCAAACGATTGGCTCAGAAGCCATGTTTATGATATTTTTTCATTCAGTAAGATATCAAAATATAAAAGGAAGATACTTGGCTTAACCCATTAAGTCCCAACAGGACACTTTTTGACCGCATTTTTCAACTGCTATATTTCCTATGTAAAACGACTGTAAAAAATATGTCAGTAAGCATTTCCAACGTAAAATTGTCTGAACTTTTAAATAGTGACATCAGATTTACAAAAAAATGCAATCGTAAGAAGTTATACATTGTTTTTTCCAAAAAAAAAACAGATTTTCCAAAAAAGTTTTTTTTTCAAATCATGTTTTCACATTGAAATCACTTTGCGATTCCTATTTACACTGAAAAAAAAGTGTCCGCGAATCTTAAACTAAAAGTTGGCATAGTTTTAATTGTTCAAATTTATTTTTGGAAGACCCAAAATGGCGGCCGACCGAAAAAAATTGTAGCTTTCAACTTGGAATTGTTTTTCTCAAAAACTATGGGTCAAATCAAAAAATTCTTAGGAACAAAAAAGTCTTAGAATCATCTGAAAAACACTCTCAAATTTTTTCAGAATTTTTTGATGAAATTTTTCAAAATTTTGATTCTTTGAATTCTCAAAAAAACGCAAATTGCTTAAAAACTTCTGAAAAAAATTGAGAATGTTCTTTGAGTAATTTTAAAACTTTTTTGTTCTTATAAATTTTTCGATTTGCCGGCTAAGAAACGTACAGAAAAATTTCTAAAAAATAATTTAATTATTTTTTTTCTCAAAACCTATAGATCAAATAAAAAGAAATTATGAGTACAAAATGTCTTAAAATTACTCAAGAAACATTCTCAAATTTTTTCAGAAGTTTTTAAGCAATTTGCGTTTTTTTGAGAATTTGGAAAATCAAAATTTTGAAAAATTTCATCAAAAAATTCCGAAAAAATTCAAGAGTGTTCTTCAGGTGATTCTAAGACTTCTTTGTTCTTAAGAATTTTTTGATTTGACCCATAGTTTTTGAGAAAAACAATTCCAAGTTGAAAGCTACAATTTTTTCGGTCGGCCGCCATTTTGGGTCTTCCAAAAATAAATTTGAACAATTAAAACTATGCCAACTTTTAGTTTAAGATTCGCGGACACTTTTTTTTCAGTGTAAATAGGAATCGCAAAGTGATTTCAATGTGAAAACATGATTTGAAAAAAAAACTTTTTTGGAAAATCTGTTTTTTTTTGGAAAAAACAATGTATAACTTCTTACGATTGCATTTTTTTGTAAATCTGATGTCACCATTTAAAAGTTCAGACAATTTTACGTTGGAAATGCTTACTGACATATTTTTTACAGTCGTTTTACATAGGAAATATAGCAGTTGAAAAATGCGGTCAAAAAGTGTCCTGTTGGGACTTAATGGGTTAAGACATATCGCTTTCATCCCACCCGAGATTTCAATTTTTGGATCTGACGTAACTTTCTAGTGAAATTAATTATTTTTACGCGAGTGTCTGATACACTTTCCAGTTTCCATGACGTTTGCCTATATCTCATCGGAATATCTATAGCAATTACGAATCTTTTCGCAAACTCGTTCAGTTTGTTCATCGGAGATGTGCTAAGATATGCGATATTCGATGACTCGCATAGAAACTTGAACTTTTTCTATTTGCGAAATACTGAGATGTGATTTATACAGAAACGCTTATATAGTTGAATCGAAAGTTATTAACATTGCTGTCAACATTGGCAAACTTTTTTGATGACCATTACAACTTCACTCCTTATCACCTGCTTCAAATGCTTCCTCGGACAGAAGTTGGAACTCGATAAAAGTTGGACTGATTCCCAGTGTCTGCGAATTTCGTACTGAATCAAGGATATATATATATATATATATGTATATATATATATATATATATATATGTATATATATATATATATATATATATATATATATATATATATATATATATATATATATATATATATATATATATATATATATATATATATATATATATATATAATATATGCATGTCTAACCGTTCCGTGAAGTTCCAAAAGCTAATTAAAACCATCACAGCTATATAAATAAACCTTCCGAAAACTCCCCAGCATCCATTGAAACTGGATTGTAACAATATACGATAACTTGAAGAATTATGTACTTGGTGGAAAATCAATTTAACATATGCAAATTGTAACTTCACGCGTATTTCGTGCGTTTGTCACTGGGCATTTTTTTACATTTCACTTAGCCATAAGAAAAAAAAAAGATAAACGGGAAAGAAGGGATGAAGCCTGCAATACCTGCCAGGGTATGCCGCCGAAGATGGCGAGTAGCATAGTGTCGAGCCACTCGCCGAGGTCGCCGGTCCTTATGTCGCCGAGCCAGTCCTTGGAGACGAGGCTGCGCTCGAACGAGACGGCCGGGTGGAGGGCCGCGTAGGGCGCGGCTATCGCCAGTCCCACCGCTATGCAAACCAGCTGCAGGGCATCGGTCCAAGCCACCGAGTACATACCGCCCGAAATCGTGTATCTGCAAATTTACGACGTACCGTATATGCCCCCCTGCACTCCGATTTTCTCATATATGTGTGTTCCAGCTCTTTTCTCAGCGCGCTTATATGTCGGGGGCGTACAGGACACCGGGTGTGTGTAACGTTTATTGCACCGCCCGGCAATAAAGTGTAATCTATGCATTGGCTTATTGCGCGGCTCACAAAGATTTGATTATTTCATGATGGTATTCTATCCTTTATTGAGTCGTAAGATGTGACTGGGCAATTTGGAAGTTTACAACGTCCAAAGTTGTTTCTTTGTAAGCACTTGATCGGACGTTCTATTGTTGGAGGAGGAAAAAAGTATTGAGAATGTCTTGCTTTGATTAAACTACGGGACGCAATCGAAAATTTCAAAAAAACTTCCAACTGAATTTTCATGTTGGCTGTTATTTATGAAGATGTGAAACTTCTGGATGAAATCGGAGTAATTTCATTCTTTTTTCATTCCACCACTATGAGTAAATAGATTATCATCTCAACTTTTCAATATTCTTTCGTGCAAACAAGTTTTATTTGCGAGTGAGGATTTGATTTAGACAATTGGATTTATGCTTGCTAGAAAACACGAATTCCAATGATCGCAAACGTAAAAATGTCTCTTTATAATTTAAAATGTGTTGGCGAAGATCGAACGTTCATGCTATTGTGTATCAATAAACTCTTGAACTATAAGAGGCTGCGGTAGGATCAAAAGGATTTTGTGAAGTATCTTATTTACGCACAAAGTGTTCGTATTTTTCAAGAACTCTTACTCCGAAGGCAGATAATGATCTATAGGGAAATTGAATGAAAAATCTTTCGCTCACTGGTTCCTTTCTTATTACCCAAATAAATATTCCTCTTCTGCGCCGAATCTACATCATGAGACTGAAAACCGAGTTCATATATTTTTGATAAGATAGTTATAAATCACGTAACTGAATGTACTCAATGACACAGTTTAGATTATTCAACAGTAACGGAACAATCGATAAGTCCATATCCAAATTTGGCTCACGATTGTACATATACATTCATCAAGTCCAGGACATGCTTCCGACAGTTTTTCCCGATAACAACGCTATTGATGATCTCTGATAGATACTGTCAGGTGCAAGCGCAACTTGAACCTCATCCACCGCACTGCCAATCAATTATTTCTACTTTCCTTTTTTTTTACTATATATCTACTTCAACGATTGGAAAGAAATGGATGTACTTCCAATCCTCGTCCGCAAGTGCCACTCGCATGAATATTTTCTTCAATCTCGAAGTCAATAAAAAGTATCAATCATACGATTTTTCAGAATAGGTACGAGGTGTATCGGCGAATAAAGTCAATCTCGACTGTTTTTAAAAAATTATCCCTACTCGTTGAACTCAAGGAAAACAATGTCTCGAGAGCATCACGATAAATCGTAACCAAATACCAGAGAACAAAATATATTGAATAATCTAGGGTAATGCATTTATGGCAATATTTGAAAATTAGATCTGTGCTGTTGTCTTACGAAAGGCACCGCAGTTACATGATATAAACGATTATCGATAGACGAGAGTATCAACGGAACGAAGAATGCAGCATTCGTTAACCGATTCTATCAGCGTTCACATAACTACTAAGGGGAGTAAGAGTTACAAAATCTCATTTTAGTCTTGATTACTTCAAGCTACATTGATTATCGAGAATCATTTAAAACTACAATATTCTGGAAATGCTGATAGAATTAGTTTATGAATAATCAACAATATGCCGGAGGACCGAATCGACTAACGGTATTGATTGGGTATATACATATAAAATTTACTCGAATCAACGGTAGTGGATCTTTAAAATACTAATGAGACATTGGTAAGACGGAAGCATGGGTATAAGTTGATGTATACTCACAGAGCAGCAAGAAGGGCAGTCGCCGAGATGCTGAGCCTGGCGTCGATGCCGGCGACGACGCTCAGGGATGAGCCGAGGGCCCTGAGGAGGGCCGCGCACCAGAGCAGGTCACCGGCGAGGGCCGGCAGGAACATGAGGCAGCCCGTGCGGGCGCCGTAGTGCTGCTGGAACGGGTCGAGCATCGTCACGTACTCGGCCTTCCTCATCGGCTTCGCGAACAGCAGCGCACCTGCGGCCGAGCAACAACCCGCGATATACACACCATGGCTGGCTCTAACAGCGAGCGAACTCGAGGACCGCGACCAACTTGCTTGATTGAGTTTTGCGCGCGACAAATTTAACGCTCGGCATCTCTTTTGTCGCGCATTATTCACCGGCGCGCCCGACGTGCCTGCAGTGCGGCTCCGATCCGAGATGCTCCGATCAGTATGGCGGGTTCGATTAGCCGCGGCGAGTGCCTCTTTGATGAGGAAACTTCCCCGGCAAGTTTCTCGTCCGAATTAAGCCGAGGGCCGATCGACGGCGGGAAATACCAGCTCGGGATGGAATTCGCACGAACAACGCGAACGCATTCGCAACAGCTGTCGGCCCGTTAAACGTCCTCGAGTTATTTCGTGAATATTTAATGATTTACTTGCATGTACGGATTCTCTGTAAGATCGCCTGAGTAAAAAAATCTTGGGGTGGATTTCATTTCTCTTCTACACCATCATACCGTCTACTCACATTTTTTCGGAGAATTTTAACCTATAAATTTTTAGGAGAACAACAATTTCAAAAATTATCCAAAGTTTCTTATTCCAATTTAAACGATTGTTTAAGATTGCCTATTGAAAAATCATGTAAAGTAGTATTTTGAAAATAGATAAACTCTGGACCCACTCTGGGACTACATTGAGTATATGTAACAGATACAGACGGTACTTTTGAGTTGACCTGAGTAATGATAATGATCTTCAAACCAGATAATTCGAGTGATTTCCTGAAATAATGTCCTGTTCCTTTTCTTGCTCAGAGGTCATTCTAAGGGTGTGAATTGAGGTTGAGAATGCCTTTAAAATTGCAAAAACAGCTACTTTGGCTCCTTGATAAGGAAGGGTCAGAGTCCTCGAAAAAATCTCGAGAGATGGTGTAGATTGTGGAAGATGATCGATCTCAAAATTTTTTTTTCAGGCGATTCTACAAACAATCTACGAAATCCTTGAGCACGATTAGTTTCAATAACGACTGTTACAAAAACATCGAGGGACAATCGGATCATTATATCATTCCGCGCAACCCCAACGGCGAGCGATTACCACCGAATGATTATGAAATTAATAACCAAGGGAGGATGATTCAAGTGTGTTTTGTCCCAAGAAGCTCGCACCGTCGGCTCGTCATTCTATCGAGAAGAAAAGAAGCGCGCGCGTAAAAGGCCCAGGCTTGTTCAAAGCAAATTATCTCGAGTTATCAGGGCTCGCCCAGGAGCGCATTATTCCCATCCGTCTGGGTCTTCTCGTGTGGAAAACAAAGCCCCCCGTCACCCCCTTCTCTCGCGTCGGCGTTCGAAGGGTGTGAAACGTGTGAAAAGCCACGCGTCGATCTGCAGAGCCCGAGGAGGTGTCGTCGCGCGACGCCCCGGCGCAGATAAGAGCTCATTCTCGAGATGCTTTCTTCACGGGCGTCGAGTATGCACGTGTGTATATATAGACGAGTGTGTACACACACACACACACACACTCACTCACCGAAAAGCAGGCTGAGACTGTAACCAATGGGAATCTGGCACCAGGCCAGGCCTCTGCTGAACACACCGTCCGCTGTCCCATTGACGAAAGTGTCGCCGACCCACGTTGCTGAAACATACGGCGACACGTGGTCGTGTGTGAATGCTCCTTGAGATAGAGATCGGTTGATTCGCCGTTGGATCACACGTGTATACAGTTGTCAGCAAACTTTTTTCAAAGATTTCGGAGAAAATTTTCTTTGGTATTATGCAAGATGCCAAGTGCGTTGGTTGCGAGGAGAAAATATTTAGGATGAAGCATCTGTCATAGTAGTCGGAAGACCTGTTATGTTTTTGGTGCGTTTAACTGTATTATGGCTGGAACTCATATGAAACTTACTGTTTGAACCGAGTAAAATACTCCTGGGTAGTTTTTGCAGTCATGGCGAGCTACGTTATGAGAAACACGCGTAAGTTTCCATGACCGACCCTCCACGTGTGAGAAATGTCTTTTTTGTAATCAGAAAGACATTTACGACAAAATTTATGTTGTCACTAACATAATATAGTTTGACTTAAAAAACGGAAACCGGCTCTCGGACTATGGTGTACATAACAAATTTGAAACTCAATGTGAGTATACGTATAGTAATATCGAGCCAATCTATGTATTTTAGCTCGATGAAACATTAGATCATCACAGACATCATGTTATCGAAATTCTCTCGGCTTCTGATGGAATATTTGCTCAGTGAAGTACAATTGGATCGAAAAATCTGTATATCATCTCGCTCATATATATATATATATATATATATATATATACTTATGTATTTAATTCAGCGAATACTCCATGAAATTTCAATATTATTCCTTTTTTCTATGTAAAAATAACATGTGAAGGGAGATCGAGCCTTCTTTCCCATTTATACACCCGAATGATGATTCATGATGCAGCCAATTTATTTTCGTACTACTTGATAATATCCCTGAGAGCAACACGAGTTTTGCAGTTTGATTTTCATTTGTATACACTTCAAGTACACGCTCGTTCTGCTGCACACACATGCATATATGTGAGTAAAATTTTCTCTTTCATTTGCTCCGTCTCTTTTGTAGCTTTGTTCGTTGAAAAGTGCATTTTTGAACTGAAAGCATACTTTCAGCTTTAGACGCGCGTATGTTCTACATATCTTTTCTCTTCATATATCCATCTGTTTTTTTCTGGTCGCATTCAAGAGTAACGTTCATCTGGTTAATGACTGACGGTGCGAGCTCGAAATAAAATCGATCGCGTACACCGGTGCACTTTGTACGACGTCTTTCTGATTTCCAACTCTGCATAAAACCCGTTTGATTCAACGCTCAAACAGTCTTTTGCATTATCGAGAATATGGACTAGCGATAAAAGCTCGCTGTACGATCGCTCCAAGCGGTATTTCAAGTAATAATTGTGAAATTATTTCGGAAAACACGGAATAAAAAAGAAATAATTCATAACTCTGACATGCGCGTGAATAATATTATTGATATATCAATAATCAATTAGATCCTACGAATTTCAAACTGTATGGCATATATTTTATACCGGATTCTCAAAACGACAATGTACCATTTCTGATACCAGACGTGGTTCTACCTCAAGGTTGAAAAAAGAGCATCTATCTGCATGTACTATCATGAATGGATAGTCTCCAAAAGATTTATTCAAATATTGCTATAACGAACACGATTCGATTGAAATTAAAAAATATCTGACTTTACAAATTCCTAATAAACAAACGAGAAAAGTGGATTTCTTTTATTTCTTCTCGCTGCAAGTCCCACCGTCCCCGACTCATTTCAAGATACTTCCAAATCATTTGTCAACTACAGTGTCCGATCCCCGAAACTTGATTCATCCGTAAGAATTTGCAATCGGTATGTGTGCACAAGCCGGTGTTTAACCGGTGGACAATAACTCTCGAGAGTAACTCGGACAAAGGTGAATCCACAAGCGTTTCAATTAATCAAGCTCATGAAATTCTGCAACCGCGGCCGCGAGTCAACTCGTCGAGCTTTACACCGCAATCAAACTTCATATATTAATCCACGCTTCCGCTTGAGCGAGAGGAGCAGGGCCACTAAACAAAAGCATTTCTCTCCCGGTTTTCGTTGCTCTGTCAGTCTGGTCGAGTATGAAGTTTGATTTCCCAAGTGGCCAGACGCCCGCAGCAGGTGAACGCGCTTGCGCTGCTTATATACGTGTGTATATACATGTATATGTATCTCATATGCTCGGGCTTCGGAAGATGGATTCAAAACGTATTACCGCGTGGCGTTTAATGCCGACGTCGCTCCAGTCAAACTTTCTTCAAGTCGCAAGACCTGGCCTCCGGCAACAGTTGCCCAAGTTTCGCTCTCTATCTCTGCCAAACCAGCGGATTTTCGCCTGTACTGTGTCCCTCTCTACTATATACGTGATACACCTGGTCCCGAAGCGATATCCCTTCAATAAATCATATTCTGTTGCCCCGAATTTTCATAACAGATTACGCGATCATACATCGCATGAGTCTTAGTTCCTTTGACGACTTAAAAAGCCCCGGTAAATTATTCCGTAAGAGAATAAACTATGATTGCACCTTCGTATACACAGCGTACCTTTGAATTCCGTGTGTACCTCGAAAAAAGTTAATCCAACCTGCGAGCCGTGGCTCTTCCATTTTTAGTCAGGCCCTCGCAGTAACCTTTCAATTTTCCGTCCACGCCTTTCAGAGCCGGGTAACGCCGCCGTTGTAAAAGGACGATTTATCGAGTGGCAATCGAGCGCTTCCACCCACGTGGCCCCTTCGCATGCGCACATTAGTCTCATCTTGCAATCCTGCATGAATTTTGTAAATGGATGCGCGCCGCCCGTGTGCCACGCCCGAAGCGCCCGGTCCGAATTTTATGATTATCCCGCGACGCGCAACCGAGACGATCTATGGACCTTTTATACGCGATTGCAGTGGTGCCCGCGTGCGAGATGACAATGTTTTTCCGCTCGTCTCGACAACGGGGGTTTCCCGAAATTACTCCAAGATCCAACGGGCCTACTCGCGAAAGTCATTTTGAGATTGATAACGGCGAGTACCGTCGACAACAAAGAAATGCATTTCCAAAGTGTATACGCATTGTGGGCCGGATTCGTTTTCGCAATTACTGTGGATTATCAGAGGGCCAAGTCGATTGACGTTGAATTTTAAAATATTCTTATATTTTTTGTTTCGTGTATTATTGCATCTCAAGAAATTTGGGAAAATGTGACGAGTCCAACGTTATATAATATTTAAAACTTCCCGGGGTTTTGAAATTGTATCTGAAAATATTTATAATTATGAATTCAATGTATAATAAATTATTATTGGCAGATCCGAAGCGAGACTCTGCATAAATAACGACTAGTTAAGTCTTGGGTCGCGAAATTCTTCGGGTACTACAACAGTACGGCACAAAGTAATGCGACTACTTGTAATCAGGTGGGTTACCCCAAGCCACGCTTTGCAGAGAATAAACTTCCAAGTAATCCGCTTAAATCAAATTAAGCTCTGGCGTAATTTTCTTTAATCTAGGTAAATTTATGACCGAATCTGCTTCCGTTGAGTATATTCGAATTAACCGAAAAATCGCAGACTCGTGTTCCTAGGGCGGAAGATTAAAAGTATTTACAAACGTTAATTGCTAAAACACTTTGTCCTTTGTTCCAGTGTTAACCCGGACATATTCGCACGAATTATTCGAGCTACGAAGATTTTGGAATCAATGAGGATCTATCAAACGCTCATTACATTCGATTTGTCCGGCAATGTATATCTCAACGGTCTTTCTCCGTCTGCAGTGACAAACGGACGAATCAGTATAATCATCCGAGCCGAAGGTACTAACGGCTCCGCCCGCGCCTCGGGTATTCGGGGGATGGGCAAAAAGACGCGATCAATCGTAATCAAACGCAATGATGAATAAGCACGATTCCCGGGGGCGGATTTTTCATTATAGGTCTCGCGCGCGCGCGTGTTACAGGTCGTTAGTCGAACTTTCCTCTCGGCTGCGCGGCTCCATTTCCTCGCGCGCGTCGAGCTACTTTACGACGCAAGCCCCTCGGCAATTAATACAGCTTCGAGAGCCGGCTAATCGAAGGATTGTCGCGCGCGCAACTGTCCGTTCCGTAAAAAGCGTCATTGCTTCCTTCTTCCTGGCACGACTGTGCGCGCGCAGCACAATACAAAGGCGGAAGCCGCACTTGCGAGCTCGAGCGAGTAGCCAAGAGAGCTATACTCGACGCGAATATCAAGGACTTTGTTTTCGACCGACCAAAGAGCTCGGCTTTCTTCTCTCACTTCTCTTTTTTTTGCCGCTTCTCTGGGTCCGGCGAGTACAGTGGTAATAAACCCAGTTGCTTTATTGCGCGTTTGCGGACGACACTGCGCGCGAATCGGGAGCCGCGCTTGGCCGAGTCCTTGCACGTCCTTGCACACTGCGGACTCAGAGCCGGAGCTTGACCCGGCGCGGCGTTTTTCCGTTTGCGCGCGCGTACGAGCCAGCTCCCGCGCGACCAAAGAACTGTATGCTCGCCGTCCCTTTTTTGTTTCGCGAACTTTGGCGCGAACTTTTCAAGCTGGCTCGGGAAATTTCGCTTCTTTTTCTCCCCCCCGTAATTAAAGCCTCGCTCCTCGCGATTATGACGAGTGCTCGAATGCGTTTCGTGCTGCCGCGCCGCCGGTGAATGCGCCCGAGTCTGCGCTGATGTTTTTTGCGTGTGTCGAGCGATTCTGTGGGTGAAAGGGCCCGTTGAATCGTACGTGTACTGCCGCGTGAATTCGTGTGAGATCTCTTACCGGTGATTTCTACCCAATGATAATCAGTGTGTTGCGACGTTGAAGTTTGTCGGTATCCACGATTTTAGTATTGTGTTCATAATCACACCCGTTATTTGTATTTGATCAAAGTATTCAAATACGTGTATTTAATTACATGAATTTAACGTGAAGAGAACCGGAAGTGAAGTATACAGGTTCGTCATCCATGATCGACACCCATAATCAATCTGTGATTTTCTTTGAGGAATCATTAACCCCAAAAGCCGCTCATTTGAAGGTTGAAGTACGTATATTTAGATGTAAAAATGTATGATTATATACATTCATTTGAAATACATTTATTACTGTATTACAAATATATAGCAAAAACGATTCCTTGATTCAAGTGAAAAATCATACTTAATTTGGGACGGAACAAATTCAAGTATGTCTAAACGTAGATAGCTATTTTTGAAATCGTTAAACTTGATTTCAGTACGAATGAATCTTCGAAAAATTAGATAAATCCATTTCAATACAACTCATACGTTATTTTAATCGATTAAGTATGACATTTACTAAAACTAAGGAAATCCAGCTTTTTGAACTCCTTCTAAGTATGCACAATCAACTTTTAGTACTGCAACACTTTTAAGAAAACGTTTTTGGTATGTACATATAAAATAAAAAATCTCCAAATAGTTGCAATTGAAATATTGAATACTTGTATTAGATTACTGGTTACACCGCGAGTTTGCTCACAAACTTTGGGTCGCAGATTCAGAACGAGCTCTTCGTTCGCAATCGATCATTTCGTCGTCTTTGCGACAACCATCATCAGGAAGAAACTTCATACTGCAATCAATCGACCGCGAGAGTTTGCAGCTGCGTTTGACCAAGCGAATCGTCTTGCTCGAATTTCGAGCAACACCTCGCGACGAATGACAAAGGGAGAAGGGGGGAGAAAGGAGGACAAAGAGCAAAGTGCGCGACTCACCGACGAGGGAGAAGACGCCGAGGAAGAGTCCGACCCGGCGATTGGCGAGAACAAGGCCGGCCTGCCTGGAGGCGGGCGGCTGCTGTTGGTGGTGGTGATGGTGGTGGTGATGGTGCTGCTGCTGCTGCTGCTGGCGGGCGGCCCTCCTGCTGCCGAGCGCGGCGGCCCATAACCCGAGCCCGAGGACCGCCGCGTAAAGGGCGCCGAGGCCCGCGGCACCCGCCACGTACATGCCCGCGGCTCGCCCCTAATTGCCCACTCCACCTGCAATCCACACCTGATGAATAACCCAATTAGTCACCTCAACTCTCTCTCTCCCTCTCGCTCTACACAGCAAGGCTGGGTTATTAATTGCGCGCGAGGCGGGATCTCGTAGGGTTGTTTGCGAGAGCCATAGTCGCGGCACACGTATATATATTGCAGTTTGATTGCAGCTCGTGTGTATGGCTTTCGATTCTTTCCCGCGCGGCGACTGATTAGAACGGAGCGCCAAGGGTTTGATGCTTGAATGCGAAATTAGAGTGATTTGCAGCGAATCAGTGTGGCTTTGTGTCGTAGCTCGAATGCGGCTTTGCTAAATGATTCCGTACGTCTGGATTTCCGTACGTCATAGATCGGTTCGCGAATTCATTTGCTCGATCGTGGAATAGAACAATTGACGAGAGACTCTCGGGATGCGGTGTAATAGAATAAATTGATGCAAGATATCACTTTTCACGAATCAAAAGTGTACGGAAATGTTCAACAATATTTCACAGTTGTTCAACGTCATTTGATACAGCAAATGTTTTCGAACCCACGTATTCCAGTCTTGAACATGTATGAGATTGCAGCGATTTGTCTTTCGCTAGAGTTACGCCAGGGTAAAGAGGAAACTTCCATTTATATCTTTCCGTGCACGGGTTTCAACCCATGTTGACCTTTATGAAAACTAACTTGTTGGAACTAATGTTAAACAATACCCGTATAGCGTTCCCCATTTATACAGAGGGAAGAAGATTTATTCGAGTTTAGCCCATTTATTATCAATCAACCAACACGAGTTTAACTTGTGGGATATACCCTTTACTTCGAATGAGGCCACGCGAAAAAATCAGAAATTTCTGGTCTAGATTAATTTTTCCAGAAGTAATTTTTACGCGCATACATGAAAACATATAGATCGAAATATGATATTTTTCCAATAAATGCCATTTTGAAGTATAATTGCGTAATGCGCCGTTCCAATAAAGAAAAATCGCGAGCGCTTTTTACCACAACGAATTAAATTTATAAACTAGAACGGAAGAATGTACGTAAAACGTGTAATTTTGACCCTTGCTTTTTCACATTAAAACATTATAACACTTTTATGGCCATAAAAAGTTTATACTGGTGAATCCGAGTAATTATTGCTGCTGTAAATCTCCAAAGTCACGGATTTTTTTTCTTCAATCTACCGAGAGTAGATTTACTGATCGTTGGTTGCAGTGATTCGGCGGGAATTGCCAAGTCTGGAGAGAAAAAAATGCTGTGCTGTGAATTAATGAATTGATCTTGAATAACATGGAATGTTAAAATTTGAATTTAAAATGATTAAATTTAAAAAGAATTTTTATACATAAAGACTTTGCAATACTCGATTGTTTGAAAGCCGAACGTCAATGTGAATGTCTATATAACATTCATCTATAAATGAAATGAAACCGGCAAGGTATAATGTGGTGAAAATTATTATATCAATAGATTACAGAGGATTAAAAAATGTTACGGCGTCAGACGAATATTATTGCCACAGCAGATTTTTAATTTTCAGAGTTGAAAATTTACTCGAACTCTCGCGAATAAAACCCAAGGTAAATCGCCTTTGAACAAGCGATCTTTGAACTACTCTCAACTCGTTCTAGCTCGAGACAAAATCGGTTTGGCGAACCATCCAGTCCTGTCACAATTGAGGGATAAGCTGGAATTATACGCTCCCATACTTTCTGTCGCGCGCTAGCGGCGGGCATAAGAAAAAAAATCAGCTCGACCCGCCAGAAGCTCAATTACGAGCCACGCCCTCGCTTTCGAGCCTCAAACTTGGCCGAAAGAGAAGTTGGTAAAATGTGCGTACAAAGTGTATTGAGTGAAGGTGGGCTCAAGAGGCGAAACTTGACGAGGCCGCGAGCAAAGTCTGGACCATCGCGCGATGAAACCACCGACACTTTTGGTTCATTCGTGTGTTTGTTCTTTCTTTTTTTCTACAACTGGCTGCGGGATTTGAGTTTTCGGGCAACGTCGAGCTCTACGGCCGACTGAACTTTTCCGACTATGGATGCCGAGCTTTCCTCGGGATTAGTCTATCAGACGATTAATCCCATGGTTGAAGGTTGATTTAACGGTTGCTCCACTCGCGCATTAGTCGAATTGGACGCTTAATCCGAGCAAGTTCATTGACTGGAATTTCACATTTACTGTAAAAACGTATCTGTAACTTGTTTTCAATAGTTATTTCTCCAAATAACACTTTTCCATCACGTATCATTGCAAGTCCACGTCGGAGTTTGTCTAGGATTCATTCTTTTTAGACGAGCACGTTCGGATGCTGTTACAAAAAGTGATATAACTTCACGTGCTGCTTCGCGCAGTTGGATATACGGCTTGTCTTGTATCGTACACGACGAGAAAATACAATATTTTCTCCGATACGGGGTATCCCATTCGATGCCATCCCTATTTTTATATATATCAATATATTTCCCTTCTGCATCTCTCATGCTTATTCTGAACAAATAAACAATATAAAATCGAGGCGGACCGTGAAGTATTTGCCCGGCCATCAACAAACTGAGTTTTAAAAGAAGCGGGAGCCGCCCTTTTGGGGGATGTGTGTGTATATATATGTATACGGGTACGAGACGGATTCGAGGGAGTGGCAGACGGAGAAGTTTTAATTTAATTTCTGCCGCTTCTGCTTGACTTACCGCTGCTACTGGGCGAATCGTCGACAAGGGTTGTAACGGATACACACAAAGATGTACGTCCACGGGAAGAAACCCAAGAGATTTTCACTCTCAGGTGGAAATTCCAATTTCGATGGAAACTATTGAGAATTCGATTTACGGAGGCCGCCTACGTGTATACGCATGATATATTGCAGAGTATATATGGGAGACGTTCATTCGTATCTTTCGAGATGATTCGTCTTCATATATTCGATAAGACATGTTGATCAAACAATATCTCGAACCGTACATGGCAATTTTTTTTTATCCAACGGCTGAAAAAAGAGAATGAAAAGCTTCTCTTCAAGTAATAGAAAACGTAAAATATTGCTCATCATCGCATCTTGTCATTATTCATTTCTCCCGACTGGATTTACATTTTAGACTGATTTTTTGGAGAAAAAGTTAACATCGAATAATTTCGAAGGGAGAATTCAGAGTTAACGATATAAAATTGAATAAGCAGGAACGGAATAACATAACAATGAAAAATGAATTTCCTCTGTACTTGAAAATGTGTCGAAATTGGAGCAAAACAGATTACACGATAATTTAATTTAAGAGTAGAGAGATAAATCGACTTTTGAAAGATTAATGGTTCCTCGTAATATTGTCAAAAAAAAGGACAAATGTAGTAGGACAAGAAAAAGAGGCTCGACGCTGGTATAGAAGGATCAAAGAATGCGAAATCGAAGGGGCGATAAGAGCGGAATGCGAGACAATATAGCAGGGGAGGGTTCAATGAGACGGAAGAGAAAGAGAGTGAGAGAGCGAGAGAGGGAGGGCGCGTTGAGGATGAAAAAGGGAAATCTCACTCCCGGATAATGTATATGAGAATAGGATAATCTAAAAGTCTCATCAGGTAATCAAAGTGAAGAGTTTATTTCCTCGTTTGCACGTAACTATTTACTTGATATCTTATTCAAAATAAATCAAGTAATACAAAGACAATAAGTAACTGTACCGGAACTATTCACAATTTGTACATTGAAAATATCTCTTGCACCATAGATTTCAATTTCGTAACATATTTTTCATGTAATACAGATAAAAGCAATAACCACAGATTCTCTTTAATTTGAAAATTCCCAAACAAATGGAAATTAGTTATATAATCGTATATTAAAATGAAAAAAACGTCAAAGTATTACTTTTTGATGAAATTTTCATATTTAATCATTTTATGTTCCCATTAAAATCATAACATTATCGTTCGCCACACCGGAAAATGCTGCGCAAACGAAAATTCAAACTGCTAAAATTCATCAAGCTCGGAAAAAATCAATCGACCCACTTTCCGCTCGCCCTCTCTCTTTCCGAAACCTTTTATTACCGGAAACGGCATTAACGTTCATGTACCAGCCGCAATTTCCATTTTACCGATCCGGCGCAACCGTAGCAGCGGGAGAGCGACATACACTCGCTAATTAGTAATCAGGGCGACGATTGCGCGCGCGCACACACACATACACACGTGCGCGCGCGCTCGAAAATGCTCGAGCGAGGACTCAATTTTCAAGTCAAATTTGCTCGGCGCGATTTGCCGAGCTTCTTCCGATTTGGCCATTTTTCGATTGGCGCGTACGTACGCATACGTTATCGCTCGAGTCCAAAGTCAAATAGGACGAATCGATAGTGCCAATTATGAGGTGCTTAGCAAACACGCGTATGCGGATCATCGAGAATCAAGTACATCGAAGATCCGGATTATTCGCGCTGCGCTTCTGAATATACCGTCCCGGATGTTTTGTGACAAAGCGAAATCTGGTTAGAGACGCGGGCTCATGAATGTAACGGCTGTAGTCCTTCAAATGAAACGTATTTCATCTGAGATTGGCAAGAACGCATTTGTCCCCTCTATATCACACAGTGATTACGTTGGAAAATGTATTGATTTGTGTCATATATATCGCATTGATTGGATATAAACGTTATCCGGGAAATTGCATTACGAGACAAACAAATTTCGCAGTTTACACTCGTGTCCATTGAATTGCTGCAAATGAAAGCTGTAATCACTTCGGCTGCAATGCGGAAAAGTTTTTCAATTAAATACTATTTACCGTTGATTGAATTTCTCGCCGCTCTTTGTTACAGCTATTAATTTCTTTTGTCATTTTCTAACTCCACCCGTTTAGGACTATGTTAACCTCAAAAATGAAGATGGGAAACTTTTTTCAGTTAAATTTTCAAACTGCAAAGAAAATGATTGGGAAAACAATGAAAGTATCCGACAATTATTATCAGCGCTGTCAAATATATCATTGTACTGTCATCAAAATTCACAAATAGTCGAAGAAAATTCCGAGTATAATCAGAAAAAAACTCGTTTGAAATTACTGTTTATAATTCCCTCATCCTTGCAATTATTCAGCTATGCCATGTGGCATCCATTCATTCGAAACATTTTCTTCCTCGTGTAAACTGGTTTTGTTACATGGAAAACCGACGTTAAATTCTTGTTTATAATCATTGAAACGAATATTCCATTACATATATTGTTGTTTCAAAAGTCATGAGTTTCTTCTGGAGTATATTTTCAACTTTTGGTATTGGGTAATTCAATTTTGTTGTTACGCGGACGTTTCGTATTGACGATCATTCAGCAAAGTCAAAGAGTTACCTAGTTTTTCTATGCAAGCACTCATCTGTCCAATTAACTGCTCGCTTTTTGTTTACCATGCTTTCTGTACGATAGGTACGTATAGCGGACGTTATATAGACATTTGGTTTAGTGATAGTTCGTATTTCATTTATTTCAATATTTATTTGAAGTAAACAATGCTGGAACAGGTATAGAAGATAATTGAGTAGAATATATCATTGTCATACCGGAATAAATATATTGTATGAAATTTTGCAACTAGTGTGGAGCAAATATTATTTCTATATTGTTCAACGTGGTAATTCAGTTGAATTAGTTAATCTCAGTAGAATTACAAAAACTCTACTAACTGAATTAATGATTTATTTACATTTTGACTAATGGTAATTAGTATATATTATAAGCTGGTGCAGCCTATAACTATTTTAGTTTTGTGTAATGAATCGATAGAATAATGAAATTGATTTCATACATTCACTATGAAAATTATCCATAGATATTTAGATGCTTGAAAGTATGAAGAAAAAAAATATTCAAACAATATTTTCCATCGTGGAATAGTCTTTTTCGGGACAAAAGTTTACATAAGCATCAAACACTGTATTTGAACAACGCAGAGACAAAATAACAGCTTCACAATATGCCCGCAACTCAATTTTCTTCAAGAATGCACTAGTATGAATACACTATATATACCACCGTTTATTAATGTTGAATTTGAGACTCAGTGTTTTATTTAAATTCTTGTTAAAACATTCTCATTCGATTTCTGGATCACTTTTACGAAAATCGAGGTCTCGAAGTCTAATTGCGAAGTTCGATTTAGATAGATAGAATTGATTCTGAAGAAGACAAAACAAATAACGAATATTTATCGGTAAAGGTTCATGAATGATACTGCGACGGCAACTGTCTTATTGCAAGCTGTGCATCGAGCAGCGTCAGATATCGATTTTGAAGAAAATATCGCATGGTCACGGGTTGGCGAACTCAATAATTCGAAATTGCAGCAGCAGGGACGAAGAGACGGGTGTGCGTTGAGATATGGTCGAGCGGCTATGAGATTAAAATTCAAAAGTGACCCGGATATCGACTATTCAGGTCGTGACCGCCGACGAACTTTGGGGAATCGGGCCCTGGGTGATGGGGTTGCCGTACAGAAGATGACACTTCGCTCTCTGCCGGCCGTCTATATATTTGCCCTTCGCGTTTATTTATTCATTCGATGAGATTTTCGACGACCCGCTCGTGACACGTTCGGCTTTACCCTTTCCTCCTCCTCTTCAGCTTCTTCCTCTGCCGCACGATTTTTCATATTTCACACTTCTACCCTTCAATATCAGCGCTTTTTATCCTTGGGTTTTTTATAACACCGATTCCCTTTTATATGCGTTATCCAATTCGAAACGTGTGGATGTCGACATTTTTTCAAACTGGTGCTAGAGGACGACGTACTCAATTAAAACTAAAAATAGAAAGAAAAGTGATCTGCTGTATGAAGAAAGTTTGTATTATTGGAAATTTTCTGGCGTACCACTTGTCAATGGAGCGAATGAAATATCTGAGAGGCATAGCGGAGTAAACTGTCATTTCTCTGTTGGATTACTGAATCTGTACAAGTGAAAAGTCATGGATTGTCTTTCGTGATTTAAATTGATTTGCGATAATAATCCACAAATATTTGTACAAGTAATAAAGTTGTCTGGTGAATTCAACAGTAAATTTAACGCCTTATAATCAATATGTTTAGTCAAAATGGACATTTATCTATACCAAATGTAAAATAAGATAAACTGCATAGCTGATGAAAATTAGTAACAAATTCAAGTGAATATTTATGTTATGCAATTTCTACTAGAAAATATTGGCCTTTTACTATTTTAAATCTTGAGAGTATCTGAGAATCTAGTTCGTTCCTTCTTGTGCGCATCTCTGATAGCCCAGGAAATTGCGATTTGCTTGCTCTCGATTATAATAATTTGAAGGCGCCAATGTGTGCCTCGTATCTTCCTCATACATACTTTATACGGTATACCAGCGCCTACTGTGTGTTCTCGACTTTTCGATGGGATCGACCGGATTATATCTGAAGTGACGAGCGCAGAGCTTGCGAAACTGATCGTTTCGTGAGTCTTCCACATTTCACATACTTATTTTCTTCCAAAACACACAATTAATTTCTTCGTAAGATATCTTTTTATTAGTTTTGAATGTTTCATGTGATAATTATAAACAGATTTTTTTGTCGTATGAAATGTTTCTAATTAATTAAAATCGTTTTTTTTCGAAGGAGAAGCTTTAGTAGTATCGTTACTTTGATTGTGCTAGTATGATTGCTCGAGATTTATGCAAGCTCCGGTTGAAAGTGAAATAATTTCTTTGTAAGAGATATGGGGCGACTACTCGAATCATCATTATTATTATTATTATTATTTATTATTATTATTATTATTATTATTATTATGGGAATGGAAGAATTTAGAGAAGAGTATTCCAAGAAACTATTGTATATATTTTGAAGACTGCAGCGAGCTCCATTGTTTATTCGAATTATTTGGACTCAGAGTTAAATAGTCAATTATTGAATGTTAAAAATACTTATATAACACTCGATTAAAGAGGATATTTCAGAATTAATCCCATCTAATTGTCTGTAATAGTGTAGGATAAAGTATAGATCAAGATAAGTAACGTTCCATATAAATCGATTTATAGATCCCGTAAGAGCATCGTAGAGGAGATTAGACTATATATTACGGCGAATAGCAGTGCAAACCATCTCATTTGTCTAGCTTTTCCGAGGTGTTATACCGCGTTCGAGAAAATGCCTAATGGAGCCGTTTCAATTCCCTGGGATATAAGATGGAGATTTATACCCGAATCGTTATAACTATTCGTTTTCCGCGAGCTATAAAATAACATGTCCCAGTCATTACCGACAATATGATCTTCATCAGAAAATGAAAATAACCAGGTGGAAATGTAAATGCCATTAATTTGAGTACATATCGAGTACTAAAAAATGATGGGAGTAACTTTGAAAATTTTAGGTAGTACGCGATTAAGAAGCTGCATCCGATAAATGTGGATAAAAATTTCGAAATAAACCCCCCCCCCCATATCAGTTCCGGCTAAGGTATAATAGAGAGCATGATTTGAAACAACAGTGGCACAAAATTTCCACGTAGACTCGTGATCAAGATGATAAAAATCTTCAAGTGTACGCCGGACGGAATTATACTCGAGGCTGTGCGAGACCACTATAGCGCAGTAAAATCCAGCCTCGAAAAAACCCATTACTGTTTATGCCGGACGGAATTTAGACGGAGCCACTCTCCGACAATTCCCACAGCCGTTTGCGTTGCAAGCTCGAGCTCGAGCTAAAACCTATAGCGAACCCGACAAACCGACGGGATAAAAACTCACGTGGAGAGCCATATCCGAGTCTCACTCAGTTCCTGCCATGTATATACAAACGTGCGAAAAACCGCATTGCATCTGGCAGTGTTTTTCGTTTATGCGCGTGTGGCAAAACCGAAGAAGATCACGCGGGTAAACGGGCTCGCGTGGAAGGCTACGAGTCCGTAGTTTGCGCACGGCGACGCGGTCAATTGACGGTGTAACGCGATTAATAATGCGCACAGTGTAACCTATAGCATTACGCCGACGGCGCGCGCGCCAGTCTATTACGCTACACCGGCGCGTGTGTGCGTATGTGCATATACACATATACACATTGTATCGATCGGTATCCGCCCGCGCCTAATGAGCCTACACGCGCGCATCCGCCAATGTATCCTCTACATCGTTGCGGAGATGATACAGCGCGGAGGCTATTTATAGGGCGATGGTCAGCGGCGGCAGGGCTGCGGCGGTGAATGTCACATCGCTCGCCGAGCTGCCCCTGCAGTCGACCGCACGTGCCAGGGTGAAGTTGCCGATGCGTTTATGGTACGGCTCGATCGATTCAATCTCAAGATCCGCCATATCTGTATGAATCGAACCGGGGGCCAATGTATTGCTATATTGCCTCTTCAGTCCCAGCAATTTTACTCCCCCGATTCGCATTGACCAGCTATTGACTCGCGCTTTGGCTTCAATCAGGATATTACCAGGATCGTCCACTCGCGCGAGCCTGCTCCGCTCTATATCACTCCGGAGCAAGGATACATTCGATACACTTCGAATAGTCCGAATGCAATACTACGCGCACGGGAGAGCGGTGGGTTTCGGATGCGAGCTCGTCTCTCTTGGAGCACTCGATCGCTCGTCGATTTTTAAACTGCCGTGGCAAAGCGATTGCGCGGGGCTCTCGAAAATCCCCCGGTTATTCGAATGCAGCGCGCCCCCGACTCGCTCGATCTCCAAGCGTACGTATATTGAGATTCCGCAAGGCGCAAGGCTCCTTCATATTGCGCCCGCGCGAGCTTCTCCCCTTCGATATGCGAAAATATACTCGCACGTGTGTGTGGGTAGTGTGTATATATAGATGGGACCGACAACTGGGTCAGCGAGAGGATCCGTCCCCGCGCGTGAATTGACGTTATTCCTGTATATTCATACACGAGCCATTGTGAGTGTTCGGGACAAAACCGTTTATCATCAGCGCGAGGGCTGTGCGCTTTCTGCCTCGGCTTTCTATCTACTCTTCTTGTTTGACCTTTTTTTTTCATACAATACACGGTGCGAGTAGAGCTTTTCGAATCGTACACTCCGTATTCGCTCGTGACAGTCGGTGCGCGGAGACATTATTAGTGCGGAATCGAGGAGACTGATGGAAAGTCCAAAATACATATGTGGATGTATGGGCAATTTTATCGACTTGGATGATTTTATGTGATATGGTTTTTTTGAATACACAAATAGAGGAAATGGAAAAATGGATAAATATGTGAAATATTGTCTCAATAAGAATTGGGAAATTTATTTGTGATATTCATATGTACAGCGTGTAACTTCTTCGTTTACGTCTGAAGCTTCTCACTAAGAAGTAAGCTTCCCCCAGAGATTTTGTGTTAATAACGTTGTTAATACCGAAGTTTGTTAATACCGTTGAATTAAGCTTTCGAAAACGAAGAGATAAAAGTATGTCATTCATATCCTCCCCGTAGAAAGAACATAAAAAGATCGATTATGTTGCAAAGTAAGAACGTAAACGGTTTAGTTGTATGCTTTGTTTCTCTTGTCGCACTCAAAGAGATAATGTTTGAATCAAACAATATGCCTTGTGTCTGACTATTCAGGTTCTGATTAATCTGCCTAATGAATGCTGAAGTTATATTTCTTATGCTTGGGGCGTTCCACGTCAACTTTTCACGGCCGGTGCGCAGACACACTGAAACTTCCCGTTTTTGTCACTCGTTTTTGACTCTATCAAATGAATATCAGAATATAATGTGAAATATATTATGGATTTATATTTTCCTCAGTTTTCCGATGACTAAGTTAGTTTCGGAAATTTTTAATTTTTCACAATAAAAAACATCAAACGGATCGTATATTGAAAAACTGTTTCTGTCTCATTTTTTTCATTAGCTGCACATTTCTGCTAGTATATATGTGTAAAGAGTATATACATATTATTCGATAACTAAAAATCGATTTTTTTTCTGACCAAAAAAATATTTTTTAGTTTTTTACGCTTAATTTTTTAGCAGAATCCGAAAATCGTGCACACACTTGGAATACTCATTCTTGGGGTATTCTGTACGACATATTAAATTTTCATGAACGTTCTTACAACATCACACAATAAAACTTACATTCATACAACACATTACTCCAAAATTTACACATTCACAAAATTTGAATATACATGTGTATGATACACGTGTAAAAATAATAAACATCTGTATAATACAGTTGTTTTTATGCTCAAATTGATTAACATAATCAATGGGCAATCCACAGTCTCCTTAATTGCTGATAGATGCAATTACATGAAAAATTTTCTTCATTTTTTACAAAGCAAAATCGCCCTAGTTGGTAAAGTGACCCATATACTCACAAGGAGACGTCACACTCTTTGGGTGTGACAAATGAGCTGGGCTTGAAATTCACGCTTCCGCGCACTAAAAAAGAGATACGTGTTTCTGTCTGGTTTCGCCATGATTTCTCAATTTTATCGTTTTCAAACTTTTCAACTTTCTCCAGCACAATTTATTTGGTCATCCAAAGAATGTGATTTCTTGTTAGTATATAAACCCTAGTATAAACACTAAGAGTTATTGAATCACTGGAAGAATCAGTATGAGCGTTGGACTAACTCCCTAAAATTATAATTTCAGATGCAGCTGGCGAATCTTCGTATTATTCCTATATGCGTATATATGCTGGGTGAGTTTTTGTCTTTACTCTTTTCCCACGCCGTAGTCCGTATTAACGAGATAATTTTTTTTTGCATAAAAAAATCGCTACCCAGCGAACCAACGAAAATAAAAATTGAATTATAAATTAATTCGTGCGCTTTAGTTCCCATTCACGGAATAATCATTTCTGCCGAGGCTGGAGTACGTGCCGTAGTAAAAACGAGAATCCTCAACGAACATCCGCACGAAAATTAATTTATACGACCCAGAGCCAGCTCAAAAGCTTTAATGAAATCGAGGGCTGTGTTTTGATAGGGTGAATAGCTTTTCACAGTACATCCACGGGAGACTATATACCTCCCGACTCTTTCGAGTTTCAAACGAAGTAGGTCGCCCAAAGAGCAATTCACTTTCGATTCGATAACGAAAGCTCATCCCCCGAAGAATCGATAAAAAAAACCCGCGAATTTCCAAGGCCGCTGAAGAATTCTCAATCGCAACCACTACGCGTCTATGGCACACACCAGGCGAGAGCTATACACACGCGGGTGGGGGGGGGGGCGAGTATAAAACAACGCCCTCTAACCCGGCGTCATGAATATTCATCCTAATGTCGCGGGGGCTACGGCGACGCGGAGAGGCTCGAAAAGCTCTCGCGAACGAAAACACTCGTCGGCAGCGGAGCGGCCCCGTCCTCGAGCTGTTTCTCTCTCGAGATGCACGCTGCACACCTACCCCACCCCCTCGGTATACGCGCCAAACGATATACACCGCGCCAAATTCGTTGTCTCACTCCCGGGCTCTCGCGCTCGCTCGTCAAATTGGCAAATTGGTGTGAATATGCAGCAGAGCCGGCAGCCGGCTACATTGTCCTCCGTCCCGTGTATAAACTTTTTCATTTGGATCCTCAAAGGGGGACAAAGGCAAAAAAGGATGATTCTCGGGGCAAACAAATCGTCGTCGTATGGTTTATTTTCAACAAGATAAAAACTGTAAGAATCAATGAGTTTACACTGTCGCTCGAGTATCTTGCAAATCGACGAAGGATCGATTGGACGCGGGCGCTCGCGGGGATGAATTTCCCCGGCATGAGATGGAATTTTTCTTTCCTGTTGGGATTTTCAATTAGTCGAAGTAAGTATCTCATTCATCCGTGATAATATGACACCAATTCAAATCTTCATAAAGAACCGCGCGGAGACGCATATACGTTCTCGGCTCACTCTGGATTGCCGCGTGAGTGACTTTGATATTCTTTAACAGACAAGCTGTGTGACGATTGAAAAGAGAGACTCGCGGAGCTTTTTTTTCAAAGGAGATACTTTGCCGTCTGAATATGTCTGGGTCGTTACTACTAGCAACCCAAGCTGCTTACATAGTAAACTAGATTTCCACGTATTATTCCAGAAAGATTGATGTTTAATATTCTTTAAAGTCATCAAAGATGGGAGGAAAAGAGTGGAAACGCATTTTTCAAGACTTTTATTTTGCGATTCCTTTGATCGAAACTCATTATACTCATCGTACGTACGATTGTAGCAAACCCCTTTATATTACATCATAGATAAAATCGCACATTGGTGCTTTCGTGAAAATCATTAGGTTTGATTCATTTTCAAAGCATTGACGAGTGAAATTGTTATATCCATCACCTTGGATTTTACACTGAGAATTAAAGAATCGAGTTTTATCTGGAATCTGATAAAATATCAAAAAAAATGCAAGTGGAAAAAGACGTACACGCATAGACGAGTCAGTGCGGACCCTATAAACTCGACTCAACGGTGACGCGCGACCCGTCCGGATGAAAATACTATCCACGGAAAATCCTACAATTAGAGTAAACACAAAGACAGATACGCAGGCGCAACGAATGAATCGAGCTCTCGATCGGGCGGGCACAGTCAGGCGGGCATCATCGAATCATACCGCGCGACGACGACGACGACACACAGGCTCGTATCAACTTATCTGGCGTGTTATTGTTCCTCTTCGCGCTTCTCTCATTGACCCAATTGGGCGCCTCTACGCTTTCCGAGCAAAGCCCCGCTTGTCGTATATACGAGAAGCGCTCAAGAGGTGCGCATTGTGCATATATACACGTATATATATTCGAATCAACGACGGTTACAGCTTGGCACCGCGGGAGCTTTTCAGTCGTTCCTCGCAAGCTCGCACGCGGCGATGATAAATCGTTCGCGCGGAGGCCGGGGGAGAGAGGCGCGCCCTCCCTCTATAAGCCCAGCCCTCATCCCCTTTTCTCTTTGGGGCTGAATTAAAAAGTAGAGCGCGCACGGCCGGAAGCGCATCAGATCCCGCGAATGGTAAGCCTTTCATATAGCGCAGCGCCCCAGCGGCCGCGCGAGGCTTAAGAAAACGCCCGGCCGTTTTCAGACCGACATCTCACGTCGATCGGACGTGGCTTTACGCCTTAGCTCTCGTGTACACACACACACGGTCGCTCTCGGGCCAAATCACTTTTCGTTACGTCTTCGCTCTCGGGAAGCGCGAGTTTCTCACGAGCGAAGCGTCGGGTAAGTACACGTCCGAGTGCTCGGCCGCTCGTCGGGGTCGGGCGATGGACACGTTGGCTTTGGATTTTCTCGGCTTTTACCTCGTAAAATATGACGGTTTTGCATTATCCACGAGCCGCGGCAAAAGCCTGTTTAGCCGAGATATACGTATATATACACGTCGGCTCGATCAACGTCACACTTTGACGCGCGTCGTTTTCCGTTTTTCTCAACGGCTATATACGTTCGATGAAAACTACGCGAAGCGAGGCTGATTAAATATAAAGGGCTATTCGCGTGCAGCCAACGCATCGATTCTCGAGAGGCGTTTCGATCTACAGCTTATACCTTTTGCGAATTGCGTTAAACAAACGTTCCAGCCCAGCTGCATACGACTCGAGCCTTCAGCTGCATATTTATATATACCAGTGTCTTCCAGGTGAGATCACTTTTGGAACCGTCGTCTGGGGGGAGAAAGGATCGATTTCAAAAAAGTGCTAAAGAAAGCTAAAGAGCGGTATAGAAAGATCCTTTTCAAATCGAGTTTTAAAGAAAGATCTATTTGAGGATTAATTTTAATCTGTGGAGTTTTTTCGAGTTCGGAGTTGATTCGGTATGCGCGCACTTGGGTGCGACTGTTTATGTGCTTACGCGCGTGAATCTGAATATAATATGTCCGGTTAACTATTTACGTCAAACAGTTTTTGCCTCAACGGTTTCTATAGAAATCGATATACATGGGTTTTTGAGGCCGCTGATTACGAATCCGGCCTCAGATTTTCAAAATTCAAATAAAATCGAGCCTCTAAGTTGAATTTTGAAAATCTGAGGCTGGATTCGTAATCAGCGACCTCAAAAACCCACGTACACCAATTTCTATAAGAAACCATTGATGCAAAAACTGTTTGACGTAAATAGTTAACTGGACATATTATATTCAGATTTGTTCTCTCTCTCTCTCTCTCTCTCTCTCTCTCTCTCACACACACACACACACACACGCGCGCGCGCGCGGATGCACATAAACAATCGCACTCAAGTGCGCGCGTACCGCATCAACTCCGAACTCGGAAAAACTCCACAGAATAAAATTAATCTTGAAATAGATGTTTCTTTAGCGTTCTTTTGAAATCGATCCTTTCTTCCCCCCAGGCGACGAAATATTGGTTCCATTCGCGAACGCGAGTTAATCAATGGAAACTCAATTTCCGCTTCGTATATCGCCCAAGCCCCATAGAACATTTGAATTATTCGACTGCGCGAAATATAATAAGAATAACTTTATATCCCGCACGATGCAGCTTGGTCCCGATATATCGATGGCCAGTATCCCGCGGTTGGGTTTCATACTTATATATACATCTATACAGGGTGCATACGCGCTCGGCATTACACGCACGTCTCGTCGCGTCTCAATATGCGCGTGCCTTAAAAGTTTGAAATACGCGGGGGCTCAGGGGAACGTATTACATTAAAAATTAGTGCTGCACGATGGCATATCGTAACGATCCGCTGTTTGCCGCGAGCGCGCCGGATATTGCCAACGTATCATAATAAATGCTATTGCTCTCTCACGCTCGTTGCTGCGTTATTTTATTTTCCCTTCGGTTTCCCTTATTTTCGTCTGCCTCCGTTGCGCCCGCGTACGTATATACTCTTTTACCTGAAAAGCCTCGGCCGCGCGTTACTACTTCCTCGCGCTAAGCTCTCGAAAAGGAAAAACGCGCCGCGGTTACGGAGGAGTGGTCGAGTTACATACGGAGAGGGGGGGGACGGCTTTTCCGAGTGGAAAAAAAATCAATTCGATATGAATGGCGAAAACGGCTCCACGAGTCGAGCGGTAATTAATTCGACTTATTCCGCGTGTTGTATATATCATTGCGGCGACTGAATTTTTCGTTTGCGAACAAATTGTACTCGGTAAGTTGCGAGAACCGAACGCTGTTTATCGAGAAATCTGATATTCGATCCCCAAAATATATCGCAATACCTATATGTACATTCATAGGTTTGATAATTATGAACGCATTGAGGTCACAATTAATTACAAAGAAATTTCTCTGAAACAATTCGAGACAGTGGAGTGTGTCGCGAGTACTGATCGTCAAACTTTGCGCTCGATATATAATCGATCATGGGTTTCAGCATACCACACGTCAATTGGTAAAAGTGATCGAGATATCATCGTACATATATCCAGCTGAGCTTCGTCGCAAAAACCGTGAAAATCTTCTCGGTCCACAGTATATACTCGTCGGATAAAAATTTGGCTCGCGCCCCTGATGTCGAGCGACTCCGATCGACCCCCCTCTCTTCCGAATCTCTCCGCTCTAATCTCGTCCTCTTCGGCGTTTGTTTACCCACTCGAGAGCTGTACGTGACCGAGAAACCCTATCATCCCCCCTGCGGGGAGCATCAGCGGATTCAAAGTCCACGTCCCATATCAGCGGGGGAAAGAAGTGGGTAATCCGGCTCGGAGCATCAGTCGCGCGTCGACGACGCGACAGACTGCAGTGTGTGAATGTAAGGTGTGCACTCACCTGAACGTTTATATCCGTGCTTCAGCTCATCCTCCGGCGTCTCCTCGCGCGAATTGATCCTCGGATCTCTCTCGGCTCAGCGCAGCATCCGCGCTGCCGGTGCTATTCACGGGTAGGCGGCTCTATCGCCATCGTCTCGCCGCTCGAGCCAGCCTCGATATACGTATACTGGCGTGTGTGTGTGTGTACGTATCCCTCCTCCGAAGACTCCTGCGACGTGCGTGCAAATTTACAAAACTCAGTCGCGCGTGGACGCACTCGACGATAAGGGGCGAAGAGCCTCGTGCGCATGCAGAGTTATGGAAATGCCTCGAACGGGTATATGTATATATAGAGTTCGGGTGTAGCCGAAGCTTAATTGGAGTGTCCTACCCACCCCCCACCGCCGCCCCTTCCCATTCACGCGCGGCTGTATTCCCCGAGTGTGATTCGCGCGCGCTCCTCCCGAAGCTCAATTATCGATTTCTCGATCTGCCTTCGCCCCCACCCCACCCCGGCGCCTCGGCAGCTTATATAGTTTTATTTACCCGCGCGGCGCAAGGGTCGCCGGAGCGGACGGACGATGTTTCGACGCGAATAATAAGCAAATCTGCCGCTCGGAGGAGCAGCCGGCATTCCTCGAGATGAATATTCGCCTCCCCGTCGGCGGTGGGGGGGAAGGAGTGTATTTGCACTTTCTCGGCTTATTCGCTCGAGAGTTTGCTTTGAGCGACAAAATTGTCCGACGAGCCGCTCCGCGGCGAGGAAGAATGGTATATACAACGAGACGGGGATAACGCGCGCGCGAAATAAGGATCGTTAATTATCTCCTCGCCCGTACTTTTCTTCGGGCTTGCGGTGGACCGGCGATAAATTCACAAAGGGTACTTTATTTCGAGTGCGTGCAGTCTCGAGCGGCCACTGGAATTTCACGACACGGCGCAATTGATCCTTCCACCCCCGTGAACGAAGTCTCGGCTGATTATCAACGATCGAACCGATCAACTTCGATTGGTGAAAACCGAAAGAGTCGCCCGCTCGGTTTTATCGCGTCCCCGGATTACCGCACACTCGTCGCCGCGTAAAAGTTCGGTCCGGCGCGAGGCAAAGCTCAACGACGACACTATATATGTGCAGTATCCGGCACGCCGCTGTGTACGCACGCCACGCCAAAACACACCCGCGCGCGCCGAGTTTTCAAAAAGTGTGTCGACAATCGGGCCCTACTACTAAACTCCACGGGGCCAAGTGCCGGCCGCTAGAAACCCGGGGTAAGGAAAGAAAAAAGTTAAATGAGCGTGCAAGTGTCGGCGGGAGCTTCACCTGAATGGTGTGCGGCGCGCAGCGTGTGCGAGAGGGAGCCGCTACGGCGGCGGGCGCGTTACTAGCGCAGCATCCGGCGCGCCGTGGCCGCACGGCTCTCGGGACGCGCGCCACCCCTCGGGTGGCCGGGGGAGCTGCGCCGAGAGAGAGAGAGAGAGAGAGAGAGAGAGAGAAAGAGAGACAGAGCGGCAGCACGTGAACGCGAGAGGCGGCGGGGGCGCGGGGGACGCAACCCGACGACTATTGATCGCGCGCAGACTCCCGCTTCGGCCCAAGCTCCAGCGCACCGCCACGACCAGCCGGTTAATGCTCCTGCGCTGCTGCTGGGGCAAAGACTTCGCGAACAGCCAGACCCCCGCGAGCTGCATTTTATCCCGCTCGGGTGTGCAGCCGCGAAGGCCACGCCGCGAGTGTCACGCGCGTCTTCTTATTCTCCACCCGCGGCCGTCCTCGCTCTCTCTCTCTCTCTCTCTCTCTCTCTCTCTCTCTCTCTCTCTCGATCAAGTAGATGACTCGCGGTGACGTATACTGCACAACCGGGGGCGGGGGGGGGGCGACACGCTTGCTTTCAATCGCGCGAGCGATGGTTGATTTTTGGCTTTCGGATGGGGACGGAGATGACGAAATTCGGTGTATATGTGGGAAGAGACGGGCTGGGGAGAGATTATAATAGCTCGGTTATAATAGCACGGTATTGCGGATCGTTGAAATCTTCTCAGGGGAGGGAGGACACGAATTACGCTCGCTCGATTTGATTCCGTGAATCGAGCCGGGGCTGTATATAGTGGCCCGAACAAAAAGCCGCCTCCGCCAATCTCTATCTCGTGCGTAATTGACACTCGCGGTGCAGCCCCGGCCCGACCGCTTCACGTATCGAGCACGATTTTCCAATTTCTCCCACTTGATCTCTCGATTTCCACGCGGGCCCGATCGAACCGATTGATCCCGGCTAGCAAGATACATGTATCCGTTGCGTGCAAAACGAGCGATACGACGGGTATATCCGTGGAAGAAAAAACGCGAAGCGTATCCGGCGTCCCTTTGATTCCCGGGAAAGAGCGAGAGAGAGAGAGAGAGAAAAAAATCCCCCGACTGTACCAGGGGGCTGCAGCAAGCTCGAGCCCTCGCGCGCCCGGCTCCTATATACGCGTGTTCGCCCCCTTGGCGCAAGTCGGCCGCGAGGGACAACACGTGTGTGTGTGTGTGTGTGTGTGTGTGTCGGGGCTTGCGTACTTTTTGACTCGGCGCGATAGCCATCGCGAATTTTCCGCCCCGGACCCGGTGCAAACAGCCGGCGGGTGGACACGCGAGACGTCGCAGCGAATTTAGACGGAGCGAGTTTCGGCTTTAATACACGTGAGCGCGCCCCGACTATTTCGGTGATTATACTACGAGGCGAGCCGCGCGCTCGCGCTAAGAGCAGTATGATAATGGCGCCGGACTCGTACTCGCGGATTATATACTTAAATTCTCGCCGGTTAGCACCGCTCGGGGCCGCTCGCTCCTGCGTTGCATTATTTACGGGGGAATTTTGCACGAGTGCGTTTTGGATTATTTGGCTTATTACACCCAGGCGAGTTGGACCGACACTGCGAGGTTGCAATCGAGGTGGAAATTACAATCGTGTGTGTTTTTTCCTTCTGTCGGAGAAATAAACGCGCGGCTGTTTTACTGCGCGAGGGAGTAAGAGTATATGTTTACCGTTTGTCGGCGCGGTGAGAAGCTTTCATTCATATACTTGCCTCGTCTAACGAGAGCATCTTCAGCAGCTCGGACGACATCTAAGATGTATATACCCCTTATCCGCGTCATTCTTTCACGAAGACGGCAAGAGATTTTCCTTGCGCCGCGCGACCGGGGTGGCGCTGTTTGCACTTTAATTGGAATAAATTTTCGTTGCCGAGTATATCTGGAGGGCTCTCGAGCTTGTTTGTTTTTGGTTTTCTTTCACGTGCCAGCGTCTTCAAAGCCGCGGATTTTCGAAAAAAAAGTTCATATTTCGACGTAGACGACATTTTTCACTTGAAGTTTTTTATTTTACATGAATTTTTCGAGTAACGATCGTGCTTTCGAATAATATAACGTAAAACTTGTTTGTTAACTCGGCGAACTCGATATTATTCATTTCTTCAATATTATCTGTATTTTTATATCTCTCCATACGTGTAACATCGGTTTTTACCTTTTTACTTTCCATCAATTTTCCAAGCAACTCTGATGTTTGCCATGTATAACATAAAACTCATATGTTATCGCGTACATCAGTTCTCTTGTAAACGATAAATAACAAATAACGCATTGAACTTATGTGTTTGTCAGTTGAACTGATGCCGCTTATCTTATAAATAAAACATAGTATATCAGTTAACCGATGTGAAAAATTCACCCCAATTGCTCTGTTGTACAGAGTTCGCATTTCTTCGCAGTTCTACGTTTCAATGGAAAATTACTATCTATATTGATCGTTAGATATGGATAATATTCTTCATGTGTCTCAAAAATATATTCAATCTTCTAGAAAATATAGTAAAATTCTCGAACTCACGTCAGATCTTTTGAAAATCTGTTCTGTTTCTTGCTTAGAAAATAAAATCCTAATCACATTAAATATCACACAGTCTTTTCAACAACCAATAATTTATCGGATCAAGTCAGTTGACGAACATATCCGATGGAATTATATATCTTGGGTGAATGAGTATATCCTTATATATGATTTTACATCAATGCAAATTTCCACCCTGCGATCGTTTTCCTGGCGCACGAAACCCGGCACTCGTGATTGCGAACCACACGGTGCAACGGTACACAAGAGCAGTTATAAAACAAGTGCGCGGTCGCCGGATTCTGTCAATCTTCGGGAAAGGTCGAGCTTTCAGGGGGTGTGTATACGCGGGTTCTAGAAGGAAAGCTCGCGCCAAGCTTTCCGTTTCACTTTCGGTGGCAGCTCGAGCTTCGTCTTTGGTGCGCAGGCAGACGGGAAACGCGGTAATTATCTCGCGACTCCCTTCCGTCGGGTCTGCGCGTTACAAAAGCTCCGTACAGCCGCCCGCGTCGGCGAGAATTTTTCCCAGCCGGCTTTCACTCTCTCGCGGCGGCCTGTCCTTTCGAAAATAACAACCGCGCCACCGAGTTTGGGCGAGCTTCAACCCAGCTGCAGCCTCGCTCCGACTCCGGGACGTGGCGAATAAGGGATTTTAGTAATTATCCAGAGAGAGAGAGAATATTCATCTGGGCGGCGGAGGGATATTCGGAAGTTGCTTATCTAAAATCATATATCTCTTGGGAACTTGGGGCAGTTTGGAATCGACAATTTTCAGGTCAGCATATTCTCCCCGGGGAGTTCATCCGTTGCACAAACTCGAATCTGATAATTATAGGTCGGCTCCAATTATCCGCTCAACCTGACTTCATCAAACTCAGGTGTTCTACATTTCCCTCTGTTCTCTCATCCGCGCGGAGAGTTAAATCGGATTTAAAGTACGACGCCTTTCTGTTTCACTCGGACTTACGTAAGAAGTATCTCGAGCGCATTGTGACGTGCATTCGCCTCGGGAGGACATATTTCCATACATGTGTTCTTATTCGAAATTCCACTATATAACGTCTGCGTTCGAGAAAACCGGGGCGCGTGAAATGCATATGCGCCCACATGTTGTGACACTTTGCGTGGACATTTGCCTGACAAACTGTAAGAGGATAATGTGCTGTCGTACAAGTTGGATTTCGCGCTCGCTTATCCGATACACTGACGTTTTGATCCACCGCGCGGAAATTCGTTGGGAAAACTTCGAACACAACAAGGACGCGCGTATACGTATATACACGAGGTATACGTCGAAATCCGGGCAAAGACCGGCGGCAGATTATGCAATCGCGTTCCGCCATAGCGACGTTCGTGCGGCTATATACAGTAAACCCAATGAAAATTCAATCGGGTATTCGAACTCGCTCCCATCTCTCTCTTATCCTTCCAACCGGGATTCGCGTATCGCGAAAAGCCAAAGGGGTCTAAAAACCGGCCAACTCGAAAGTTGGCTCGCTGCCAAAGGGCATAGTGTGTGTCGCGAGCTTGCAACGAGTGCGTAAGTACGGGGTCTGAACAAGTCAGGGCAGATAAGGCGAGGCAGATTTTTCGGCAACGCAGTGGTGCGCGAGGGCAGAGAAAAGTCCGCCGCCGCCGACGGGGGAAGTAAGAATTTCTCAAACTCTTTCCTCGTTCGAGTCGCGCAGCTTTCCGCGGTGCTTTTCGTGGCTGCCGGAACTCGTGCTCTTTTTATATTGCAGTGGATTGCCCGCAATTCAAATGCTTTTGTTGCGGCTTTTTGAGTATTTAATATTTGGGAGTCGAGCGCGTCTAGGGGGGGAGGGGCGGCCGATCCTTTGTCGAATGCATTTGCGAAATTGAATCCTTTGCGGCTTTTGCCGTTTCCCGTGACTGTTCGAGGGTGCGAAATGACTGTATACACTCGAACGGGTATTTTTCCGATTACGTTTTGTATTTCTCATGTAGACTTGCCGATCTTGTGTTGTACTCTGGGCAGGTAAACATGTATCTTGAGTAGAAATACAATCAAATGAAGAGAAAGAAAATTCAGTCGTCCCACGATCTTTTGTTCTCTGCTTCGTGATACTTGTTACTCCCAAGACTCAGGGCCAATTACATGCTGAATCTCTTCAAGTGGACTTCAAACGGCATGATTTTCATCCAAAACCGAGCTAAATTTTCACTCGAACATCTGAATCAGCATAATTAAAGATTAAGCCATAAATTAATTCTCTCTTTTGAGTGTCTTCACTCAAAGAAAATTTGAAGTTGATAACTTTTTTTAATAATTCAATTACCTCGAATGCCATAACATAGGTAAGGTGAACAAATTTGGGTTGGGTGCCTCAAGCGGTTTGGTTCGAAATTCCAAAGTTTGAACAGTGAGCGGCACCACCTGTATATAATATAAACTTCATGACTTCGTGAAATTCCTTCCAGCTATAACAACTTGGTTGACATCTATATTATATTCGTAAAGCTGAACTTTGAAGTTTATTCTATAAGAAAAAATATGCTAATTAAGAATTTTGTTCGGGATTTTTCGAACGAGGACTTTGAAATAAATTAAGGATTGAAAACTGTCGGCCAAAAATACAAAAACGTTTACAATACATCGTGGAAAAGTTCAGATTTATTTTCAGATCAACATTCCTCCAGATAGAGTCATACAGACCATATTGTAGGTATATTGAACGTGAATCGATTTTTCAAAGATACCAGATGATAAGTATGATTATCGTCATGGATAGAAGAGTGTTGAACTGATATCTAAAAATCCCAGCCGGTACTCATAACTCAGAGAGTTAGTATCCGTTACGATGCCGTCGTGAGTCTATCTGTTCTCCGGCTTTCGCAACAACATAGAATAATATGTTCTATGGCGTGGAAAACACATACGTTCAAACAATGAACAAGTTCAGAACATATTATTCCAGTACATTTTCTTGAAAAAAATGGTAGTATTTACGGCACTTGAAGTATTGCTCGATACTATCGAAAATCAAGTCTTCCTGTAAAGACGATGGGAATAAATGTGTATCGATCTTCGTTGATAGTTGCCGAAGGTGAGAAGATAACATTCATTTCATTCAATAATAAGGTTACAGAGCCACGATAAACTCTTGGCTCTCAATCAGAGGGTCGGGGGGTTCGATTCCCGGCGTTATATACCTGTAAAATATTCTCATTGGATGTCACACCATGGCTTGGTGTTTCAAAACACTGCACCTATAACGGGGTCAGTCGTGATGCATACACGTTGAATACGGGTCACTCGTCGCGTTCAAGGTAGATGAAACTAAAACTGTATAGGGACACAAAAAATAAAAGTACGCTCCGTCGCGAGAATTACATTTGAGTTGTGGCAAATCGGAGCTTCAACAAGAGGAATAACGACAAAGAAAAAAATAAATAAGGTTTACGAAATCAGAGTTTGAATTTATGAAAAATTTCAAGACATGAATTAACTATGTAAGAACAATCACAATTATACAGCCCTTATATGGGCTGCTACGAACGTGGAAAAATCATACTAAATCTGTCTTTATTTCAGTTACAACAAGAAAACAGTCATAATAACGAATTCTATCTTTTATTATCGGTTATGAGATTATAAATCGCAATCTAATCTTTGTATCATCTTAATACAAAAATAAGAAACGAATATATTAATATAATAAATATTATAATTAGTAAATGTAATATGAACGAGACATGGGTAGCTTTGGAAAAAATGATTAGCAAGGATTTATTTAAAAATCTCATTTATAGAGTAATCCTTAGAAGTTGTTATCTAAATTGAGTGTCATAGAAGTTTTCTAGTTGGAAAAGTAGATAAAACTATTGGAAAACTTATTTCTCGGATCGTAGGGTAGTATGTGAGTAATGTTTACGATTCCTCGAGTCCGAAATCTAAGATGAAAAAGTAAGCGAATCGCCCCAGTACACATCACAAATGCAGTGATCATCCAATCGTAAATTGGCAAGATCACAGAGAATTAATCCCGCCCCGAGACCCTCGGTCCTTTTCTACCCTCGTATTGCCCGCTTTTTAGTCTTTCTTTTTCTAACAGTTTCTACTTCTCAGACTCTCCTCTCGAGCCATTCTCGCGCCTGCACTTTCATATATATATAGGAAACTAAATTTGTCGCCTCGTTTCCTCTTACGAGTTTTCCTGTGGTACATTTTTTTGCTTTTTCTGGGCTTGATTTTGTCAGGAATTGCTCCTTCGCTTACTACATTTATGTATTGTTTCTGACCGAAACCTTTCCGGTGCTGCAAAAATTCGCAATGTTCCAAGTTTTCGAAGCTCCAAAATAACATGCTATTGTATATATACTGCTGAAATTATTTGCCTAGACTCAATTGTTATTTTTGAAAAGTACGAGGTAAAGTTAATTCTGTCAACGTCTATGTCATATACGAACTAAACGATTTTTTTCAGTAATATTGCTTTCTCAAAGAGAAAGCTTTGTAACGGGGTAAAAATCGACCCACCGAATCGGACTTCGGGACCTCGATTTTCGTAATCTACGGGTCGAAAAACATGGAAATCCGAAAATGTCTGTATGTATGTACGTACGTGCACTTTTTTGTCGTACGATAACTCTCGAACGAATTGTCCGATCGTCCTGAAATTTTGCACACAGGTTAGTCGCCGCAAAATCTCGGTCGAGTTCAATTTTCAGCCAATTCCGTTGTTTATTTCTCTAGCAACCGTTGCTAACGTGTTTTTGATAAAAGCTCCGAAAATCATCATCAATGCACGATGGGTCTCCAATTCTTTCGACGATCGATGAGAATCGATAAGACATTCATTTTGGAACAACCATTGTTTATTCTCCTAGCAACCGTTGCTATGGAGATACAAAATTCAGCTTCAGACTGACTTTTTTTTGTCGTACGTTAATTTTCGAAGGAATGGTCCGATCGTTCTGAAATTTTGCACACAGGTCGGTCTCCGGCAGATGTGAACCGAGTTCGGTGTTCAGCAACATCCGTTGTTTGATTCCATGGCAACCGTTGCTAGCGTGTTTTCGATAAGTTCCCATATAATTCATGATAAATGATCATTTGGGTTTGTATATTTATGGGATCCTATAACAATCAAAGAGAGCTTTCCCGTATAAACCATTGTTGATGTCTCTAGCAACCGGTGTTTATATCGCTTGCAACCGTAACTAGGGAATGGGAAAAGTCAGTTGGAGGTTCATTTTTGGAACTGTTGATGACTAAGAAGTAAGAACATCGAAGCTCCGACATTTACCATAGCAACCGTTGTTTACGTCCTTAGCAACCGTTACTATGGAGTGTGAAAAGTCAGTTGGAGGTCCATTTTCGGAACTGTTGATGACTAAGAAGTAATAACGTCGAAGCTCCGACATTTACCATAGCAACCGTTGTTTACGTCCTTAGCAACCGTTACTATGGAGTGGGAAAAGTCAGTTAGAGGTCCATTTTCGGAACTGTTGGCGACTAAGAAGTAAGAACACCGAAGCTCGGATATTTACCATAGCAACCGTTACTATGGAGTGGAGGAAATGAGTTAGAGGTTCATTTTGCTTTCTCAAAGAGTGGTGATTAATGCAAGTTGAGGTTCAATTGCAATACTTTGAGAAAGCATACTGCTGAGGCACTTGGCAGCGGTTTTTATTAACATGCATTTCTATGTATCTCTTCAGAGCGAAAAGTTATTGAAGAAGACCTTTCTAGCTAAAACAATACAATCTCTGGCTTGGTACACGTAATAACCACAGCAACCAAACTTCACACGAGTTGAGATACAACATCCCTCGTATACATGTATCGAACGAGCGGCAGAAAGTGGGATTTTCGCGCGAACTTGCTTGCGCGACATCGCACTTCCTGCATGTGTGCAGTTAGCAGATAGTGTATTGTGGACGAAGTTGGTAATTCTAGCTCGAGCACAGGAAACTTGTCACCCGAGCGAAGCGAGGTTGACGTTTCGCAACGAAATCACGAGTGATCAATTGTGATCAAAATTCACACGATATTTTTCGGTTGCTCCGAGCACAACATGCAGACGCGAGTCGAAGTTCGCGCACGTATCCAGAAACATATTTTTCCTATGTATATTGAAGTGTTTCCTAACATGCGAGCGTAACTTCGCATATGGTTTCGCGGCTAAAATCCTCGTACGTACTTTTCGCAGTTTGTTGAGCAAAATGATTCTTAATTCAGGTGATTGTTGTGCCCACGCTTCACTTAGGCTTCGAACGCTTCGAACGGACACTCAATTTGGGGAAATTTTCCAATCAGCAGTATGCAATGAATACATTTATGAACATGATTTGATGATTTTGATTCGAAATTATGGGATTGATAAAATTGGCAGTGAATTGTATCAAAATTAATTCTATTCAAGTCTGAATTCTCTTTCTTGTACTGGACGAGACTTGCCCATAGTAATCTGAAAGATATCTGTATTGTCAGTAGCTGCGCAGACTCGTGGGTGGAAATGCAGTTGTTGATAACGTAGTTCTCTATACTTCAGTGAAATATTCCTGACTCGGTAGATCAAAACTTGAGTTAACGATCGATCCAGCAGAGAATTGAGTAAATGTAAGTAATAATTAAAAAGAACATACAGTGTTCACCAAATCTTATTACGCAACATCTTAAAATATGCATCATATAAAGGGACATCATAATTTTAAAGGGTTTTTTTCAATGATGGAAATAAAACAATGTCAAATTTAAAAAAAAAAACTGTATTCTATAATTATTAATTCTACAATGATTACAAGCAATAACGTATTTTATAAGCAACTTACGCTACACAAAAATGGACTACTATAACATCAAAGTAACATGATTCTTCCGGAAAAACTCGGAATTCGATTCGGAAAAACTTCTATACAATATACGTGCTCTGATAACATTGCAGTATAATGCTCGAAGCCTGTATATTAAAAATATGTCATTTTATAAAAATATCATATTACTGACTACATTTTTTGTAATTATGTCGAATCAATGAAGAAAAAATGTATGTCAATTAATTTTTATAGAATTTTTCACACATTTCTCTATTTCTTCGATAGATAAAATATAAATTCCTTACTATTAAAATTAGCGGTTTACAAAGTGAGAAATAAAAGTATTGCAAAGATTAAATAAAATAATACTCAAGTCTTAAACTTGATTGAACTTAAGAGGTACATACAGTAGACTTAAAAATTCTTATAGGTACTACGTAAAAAATAATTAAGTAATACGTAAAAAATGTCGACAATATATTTTATATATCATCGTGATATTCATAAACTAGACTTTCTATATATACACAAAGTTCAAGTGGCTTAGAATAAATGGATATTCACAATTGATGCTATGAATGACACAGTGAATAGTCGTTGATTCGAAATCACTTTCACGATTATTAGTAGATTTATGATCATTTCAGTCACACTGTGTATTCAAAATATTCTACAAGAAAATTCATTTAATATTGCATTTTAATGTATAATTATTTGATAAGCTCGATAATAAAATCTGCGCAATAAGAACTTACGCTTCATTCAATTTATTATTTTTGTAAAATTTTTCTCTTTGTAATTGAGAGTATGATAAAGAAAGAAATGAAAATGAGCCTGAAATTGACCCTGAGTAGTATTATTCGAACATTTGAACTAATATCTGTGAATCTATGAATTAATTTAAAAAATTAATTAATAGATTCTGGTAGAACCGGTCTAAATATACCAAAGTATAAAAAATCTAAATTCTAATAATTATATCAGCTTCATTACTATCTAAGTACATTGCATTACAAAAAGTAGTAAACAATATTGCATCCTTAAAGATATATGTATGAATGTTTTCAAAGAATTTACAACTACATTAACTAGAGTCATGTTTAGCTCAGTCTCACCTCTTGTCTATTTTGCATACATTTTTTAAGGAGATCAGTTGATGACTCTAATTTGCTTGTTTTTCAAAAAAAGGAATTTCGTTAAATTATGACATATTATAAGTATTTGTTTAGCTTTGTCCAATTCCACATCATCGCAGCTGCTCTCTTTCTTGGCAATCAGTTCATTCGTCCTTCTCAGGATAGAATTTATATCTTCTGCATTACTATACTCATCTAATACAGTACACAGTATTGGTAAAAACCAATTACGCCAAGAACGGTAACCTGGAATACAAACACCAAACCAACACTATTATTGAGAATCAATTCAACTGAAGGTACCATTAAGGGAACATTACAGCTGAAAAGTTGACTATTTTCTAACGTGACGGTAAAAGCACTATAGTAATACTTCAATATAAATATATATTTTTTGTTATATATAACGAAAAAATCTCAGTTTTAGGTCTATATTAACGTAAAAAATTGTCAGCTTTCGATCTAGACTATTTAAAAAATTTAAAAAAAATGTCTTCTTGAGATATGGCTTGTTTTCTTCTTCCTAGATTCACCTGATAGGACTCATCAGTAAAGTTTTATTCAGGTGGATCCAACCTTAGACAGTTATCAAATCAAATAATATTAAAAACAATGGTTAGTTTTCATGGAATTTACGTTATGAGAAAAACAATTCGATCATCGATTAGAGTAAAGTATACTCAACCAATAATGTGAATCAATAATATTCGAATAAAAATATCCACAAGTGATTGCTTTCATTCTTCTGTATGATTATGAATTTATTCAACTGATTCAATCAGTTATTCCAAAGTAATGCATTTCTAGTTGGTTCTCATAATCATACTAGGCTAGCTTGAACAAGTGTTTTGTACACCTTACCTTACTCTTGTTATCAAGACAAAGTCAAGATTTGCACACTATATTGAATACAATTCATCATATACACACATATTACTAGATCAAACTGCACGGAGAGAATAAAACAGTAGAATCTGCTGTAGACTACAGGAGTCTCTGCTGTACCGGCTACAGTAAGCGCTACTAAAGCAAATTTCACTAAAATGACCACAGTAAATTCTCCTGTGGTGGACCAAAGCAAATCTCAGTGTGTCCATGCATATAAAAACTGCTGTTTTGTACAGCATTTTCTGCCAAGGGTGCGCTCCTGATATTTTTGGTTGGAGAAGCTGACCCGGCACCAGAACGATGTCCAGATAGTCAGGGTACCCGATGACGGTGTTCCAAGAGTGCGCTTCTGGAATTTTCGCTCGAAGCAGCAGACCCTGGACCCGAACGATGTCCAGGTAGTCAGGGTACCCGATGACGGTGCTCCAAAGGTGCGCTCCTGGTATTTTTGGTTGGTGAAGCTCACCCTGGACCCAAACGATGTCCAGGTAGTCAGGGTACTCGATGACGGTGTTCCATGGGTGCGCTCCTGGTATTTTCCCTCGGCGAAGCTGACCCTGGTCCGGACCGATGTCCAGGTAGTTAGGGTCACTGATGACGGTGTTCCAAGGGTGCGCTTCTGATATTTTTGGTTGGAGAAGCTGACCCGGCACCAGAACGATGTCCAGGTAGTTGCGGTCTCCGATGATGGTGTTCCAAGGGTGCGCTCCTAGTATTTTCGCTTGAGGAAGCTGACCTTAACTACCTGGACATCATTTGGGTCCAGAGCTAGCTTCTCCAACCAAAAATACCAGGAGCGCACCCTTGGACTCCGTCAGCGGGTACCCTGATTACCTAGACATCGCTTGGGTCCAGGGTCAGCTTCTCCAACCAAAAATACCCGGAGCGCACCCTTGGAACACCGTCATCGGGTACCCTGACTATCTGGACATCGTTTGGGTCCACAGTGTACTTCACTAATCAAAAATACCAGGAGCGCACCCTCGGAACACCGTCATCGGGTACCCTGACTACCTGGACATCGCTTGGGTCCAGGGTCAGCTTCTCCAACCAAAAATACCCGGAGCGCACCCTTGGAACACCGTCATCAGGTACCCTGACTACCTGGACATCGTTCGGGTCCAGGGTCGGTTTTCCCAAGCAAAAATATCCGCAGGGCAGCCTTGGAACTTTGTCTTCGGTAACCCTGATTACCTGGACATCGTTCGGGTCCAGGGTCAGCTTCTCAAAGTTAAAATACGAGAAGCGCACCCTCGGGTTCTACGCGGGGCCCGCGATTCAGTGCATACGCATATTATATACGCAGGATGTTACTTTGCAGCGCCACAGCAATTCTGGCAGCGCTAGTGTACAGCAGAATCTCCTTTAGACTACAGGAAATTTCACTGTGGTGGATTCAATCTCGAATTGCTATACAGTCTACAGCAGATTCAACTGAACTATTCTCTCCGTGTGACATTATGTGTATCAGACAAATATAGAATTAAATATTTGTAAAATAAAATTGTTTAATGCTACTAAATTGATCAACATGACTAATTGGCAACCGCAATCTTCTTAATTTCTGATAATTACAATTACATGAAGTGTTATTTTAATATTTGTCGATTTCTGTAACCGATCATATATACATACATCAGAAATTGGTGTAACAGATATTATATAACACTTATTTTAAAATGTCAGACGAGTCCAAGTCGAATACAACTAGCTTATAGATCATCAAGAAAGTATTGAGTAGACCATTTCTCACCAGCAAAGTTAGGAAAGTCAAATTGAACGCGCTGTAACGACTGTTTGCTCTGAAGTGGCGCATGTTGGGTACACTTATACGTACCGAATGTAACATTATCAGTGCTTTTACAACGACAATAGAAGAAAGTCATTTTTTAGATGAACCACTGTCTTGTCTTCTTAATAATGAGAATAATTGAAATGCAATTCTATTTTCTATACCTGGGAGAGCGCTTTGGACAATGTAGAATTCAGCACCTGAAGGCCATTTTCTTGGTTGAATACTACCATTGAAGCAGTCTGTTCTGTCCCAAATCTTGGAGTTACATTCTCTCAATTGTATTCCTTTATCAATTTTCTGTCCTCTGCATGCCTGTAAGAAAAAAAGTATTTCTATGTACACGTGAATGCAAAACTACTGATATTTCCATAGTAAGAAAAATGCACCTGGACAAAAATCAGTTTTGGCTTTTCCTTAAGTTGGTTTATTTGAGATAACGTTTTCTCAAAGATCTCTATTGGATACTCGTTGTCATAAGCCCAAATCGTGTCATTGTCTCCTCCATGACTCATCACAACGATCGAAAGACAATCATCTTCCCGGAAGTCTCTGGTTTTCACTGTTAAAAAAAATATTTATAAATACATACATAAAAATTAGTTTGCTTTTTTGTAGTATCATGTTAATTTTTCTTTTGATATTGATTTTTTGCTTGTCGTACCTTCGTTGCACACGGACAACGAAGGCATGTCACTATATACATTTGTAAAGCATCCATTGTCATCATCAAACTTTTCGCACACCGTTACGAAAAATAGTTTGTTACTAACAATTAACAAGAACTGATTATAGGTGTGAGTGAGGTTAGCCGCCCGAGCGAAGCGAGGGTGGTAATTCTACGAGCTTAGAATCATATTTTTCTTTAGTATCGAAATATCATATTATGCAACTAGTGCGTGAAATGCGATTTCACGCACCAGTGTGACAAGCCTGCACGAGTCGCCGGCGAACGAGTGCTAGGCGGTCACACGAGTGCGTGGAATCGTATTTCACGAGTTGCATACGATATTTTATGTTATGAGCGTTTATGATCACGTATAACATAAAATATTTCATGTTACTAGTGCGTGAAATCCCATTTCATGCACTAGTGCTTTTTTCAAATGCTCTTTCAACGAGCACTCGTAACGTAAAACATCGTATCCAACTAGTGCGTTCATTTTCAATCACTCGTAAGAACGTGTAACACTCGTCCACACACATCTTAAAAACTTTACGTACTAATTGCATAATATACTATATCACAAGTGCAGAAATTAAAAGTTTAATTAAAGTGATGAAAAATATTATTGCATTATGTGTGGAAACAATAACGTTCAAAGATCAACTTTTCCGCCCACAAGATGAAAAAAAATGTTTATGTTACATCACATAACTTACATTCTTCTAAAACTTTGCGTATTTTCTTGTATGTTTTATCTTTGTGCACATCCAGCTTGAAACCTAATTTGTTGAAAGTTTTTTCCACTGCTTCCAATTCATTCTCAGCTCCAACGCGTACTGTAGAAAGATCTTCATCTTTAAAATACTTGTGGTAAAAGACGATACATGTTCCTCGATTTCTGTGATCCATTTTGTAACAATCGTCTGGGTGTACATTGATGGTATGAGCAGGCCTAGAAGAAAACAATTGATAAATTAATCGTATTTAAGAATATTTCAACAATCTGTGATTACATTATCCTTTCATTACCTTTCAATAATAGGCAATCTTCGAAAACCAGCTTCGTTTTCTTGTTCAGGCATTTCAACGACGTTTGCGTATATCTGTAAAAACCAGTTAAATATTAAATTTGTTATGAATTACTTATCAGTCACAATCACTTTACTAGTTTTTCATTCAGAGCAAAATGGAAAAATGTGTTGTGGAAACTATTATACTCATGTGTGAATGATAGCTTTGAAAACGAAACTAAATTTATTCTAGTTTTGAATTGATCTACAAATTCTCTAACATTTGATAATTTTTACTTACTTCATGATAAGAAGAGACATGAGAAAAATATTGGAAAAAGTAATATTTTAACCAAATTTCAACCAATAAAAATCAACATGAATTGATTTTTATTTGCTGAAAATATTATTTGGTTTGAATCATTTGTATTTAATGAACTAGAAAATAAATAATCTCCCAAATGAAAATCTGGTCTCCGCCCTTTTATCGTGACTGTTCTCGTAGATGATATTTGTGATCGGAGTTCGATGTAATCTGCAATAACTTATTCATAAGATTATTTCAAAAATTCGAGCATGGCGTCGGTCGGGACTATCCATTACTCGATCCGCAGACTTATATAGCATGGGGAAAGGTGGCTGCCATTTTGGATACGCTCACGCTACTGAATAGATATACAACACGTTCAACTCCCTAAGCAACACATTTAATGATGATGAGAAGATCTCATAAAAAGAAAATGTACATTGCAATTATTTTTTTTCACGAAAATACAGTATGTATCTACCAAATCATGCTCAATATATTTTGCCTTTGATAATATCCTAAGACATTGAGCTTTTTCCCTGTGTTGACAGACGTTCTTTAGCTCAAAGACAGATTATAAAACGCATAAAACTTGTATTATTTCCTAGAAACCAGATAGTATATCATGCACCTAGGTTGTATAATATTCTATTAGTTATGTGATCTGTAGACTCCTTGCGTATAAATGCTTCTTGAGTGGAGCGAGTTTCTTGGGGATATCTCAGGGCAAGATGAGTCCGGGGTAGCCGAACATCCTAGTCCTATTTACGCAGCGATTCGTGAAGCTATTAACGCCCGCAGCCACCTTTTCCAGAGTCTAGGTGTTCGCGTCTTACGGCCACTGGAACGAGACCTTATTAACAGCGCGGCGGGAGCACGGCGTTTAAAAGTTCGGGCCCGTGCCGGGCGGGTCCAAAATAACGTGACCTGGGCCGGAGAGCTGGGGTTTAAAGCTGCCCAGAGACTAGAGAAGGCCAACGAGGTAAAGGTGGAGATTGCCGACCTCGCGCAGTGACAAAAAGAGCCCGAAAGGTGCGCTGGTAGTCGGAGCTGCTACTGGTTGTTACCATCCCGATGCCCGCAAACCTCTTTCCTGGCTGAATCGTGCCATCCACCTGGGAGCTATAGTTGCGACCCCGGTGACGACGATGACAACGCCGCAGTACATTCGGGCTAAACGCGAAGAGAAAGCTAAGCCAACAGAATATCTCGAATCTTTCGATTACACGAAAAAAAAAACAGTTTCTTCACTCGAGCAGTGAACTAGCCCATGCCAACAGCGCTCTGCAGCTCTTGAAAGATAGCATCCAGTATTTTCGAGAATTATATTCAAATTAACAGACGGATTGCACATCAAACAAGGAATTGAAAATGGTCTTATTCAGTGTGATTGCACACGGTTGGTTTTTGATCAAATTTGAGTGCTAAGGAAATAATAGTATGCGCCCTATTGATTGGGATTTTTATTAATTTGTCTTTATCAGGTGTCCAACCGATTTGAAATCGTAAAGGTATTCTGCATCTATTAAATAATTTCGTAAATTAATATCATTAACAGAAAAAAATGTAACTGAGAGTTACGATATTTGGAGCAGTTGATTCGAGCAATGCCATTATCAAGACAACCGACTAATCTTATTTTGTTACTGATCAACGATATAATTCGGAATATAAAAATGGAGAATCACAAAATTAGTAACATTCCCTTGCTAGAGCTTGCGAGTAAAATCAATGCAACTGTAGTTCTGAGTTTGATATAAGCATAGAGTGAAGAGTAAGTATGATAAATATTTCATACTCAAGTTTTTCGATCAAATTTTTTGAACGTGTAAACCGTCACCAAAACTTATTTCATTTTATTAAATTGATTTACTTCAAAAATCATTTATGATATTGGATTGTGTTTTTTTAAGTATTAATGTACAGGGCTATAGGTATCATTTATGTATCGTGCCATTACATAAAGTGCTCGCAAATTTTTCATTGGATCAATTACATGTCTATTACAACGTGCATTATATTCCTCAAAATAATAACAATTGAATATGAGCTTTGAGGTACATAAATCCTATGAAATGATAATGTTTTGGTAATGGATTATAGGTTGAAAGAATTTCGTCGAAAAACTTGAGTATGAACAGTTTATTAACTTATCAAAACCGATGCCAAATCTAGAGCAGCTCTAGGTTCAGCTTGGGATTTGTCGAGGGTCTGATGGGTCTAATTGTGTATGACCATTTGACACTAACAAATTGAACTCTGAGATAAAAGTGCTGCATAAGTTTTCGAATGGCAGTTAGTTTGAAGAAAAGTTCAACACAATTTGTTTAAATAATTCCTTATAAACGATTGCATATGACTAAAGAAAATCTACGGGCATTTGTTTTGGCTACGCCACGGATCCAAAATTTAGTTTGACGTTATCTGCTCTAGATTCGGCATGTTCAAAATTCAGAGACAAATGTTTTGAAATTTTGTAGGCCAACGCAAAATCTACAAAAATTCAGAATTCGAATAACATCGAGTAGAGTAATCGAGTCTATTCTGTGTGTACCTATGCTCTGTTTCAAAGATTATGAGATGTCAGAATCGAATGACCAACATGTATTCACCATCAGCACATATATGACAATCAGAAATTCAAAAACATTCACCAAGACACATCTTTCGCGAAGATTTAAGAATTACTGCCATCCTCGCACTCCATGCAGGAGAGATATCGTACACACGTGAAACGCGAGCTGTGTGTCCAAATGAAAATGAGTAGGAAGGAATCCTCACAGTAGCCGCCGCTGCCGCAGCCGCCGCCGCCTCTTCTTGCTCTTCGCTCACGTAATGTGGCGGGTAGTGGACGCTTCTTCTGATCCTTTCTTCTAAATCTTCGAGTCTTCTCGTGCGATCCGCGAGCTCATTTTGCAGGTTCATCACGCGGGTGTCAGTACGCTGTTTGTCGATCTCAAGCTTAGTTAATCGATCGGCGATCTGTTCATCTTCGCTTCTCGGATGCCCGTTGTCGGGGTCCCCCGTGGTGACGATGGGCTGCACGCCTCCATCGTCATTGCCAGCGCACCAGCGGGTGCACCACAAAGAGCGCCACAGCCTATCCATGGAGAAACGAATGTATTGATACTTACGCGCTCGGCTCGCGGACACTGGGATGTCACACGGTGACTGCGGTGACTGCAGTACTTGGCTGGCAAACTGACGGCACTCAACACTATTATACTTTTTCAATATGATGAACGCCGTTCCTCTGTAGGGTGTTCCGGGTATAAAAACTCACTCAAGACTATGTTGTTGTGAAGTATAGAAGGAGACGTACTTTTTTTTTCTTCCACCGGGTTATCCTCAAGGAGACGTACTTACGGTTCGACGATCGGCGATGGACTGGCCGAGCGGCGCGCGCGCGGCGCGTGCAGGTCTGGACCTGCTCGCCGCGAGTGCGGAGGAGAAAGTGTGGGCGTGGTGGGGAGACGGTCGAGAACGTACGAGAACATTCCAGAAGTCGACCCTGCGCGGCAAAGCCAGTTCTTTGGTCGGCTCCTGTTGAACAGTTCGCGTGACATCGCAGATTAGTACATTTATGCCTTGCATATGTATGTAATGCAGCTCTCGCACAAAATGCTCGATCGGAGAGGGGGGTGGGCGGGCGCGCGCGCGCGGGAAAACGCACCGCACGGCAACACGCCGCCGCGCGCCCGAGCAGCGCCGACAAGAGCCGAGTGGAGGCCCGAGCGGCCGAGAGTGCCGAGGGCGATGAGTCATGTAATGCGGCGTTAGCTCGACAATCGGGATGCGATTTAATTGTTGCCACGCGCGAGAGATCACGAGCGTGAGAAGTACTGCAGGGCTACCTTGCATTGTGCCAGCTGATTACCTCCCTCAAACCTCGATCAATGATTCCAAGTATTCCAATCGTAGATTTTGTAAAAATGAAAATCTTTTCACTTTCATTCTCACAATACGCCCCGAGTCACAGATATACGTTTGTAGCGTTTAGCACGGTCTGGATCTGTACTTGAGGTGACGAGCAGCTGTATATCCAAAGTAACTTTTGGAATGGCTCCGGGAGAGCATTTTAATCATAATCCCAGCATGTCCCGGTTGTAAACCCAGGGTTAAATTTTCTAGAGACGAAAATGTCGAAAAATTTCGAAAAATGAAAAATTTTTTGTCTTTTATTTCGATATAGCTCGGAAGCTATTGGTTTGAGAGCAAAATGAAAGAGGAAAAAAAGTTTCGTTACAAAATTTACTATAAGAATGAATGAGTTTGAATTCGAAATCTTAATTATTGTTGCTAATATATCGATATGAATACAAAAATTACAGGTTAAAATTTTGCTTTTTTTGGGAATTTTTTTTAAATACTCAAAATGTACATACGAATGTGGAATTTCAGGTCGAAATACCTTGTATTCTGATGAAATAACTCCAAAAAATTTCATCTCGATAAGTATAATAGTTTCCGTACAATCAATTTGTTAATTAAAAAAATATATTCTGAGTTACAATATTTAAATGTTTGTACAGACTTTTACACTCAGTACATGAACCTGATTATTTTTTTACGTACTCTCCAATACGTAAACTATCGATTCCCAGTATAAAAATTACCTCTTAGTACATTCAATCAACAATTAGAATTTTTTGAAAAAATCGTACGTAAAAGTACCTTATAAACAATTACTACTGCCAAGCGGTTTTCTCATATATTCGAAATCTGAAAATTGCGATGAATAGAAGATGAACAAGCGCTCATTTTAAGTCCTCATTCATTGAAATCGGATTACTGGGTTCCGAAATATAGAAGCACAAAGTTGAGGTATGTTCACGACAAAACTATTTGGAGTTTAACGATAGTAAAAAGTTTGTCGTACAGCTTAAAGAATAATCTTTCCAAGTATAATGTATGATGTACGTAAGTGATGCCTTCGTACTCAAATAACGAGAGAGAGATCGACGGAAATCATCGAAACGCGGTACTTTCGGCGCAGCGGCAGTGGAATTCGGCGCGGCGGCAGTGGAGGGGGTAGCGGAGAAGAAGCGAAGAAAAGTCGATCGTGCGGGTTCAAAATGAACGCGTGATCTTTAATTGACTATATCTCAGCTTCTACGACAGATAATTTGTTAATTCTTTTTTTAAATGAATATAGTAAATCGAAAGCTACCCGACTATGTATATATCAAGTTCAGCTGAGTCTAAATTAACAATTTGTTAATGAAATAACAATATTGCCATTTTTCAGCGGCATAATAATCATTTGTTTGATTTTTTTTTCGTACAATTGACATAACACTATCTCAAATGCCTTTGTAAATGTGCATTTTATTTATCTGCAAATATATTTTTAATGATAAATATATATTCCTGAAGGATTTTGGAAGGAGAGTCGAATTAATTATGTAATAAATATTCAATATACTAAACATTATATTTTTAATACATTTATAAACTCGAATTCCGAAAACACACACATATAAAACCTTGAATTCGATTAAAGCCATACAAAGTTGTACGTACACTCATATATAAAATCTTGAATTTTATGTTTAGACACACAAACACACACACACACACACACACGCACACACACACACACACACACACACACACACACATATTTATATGTGTGTGTTTTCGGAATTCGAGTTTATAAATGTATTAAAAATATAATGTTTAGTATATTGAATATTTATTACATAATTAATTCGACTCTCCTTCCAAAATCCTTCAGGAATATATATTTATCATTAAAAATATATTTGCAGATAAATAAAATGCACATTTACAAGGCATTTGAGATAGTGTTATGTCAATTGTACGAAAAAAAAATCAAACAAATGATTATTATGCCGCTGAAAAATGGCAATATTGTTATTTCATTAACAAATTGTTAATTTAGACTCAGCTGAACTTGATATATACATAGTCGGGTAGCTTTCGATTTACTATATTCATTTAAAAAAAGAATTAACAAATTATCTGTCGTAGAAGCTGAGATATAGTCAATTAAAGATCACGCGTTCATTTTGAACCCGCACGATCGACTTTTCTTCGCTTCTTCTCCGCTACCCCCTCCACTGCCGCCGCGCCGAATTCCACTGCCGCTGCGCCGAAAGTACCGCGTTTCGATGATTTCCGTCGATCTCTCTCTCGTTATTTGAGTACGAAGGCATCACTTACGTACATCATACATTATACTTGGAAAGATTATTCTTTAAGCTGTACGACAAACTTTTTACTATCGTTAAACTCCAAATAGTTTTGTCGTGAACATACCTCAACTTTGTGCTTCTATATTTCGGAACCCAGTAATCCGATTTCAATGAATGAGGACTTAAAATGAGCGCTTGTTCATCTTCTATTCATCGCAATTTTCAGATTTCGAATATATGAGAAAACCGCTTGGCAGTAGTAATTGTTTATAAGGTACTTTTACGTACGATTTTTTCAAAAAATTCTAATTGTTGATTGAATGTACTAAGAGGTAATTTTTATACTGGGAATCGATAGTTTACGTATTGGAGAGTACGTAAAAAAATAATCAGGTTCATGTACTGAGTGTAAAAGTCTGTACAAACATTTAAATATTGTAACTCAGAATATATTTTCTTAATTAACAAATTGATTGTACGGAAACTATTATACTTATCGAGATGAAATTTTTTGGAGTTATTTCATCAGAATACAAGGTATTTCGACCTGAAATTCCACATTCGTATGTACATTTTGAGTATTTAAAAAAAATTCCCAAAAAAAGCAAAATTTTAACCTGTAATTTTTGTATTCATATCGATATATTAGCAACAATAATTAAGATTTCGAATTCAAACTCATTCATTCTTATAGTAAATTTTGTAACGAAACTTTTTTTCCTCTTTCATTTTGCTCTCAAACCAATAGCTTCCGAGCTATATCGAAATAAAAGACAAAAAATTTTTCATTTTTCGAAATTTTTCGACATTTTCGTCTCTAGAAAATTTAACCCTGGGTTTACAACCGGGACATGCTGGGATTATGATTAAAATGCTCTCCCGGAGCCATTCCAAAAGTTACTTTGGATATACAGCTGCTCGTCACCTCAAGTACAGATCCAGACCGTGCTAGTTGTTCTGAATGCGTGTGGACAGGTCAAACCCACTCGACGACTGCATTTAATACGAAACTTTTGATCGATCGATTGCTTGATATGCGTGCTAATTGTATCTTGCCGTCGGGCCCTTTGGTTTTGATATGATAGAACAACCTCATTATCCGCCTCATGAATCCATCTTTATGGAAATAATAATAATAAACTCCTAGCTGGGTTGACGTATGGGTTCGATGACCCGCATTTAGAATAATGCTCAAGCCAAGTCAATGTTGCATCATCTCGATGCTCCGCGGACTCGGAAGGAGAGAGCGCGTGAAAGCTTCCGTCTCATGTGAACTGGACGAGTCTATTATTCTACACCTGTATGCATGTATATACGCCTCGTCGATCTTAGTCAATCTCCAGAGAGGTATAGGAAGGAGTAGCAACATCAGCGGCGCGGTGGCGTCGTCGGTAGCGTGTTTGTGTATGTGTGGGAGGGAGGGGGGCAGCAGGTGGCAGTGGCAACTCGGCAACAGGTCAGCTCTGCGAGTTGCGCGGCAGTGGGCACTATGGGCATGTGTGGCGCGCGGAGCTCGCGAACAATCGCTTGGGCGTTCCTTTAGCTGATGCGGCCGCGCGCTATACATGCCCCTCGCACCGCCTACCCGCGCGATCGCTTTCCGTAAAGCTATACCACGCGCTGCGAGATGCTCCGCCGCGGCGCGCGCGCTCGCGAACTATTGCAATGTTGCCATGATTCCTTCGCTATCAACGTATATATGTATATAGGTATGCCTTTTTTCACGCGCTGCGGAGAGACGAAGACGACCAAAGCCATGACCTAAATACTTCTCGGTTGGGCGAACCGAGGCACTCTCCGTTTCTGTCCGCTGTTTGTATCCGTATAAAATACAAGCGAAATTTCACAAAGTAATTATTGAGAGCTACGGGAAGTGTTGCAATTTAAAAAATTATTCAACGCTGAAAGATTCATGACATCGATATTCGTAAGAACATATTTCAATTTTTGAAAAATTAAATCGGATAATCGCGATTTTTGAGATAATAATTTGATAAGCTACTAATTCATCCACGTATTTAGTCCTAAAATCTACGGCAGGTATGTATGTACTTGCATGTATGTACCGTACCGGTCGAGCCGAGCTCCGCTTTGATCTGTGCTGGGTTATCGTGACCGAAACGGTGATGGAGCGCAGTATTGTACTTACTCGGCGTTGGGCATTGTTTAGTATACTGGCTCACCGCTCAGGTGAGGCGCTGCGTGGGCCCTTTTGTCCGTGCGCCGATCGAGAAGCTGGCGTGGCCTGTGGCCAGCAAGCAGACCACTAGCCCCTCCCCGAAAGGGCGGAGGGCTCAAGGCAGGCCGGGACAAGGTTTGTCGGAGGAACGACAATTGGAGTTTGCTAGCAGAAACGATTCAATTGTGAATGCCACTTGCAGCGAGGTTGCAATCACGAGGCGATCACTACAAAAAACTGCTTTAAAACAAATCATTTGCCTTATGAAGTATTCGTTACGCTTACCTTGGGGAAATTAGATAGGATTTCTCGGTAACTAAACAAAATCTAGAGATAATGTGCTATTGATATTAGAAGAATATTCCCGTAACGAGGGGATGATTTAATTATTTATTGATTCTAATGGAAAAAGAGAAACGAAGCCGATACGCGTGCTAATTGTATTTTGTAATCTCAAGGCCACAATCGGAAAAGAATTTTCATAGCTCGTGAGATTGACTTTTGTTATGATAAGACTTGATTTCTCGCCGCGAAAAAAAGACTCGGGCACGCGCGCGCTTACTCCCACTCGCACCGAGACCATCGAACAATCGCTTTGATGCGGCCACGCGCCACCTCGCGCGACGAGGCGATGCTGCTTCGTCGCACGCGAACTGCATTACATTGTTGCCATGATTTCTTTTCTATAAACTACATTGTTGCCATGATTCCTTTTCTATAAACATAGATTACGGGAGCATTGATTTGCACTCGTGATTGTTTGTCGTAATATTAAGCGTCCGCCGTTTTTATCTTATCAAAAAAGCAAGCAAGTTCATGCGAGATGACTATAATATTAAGAACTGCGGGAATGGAAAAAAAACTGTGAAAACTATTGCAAGATTCCGCACGTCATATATAGAATAAATTTAATTGCAAATACATTGTAGGTTTTGAAAACGCTCGACTCAACAACACTGTACATACTACAATGCGTATATTCTAGATCACTTACCTGTATAATTTTCGAGTTATCATTAAAGATTTCGAAATGGCTCCAGAAATATCATGCAGAATCATTTGTTTCAGACCCTGAAAAATTTGAGGGACAAAACACGGTTGGAACTTCAACAGCTGAATATGTGAATATTTAGAATAGAATGAAAAGGTAAGTCGTGCAACGTTTCACAGAGATTAATTTTAGTTCGGCTTTTAGATCGATCGAAAAATGTTATTCTTTTTAACGACAAGGTTGTTCCTTCATTATCAAAGACCAAACACACCGAACTCGAGTCGATTTTATAAAATATAATCCGGTCATTGAATGCTTAGAAACACAAAGTAGTACTTACACGAGGCAATTTAGTCACTCACTAGGAGAGTGCATACCCTTTGGGTCACCGATCACGATGAAGCTTTGTGAGATGGTTCGTGGCTACTCTAACAGCTTATATCTCAAGCCATTAAGTCTAAAGTTTCGATTTGCAGGAGATATTCTGTCAATTCATTCGATTTGATACATTTGCGGTTTATCTATATTTATGGATTTTTGTATATCTATACTGTTCATGCTCAAAGTCCATCGCGTTTGACAGGATAGCTTCGAGAAAACAAAACGTTAAACTTAATGGTTCGAATATGAGCTATTAATATACCTTAGAACCATCTCACAAAGTTTCACCGTGATTGGTTTCCTAAAGGTTGTGCCTACTCTAAGCCAGTAAAAAGAAGTATTCAACGACGCACATTATATTTCCACTCAATTTATATTACCTGAATTAGTATAAAGCAAATTACTTGACATCACAGTACAGTCTTCTTTCTTCAATGGATTATAAAATGTAAATTTGACATGGAATGACATATACATTTGAAATGTTACATATGTAAGAAGTGTTTACAACAAATGTCTTTCTCTCCGGCTCAAAAAAGTGCCGGATGGAAAAAGTGTCGTAGCCCCATGGCCCATTCATCGACATCGGTCTAGGGGGACAATGACTCGGCGCCACCGTCCTGTCCCGAAATTGTTCTCTTGACTCGATATTTCACATGTGTATTTCGAGTTGAGGAATAGAAAGTTCCTCCGAAGACAATGTTCAGAGTTCAGACCTACGCTGTTGCCATGAATTATGTCCCTTGCCTTGGCAGTGGAAAGAACAACGGAGCTAAAAGTTGAGGATCTCGATGCATTGCCGACGTACGGTTTATTTTTAAAATATGTTGCGGGTGGCATGATTTCATTCCCAACGGAACTAGGCCCAAGACTTTTCTGTTGTTCACGTTCGGTCATTGTTTGAAAGTTTCGGCAACTTGTGGGGGACGGTTTCATTTCCAACCCAGCTCATCTGAGTAATTTTGCTGCTATCAAACACTGACTGTCAATCCATTTATTTATAGTTTAGATGAGGGCTGGGTTATTTTGTAACTTTCTCCGATGTTCAATTCACTCATCGTACCCACTTTACCTATCCACAATATTAGGCAACAATACGGATCTTTTTTATCTTAGAATTAATCAATAGTACATGCAAGAATAATCGAGTCGTATTTATCGTCGAACACAACTTCCCATTGTCTCAATGCAAGTTTCAAAAATTAGTATAGCGGACGAAACACAAGAACAGACTAGGAACATTACATACTTACAGATAAGCTATCGTAACTTTTTGATGGTAATGCGTCTGCGCGAGACGATTGAGTAAGCTGAAAAAGTATTCATTTTTTAATGCTTCGTGATTCATTGTTTCTGTCGAACTCTGTAGTCGTGCGATTCTTAAATTGAAAAAAATCGAACTTAAATTCATTCAAAATGCTATCATTCATTCAAAAGAGTCGCACACCATATATTGACCATTTAATAATTGATTCTGGCTTGATGAAGATTTTTTTTTGAAAAATATTCGGTTGCTGAGACAAAAATGACTACTAACTACTGATACGAGTTAGGAAAAATGATTTTAATTATTTTACCTAACCCACAAAGAAAATTTCATCGTAATCAGATATTATACAGTTGACACGCCTAATAGTGTACGTTTTTGTTCAGGGCTCCATCAAAAGCTCAGTGACTCGATGCACCAAGTTTGTTTTCTACCTGATGCAAAGGCTTCGAAGCTTATCTGGAATGTCGGCAGCTCTGTGCCCCGAAACTGGTGAAGGGGAATACATCGCGTCAAACAAACACTTCAAATTAATCGTGGTAAGTAGACATAAGAAATGAATACGAGCGCCCAAGTGGGAATATATTTGAATTTGCATTGTCAGAAAGAGGGATGAAGAGATTCCACCCATTTGACCACGTCTTCCAACACCTCATTCCGTTTTTGCGTCAATGTTCTCTACAAGTGTCAATCCATCATTGGGGTGAAATCATATACATGAAGACAAGAAAGGCTGCATGAAATCGGGCCGAAAATAAGTGTAGAAGCGTTAAAGAGTTGATCAGTCTCTCTCTCTCTCTCTCTCTCTCTCTCTCTATTTCGGAATTGAAGTGAATAAATGCGCATGTTCAGCATAGTAACAATGAATTTCTAAAACCTATAAGACTATAACATTAGAACTCTCGATCCTTAGTTCTAGCTGGCGAAATTCATTTATTTGAAAAAAAGTTCAATAATTGTGAATTGATCAATTATTAGCTGGAAGTGACAGTCGTGATTAAATCATTTCGATGAGCAAACTCCAACTGTCGCACCTCCGACAAGCCCTCGGCCTGCCCCGGCCTGCTTGAAGTTCTCTGCCGTATCGGGGAGGGGCTAGCGTCTGGCCCGCTGGTCTCAGGCCACGCCAGCTTCTCGATCGGCGCACAGACATAAGGGCTCGCGCAGCGCCTCACCCGAGCGATGAGCCAGTATTGTACTAAACAATGCCCAACGCTCCATTGTACCACTTCGGTTACAATGGCCCAACACAGGCCGAGTCGTAGCTTGGCCCGACCGGTGCAGTACATACATACGTGCGTATATAGAGGGAAGATTTTAGGACTAAATAAGTATAAATGAATAAGTAGCTTATTAAATTACTAGCCAAAATGCCAAAGCCATGCGCTTATAATATATATATTTCTTGCTCGCTCAACGGGCGCAGCTCTACGCGCTAGGCAAGACGTCTGGAGGCTGCGAGGAGGAGATTCAACGGAAGGTTTAGAGAGGGGATTCTTCATGGCATGCGAATGTATATAACACAGAGGCGTATACCCAAGGATACCCCCTTTCACTGCAATACCCGCCTTACAACTTCTTCGCTAGGCGCTCTATGCCGTCTCTCCTTCAATCTTGACTCTTCACCTCTGTATACAGATAAAAAATAATTTCAGGGAAAAAAACCGAGTACACACAATATGCGCCACTCACAGGTCACTTTTTTTCATCCGGTCTCTAGAAAGGTTCTTTGAATACCTTCAAAATGAGCAAAGCCGCTTCGGGCTCTGGCTTTTTACGCTGAATTATAGCATTTTCAAAGAATATTCTTCTTCGGTCATTAGGCGCGTAAAATCAAGAACAAAATCAATAATTCATGATTTGCTGGGTGTCGCATACTGGGTACACTTGACAAAAATAACAAAAAGTTATTGAAACGGTTGATAAAAAGGATGTGAGGTGAAAAAAAATATTAGATGATGTATAGATGGAATGCCAAAGAATCGAATGGTATGTCGCTCAATTTTTTTGGCCCAGTCTATCAGTATTAAAGAAATTCGCACTTACACGAGAAAAATTAGATCAAGATTAATAATTGGTGATAAACTGGAGAAAATGAGCCGTAAAAACAGGGGTAAGCGTTCGAAACCTGTCAAAATGTTTTCTTTTTTCATTATTCTGTGCGGCGGCGCTGCTCTAGATGCGTGTTTATTGGGTATGCATATTATACATATTATGTATCGGAGTGTTCTTGAGGCTCCAGGTGTTATTGAGAGATTTGTGATGATTTCAATATTAGTAAGAACATATTTCAATATCGGAATATTGAATCAGATGATTGCTGATGTCAGTCATGATGTTTTAAGAAAATCTACATCTACATTATAATAAGATGGATCCATATATTTTTCTGGTCCACCTTTGTTTCTCTAGGAAACAATGATATGACAGTTTAGAGGTAGATTTAGTATGACGGATCAAAAGGTGGGGTCGAGGACTACATTTGCATAGAAAGAAAATTTTGAAAAATTCGAGTTGTGGTGGGCGTATGGAGAATTTAAAAAAAAATGTAACCCATGTTCCCGTATTATCCCCTTTAGAAACGTAAAAGGGTTGATTTTTCGAAATTTTGTTCGATCAGATCGTTAGAGGAGCTTGAGCGCTTTCATAATTCATGTTGAAAAATTTGAAAACATTGAAGCGCGGGCGTATTCTATGAAAGACACGAGCGAGCGATAGCGAGTAAGTGATTTTGGCTAGTAATTTAATAAGCTACTTATTCATTTATACTTATTTAGTCCTAAAATTTTCTCTTTATACGTACGTATGCATGTACTGCACCGGTCGGGCCGAGCTACGGTTCGGACTGTGTTGGGCCATTGTCACCGAAGCGGTACGATGGACCGCAGCATTGTACTTCCTCAGCGTTGCGCATTGTTTAGTAATAATACTGGCTCATCGCTCGGGTGAGGCGCTGCGCGCGAGCCCTTTTGTCTGTGCGCCGATCGAGAAGCTGGCGTGGCCTGAGATCAGCGGGCCAGACGCTAGCCCCTCCCCGATACGGCAGAGAACTTCAAGCAGGCCGGGGCAGGCCGAGGGCTTGTCGGAGGTGCGACATTTGGAGTTTGCTAATCGAAATGATCTAATCACGACTGTCACTTCCAGCTATGGCATAATCATTTCAAATAATGAGGCGATCACCATTAAGAACGGTTTTTGAATTAATAAATTGTTTTTTTAAGTATTTGTTACACTTATACTCACCTTGGGGGAAATTACAAGAAAATTCCGAAAAGGGCAAAACGTTTTTATTCTATACTCCAACAATATCCCGTGACGTGGTGCAGGTGTAACCAAAGGGTTGATATAATTGAGTGTATGTACCTACCTTATATTAAGGAATGACTCTATTTTCATCATGATATCATCAGCATTATCGGGAGATGATATTATGCATCCGGCATTTCGGTTAAATTCTGATTGCCTCTCCAATTTCAAAATTCTTCTTCCAAATCCGACCGGAAATTTCTCGAATATATATACCAAGATTTTATTCTTGGATAAGCAGAGAAAACATTGACAAATTAATTTAATTACAATGTAAATTGAAATTATAATCAGAAGCAGGATAGGAAATTGAGAAAAATTTCGAGGTACAATAGTACATAGCTTTATTACATTATACATATAACACAAGTACTGTACTTCTTATCTCGAGCACAATGTCAAGAAGCGGTGATTCAATAATATCTATAGCTCCATTCAATGTATAATGGAAAATATAACACCAGTACGGTGCTTCTTATTTCAAGCATAATTTTTTCACTGAGTTTGTATTCATTTGTCAATTGAACTCGAGATAAGAAGTACCTGTAAGAAATAAAATGACCAAATGCAAACATAGTTTCACTCGTACATATACCTATGCATACAGACCTTTTTATCCTGTGGTAATAATATTTCTCAACGAAATCCGCGAAACCTCAACGTCAAAGACGGCAGCCTGCTGAGCAATCCTGGTGATATGAGATGATTGCGAACTCTTTGGGGGAAAAATTTACGAAAATCAAATTCTGATACAAGAAGAAAAATCAGTTTAACGTTTTACCTAAAAGATTTTTTTTTTCTGCTAAACAGACTCTTCTAAGATCAAGAAAAGAGTTTCAATTCTGCAGGATATCTTCTTGTTGTTCTTTTTAGCTGATTTTTCTTCTTGAACCAAGATTTCATCTATGCGAGTGAATCAGGACTGAAAATAATCATTAGCAGATGCCAGAGAAGGAAGGAAGCAAATAGGAAACGAGTCTGCTCATCTCAAAGTCTGCAAACGACAAGGAGAATTCATTTTGTGCAAATAAAACAAAGGAACTTACAGAAGCATTTATTTATTATTTCTCAAACTACATTCATAGCACATTAAGTACTGCGCCTCTCGACTATCATTGTCAAAATAATCATTTTACAGTAAAATATCTAAAAGAACTTTCTAGAAAAACATCATTCTTTAAAACATGTAGCAATTTCTATACATTATATATTATATCACTGTATATAACGTTTCGTGATACATGAAAGGTCCCTGCGGCGAGACAAAAATTCAAAGTGACCGTTTTACCATATACTGGGAAAACGGTTATTTTCAAGGCACTTTTCATTTGCATGATAAAAGGTAAAAACTTGAATTGGTCGGATAAAAAAGTGTTGACTTCTAAAAAAACGACCAAAACTATTTTGAAAAAATAATTTTTATTTATCACTTGTATCGAACAGTTGATCATTCCACCTTGGTTTTTAATACTCATGATGAAAAATACTGTTCGGTACTATAGGGCAAAAGATGATTCTAGGCTCGTATGATTATCAGCCTCACTTCGCCCGGGCGGCAAACCTTATGTTTGCCTAGAATTCGTATTATGCTCTAGTGTTGAAATGTACTACTAATCTCCATCAAGTCGTATTACTCGCAGGAACTTTATGCATGTACAATTTTCTTGATCTGGCACTGTTTGTTGGAACTGCTGAATTTCTTCAAGATTTTTTTCTGACAACTTTTCAAGCAATCAAATTTGCAGACTCTTGAAGACTCATCGATGTTGAACAATTTTTTGCCTCAATGACTGGGATGAGTCTCCTTGTGGGTTAGCTCACGAAGAAAAGATACTGGCAGCTTAAATGTGAAAAAGTTAATGAATAAGTTTTTTAATTATTTGGGTTAATATCAGTGAGGGGGAACTGAACAAAAGTTAGAAATGACTGTAGTAGGTGGAGTAAGAGTGAACAAATACTGGGATGATTGTGACACTGTATTGGATTATAAAGAAGTTACCACACGAAAATCATTGGTAATTAGTGAGTTTGCGTACAAGATGATGGCGAATGATTAGCGTAAATGAAAAAATAGATGCTATGCGAACTTGGTTGTAGAATCTAGCCAAACTGAATTGGTAGATGGAATAGGCATTTCAGGAGATGTTTGGCAGCTTCCCGAGTAAGGAAGAAATTTCTGTCCACGCATAGTTGCTACTGTTTGGTCTTAATAGGATAGAAAGATTGCATTGATCCGCAGTTTTGCAATACGTGCTAGAACAAAGTCATACACTCAGAAAAAAGTGAGACTTTTTTTTTTTTTTTTTACTTCCAGGGGTTATCCTCACATGGAGATGAAAAGTGAGACTTGAAAGCCTCACTTGGCGAGGAATACAGCCCCACCGATCGGATCTGGCCGAGCGCTGAGCGCAGCGTTGCCAGTTTGCGGTGTCGCCACAGTTCCCGACAACTCGACAGCCGACTGTTATACGCAGAAAACTGACAACGTCGCGCTTGAAGACTACACTCGCTGAAACGGTGGGGCTGAGAGAGCCCCCCCGTGAGGCTTTCAGAGTCTTACTTTTTTTCTGAATGTACACAGTAAAAACGATTACATAAAAGTGTTGCAGTACTGAAAATTTATTTTACTCAAAATAAGTTCAATAAATCCGAAATTTCTTAGTTTCAGTAAATTATTACTCAAAATTAATATTTTTCTAAAATGCAGTACAAATTTACTGAAAGCAAGTTTAGTAATTTCTAAAATCGATTCTGGCCTAAATTGATTGACTATTGTATAAAGGTCAATGTTTGACTAGTATTTTTGTGAGCATTCGGATTAAAACTACACAACTTTACGAGTTGCTCCGAATTCTGAGAACTTGATTAAAACAATAGAGAAAATAAAATAAAATAAATAAACAAATGATAAAAAAAATATAAACAATAGATTTGAAAATGACATTTTTATTTATCTTGTGCAAGGGTTATCGCCCGCATATTTTCGAGATTGAGACACTAATAAAAGATTAATCTAAATACAGGAATGAAAATTATTAATTCAAGTACTTCGTCGTACCGAAATTCAGTACAAAATTACTTAACCTAAGTACAAAATAAGAATTTTGATTTTTAGAAAGATTTTTCACTTAAACTAAGAAATCGTGTTTGTTGTGTAAGCATATACGCGCGCGAGAAAGTTTCTGTATTGGCATCACGCAAAGAACTTATCTGATACCGAGAACTTATGAACGCTACAACTTGTCCTGTTGTTTGGTGATTTTTTTACCCATGGATCTCAATTTCATAAGTTTTTAACCAATATCAATGATTAGAAGATAGCACAGACTGGATCTGTATTTTATGTGTGAAACAGCTGTATGCATGCCTAAACTAACTGTTGGAATGGCTCAGGATGAGCACCCTAATTATAATCTCGACCATGTCCGGATGGGAAATCGTGTGGAAAATTTGCTATAAGAATGGATGAACTATTATGTCAAATAGTTTGACAATGGCAGTGGAAGCAGCCGCTTTCACTGCCGAACGTTATATTATATTTTTAATCAAAACTGCCTGATGAGGCCAGTGAACCTTACTGGCGAAACTTCGCATTAAATGAACATGTGGTGGATTTTGTGAATTTTCCCTTTTTCACTCCACTCTGGATTGGCCCTCAAAGCTCGACAATTTACACATATTTGAATCATGGAGGGTGCACAGCATAATACAAAAGTCACACGCTCATTTTGAACCCGCGCGTTCGTCTTTTCATCGTTTCTTCTCAACTACCCCCTCCACTGCCGCCGCGCCGAAAGTACCGTGTTTCGATGATTTTCGTCGATCTCTCTCTCGTTATTTAGGAAGCGCATTACTTACGTACATGATACATTATTTACTTTTACCTACAAATTTTCAAAAAATTCTAATAGTTTGAATTATAAAATGGAAATTTTTACACTGAGAATCGATAGTCCACGCGGAAACTGAAGCGCTCGCCTTTCGACTGCTCGAACCCAGCGTGCCCAGAAACTCTCGAGCCCGTCTCGCCACCTGGTGGTTGAAAATCGCCAAAAGTCGCCAAAAGTCGCCATGTTTGAATATCCCTTACGATTCGAGTCGTATTATACTTGTCATAGTTGTCATTTTACGCGTCTTCACATGTATCCATACGACGGTATACAAAGAACTTACTTTGACTTGCTGACAAACACAGCAAAGGACCACCATAATGTTTCGTGTGCAATCGTGATTATCAGCTGTAGATTACATAGAAATCTTATTTCAAGTACAACTTTCACATCAATTAAGATGTCTTGTTCAAAACCAAAGAGGCAGAAAACCGAATCAGAAGAGAGAAAAAATAAGCCTCGTCCTTACAATGAAAAGTGGGAAGCAGAAAACTGGGCAAAAGGTTAATAACCTAAAAGTATTTGTTTAAACATTTTTGGTCTTACTAACATCATTAAATGTTTCAATATACAATTTCGTTTGCATCTAAAGTAAAAAATTTTAATATTAACATGAATGATTTTTGACTATCTAAACAATGGCGCAGAGAATATTTATAAACATTCAAATATGAGAGTTGTATATATATACATACAACGTCAGGGCATTCGTAAAAAGCTGGGTGAAACTGTGTACATAACATCCAAATATGATTCCTACGTTCTACTTTATCTTTTTGCAGGATGGCTCAAAAGTAATAGAAGTCATATGTATAAACAGGCGTATTGTAAAATATGCAATAAAGAATTAAGAGCACATGAGACTGATTTAAAAAAGCATGCAGGAACAGAAGGACACGTGAAAATGATGGAGAGTTTAAATAAAAACCAACAGAAAATAACAAATATGTGCAATCTCGCAACTGGAACCGAAGAAAAAGAAAGAGATATTCGACTTGCCGTTTTTACAGCATGCCATGGAACGATGCGCAGCGCTGACCATTTATGCGAAATCTTGAATGATCTCAAGTTCAAAAATTTACGATTGCATAGAACAAAATGTACTAACATCATTCGGTATGTGATCTCCCCGAATCTTTTGTCCGAATTAGTAGAAGACGTAGGAACCTTTCGATACTCATTGATTCTAGACGAGTCAACTGACTGTTCAACAAAAAAATATATTTGCTTATGCATTAAATATTTTAGCACTAAGTATAACAGTATCATTACTGATTTTTTAGGTTTATTAGAAATAAGTAAGGCAGATGCTAACACATTGTTCCAAGTAGTAACCGACTTTCTTGAGGAAATAAAATTACCTATATGTAATTTAATTGGTCTTGGCACCGATGGGGGAAGTAATTTATGTGGGAAAAATCATTCTCTGTACACGCTGTTGAAAGCCCAAGTATCGGAATTACAACTCGTTCGTTGCGTATGCCATTCGTTGAATTTGGCAGCATCCAACGCTGCTGAAGAGTTTCCAGCTGCTGTAGATTATCTTTGCAGAGAGATTTTTAATTGGTTCTCGAATAGCCCGTTAAGAAAAGTGATGTACGAGACTCTCTGGGAAACTTTAAATAAAACAGATAAAGCTGTCACCGAAAATAACATATTCCATCAATTTGTTAAACTTTCGGCTACAAGATGGCTTGCGAGGTATAATGTTGTACGTGTGATATTAGAGCATTACTACACTTTAAGAGTACATTTTGCAGCTGTAATAAACACAGAAAAATGTTATTCTGCGAGACAGCTGAGTCAGATGTTAAATGACGAGACAAATTATTTATATTTAAAAATAGTTCACAACGTTTTGTATGAATTGAACAAAGTCAACTTGGCATTTCAAAAAAATCATGCCAACATTGGTGCTGCCTACGATGATCTCAAGAATTTAATTATACTATTGGCCTCAAAAGTATTAAAAAAGAACTGCATGTCTAATGATTTTGACCTGTTGCTACAAAATTTAGATAACGATTCTAATTACGTTACTGTTAGTGAAGCAGACTATGGTATCGATTATAAAATGAGCTTGAGAAATTGCATTATCAGTGAAGAAGCACAGACAGAGTTAGAAACCAGAGCATTTAATTATTTCAAAAAATTATGCATGCAATTATCACAGCGTTTACCAGAAAATTTAAAATTCTTTCAAAAATTACAGTTGATTTCCCCTCGTGTATGTTTGAGTCAAACGGTTCGAACTAAATTTGAAGAATTGCCTTTTTTAGATATTTTTGCTAAAATAGATGACCTCGGTATCATGGAAAACCAATATAACAGGTTAATTACAGTTAATTGGTGCGATCAACTTAGCCATGATACAATTAACGATACCTATGCTTTTTGGGTATACGTTTATCAATTCCAAAATGCAGGAGGGGTGTTTCTATTCCGAGAATTGGCAGTGTTCATTCTTACGTTGCTTTCTTTACCAACTAGCAATGCAGTTGTCGAAAGGATGTTTTCTGTTATGAATAATATAAAAAATAAAATTAGAAATAGGATGCAATTGCAGCTACTGAGCTCTATTTTGAGAGTCAAGGCTCATTTTTTTGCGATTGGCATATGCTGTCAAAAATTTAAACCCACTAGAAAGATGCTCCAAGATTTCAACTCGCATACAATGTATCCAAAAAAAACAGATTCTCAACTTGAGGATACTGATGAGGTAATAGAAGTTATCGATGCCATAACAGAATTTCAAATACCCTGCATCAGCATTCCTCATTTTGAATAAATAATAATTCTTCTAATAGTATTGTAATAATTTTTAAAATAGTATTGTTGACTGATAAAACAAAATGTTATCATAGTTTACTGTATACTTATAAGGTAATTTTAAGTTCAATGTGATCAGACTTTGTCTAAATAAACCAATTAGAATTTATAAATTGTTGGTTTTTAAATACCGGATGATATGAATTTATCTACAATTAATTGGGTTCTTCAATTTTCACCTTAAACTCAACTTTTCTGGGCAATGTAATTTTGTCGTGCAGAGAAACAAAATTGTGATTATTTGATTAATTATTCCTATTATACTCATGCATTATATCAATTCTTCCAAAACTCGAACAAATTTCTATTAAAACAATACAAGATCAATAAATTTATAAAGTAGTTGGAATAAATGTTTAAAGTTAATTTTCTAATTAAAATATTGTGAAAAAAGTAAGTTGCAACGAAAAAAAAAAATTACCGATGGGAATTGAACCCGAACCGAAATATCAGTAGCCAAGAACCTAAGCCACTGGACCACACTGCGATAATTAAATCTATATGTATAAACTACTACTTTAATTACGACTCAAAAGAGTACTCAATGACTGAATTCATGTGCCAAGTTTTCCTAGGGTAATCTGTCAATATGATAGTGAATATGGCAGCGGTATCGTAAAATGGCTAGTTATCGTGGCGCGTTATCATAATTAAGCCTCCTCTGGAAAATCGCCGAAGTCGCCATTAAATAATCAAAAAGTCGCCAAAAAATCGCCAGTCGCCAAATTAAAAAACCTTGTCGCCAAGCTGAGTAAAAAATCGCCAATTTGGCGACAAGTCGCCAAATCTGGGCACCCTGCTCGAACCAGATGATGATGGTATACGATCCATGGAGCCAACCGAGTGCTGTAATCGTACGCATCATTGTGATCGGACAGCGAGAGCAGCCCTCGGAACTTGGGAGCCTACTGCCTCCACCGAAGAATATCACAATTGGTTATGAAAGAAACATTCGATTTCTTTACAAAACAACGTCGTTTTTGTATGTGAATGAATATAAAACAGAACCAATTGGGAAGTGAAATGGGTGGTACTTGCAAGGGTGCATACACCACATTCTCCGAGAGATCAATCGCTCGATGAAATTTTGTGAGATGTGTACCCGAAAATCTCATACCTTCAGTCATTCAGGCCAATGCCTCGATTTCCCGGAGATATTCTGTTAATGATTCTCGATTTTATTCATGAACAGTATGTTTATGAGCTTTCGCATACACAGATGTACTTGAATGCATGACATATCGAAAATCATTCACAGAATATCTCCAGATAATCAAGGTATTGAAACATGAAATTTTCTGGAAATACTGATCAGGATCCCCAAGAACCATATAACAACATTTTATCGTAATTGACGATCCAAAGCACATAGTCTCGCCTCGTCTCGTCTCGTGCGCGCGCACCCACGCGCGCTTGGGTTTGTGTGTATACGTGTGTGTAAATATATGTGCGCGCGCGAGCTCGGATCCGCAGGTGGGCAGGTGGCATTTTTATGATATAGTATATTATTTTCTATTCCTGCAAGTACACTGTTTCAGAATGCGAAACTATACACGAGGAACTTGCCAGCGCACAGATAGAAAAAGCAAATGTGTGTGTGTGTGTGTGTGTGTGTGTGTGTGTGTGTGTGTGTGTGTGTGTGTGTGTGTGTGTGTGTGTGTGTGTGAGTGTGTGGTTCGTGCACCTAGTGACTCGTGTGACGTGTCTCGGGTCGTTCTCTCGTGAATCGCCATATATACCTACGCGCACTGTATATGTATTGTCACGTCAGTGACTTTGCAGTCGGTTACGACACGACCTACCGTATCGACTGGTTATGCCATCGCCAATCTCGGGATATCTACTTTCCCACGGCGAATCTTCTTCTCAATTTTTTTGGGGCATCACCCATCCGCGAAATCAGTTCGGAGAAGCCCCCTGTCATCAGGGCAGGCCGATTCCACCGACACCGAAATTCGCCTCCGAATTTCGGTGCGATATAGCCTATCGCTAACGAAGGCAAAGAATACGTTTATCGCGTGTTACCATTAGAGCGGTCCATCTCGCTCGGTCCTCCCGCACTTCTCCAATAGTATTGGGAAGTATATCTATACTTGAAATTCGATGTCATAGGCGGGGCTATAAAACTATAACTTTATTGCCCGATAACGCCGATTCCCCGAAAACTCGGACCGATAACCTCCGACTCGGAACTGCTACCGACATGCAATCCCTTCCTCCTCCAAAATTCCTATAAAAACGCCTTGCCAGGCAATAGGGTACGCAAGATTCCAATACCGAGCCGACGGACGCGGAGATTTTTTGAAATTAAGTAACTTCTAAATTTAGTTCACTCTAGATCGTGGTCCAAGCACCATCTCTGTATTCTTCTGTAATAAATATACAAGTTTGCGTTGATTTATTTACAGACACTCGAGGGGAGAGAGAGGAATCGGTAGCAGTACGAGGCAGCTCGCCCCTCAATTCTCTCGACCTCCCGGCGACCGCGACGCCAAGCACGGCACCTCGGATAACAGCCGGATTGAGCGGGAAGCAAGCGCGAGCAACAGCGGCTCGGTGCAATAAAGGTATTATGCTCGATGCGCGCCAACTATAATATATCAGCGAGTCGAGAGCAGACGACGCGGCACGGCGAACCAGCTGATCCGAGGGGCTGATGAACGTGGCGGAGTCACGGAGTACGCTGTGGGTATATCTCTCGGCTATTTGCCGGCGTACCCGGCTCAAATGGCGATAGAGTGACGTGACTAATTGTTCTTTCCTTTATACCCGAATGATATTTTCCCCGTCCTCTGCCGCGCGCACCAGCAACGTATATGCATGACGTGAGGCGTCTGTTCTGCGAGTAGTGCAAGGAAGCGGCGATTCAAAGTTTGGGTACATATCCGAAAGCGGGAACGTGGCGTAAGATGGATATTACTCTGATTACAGATGTACATAATGGTACGACTTACCGTTTCTCTAGTGTCGTGCACGTAAGTGTCAGAATAAGTGACTTTCTTCATCGCCTCGGCTGCTCTGAATAAGTCGTAGAAGCTGCTGATTTGGTGATTTTTCACGAGTTCGCAAAGTACGGACGAGTCGCTTTGAGAATTGTCTTCCGATCCACTCTTACCCTGGCAGATTGGCTCCTGTCGGCCGCGGCGCCGAGCCTCTGCCACGGTAATCTCCGGTTGGTCTTCCAGCAGCTTAAATCCGTCATCGGCGCCCGCGTTACACCAGTACGCGATCTTTCTTCCGGCCTCGCGAATAAACTTGCCCATTTTCGACACTGTCTCCATTTTTTTTTTTGGAACGAACGTTTATACCGTCGACGTTAGTCGGTACTTAAATGTGTGCCAGCTCCAAAACGTCCAGTGTCCTGCTCGACAAACCAGCTCTGGCGGTGGTTGAGAGTCGACTGAAAAAAGGCGATTCTCGAGGCAAGATGGATGAGAGGTGGATATATGCGTATAGGTATGCGCGGATGAGGGGAGTGGGCTGCGCGGGCGCGCGCATCAGAAGGCGCGAGAGGAGTGAAGCGTCTAGAGATAAGTGGGGGACGAGACGCGCTCACTGGACGATGCCCCTTCGACTTTATACTCCTCCGCACGGCGGGTCCCTGTTACGTGATCGAAAAGATGCTGATCTTGCTAACTCTGCTCGAATAAAAAGCCTTGAAAAGAGACTCAGATTCGAGCGTTGATTCTCCCTCATGAATTTGAATGTTTGCATTTCGCTGAACTGCAATTTTTTTTCTCTCGCGTCTCAGGTATGGTAGAAGTGTCTATCCGATCGTAATTCCAACGTGATTTTCCTTTTTCAGATGAAGAAAACGATGCCAAGCGTGTGACGGCTGGTCGGGATAATCGAGGCACCCAATCACCTGGTATCCGTAGGATCGGTAAGTTGTTGGGAAGATCTATTCGAGTGCGTGATTGCCAACTCATTGAAATAGTTATTTTCTCTTCAAGGTCTATTGCCCGAGTCGAGCCGGAACGCACCTCGTCGGTGATATCGCATCGGAGCAATTCATCGGGAACTTTCTTCATCCGCCCGTAACTTTGGTAATTCTCATTCGATTGATTTCAAATTTGGTTCATTACATCTGTAGTTTCTACAGTACTTTGTGAAATTCATTAATTCAGGGTCATTCGCATTTTTGACGTTACGCGCATGAAGTCCGCGGCGTCGTTTTCACCGCGCATCGTATACGACTATTCTTATGCGCGCGTGAATTCCATCCGATAAAATTCTCGGCTCTCTGGCGTACGCCTCGAATAACCCGTTCTTTTCGATTTTCGATGATTATTGGTTATGTACAAATATAAAAGTATGCATTCGAATACGGTGATGCGACAGTGCGAAGATCGGTCAGCGCACTCACTGCAACGTTGGCTCGCGCGATATAAGAAGGCGGCATGAGCATATATTCGACGTGTCTTACGAAGAAAGACACATCTCAAACTGTCCGCGAAGAAAGACACAACTCGCAATCTAGCCACGAAGAAAGACACAACTCGCAATCTAGCCACGAAGAAAGACACAACTCGCGTCTGCCCGCAAAAAGGATACATGGCGCACATCTTATAATTTTCCGACGTAAAAAATATATGGAATGAAAGCTTAGAATGAGTAGGTTATCATTGACAAAAAAAAACAAGCCTTTTCTACAGTTTAAACTCTTTTTTCGTTAATATTCGCGGGAGAATAATTTCGACATTTGTCTTTCTTCGCGGACAGATTGCGAGTTGTGTCTTTCTTCGTGGCTAGATTGCGAGTTGTGTCTTTCTTCGCGGACAGATTCGGATATGTGTCTTTCTTCGCGGACAGATTCAGTTATGTGTCTTTCTTCGTAAGACACGTCGATATGATGAAACTGATAAGGCTATAATGATGAGAAATACATTTTAACAATTGTAAATTTCACATTGGAAGTAAACAGAGTCGCTGATAGAAGCAATTGCATTAAAACAAATCTGGAGTTTTCCAGCATTAACCGAGAGGATTTTCCGTTAAAGCTTTCCCATGTTCAACTTCCTACAATGTAGAAAAATCATTCTTTGGCTCTTAAGTACCATCTCCAGACATATTATGAAAGAGAAAGCGACGTGGCTACCGCATAATTCTTGCGGCAGTTTTGATCCGATCAATATGAAGACAAACGATTTTTGTCGCAGAAATTGTTATTGGCGGTAACTTTCGTCGCTAAATTTTTCGCATTTATTCATAAATTATGAGGATTCTTCAAGATTCGAACAAAACCGTCGGCTTCGTTAACGCTAAAGAGTACTCGTACTAAAATTTGAAGTCATGAAAAGTAATTGAAATCAGGAACGACGATATAAAAAATGTAAACGTATATAAATAGAATGCGTTTTGATCGATCTTCCTAACCGTTCGCTCGGTTAAAACATTTACCTAAATTCAAGCGTTCGATCGATCGAGTTTTTTTGGATCAGACTGCTTACGTACTTTTTCGAATATATATACGGCCCTGAACAGATGACTCATACCCAGCGTGACCGTAAAATATGGAAGAGCAAATCGGTATAGATTTACGATATAATATGATGATCATATTTTTTCAAAAACGTTTGCTGAATGTCGATACGAGCAACGTTTAATAAAAATATGTAAATTGTCAATCTTTGAGGGCCAATCCAGATAATAAAAATGTTTAATAAAAATGTTGATGAAGGATGGACGAATAAGAATGGAATTCCAGCATGTATATTATAATCATGATGCTGGATAGCCCGTACTTCGTATTTTTTTGAATGATCTGAAAGTTGGGATACCAATTTCTCGTGATAGTAAATCTTTGCGCTTTAACCCTTCGCGGCATAATAGAATACTTCGTATACCTGTTTGTATAGAGATGAATTTGAACTTTCAATTGAAAATAATAATGATTATATAAATCAGATTGTTTTTACTTCATATGAAACTGTTTGAGTAGAAATAATTTTCAAAAATCATCTTTCAACGAAGTATTGGATGCATTTTAACAAAATTTCAGAGTCGGAGATTCTTGGGGTAGCTGATCGAGAATCTGATTCCAGATTCATGATAAGCGATCCTTAAAACCACCTATGGTACAAATGAATCTGAGAAGTTTGTTCAATAGAAGAATGTACGCCATAAACGATGAAGCAACTACGTGCCCAATCGATGCTTTAATATATAATGTACATATAGACACATTGGTATTAATAGTGAATGTGTATTTTCATTAAAGTGTATTTACTGGAATGGGTCACACATTTTTTTTTGTGTCGAGCAAAGCATTTTTCCACGTGTCAATACATTTGAATATTTCTTGAATTGTATTACGAGAACTGCATTGATTTAAAATATTTATATAACGAATCATGACCGATCAGCTCTCGAAGATTTTTATAATAGGAATATTTCAACTGACTGTATAGGAATTAAAATTTGGCGAATAATTTCCTTTTTCCGGAGGGTTTAGTTTCATTAAGTGGACAACATTTTTTTAATCTCGTCGTCACAAGTAGTTTTCGCCTCATTGCAAGAGGAAGTCGACGACGTTTGCAGGGTTCTGGAAATATTTTAGTTTTAATTATTGTTGTTGGATTGACTATGCTGAAAAATTTTATTCACGCTGATGAGATAAAGGTCTATTAACCCATTCCATGCTGCAAATCTTTATTCTGTCCACACGTAGGACATACATTAGATACTCCTTCAATTTCACAGGATGTTTCCAATTCATCACCACCATATTCAAGTAATTCTGCGAGCCGCATTTTGACTTTTTCTTTTTCTGTTAGCTCAGTACAGTCTTCGTCTAGGTTATCTTCGATATCCATACTTGAAACATTATTTCAATGAAATAATATGCAACTAGAGATCAGCAATAGTTTGAATTGTCTAGTAACTTACTCATCCAATTGATTCATTAGATTTTGACATCTTTTCGTTTCAGCATCTTCCTCTTTACCAGCTCCAGCTCCTTTACACACATCAGCATCAGCATCATCCATTCTTTTTGTACACCATTTTGCCAGGCTTGGACCCATTATTAATTTTTCCTTCTATTCATCATACGCTCATCATTCACTGATGGAAAACAATTGAAACATATGGTCCATAAGTGATTAGTAAAGTTAAAATACACCTTTTTAGTGTTTTGGTTACCTTTATTTACTTCGAAAAAAATGAATGTCTCGTGTACAAAAGTAAAAATATGCTTCAGTTCATTTCGCTTTATAAATATGATATAGTTTTCTTAATTAAAACTTAAAAATACGCGAAATATTCAATAGTTTTCATAACAAAAAGAGTCTTTCATCAGCTACATCTATTCCATTTTTCATTTGATCATAATAATTGATAACAAGTGGATAAATCCATCGAGCTTATTTCTGGATAGATAAACAAAATTAATTTAATTGATTATAAAGAATCTCAGTTGCGAATAATCGATCGCACTCAAAGATACAACAGCACTTCTTCCATGTTCATTTCAATTTTTCAGTATATTCCCAAACGAAGAGCAAAAACTTGTTTCAACTATATTTATTTATTCTAAATATAGTCACATGAACAATGACATCTATGAAAATTAAACAACCTACATTAGATTGGCAGTGAGAATTGAACCAAATTTAACAATAAATAACGATGCACTTATTACATAAAAAAAAAAAATAAATCTGAGAGCAAAAATATAGTTATGATTCTCAATCGATCAACGATAATTTGCTTCTTCATGAATACAGAAAAATTGAACTAACATTTCAAACAAAATAATCTTCTCTCCTTTTTCCAGATGGCTGCTTACACATTTTTTGGCGTAAAATACAGATCTCGGATGAGCATGGTTGTAGTAGACGGCATTTGTTTCTGATCGTGCATCGTTGGATCGATGTTGTTGTAGCTGGAAAAATTAGTGGCTACTCGTCGCTTCATTATCGTTAGCATCTTGACGAGATCTGTTGTGGCGTGATACTCATCAATGACGTCGCAGAGAGTTTGAACGTACCATGTACCATCTTCGGGATGCCTCCATGAGTAAAAACCTTAAAATCAGAACAAACAATCAGATTGACTCCTGTTTATCAATTGATATTCAATGCTTTATAAGAATAACAGTATTATTCCATGTTCATTTCCAGATTCATACCTTGAACAGTACTGTAGGCTAACAGGAAATCGGCATGTTTCGGAATTTTGTAAGAGCTATGCGAAGAGTCAGTTACCGTTCTGTTGTAACTTTCAAACCTATGTAAACTCACGCCTCCATCAAGACTTTCTCCTCTGCAAGCCTGAAACATATAACAACAAAATTATCATTTATGTGAGAATATAGAACTCATTAATGTACTTGCACATCGTTGCAAAAATCAATACATACACGCAAAGCAAGTGATAGAAATTTTATATTAATTTATTCATTCATTTTTGTGTCCCTATAGCTGTAATGCATCAATCTCGAACGCAAAGTGTGATCTGTATTCGACATGTATGCATACACACACAGTTTTGAATAAATGAATAACTTTGTAATTTGTTTTATTTTTACGTATAAATTTGGAAGGATAAGTAATTTACCTGGAAGAAAAATAGTTTGGGCTTCCCAGCCAACGTAGTGCACGTGGTAAAAGGCTTCCACAAATTTTCCTGTTTGTAAGCCACGTCCTTAGAGCAAATCAAGTCATCGGTCAGCCCGTGTGTTAGGACGAAAATGCAGATGCAATCATCGTCAGTGTGATCTTCCTCGGTCACTATTCGAATTAGAGTAAAATTACAACCAATTCATCGAAATATTTCGAATTCACATGTAGATTCTTATTAGGACAAAAACCACATGGCCTTGGACCAGTGATTTGGAACGTTCACAGAAAAAAAAAACTTACGCTCATTAATCTTGGTCATGATGTTACTGTGCTCGTAGTCATCGCAAATCTCGACGGTGAAGCCAAGCCTCTGAAAAGTAACTTCGATGCGTCGCGCATCGGCACTGGATCCATGGCGTGGCGCGAAGCCCGTGTCGAAGCTCTCGTGGTTGAATATGATGCATTTTCCTCGGTTCCGATGATCCATATTGTACCTGTCGGAATCCTTGTGCACCGGCATTGCAGCCGACTTTACCTCCGGCAAACTGCGCAGCAATAAACAGTCGGTCGAGGCATTAGAAAAATTGGCCTTCATAACGGACAAATAAGATCGCAACAATTGTACATGGACTTACAACGGGTAGTTGTTCGCACCGGCGCCAGCGGTGGCGAACGCATCCGGCGACTCGTACCTCCCTCTCATCCAGTCGGTCGTGGTCGTCCTCACGCATTCGGGGGTCAGGTATCCTTGATCCGGCGAGGTCTGCAACAGTTGATCAATGATTCAACGAGTCTTCGCGACGCTGTCAAACGTGATTTTCCAATACATTTGCATGAACGACTCTCTAGTAAACGAATGATAAAAGGTTCTTCGTCGTCCCCATCACATTCAAAGCTCATCGGCGCTATTTTGCACCCAGCAAAGCGAACAATACGTCGATTCGTTTATCGTGTGCGAGCGCGCAAAAGAGAGGAAAGAGAGATAATGTAGGTGTACGCTGGGGGTAAGCGCAAGCGAATAGTGGGAGTTGGAGAGTTGGAGAGAGAGTCGAACCGGGGAGAAGTAGTCGCGCGTGCGCCTGGGAGTGACGAATCCGGAGCCGGCGGACGACGAGGACGAGGGCGTGGACGCGCTGGTGAACGGCGAGCCGCGCGTCGAGCTGGAGGGGGAGCCGAACTCGCCCATGCTGTCGATCACGTCGCTGATTCGGCGCAGCCGCTTGCCGCGCACCGGCGTGCGCTCCTCCGTTCGCTGCTGCTCCGACATCTGCGAAATAAGCCAACTTCGTTAATCCACGCATATATACAAATTAATTCGTGCGGCTACCATCGTAAGGATGATGCAATCGTTCCCCGAGCATATCTCGCGCGATCGGTCGCTTGACACTTGTGGTGAATCGAGCTGGAGTATACGGTGAAAACTAATAAATGCTTCGAAACGGAACGAATTTTTACCACGAGAATCAAAGGAAAAACTACTTTCGACAGTGAGAAAATATTGTACACATCGAGAGATACCGAGTTTAATCTTTTTAAGATGCGAAAGTCTTATAAAAAAATCAAGCGAATTCTCGAAGTGTACGATTCTTGAGAACGTAAGTATCGAACATTTTCCAACTTTACAATTAAAATATTTAATTTAGAGTTGAAAAAGTTGTCAGAATAGTTGTTGAAAAACAATATAATTATCTAATTGATGGACTAAAATCAAATTAAACAATTGGAATTGTATAACATAGAAAACCTGTGAATTCATTCAAGTGTCAAATTTATTTTCGTTGGAGAGATAACTTATCAATTGTAATATGATACATAAATAATGTATATGAATTCCAAACATAGAATGATATAAATAATTGTTCTTAAAATAAATAATAATACATTACCAATGTAACTATATTGACGCAATTGCTCGAATAAATAAAAGTGTAAAGGCATATGGATAAATGGATAATCAAAAAATGCTCACTAAGAATAGAATGATACCAATCAGAAGAATAATCAGGAGCAGGTTGTTAAAATCACAGTGGCACGCGCAAAAACATTGCTGGTTGCTTTCCACCATTGTAAAGCTAACTGATACACACACTGGATAAAATTATATCTATCGCATGCGGATTAAATTACGAGTGCCACTCGAGTGTGTAATAAGTGTGCGCAAACAAAAGCCCCGAGTGAGTTAAGTAATTGACAGGCGAGAACTGCGCGAGACTGCGATAGCGACAATTTAAACATACACATGATCGGTATGGATCAATGAATACAATTTCATTCATGCCTCTCTGGACTGTGTGCGAAAGCAGAGTCACGTGCGGCCTGTGACCCGAGACACGTTGGGATTTTACGGTTCTGTTGTCGTTTTCGGAGCAAGCACTTCCATTTGGGTAACGCGTTTGCTGAACTTGGCAAGGGCAGTCGAGATATTTGACACGGGATCGGAATTTATCGAGCATCATCCACGTAAGAGTATTACCAAAGACGATTACCTCGAAAAATTTAAATCGAGTATGTTAAATCGACCAATAATCCTTTCAATTACGTTTTACATTTATTATTAGGATTTGAAACGCTCATTTACGCATTTTGAACAAGTCACTGTGAGAAATAACATCGAAAAACAAATAAAACGTGTGATCTAATTTAATTTAATACCGGAAGATCTGTGTCACCTTTGTGGTGAGTATCAAAAACAAAATCGTCCGTAAGTAGATCAACGGCTATTTCACGCTAAGAATAATTCAATTTATTTGTCACTCGCGTTATCTTCGCGATAAATTATCTGTTTATCCTCAATCAACGAGTACAACATCCGAAAATCACTTTTTTCCACTCACCGAGTCTATTCAAATTGAATCTTAAATAATTTGTTGTCGGTTTAATACCGTTTTCGATTCGTAGAGTAATTATTTCCGTATTTATTCCTCTTTCAAATACTCGTTAGCATCCAAAATATTTTTCATGACTCGATAAACACTCCGACGCGTTCGTGGCGAATTACACGTGTATATTTTCACCCCGACAACACTTTTAAATCTACTCGGAGCCCAACATCGCCGTATCGGTATAAAAAACAAACAATATCTATCAATTTTGTTCCGACCGTTACGATTACTCGCGCATATACACACGCGCTCACCATCCGGAACGTCCAATCGATTTAAAACACTGGCGCGACAGCAACACACGCGGGAGCGCTCTGCTCCAAAACCAACAACAAGTCTCGACTCGCGCGCGTCGCGCGCCGCCAGACCGAATTCCTCGCGGGCGAATTCACCGAAAATCACGCACAATGTCCGCGCACAGCTTATATACATACTTACCATAATAGCATAGTCATCCTCGATGCACTTGCGCTTGGGCATGTCGTCGTCGTCGCCGCTATCAGCCATGTGGCTGCAGCAGCCGAGCCGTGAGCCAATAACTACTTGTCGCCGTGACCTGCTGATACTTACTCGCTCTCGGTGTCATGTACATATAAGGTAATACGCGCGATTAAATGCCTGACGCGGCTTTGGGGGCAGGTGTCGCGAGATACCTATTCGGCCGATGTGCGCGCGGGAAGGTTACGAGTGCACAGTGGTCGGAGGTAAGTAAACAACAACTGCGGCCGGCGGCAGCGCGCGACCGGCGACTCGGAACAAGCCGCTTCCCCCACCCCCTCTCTCCCGTCGCGCCCACTCTCTTCAGGAAGTTTGAGCGCGCCAAAATTTATATACTTACATTCGCATCTCGCTCCCGCTTCGTCGTCGCGCGCCCCCCCCACACACACACACACACACACACACACACACACAGGAGCGAGTGATACTGCGGCGGGGTTGACAGTTGGACGTTAAATTTTCCTTTTTGGGAGTCGGGCGAGACACGCCGGGCTCTGAGACTTGCGGTTTGCGGAATAAATCGTCTCGAAATGAGTAAGTATATGCAATTTTTTTTGAAACTGTGTATCGGCGAGTTCAATTTTATTTGAGGTTAGGCATGGATATAATGTTTATATATACATATATGTATGACGATGTACCACCAACGGCGGGAATTAGTATACTTTTCATTGTTAAACCTCTTATTGATGTTAATTTGCTCTGAAATCATGTGCTTGTAAATAAGTATTATGATTTTGCAGAAACGCCCTGTTCTTGATTACTCGGTATCGGAAATATCAAGTTCAGAATTTGATCAAATTCGCAAGGTTTATTCGTAATTTCTCATATAAACCACAATAACAATGACTCATTTCTGTTGAAATTCGCATGCTCCAAACATTATACATCGTTGAATAATTTCTTTGAAAAGGGCGGTTATAATTTAATTACGTGGTACACAAGTAATTGATTTCTAGTGCGCTAAATACACTACGAAATCGAAATATTCATACTCCAGAACTGAAATTATAGATTTTGAAAATTTCAATACTTGTTTTATTTTCACAAACAATAAATATTGAGATTTAACAGAGGTAAATATTTTTTTATTACGCTCTCGTATTGTTTCGTTTGCAATACCAGTCAGTTTGAAAACAAATGTCCATGTTATAGGTATAGCTATAGACCACTGCTTGTAAACATATACCAAGCTCGCGCTCTCTCTCTCTCTCTCCCCCTCCGTCTCTCTACAGCTGAGTATCAGTTGAGATTCTTATACATATACGAGTGGTTAAAATTCTCATTGCGATAGAAATACTCAATATTCAGCCTCGTTTACATGCGTTCATATCAGCTGTGGGGATCTTTTCGTTAATTTTCATTTATTCAGAAAATCACATGAACTATATTTTCCGTCCCAGCGGGAGCAAAGTGTCAATTTTGCTCCCTGGCGTTCGCAAAGAATGACACTTTTCTCCCACTGGAGACGAAAAATAGCATATGCACCTCGCTCGTCTAGGCTATTTCGGCACGCGCAAACCTACAACCCTCGCTACGCACGGGTCGCAAACGTTTTGCGTGCCGAAATCGCCTAACCTCGCTCAGGTGCATGATATACTATAATATTCAAGCGTAATCTACATAAAACGAAGTAGGCTAAGTTAAAAAATATTCAATTTTCTTATTAATTATTCAATTTATTTCTACTCCATACGAGTATACATTTTCACACAAGTGTTCTGTTTCGATTGGTAAATTTTTCACTTTTTATAACAAAACTATTACACCTCTCGCCAAAAGTTTGGTGTCTCTTGGTAATGATGCTTTACATTTTAAGCCAAATATCTCATTGATAATTTAAAAAATTGCAATTATATCATTCCAAACAGCTCAAGCACAAGCTTAATTCGCTATCAGTTTAATGAAGTAATTTCGATTGCAATGATATGCCGATTTTAAAGAATCATGAATATACGAGGAGCGATCGAAGAACCTTTATCTTTTACAATTCTAGTATTGAGAAATGAAAAAAATAAAAAACTTTTTGAAATATTGAAAATATTGAAATTATTGGATAAAATCATACTCAACGAACAAATTCCACCGCATTCCCAACGAAGAACACGTTACATAAACCCATACCTTTTTCTCTGATTCTTCATTTTCACTCTGTTCTGCAGGCAATCCACTGTGCGAAGATTTACACGATCGATTGTCCAGTGATTTTTCTTGCTCCTCCGAGTCACACATTTCACTATTTTACTAAACGGCGTTGATCGATTGACTGGAATTAGAACTCGTTCCTATATAACTTTCTTCGTACGAATAAAAGAGAAAGACGTTTATCAATGCTCACTAGCCAAACCGCACTGACCGCCAGCACACGTTAGCTCGCTATCGCGCGGCGTCGACTGGATATATATATATATATATATATATATATATATATATATACACTGGTGGTGCGAGCCTTATTATCTCTCGACGATGCGGTGCTGTATTTCGACTGGATCCCTGTGACGTTATTCTTTGATTACGGAAAATGATTCATTATTTTATCGCCACGCAGCAATGACCTTTGTTTCGATGATTTTTTTTCACTCGGTAGACATTATTCTTCTATTTGCATCACATTACTCTCGTTGTTCTTGTTAACGCGCCGATAACGCGCACTGAATTGAACGATCACGAGGACGAAAATAATTTCATCAAACTCCGATTCCACTGTAGTAAAATATCCAAGCTGCAAACTCTGAATCTCGTGGCACTAATACGTCAAAACCGACGCGGAGAGGCAAGAAAATATCTACTTTCAAAGATGTTTCTGCCGTCGCGGCCCAAGCTACACTAAAAACTCCCGCAGTTCTGGCCCTCCTCGGGACCCGAGCCTTTCGTTTTCTGTATACCTGCGCTCCTTCGAGTCGTTGCACACGTGCACTGCGCGCAGCAGTGTAGCTCGTTGCGAACAATGCCGGGTCTCCCCAACGCTGCTGCTGCAGGCTGAAAAGGTCACGCGCACCCGTTGTTTGTCCCGCTCGCGCTGAGGAATAGCGTCTGGCTCGTACAAACAATAAGTGCGTATATAAGCTAACCAGATGTGAGGTACCCCTGAATATCGAGCTTTGTTTTACTACTCTCCCACGTTGGACTTTTTTAATTGCGAATAATTCTTTGTCTCTTTTTTTATTGAAGCAATATATATGTAAGATTCTTTGCCTCATTAATCTGGGATCTATTTATTGCAGAACTCGTAAACAAAATGCGAGACGAAATGATGATGACATCTGCAGAAGATGTACTAGCGGCGATAGTGCCGAGCTTCTCCTGCCCGGTTTGCTTCGAATTCATGCATCCGAGGTTATTCCAGTGCGCGAACAATCATGCCGTTTGCGCCCAGTGCATTCGGTCTCTGCACAGCTGCCCCATGTGCCTTGACGAGAGACCCTTCTTGCAAAACCGCCTGCTTGAAAATATAGCTTCGGAGCTCAAGACTTACGTGGACGACAACTACCTCATGGATGTCATTACTCCGCAGGCAGTGAATCATCATATTCAGCGATCGATGAATTTCGAAACCTACCAGAAAGAGCCTTCGATCAAGTGGGCTGCTTTCAAAGTGATACTGATTGTTGTCTTTTTGCTCCTGTGCAACTACGTCTCGACGCTATTCATAGTACATTTACACAATGACAGACAAATATGCCTGGGACTTTGAGTTTTATGAAAGTTCGAACTGACAACGATGAAAATATTGAATAAAAATTTTTCATAAACGTCACTTACGCGAACTGACGAGTAATTTCTATCGAAATTATGAATGACACGGATATTTTATTGGAAAAATTTCGACAAAATTGTAAGCTATATGATTAAGTTTTGTGAGTTTACGTTGAGTATCATATACATTTTGGAAGATCCGTATATTTGGAAATTTGTGATCTCTTCAAATATGAAAATTAAATTCGCTTGACGATTTACGGATCCACGGTTCAAGAAAGTGCTCGTTAACAGTTTTTCCACAATTAATATTATTGAATTTTAGCGTAATTTTCTACGTTAAATTGTAGGTCTGCATACTACTTTGAGGTTTTTGTCTTGTTCTTATTGGAAAATGAAATTTTAAAATCTATGCAGATATCTGACCTAAAATGAAGATATTGTTATATAATCTATTGTAATATGAATAGCACTTTAAGGAAATAAAAATGTACTTCAAACTACTGGGAACATATCAATTTGGAGCTCCTGTAATAATTTTTTATAATATACAGATCTTAAAATGAGTAGGCATAATATATATATACTTACAATTTTTTCACCGATGTTTTCTTTAATTTACTTCGAGTTTTAATTCCATCAATTAACCAGGAAACCACTTCGCGTTTAGGTCTAACTGGAACTGTTGGAGGTGGTTTATGAATACTGAAATATGACCGAAAACTATACGATTCACAAGGAAACTGTTGAAATTTTTATCCCTGTATATAAACGCGCGCTCGATAACATACTCCCGTATATATACGTTCTGTACATTGTAGTAAAATATACGTTTTGTAGTTGTAATATAGTACTGCAGGTATAGTATTGTAGGTGTAATATAGTTACTTTCAAAATCAGTTCAAAAAGTTGAAATCGGATCATACATGACACATTGATGCATGTTAGTGCATAGAAGCAAATAGTAAAATATTAGCAAATTAGTGCATAGAGAAAATTGTAATTGTACAACTTGTATAATTGTGGCAAAACAAATGCTTTGACGGTAGCTGTTTTGAGAGTTTTTTTGCAGAATCAAGATCTCCTAGGCAAATCCTTTTTCTAAGATATAAGGTGCGCGACGATTACCGGGTGGGCCTCATCACGCACGAACGCAGCCCACCGGTAATTGACTTTTCCGTCGGGCAGCGGGCGTCCAAAAAAAATGTCAGGACGTCCCATGCTATAATGGATATACACCTGTAACATGCACGTGCACTTGATCCAAAGCGCGCAAGTGTTTTTTAGGCACCGTCTGATAATTCCGTGCACCTCCCATTTTTTTGGTCTGAGACCAAAAACCAAATATTTCGTTTTGCGCTGAATTATAGAGACGGGGGCTGGGCTAATCCCGGTCCGGATGTCCCCAGGTAAGGGAGAATCTGTGGTCCGTACAAAGCAGGAAAGAATAAAATCAGTAAACTAGGGATTATCTTGTACCCGATCAATCTTTTATGGATGGGTAAGCTATGGACGTAACACGTGCATCATGTGTGAATGCGCTCGAACTTCAGGTAAGGCTGCGATGCGGATGAGATATATACGGACTTACGGGCTACCAGTTGAAAGATTGGGATAGTCAGTTTTGTCAATAATTAAGGAAGACTCGAGATAATGAGTTGTGAGGTCATAATGATGTCAGATACTCAATCTCAGAAGCCAATTGAAATATAAGTGTATCAAATCGAGAATACACATTAAATGAATTGATTGATTGATTGATTGATTACTCGTAACAAAATGTTCCTTGCTTGCATATAGGTGTGTCACGTTTATCCAGCGGATCACTGGATTACTTTGATGTGAATTTATCGAATTCTGAAAGATTGTTGAATTTATTAATTATATGATTTTTCGATAATGAATTTACGAGAATGAGAATAAATGTGTATATGTGTGTGTTTGTGTATACGTCGGATCGGCGAATTGTTGTGGCTCCATTCATATTGGCGGCATTGTTGAATGATTTCATTATGAATAAAATAAAATAACAATAAGAAGAGTCAATTATTGGTAGTATATTATTACGTCCGATCGGGCAGTCGAGGGCGTGATGCTTAACACGCGGGACAGTGACGGTGCTTTCGTGAGGTAGTGTCAAAACCGGGTTCAAGAATGTTAAACGCGTTTCCCGATTCGGTGTGAGCCTGCGGCTACTTATGGCGGTATAACGTCCGCCTATCGAATTCGAGTGCGGGCGAGGATGCGCAAAGGTGTGCATTGGAAAGAATATCGGCGAGTCTAAATAGAATTTCAAATGAGTACTTACGTTGGTCGTGAGAGAGAGCGGACACGTGGCTGGTGGCCGATCGAGCGCCGTTTGCCTCCGTGGAGTACTTATATATATACGGTCTCAGCGGGCGGTCAGCTTTCGACCCTCCAGCTGGCGCGGGATACTTAACGAGCTCAATTGTCGACTTACTTTGAGAAGAGCCAGAGATGCAAATTTTAACAATTTACTTACTTCGAAAAGCTCAAGCATTGCGTTATACAAATAATAATAATACTAACGGAAATGCAGGTGAGCGTTGAAGATTAACTCCAAAATCCTGTTTAAAAATGCTTTATTTTAGTCACTTAGCAACTAATGAAATTCATACAAGAATTTTGAGCGAACCAACGGACAGAGTAACGGCGTATGAAGAATAACCAAAAACTAGACTACGCGAGCGACTGCAGAGGTTCTTGATCTAATAATGCTCCTCTTGCCGTTGTTGGGGCTTTTTATAGGCTTATTGGGAGGGAAGATAAGAGTAGAGGTAAGTTATCAATTTCACTGAATTCCGGTGGAATGCAATGGCTTTTTGACGTGAAAAGTACCGGTGCTACTGTTTGCACGGGTACGGAGCGCGCCGCAACGCGTTCTTTTCGACTCTTGCTTCACCTTAGACGAGCATGTGCTACATACGTTTCCTGGAATTATGCTCCCCCTGCATGTATAAGTATTGTTTGCCCGGATGCAGATCTTTTTTTTCTAGAAAAATGGTATTAAAGCAGCTTCTGCGTTCGCATTGTTGTTTCTTCCGCTTCAATGCTCCGAACGCTCGTTTACATATCTAGAAGGGGCCGGGCCCATGAATCGTTCGGTACGCACGTCGGATCGGCGATAGTGGTGGCTCCATCCGTATTGAGCATTTCTGATTTCACGCTCTTTCTTCGTTGACGGACGTTTTCGTTTTATGAACGAGTCTGCCTGGGGTGAACCCGTGATTTGCTGGACGATTGACGGGTACAGTGACGTTCCGCGAGTTGCTGGGCAGGCGCTTGGTGCACTGCCGTGCCAATCCGTTGAAAACACTGCGACGTGCGACCTCGTTACCAAGAAATTTTTCGCTCCGCGCTCTTCTTCGTTGACGGACGTTTTTTCTTATAAACGGGTCTGCAGGGGATGAACCCGTGATTTGCCGGACGACTGGCGGGTACAGCGATGTCACGCGAGATGCTGGGCAGGCACTTGGTGCGCAGTCGTGCTAATCCGCTAAAAGGGCCGCGAGGTGCGTCCTTGCTAAAAGTTGACGTGACAAAGAGGTTGTGTGGAGGTCATACGCGCAAGACGCCCACATATACCACTTCATTACCCTGCACTCGGGGAGAGGAGTGTGTATTTCATGCCAGGGCATGTTTAGAATCACCTGATGGTAAATAAGTCATGCAAAACGACTGGACTGGCAGGAGTTGATTGAAATAGTACGTCATTTGACATTCTGGATATTTAAGAATGTAATTAAGTTTTCACCTTCAATGCTTAGTGTTTCGTTATATTCGGGTTGAATATGGAAGCTGTCGAATGAATGTAAAGAAAAAAAATTTTCAATAATTATATATTATGTATATCTATAATACATATATATAATAAATATATATTTACATCTTTTGTCATTAAACTTTATATCGAAGGTCACACGTAAAAAAGCATCTGCGTATCAAATAACAAATGAATCGGCCATCGATATTGAGCGTGCCAACAGTTTCTGCGCTACGCGAATCGACCGGCAATAGTTCACATTCCACAAAAATTACGTCTAAAACATCTTTCTTCAGTCACTATCATCCGTATTCCTAGGAGCGCGTGTCAAAGGTCGCCTGCTGTCATCGTCGGACCCATATATCACCTCCTCGTCTGAATCGTTGATCATGGAAAACGATGGATTATCTTTCGTTATCGATGAATCTGTGAACAACGGTCGAATTTATTAGAGATATTTACGCAGGTGTAAAACTTTTCATCATTTCTATTTTTAATAGTTACTATTGTACTTATTGAATAATAGTTAAAAAAGGAATTCAGTTGAAATTAACTGCTCAAACATTGTTTCTTCTACGATCAAATAATGTAATGTTTATCGTTATTTGTACTTACGTTGTCCGTACACTTGTTGTTCTCCAGGTGCGTAAGCGTACGCCATTGTGTAGAGGTAAAAATTAAAAAGACCATAGAGGGACATGAATTGAGCAGAGGTTCTGTAGTGCGTGGAGAGTCGCGAGGCGAAGCTGTCCTCAAGAACTCCGGCTCCAAACTGTCGCGCCGTTATGAGAGCTATAACTCCCATAACGATAGCAACGAATAGCGATAGAAACTTCAAGCGGGAATCTGCAAAATTAATAAAATCATTCAAGTCTCATTTATTTCCCTATTTTAGTTATAATTGTAGAATGGCAAAACTAAAGAGTACACCGATTGAAGCATTTTTCACAATATCTGGAATTTAAATAAATTTACATGACTGGGGAGGGGGAATCAAAGAAGAGGCAGCGCAACGTCTGAGAATGTTAGAGAAAGGGGAAACTCGTTGCCTTTCCCTCACACTTTCTGGACCACTGAATGACGGCGTAGATCCTTTGTAACGATCGATGCGAAGCATAAGACCCAAGCCTATACCTGACAGAGGGGACCGGGCGGGGCCTATGGTCCCCACTTACTGGAAGGCCCACAGTTTGTCTGTTCTGTAATGGATTCCGATCTCGCCGCAACTATGGAAGGCTGTAAACGCGTTCGCGAGCTCAGAGAATTTGATTCGAGAATTTAAAAAGCGATAGTGTATAGTCACAAGCAAGCTTATTTATTAAAAGTGTTACTGGAAGCAGGCTGCGGATCTCAAAATTTAATTACCAAACTATACTGTGAATTAAAATTGACATTGAATTGAGTGATTCAGTGCATCTTTCTATATCTTGGGTGGATATACTTTCCAGAGAAAGGTTCTTAAAATTAGATACTTTTAAAAAGTACCACATATAAATATGAAATTTGATTCTATGAAATATTTCATTTATTTTTGAAATAGCGAGAGCTTAGCATAAACAAAGTGCTTGATTTTTCGTAAAGAGATCATTTAAAAGTAATTATTAAATATTATTAATCAAAGAGTTAAACAAAGACACGAGGTCAGGAGTATCATGTATAATTATTTGGATTATTATCAATTTGCTTTTTGATTTAGAAGATTTCTCAAGTGGGCAATTAACGATACTTTTCAACATTCAGAAAATATTAATTAACCAGTCCATAAACTCATTATAATAAGACGCTATGGAAATTGTTAATGGAATGTACAAAATTTATGAGTTATAAAACATAGAAGGAGGACCTCGTTCTGTCCGACATTGGACTTTGGTCTCACGCTGAATTTCAGCTGCAGCGAATGAGAGTTGTTTCTGTTCCGTACACGAACCGGTTTTGATCTACTTCTTCTTTTTAGGTTGGTAGAAGATGGCCATGAGACTACTCTCTTTCTTTATCCGAGTAAGAAAGAGAAAGGCGAATGACTGAGAGATCTTTTCGCATCATTATTTGAAGAATATTTTTTGCCTTACATAAAATTTAATTCAATTCTACAAAATTACAATAGCACAATTAAATAATTTATCTATTCGTAAACATGTATCATCTAATGTGGAATGAAACGCCCAATGCATTTTTTTTATTTACAAGAAAACGCTATGCATATATAAATAGCTTTTCTTCGAAGAAAGTAAATATTATAATTGTTACAGGTAAGATTAGCGAATTTTTGTTCAGAAGATGTTCAACTACGAGAAATATTGATTTTGATTAATATATTAAAGAAAATCATTAGACTCACCAAAATATGGCATGGAGCGAAGTTCACTGTATGCCCGAAATATAAGTAACAGGAGATGCGCGACGTACAGTCCTCCAATTGAAAAAAAGAAGGCTCTGAAACCCTGTCAAAAAGAACAATACTTTTGTGGCCAAAGATAATGAGTAAACAATATTCCCATCTTAAAAGGGAGGTAGCGATTAGTATCGAATTGAAGGTCCGCCATTGATAGTTGGCCAATCAAATTGATTCTTAGATCTTTTCCGAGCTTTGGATTGGTAGTCAAAGCAGCAGTGGTTGTTGCTATATTCAGAGCGGTCAGCTTGTTTTGTTCATCGCTTTTTTTTTTATTATCCGATACGTCACCGCGCGCGCGGTACGCGCGCTAAACAGCTTCTAGTATATATCATATTTTTCATCACCGTATGCGGAAAAGTTGATGTTTGGACGTTGCTTTACCACACACGTGATCAAAAATACCCTACTGGACCACCCTACTTATATGTATTTTTGGCTGCTGAATCCGAATCCGAGGTCCGTTTAGCGCCATCACCTCTGCGTTTAGCCATAACCTCAAAAATATGCATAACAAAAAATTATATTCCATTTCACACAGAAAAATAAAAGAAAACTGTCCCTAGCGATTTTTTGATTCGTCGCATAGTTTTTGAGTAAAAAATTCAGAAAGGTTGACGGCAAGTGGGCCGGATTCAAAATTCATAATTTTATGAATTTTTCACTCGTAAACTATGCGACAAATTGAAAAAACACTAGGAACAGTTCCTATCTAATTTTTTACATAAAATCTGAAAAAATGTTGTTTTGCAAAATGATAATTTTTAAAATTTTTTTTGGGGTTATGTCTAAACGCAAAGTTTATGGAGCTAAACGGACCTCGGATTCGGATTCAGCAGCCAAAAATACATACAATTCTCTGGTTCAATTTTTTTTTTTGTGGAGCTGTGTAATGAATGAGGATTCATTACTTAAATTCATTTAATCTAAACGAAAAACTAAATTACAGAATTAGATAGTTTTAACCAGAGTATCTTTCAAAACCGCCGATTCAATGAGCATAGTATGCGCATGATTATAAAGCCCGCATGTATTTGGAAGTAAGAGATACGGTGGATTGCTCTCTCAAAAACATCCGATTTTCACAACTCTGGATTTCGGATGAGTCTGTTCAAAACCCGTGACACAAAATATTGAATAATAGATCTTCTCCGGGCTCATCATAATGTTGTCTGTTGCACTTTTTGAGCTTCGAAAATTCTCAGTTGCTCGAGTTATCATAGCATATAATATTGTAATTAATCCATGAAAACTTCGACCTAAAATCTTAATCTTTGCTAACCCATCATACATTAAAATAATTGATGCTGTGAAAAGTTGAAAAATTGTACAGCAGTAGAAATATTATCATAGTAAGTAGCGGCTACAATAGCATCTCGGAATAACAAACTATGAAGCTACTATTGAATCTGCGGTGTTTATCACTTTCCATAAGTCAGTCAAAATGAGTTACTGTTTTCAGATTTAAAAATTCTTAATGGCTAACACTTAAATATGTTACAAAGCTAGGTCGCTACGAGCAGAATCAACAATTTGGCTCCCTCTACCGGTAGTTCGGTTACTAATGAGTACCTGTCGGTACTTACACGGGGAGTCAACTGATCGACAACTGCGGAGTATACCAAAAATATTTTCCAGATCAATTAACAAGCGAAATATTAAAAACTTGAAAAGTTAAGAATATTTAAGTTAAGACCCGAAGTTGAACAAACGCGCTAAGTGAATACTCGAACCCGGGTGGATAGAACATGTTTCCTCGCTCATCGGGCATAACAATAAAGGCTTATCGTCAAGATCAATCCATATTTTACTCACATAAAAATTTGACGTATCAAGAATATAGTTGTATGTTGGATCTTCAAGTTCTGACCACCTCAACCACGTTGCTAGGATTAAAGTTGCTCCCCACAATGAGCCAACAATTAATATTTTTGGCAAGTAAAAAGTTATCATCCGCCTTTCATTCTGTAAAAGCAATGTTCATAGGAAACATTAACACAGAACTTTGATAATATTCCTTGATTCAATTACAGATAGAGTGGAGAGAAATGTTTGAATATATAATTATTCTATCATACCTGTCTCAGTCCATGATAAACACAAAGCCAGAACATCAATATGGCACACAGAAACGTCGTTTGAAATAGAGCGTCAACCATTCCAGGAAACCAGGAATTCATCAAAAATGTTGTCGGGAATAGTGGATCTAACGTGAAGAAAGTATGAATGTTGTTAGAAATGTCTACCCAAGTCTTATTGTAATTTAAATTATGAAGTACGCACTATTGTACAATATTAGTAAAGGTAGTAATACAGAAACCCATTTCTGCTCTATAGACCAGTCTTGCACAGGAAATTTTCTCAATGAATGTCCAAACCAACACTATAAGAAAGAAACATCAATTCAACCCGGAATCAAATTATGTTTGATTTTTCACCCATATTATTTTTCCACATCAGTATCGAGAGTTTAATCAAATTCAAGCAAAATTCAATTTTATTTTTTGAGTATTTTCGCGATCAACAAAAAACTTCTAGTAAATTGATTAGCGATTTATAGTGAATCCCGGGGATGGAAATTAAATCGTTTTCAGTGGTCGATTTTGTAAATTTTCGTATGGATTCGAAAGACAGATTAGTAACCATCGCTGTCCCAACAAACCGTGGAATTTGTAGTAAAGCGAACACAACAGTTGCTGAAAAATGTGATTAATGATATTGCTTTTATTATTATAATCGCAATTGCTTTTCATATGCAATCAGAATTGATAATTAAAAAATTATGTGTCATTGAAAATGAAATTGTTCCATAGCATTCTAACGAAATCTCGATTATTTTTGTGAATGAATCATGAATTAGTTATTTTGAAAATAGGCTCACCGTTACGATGAACGTGCAACAAAGGAAAATCAATCTGAACCATATTTCGATTTGCGTGAAGGCTGGATTGAAGTGTTTGAACTGTAATAAATATTCTCAATGAGATGTTTAATCATATACATGAATTAACTTCTTCTCATTATTAGTGCTCACTGACATAGAATGTAACATCTCGTATGGTGTAACGCTGGTGAAAACTCTCCAATCCGTAAAATCGAACAGTCAGTATATAGTGGCCGTATTCAAGAAAACCTAAATGAGCAACTACGAGCTCTTCGCAAATTTGTCTTTCACATTTTAAATGTCTAGACCTGGCGAATAAGAAATATATCCAATTAAAAATACACGCATTAATTTTCCACATTAGAAGAACTGGGTTTAATTACCTATTGTGGCCGTCTCCCGGAGTCAGAACATGTTCTAGTTTGTTGTCAAATGAATAACCATCTATCGAGACGCTCACGTGAAAACTTTTATCGTATCTTTCGTCTGAAAAAATTGCCCAATAATTAGTATGAGTTTTTTTGCATTGAATGATAATTCTTCGATACCAGGAAGATTTCTTCCGTACCGTCAGTATTCAACGTCGATAATTTAGCTATGACCCACAACTGCTGACTATAAGTCGATAACGCGGGGGTGTTCATGATGAATGGTCCTGAAGCCATCTCACTTGCATTTAAATGTGCTTTTTGTTCCATTGTTGACATTATTGGTGGCCCTTGAATATAAAATATCAGTTATGACTTTTGCACATCATTACATGTGAGAAGATACTATACTTGTATACTCATTTGATCCTCAAGAGGATTTAAACTCTAAGAACGTTATAAGCTCTCTCATTTTGGCAATAGAAATTGAATCTCATATATCAAGTCTTTGCTCTTTCAATCTATACGTTTTACGTAATTAATAGTGGATATTGTATCAAAACACCAGGGTCAAGCGCAAAAACCTCGAGCTTTTCCGTTTTATCCCACTATAAAAAGGATAAGCGCGTAGGTTTGAGTATTTAGATGAAGCTGAGAGATTCTCCACCGGTGATCAGTAAACTCTCTCAAGAGCTTAGAAGCTTAGCAGTGAAAATACGCTGTATTAGAGTGAAAAATTACTGTATGAATTAGGTGGATAAATTATTGAATGGAACTGCAGTGAATTTTTCATGTAATAGAAGTGAAATTTTACTTTAGTCCCATGAGCTTTGTTAGCAAACATTATTACATAAAATTTTTAGCATCAAAACTCATGGGACTAAAGTTAAAATTCACTGCAGTCCCATCTAATAATTCATGCACCTTCAAACAGTAATTTGTCACTTTTATACGGCGGCTTTTTACTGTAAACTTTTAAGAGAATAATTCTTCTACTATGATACAAAACAATGTGACAGGATGGATCAATATTACTCACCAGCAAGTCCGATAAATGTTGCTAATCCAAAACAAGCGAAAAACGCAACTATCAACATTACGAACTCTCTTTTGTGTATCGAGTATAGCCGCATATTCACTGATCTGTAACGAACAGTCCCATTATAAGCAATGAATGTTTGCCTAATTTTCCACATAAGTGAAAATCCTGAATTGAATTTAATATCACCTTTCGCATCTGTCATGATGGTAGGCGGGTGCGATATATTTGTTGAACTCGCTAAATATATCGCTGAACTGCGACAGGGCATTTCGAACTTTGAAGTTCCAGCCCCCGGAGGGCAGATGGTACGAGTACCCCAGGTTGGGTCCGTCCATTTTCCGTCCCTCAATCGCGCTGAATGCGCCTGTAAGCAAATCGACGACGACGTAGGTGACGTGAAAACATTTTCCTCGATAAATGCATATAACAAGTTATGAAATGTATACAACATTTTATATGAAAATGACCATCAAGAGGTTATGTGTAATGACTCAGTTTTCACTCTGACCGAGAGAATCAACTCAATCAATCACTTTAACAGTTGGAGAGATTCAATTGTTTCAATACAGTGTTTGGAATTTTAATTTTTTTCAATGACAGATTTGATCAACGTTAGAAGATCAAATTGCAAAGTTCGGGTGATTGGTACAATTTCGTTTTGTAATTTCGTTAAATGAGTAATTGATTATTTTTGAAAGTAGCAATTTAATCACAAATATGACGATCGCTTTTGAACGATATCTCAAACAATTTGTACAGATATGTCTAGCAATCTAACAGAAATAATTAGAAACCACTTGTCACTCACCGATTACGAGGACTCAAAAAACTTCACCTCAGAGTTGGACGGCGCCCCTCTCATTTTTCGTATCCCTTTCGGGCAACCTTAACATTTTCATAGATTTCTGATGTTTAGAAATCAAAATACCGAGAGTGGTTTGATAAATAGATTCATTCCAGCGCGTACGCGGGGCTGAAGGCTAAACTACGCACGACGTGACGGCAGGGGCGTCGCGACGGTGCAGCCGACAAACCCTCGTATATCGCGTCTGCGCGCTACTCCTATCCTATATCGATCGGTTTACCGAATAGCGCACATGTGCGAGCGTAGGTGCACAGGGTGAATGAACAAGTGTGATGAACAAACGCGTTGCGTTGCGGTGAGCGATAACCACCTACTGATCCGAATTTGTAGAGAAGGTAAAGATTTTAGGCAATACGGGAAAATAACTGAGTACAATCAGGAAAAAGTACGTTTTGTTTCTAATAATCCAATGAAGAGATGTCCAAGTGCAAGTGTTGGAGGAAAAGGGAATAAATTATATCTTATCATCGTCAATTTCTGATTAATCTCCTTTTGGAATCCACCCTAGAATCAAATATTGATACGTGTATGATATTGTTGAGTTGACACCCTCCGATGTTCAAAAATTAGATGAAAAGACGATTATTGAGGGTCAATCCAGTGGGATAAGGAGAATGAAAAATTACCAACTCCGCCGTATAAATTGCAAAGTTTTGCCAGCAAGGTTCACTGTCCTCGTAAGGCTACATTAATTTCAAAAACACATAATAAATAATAAAGTTGATGTACTAAATTATCTACGAGAAAGAAAAACTATTATTTCTAACCAGTTTTCAATTAAAAATTAGTTCACATTATAAAATTCAACAGTGGAAACACAATACAATTCAACGAAAACGAAATATTATTTTACTTTCAAATAAAAGTTTTCATACTGACAACATTAATAAAGCAGAGTGAATGTTAAAGAATGATTACCCAAACAAATTTATAGATTCATATCGTTCAATTACATTTTCAACAAAGAAATGTAATATTCATGATAAAATTCTGCTATGTACGTACTTTAGCAATACTATATTTTGAGATGCGTTTTTAGCAAAGTTTCTGGCTCCCTAAAAAAAATTGAACATTCAAACTGTTCCACAATCTCAAAATATAATCGAGATTGGTAGAGATAGAACAGAAATATTAGATCGAACGGGTGTTGTATATAAATTTGATTGTGAAGACTGTTCGGCATGTTACACAGGTGGAACGAAAAAAAATTGAAAGATTGAATTACAGAACACCAAAAGATTACTAAGAAAATTGCTACCGATCCCATTTAGAGAATAGTACACATAAATTTTATTGGAATAACGTTAAAATTTTATACCGCTAAGCGAATTATAAGAAACGATTTATTTCGGAAATGCTTCATATAAATGTGTATTGTGTTCCAGCACACTCTAAATCGGAAGGATAACATAATTACTCAGTCAAACGTATAAGAAGCTCAATAATATTTTTCAAAATATAAGACCACTGCTGTTAGCTCGTGTTCAAAATACAAGAGTTTGACAATGACATTAATTAATCACAATTAATTTTGAATTTAAAACTAGTGAGAAATAATAGTTCGTTTATTTTTGTCGATAGTTTTGTATACCAATTGTATTATTTATTATGTGTTGTTTATAATTGATATAGCATTGTGACGCCAGCATACCTTGCTGGCGAAACGTTGCAAATTATGTGGTAGAAAAGATAATTTTCCATTCTCCACATCACAATTATGTTCAAATTCCGTATTTGACGAGAAGCGCCTTCAAATTATTGAGTTTTTTTTCACGAACTATAGTATATGAAGAATATACCAATTGATTCGGGAGAGTTTTTGAGAAAATCTTTTCTGCATTTTGTACGACTGCCAAATTTTTTAGCATCCCAGATGGGACAGCTCTACTCTCGCGTAGAAGTATTTTCTCGCGCTCTGTCGATTCCCGGGATCAGAATAGCGGAAAAATCATAATTGAATCGTCGTAGCTTTTTTTTTTATTCATGTCGTCTTCTAGAAAATCTTCAATGTTTACCAAACTCATTTTTCCTTTTAGTATCAAAATGGTTCAAAATTTCAAATTTAAGCAAGACTATTTAGATTCATTTGATTCGCAGAAACAATGCAGTTATGCTCTTTCGGGCCTTCCAACTAGATTCAAAATTCCACGCACGTCACCTTCGAAACATATTATTCTTTATAAGGAACCCGATGTTCAACAACGTGACGCAAAACGCGCGGATAGTACATCGTCAAACAACACTCGGTCAATACGTTTACCCGTGGCAAGCGAACACATTTCACCCCAGTGTCGGGGAACACCAATAGATGGAAGCAGTCGTTACCGAATGCTATATATGCGGGCGAGCAAAAGACGAGTCAATTAATGCGCGCTGCACTTTCGGAGTGTCCGCATGCATGATTGCATAATAAGGCGCGTGCAATAGGACAAGGGCGCATTAAAATATATTTTAGGGCCCTCCTCTGTAAGAGCGTCGAGTGTATCGTCGATGAGATCGAAGTGGCTGAGTTCACCAGACTGTTATAAATTCATCATGGGTAAAAATCGGGTCGGTTGCACAGCTCTTCCGAACTATTACCCCTGAGTCGCGGAGTTGAATTCAACAAAGACTAAAGATATCAAATTCGAGAACAACCGAAAGTTAGGAAAAATTTTATACTCTTATACACATACAAGTACCAAGAAATATCTAGGAAAAGAAAGAAAAATTTTGTTGAAACTCGAACAAGACGTGGATGATTATCAGGAATAATGTGATGAGTAATCATGATATTACTTCAATACATATTTTATAAAAATGAAAATTGTACTAAAGATTCGGAATAACGACACAAGTGGGAAAATGTCGTTATCCTCTTTTGCTTTCTCAAAGAGAAAGCTTTGTAATGGGGCAAAAATCGACCCACCGAATCAGACCTCGGGACCTCGATTTTCGTAATCTACGGGTCGAAAAACACGGAAATCCAAAAGTGTGTGTGTGTGTGTGTGTGTGTGTGTGTGTGTGTGTGTGTGTGTGTGTGTGTGTGTGTGTGTGTGTGTGTGTGTGTGTGTGTGTGTGTGTGTGTGTGTGTGTGTGTGTGTGTGTGTGTGTGTGTGTGTGTGTGTGTGTGTGTGTGTGTGTGTGTGTGTGCGTCCCGTTTTTTTTTCGTCCACGATAACTCTCGAAGGAATGGTCTGATCGTCTTGAAATTTTGCACACAGGTTAATCGCGGCAAAATCTCGGGCGAGTTCAATTTTCAGCGAAATCCGTTGTTTATTTCCTTAGCAACCGTTGTTAAGGTGTCTACTTTTTCGTTTCTTTCGTCCACGATAACTCCCGAAGGAATGATCCGATCGTCTTGAAATTTTGCACACCGGTTAGTTGTGACAAGATCTAGTCCGAGTTAAATTTTCAGCAAAATCCGTTGGTTATTTCCCTAGCAACCGTTCCTAACGTGTTTTCTCACAAATCCTTATGAGTGCTCATTGGGGCAAGCCGGAAAATCAGTTTTAAGTCACACTCGATGGCCAAGGACACTGAATTGTTGTATTTGCTCCATAACAACGGTTGTTTACCTCCCTAGCAACAGTTACGAAGGTTGGAAATCATTAATTTATGACCTATTTCCATCATTTTCGACGGCAAAGGACACAAAATCTTCCCAATTAGCTCCTTAGCAACCGTTGTTTACCGCCCTAGCAACCGTTGCTAAGGGAAAGAAAAATTCATGTAAGTTTCGTTTCCAGTATTTTCAACGTGCTATAGAGAAAATTGGGAAAATTTGGTGTTTTTTGCCGTCGAAAATGATCAAAATAGATTTTGAATTGATCATTTCCAACCTCAGCCGTCGAAAATGATCAAAATGAGTCTTCGAGTTTCTAAATACGGACTTAAGGGCAGGACGGATCGATTTTAACCACCATTAAACCGTATGACAGTCACAAGATGAATTGATCGAAAAATTAAGCAGGTCTAAATGTCTCGCATCGTGTATAACCTAGAACCGTTTGCTTTGTTGCATTTGATCAAATAATAAGAGAGCCCGGGCAGACATCAACAGTCGTGACAAAGTTTGGTCAATTGAAAAAGAACGACACTTTACACAGTCACAAAGATACGAATTGAACTGATTAAATAATATTTTTGTAATTTTTGAAAAATAAATGATAGTATCTACGCTAGTGGAATGGTGAAAATACAGGTTTGGGATGTGTTTGTGGGTGATGTTGAAGCCTCTTTGAGAAAGCATACTGCTAAGGCACTTGGCAGCGGTTTTTTTTATTACCTGGTTTCATTCTTTTGCTTTTCAACGTACTTCATCGATACGTATTTCAGCAAGCCGTGAATGTAATGAGACAAAGTATATTCAGTTCATAATAATTCAAGTACAGCAATGGGGCAATTAAATCTGCCCACACACTTCATCCTTTCTAATTTTAACCTTTTCATTTATATAAGTGAAAAATTTCCTAAAAATTATCGGTTCCTCAGTATATGCAGATGAAACAGACAATTTGGAGAATCGCGAAATAAACGTGGGACAAAACAAGTGTCGGAAATGTGCTGGAGCATGAAATTGAAGTATCCGACGTGTTCCACAAGATCCCAATGGAATTTTAGGGAAAGTATCCAGGTAAGGTAAGGGGGAGGGGGACTATACTAAAAAAGTAACAGAGGCAGTTATTTCCGTCAGCTGCTGTCTCAATTTACGCTCAATCGTCATTGTCGATAGTTAATTCTGTTGATAATTATGACAAGAAGCTGTGGGTACATTTCTCTTTGTGCAGATTAAACGGATTACTCTGGTGTTATTTGTGCAATATTTTTCATTTTTTGTAGTTGATTTGTTTCTCCTTTGGTATGACACCGTCCTCTTGATATGTTAGTTCAAAAATTCTGCCGAGATCTTGCAGAGCCTACCGAATACTTCATGCGCACAATTGGTTTAGAGGTGGACGGGAGTAGACACAAAACTTTGAAATTTTGTTGAAAAAAAAATTAGTTCTGCTCTCAAATATAAACAAGACTTTTCAAACAAAACAGATATACAATTAGAAGTGGCTTTTTGCAGTTTATCGTGTCTTAATAATTGTGGATCATAGATCCAGCCCAACGCGTTTTTCAAATGAAAAAAAAGGTGCAGGAGATTTTGCCTACCTGGCCGAATTACCCTCAACCATTCAGCTATATACCACCCGCATTCATGCGCACTTCGCGTGATCTTATATTATTTCTATATTTGCCGAATCACTTTTTAACATTATGATCATACTTTTCTTCCCGAATATACAAGAAAAAATGTATAATCTTATGAAAATTAATTTCGACTAACTGCCAATTCATATTAACTTGTGAATCAATACTTTTAAGAGAAAATCAATAACTTGGAAACATTTGAAATTCGGGGCTAACTCTCTAGCAATCAATCAATAAAATCACGTCAACTTTGACTTTCTTTTAAGAGTGGATATCCGGATTGATCGAAAATTCAATGTTTCAATTCGAATAATACAATTATGAAGGACGACAGCGGTTGAACGAGGCAGTAAAAATATCTATTCATGTACATTCTCAAAGAGCCCAGTGTTACGGCTTTTGAAAAATGTATGTCCATCAGTTTTGAATTTCTTCAATATTCGCATAGGCATCTCTGTCCTAAATTCTGGAATTCAATATTATACTGAAAAATTATTGAATATTTCAACTCCAAAATCAATTTCGCGTCAGAAGACTCGAGAGCTTAGCACTTCGAAATTGCATTGAAATCAGACTCGCTGTTTTAGCCACGAAAAAGCGTTATGAAATTTTTAAAAAAAGGCTGAACATTAATTGGAAAGAACTTTGTGATTTATTGTTTCTCAACAGGTAAGAAAGTAATAGCGGATCCAGCTCAACGCGTTTTAGTACGGTGGGCGTATATCTAATGAGGCCCTCTACCGTGTCACGGAATATTTCTCGTGGCCTAAAATAATGTCGAAAGAAAATATTTTGACCGGTCGCAAATGTATTTACACTAAGTTTTAGGAGTCATTATACTGATTCTTTCAGTAACCGAGATATTCTTTCCCATGTTCTCTACGGAGAGTAAACATTTTTTTAATAGACTCACAAGGAGAGGATCACACTACTTCCTGGTGTCCACTCATGTTGACACTATGTGAGATGATTCATGGATATTCTAATAGCTTATATCCACAGCCATGCAGTCCAACGTTTCCTTCTCCTACTGAGATATTAATAAACTATTATCGACCTCATCCATACCCAGTATATCTGTATATTTCAAAATTCATAGATATAAATACTCTATGCGACAAACCATTCAATTCCTTGGTATTTCACCTTCATAATTCCAATTTTTCTTTCTCCGTAATTTTTATCAATTGTTTCAATATGTTTTTGTCTTCATTTGTCAAGTGAACTCAATAATACCTACCGCGTAATTATTGATTTTTTTTCTCGAATTCAAAAGACCAGTGACCGGAAAAGACGGTACTTGAAAAAAAAAATTATAGTCCATACCGCAAAAAGTCAAAATCCAACGCAACTTGATTTATTTTGTAGGTCATATGCAGCCCTCCCATTTACCATAATTATGGTTAGGAAACGTACGTTGAACGCAATACAGTTTCGGCTCGAATCAGGTGGACCTTGTTGGGTACACTCGGGGTCGCTCCCCCGAAAAGAGAAAATTTTCTGCAAGTTAAAGGTATTAGGTAGACCTTTCATTTGACTTCAGCTTAATTGAGAAATTCTCACAGTGGCAGTTTGTGCTTAGGTGGGCTGCTTGACCGTATTTATATCCATAACTACCTTAAGATCATACATCTTATTTTTGTGATCTAAAACTATGGTTATTGAAGAAACAACCATAGGCAATGAATACACTTACTAATTACTACTTTTGAACCTTTATTCATTCTACGTTCAAACTGTTTTAGTTGTGCTCTCTATAGAAAATTCTCTTAGCTTTTCGACAACTGAATCCCGTTTTTTCGTGCATTTGTCTACGTATAAGAGAAAGAGATTGAGGGTCCCTCGTTAAATGTCAACTGCATACAGAGTGTATGAATGTTCGGATTTCGGTTGGTACACACACGTTTCCCCTTTAATCGAAGGCAAGTTTTCTATCAACACATAATTCCACATTTTTTTCTAGTTTTTTCCTCTCACCTGTATCACTGGTAAAATAATAAAAGCGATTAATCGTTGACATCTGATACAATACACTTGTGGAATATAGTTGTTCGTATGGAACAAATTACAAAATTACAAGCTTTGCCCCAGATTTGCTGATACAATTAATTTTTTTTCTGTAGTAAAGTGTATAGGACTTGCAGATTGAATGCCTGCTAGAAATACCTCAATGAGGTGGAACAGTATCGGAAAATCTTTCATTCGTAAGTAGAATTCAATTGACACTTTGCTGTTACAAGAAGCTCATTATACTCTTCTTTTTTTACGAAAACAACAGCAAGCATCTTTTTCACCTTTCTTTCTTATTATTTATGGAGCAACGTACTTCTGATGATGAAAGGCTTCATTGTACCATGGCATGGCGCCTCCTTAGTCAGGTATCTTCTCTGTTATTTTCCCTTTTTTCAGCTACTTTATAAAATCCTTTAAGTATTCATAATCTCTTATGAATAGATTTTTTGTATTATCAAGCGCATACTGAAAAATGAGTTGAAAACTTTACCATTATCGAGAGTTGAATGATCAATTTTTTTTTCAAACGTGCATACGCGTGTGATACACTAACGCAGTTTGAAGACGTTGATATAAAATATTCTTTTGCATCTAGTATATAAATCATTTTCGACAATGCAACTGTACAAAAACAATGTGAAATAATAACATTTACTACTGCTCTCTAATTAAATCCATACTTTCTTATCATCTGTGCGTGACTAAAAAAATGAGAGCTCTTAGTGAAAAGACAATACGACTTTGTTGCCATCAAACCTTGCACCTGGATAATAAATTGTCCAAAGTCTGTGATCCAACGATATCACTATATCTCGTAACTCTGAAGTATACGCTTAGGTGAAACAGATATACGTATTTTTCGCGTTCCAGAATCAGATCGTGTCTTTCTATGATTTCCCTTTACTTCCCCGGGCCTCTTCCTCTTCTTTCTATTTATCTGTTGGGGGTATATATGGTTGTAGACCATATATACCCCCAACATATGAGTTCTTACATTAAAAAGTAAATATCCTCACGATTTTCATTGAATCTGGTATGTAATAGACATGATTATTAGCGATAGACCAATTGAATTAAATTATTCTTTGGAGCGCCAATCTCCATAAAGTCAAATTTTTCAATATTATACTTTATGTTATTCGCTGCGTAATGCGACTGCGTAATTACGCACTATTGCGTTTTCCAAATAGCCTTCAAACGAGCACTCATAACATGGAATATTGTATCCGACTGGTGCGTTACAACTAAAACATTCGTCTGAACACTTGTCGTCGCCGACCACTCGGGGACGCGTCCATGCGTATCTTTAAATTTTAACGCGCTCTATATACTGATGCATAATATACTATATATACTAACTGCAAATGAGACGACTTTCTCTCTGATTTTAGTTTTTACTGTGTCCCTTGAAAAAGAGATTGCTGTTTTTCAAAATTCTTACAAAATGATATGTTAGATATTGAATTTTTGACACACGAATGTGTGTTTGTTTATACTTTTCTAGCAATTGTAAACATTTACTTTCGGAATCTCTCACTTTTTACAAGAAAGCTCAATTTTTTCTTTCTCTAGAATTTGTTCGTTTTTTCCATGCTAGATGATGAAGACTATCACCAATTAGATTGGAACCTCATTTTCTGAAAGATTTCAATATTTTTCCGTATTTCAAATGTTTGAGTTTGGTTTTAGTTCATTTTTCTTTCCATTACACCCTTCTCAAGCATTACAATTGTATTAGCAGGGTCATATGAGTTCATGTTCAATCATCCGCTCTAACAAGGACATTTGTTTCGGAGGAAAGCATAACGGCGATGTCGACATGAAATTTACCCCATCCCAATGTCGTCCAATAAACCACAATCAATTGCAATAGTTATCGTGACCTGGCAATGAGGTCGCGAGCCTTCGTTGATCAAGATTCCAAGACGATTCGTCTTCAGTCTACTTTCTGGAAAGTCTCTCTTTATTGTGAGAATAAGACGAAGTTAATCAAAGTTAATCACCTTTAAATGAAAATGTCTTTGACTTGCATGAGCTACATTATAAAAATTAGGAAGAAAACTCAAACTACTGTTGAAAATGTGTGTTGATTCTTTTTATTCCAATGAATTAAGCTCACAGAGAAAATAGATAAATGTAAGCTGAATATACGTGTAAGCGAAATATGCCTCCCTGAGGGTTTGGCGTGAACCAGACTATGGCGTATTAAAATTTCATAATCCTACGAACGGATCAACAAAATTTATAATATTCAGGGTTCCATAAACATCAATTATGCTGATCATAAAGCTGAATCTTTGTAACACTGAATCAGCACAATATAGGTTACCATTGTATTATTATGGTCAATTTTTGCAATTCGAGTCCCTGAAGTGTGAAAAATCGACTTACCATCATATTTCCGTTTAAATTAATTGAATATTCATAATTTCCAAATGTTCAAAGTATATTCCCATGCACTGAGCCTCATTGGCCATATTGACTACACTGAGCATTTGAAAGATAAGATTTTCCTACACGAGATATTCGATAATTGCATTTGGAAAAAAAGGTTTCCGTCACAACGGGCGAAAAGTGCCACTTTTTCTTCCTGGCCTCCGCAAAGTAGAGCCCTTTTCTCCCGCCGGGATAGAAAAATAACGTAATACATCGCTCATCTAGGCTATTTCGGTACGCGCAAACTTACGACCCTTTGCAGCGCTCGGGTCGCGTAAACGATTTGCCTGCCGGCATCGCCTAACCTCGCTCAGGTGTATACGTTTATTTATTTATTCTAAAACACCTATTCCGATCAGTGCTCCAGCTGAAAAACAAGTGAAGGAACTCGTAAACTTCGTTTGTTAGTGCTACCAAAATAACCCGTGAGCCGCACTCGAGCCGGAGATATCACACGGGCATGACGCGTGGTCTGTCCAAGCCCGCCTGTTTCTACTTCGCAGCCTTCGACGTTGCTTCATTCAATCCCAGCGCAAGTCGCAACGCGCTCCCGTCCACCACACCGCTCGAAACAATAAAACAACCCGAAAGCAGGTAATCTTTCGGATTCGAGCTCGAGACAGAGGGTCGAGGCTCAAAGCAAACAGTTGTGCACATATAACAAGCGGAGCCGAGAGTTTGCCCTCGGTCCACGGCAACATAAATCCTGCGCGTGAACTCTGGCCCACGCACGTGCATCCACGCAGGTAGGTCAGTCAGGGGTCACGCAGCGCGAGGCAGCGAGTCCCGGATTTGCGTGTACACGGGCGCGCGCGTGCGGGGATCTCTGCGCCGGATCCCCATTCATGAGTAGAGGGGCTGCAGTTGGCTTAGCGCGGGGCTTCCCCCGGGCTGGCGCTGCGCCGCCGCAGCAGCGGCAGCGGTGGTGGCAAGCGAAGAGCGAGCAGACGCTCTCGCGCGAGTCAGTGCCTCGTCTCAGCTCGTCGCGTCCAGGATGCGCCGACACCACCTGCCCGCCGGCGCTCTGCTCGCGCTCCTCCTCCTCGCGGCGCTGCGCCACGGTACGTACGCTCTCCCAGTCAGACACATGTGCTGGCGCCTCTTTCATCCGCGCTGCCCTTGCGAAAACACGCGCGAGCTTTAATATCCGGCTCGGGCGAGCTTTCGAATGAGTGCTTTGGCCTTTTCAGCTGCATATCCAAGTGGGCGCGAGTGTGAACCCTTTGGCAGTTTTTACCTACGAGTTTGACGAGCCCCTGGCTCATTTAGTTTATCTTACCGAGTTCCCTACTCTACATCCGAATTTAACGAGCGTTTCGAAAAAGAGATACTTCTTTTTTTCTTCTTTTCTTTTACTGATGAATAATCTTGATCGAACGATCCGTTCAATTAGTATCATGCGAGTTTGTCTCGCAATTCAAAAGTGTTTTCGTATTTTTGAAACCGTTGAAAAAATGTGTATCTTACGTCTTAAGTACTCTGAATCGTTTCTTCATTCCGTATGGATACCACACCGTAACAGTTTGATTGGAAATCGTTAAATTCATGTCGATCGCATTGAAAATACATTGAATTGTCGAATGATTTATATCTTGTTGCCGACACTCAAGGAGTTGCCGAATAGACATGACTGAGATCGTTTCGTTTGAGATTTTCCAAATTGCGGCGATGGAATTTTGTATTGAAACGAAAGTGTACCATATAGTCGGCGGTATTATTGACCTGACGAGCCGTTTTTTAATAATAGATGCAGTTTCAAACTGGAGACCTTGAATACTCGCAGTGATGTAATACCCGCAATTGATTTTACAAGTTACGTATAGTTGAGTTTTTGTATGTTCGCCTTTACTGTATTTTGAGAATTGAACGAGTCTTCATATGTGTAAATGATGTTGAACTCTGTAAGATTAAACGAAGCCGAGTAAGAAAGCTTAATTATTTTTGCATTTTATTGAGTTTTCCATAACAGTGATTCGTCCTCAAATTGAGTGTAACTTAATTACTTTGCATCGCTTGACATGAAATTGATTCCAACGGTATTTTCTTTTCGAATAGTAAAGAAACAACGAGTTGGAGTGTCACTTAGAAATTGAATTCGTCTTCAAACGTAATGGGAATAAGTCGTACCTTTAATGGACCATCTATGTTTCATACATTAAATTCATAAAACCCTTCAAAATAATTTCATCAAAATTAGCTAGATCGGTCGATAGTGATAATTGAATTTCAAATATTACATAATGTTGTGGGTGAAAAATACATTTCTCTTGATTCGATCGATTACATTATTATGCAATTACATTCTTTTCTTATCTTTTCTGTCTTGGCACGCCCGTAGCTCGGGAAATTGAGTTTATTGGACAATCATTAAACTTTAAACATATTTTGTTTGTTTCGAATCAGCTTGTAAACGAATCGATGGTCAGTATTTTTTCAGGTCAAATAAATTATAATTGATCGTTGTTATTGGCTTCAAGTTGGAAAAATGAAACCTATTCATTCACTTTATAAATATCTAGGTTATGATTAGAATTAGTTGAGGATAAAAATGCATTATTTTGAAAGAGAATGAAAAGTCGAATTTCAATACTCCAGAAGATTATGTAATGCATTTTATTCGTGCTACAATATTCTTTCAAAAATACTTACCAGAACTTCAAATAACTTGTCTGTATATGAAAAGTTATTTAGATTAGGATTATATATATTTGACATTCTACTCATTCAAATAATATATTGTTCGTGTTAATGTTTCTACTTGGATATTCCAAGTACTTTTATTGCCAGTCTTCAACAAAAGCTCACGTTGTTGGAAATGAATAATTGTTTTTTTTTAAATCACTCCAACTCCTTGTTGTCGATGGAAATTGAAAAAAATAAAATAGAATATTCAATAAATTCATTTGTGTGACCCGTAAAAAATGTCAGTTTGATTACTGTATCTTGCAATTACAGCTCCCAATCGGGCTTGCTCACATATTAGTCTATTTATTTCACGATATCAATTTGGATATGAATAATTATCACTTCTTATTCCCATTGATATGAATATAATGTAAGCAAAAGTCGTAAAAATATTAGGGTATTAAAATCAATTCTACTTTTTCTCTGGAACCGAGAAAAGTACACAATAATCGAATTTCCAACTTGGTATCTCCCATTAATTATTTGATCTTTTTCATTCTAAAATAGCTGCTGTTATTCCACATTATTTGTTCCAATAACGACTCAATTATCAAAGTTGAATTCTTTCATGGATAAAAGCACAAACGCTTAAATCCCGAAACAATGGATCGATTAAAATGCATGAAAAATGTTCATCATAGTATTTTATCAACGATGCAAATTAACATTCTCTGAAAAGTTACATAAAGACTATAATCCACGAATATTAATACACGCGGTTGAGTTTATTTTCATCTCCGACTGATTCTCATGAGATGACTCGTGGCATGTCCATCTTTCCTATTTCTCTATTTGTCGTGTTCCATGATTCTCACATAAAATCAGCGTCCTTTTGATTCCACGAATTCCACTTCGTTTCTGATAGACAAATCTCATGAGGTCCAAACAGTATAACACTGGTAAAAAGATACTCGTATTCGATATCTCGAGTCTTTTATGTACACCTTGTTCACACCGTCACTGATGGCGAGCGATTCACTTGTGATAAGTCGCCGCCGATTGGGTTATCTGCTGAATGGACCTACGAATGAATGGGCATAGATTCGCGCGTACTACGTATATATGTGTGTGTGTGTGATATCCGGTTTTTTGCTCGCTTTGTTCGAGTCGCGCGATCTCGGCACACACGTACAATCGGGCCCGGAACTACAGCCTGCAAGCGTCGAACGTTCATTAGCTTACGCAATGCAGTGATCGATGGAATTTCGCGCCTCAATTGGGATTCAATTGCCATTGTCAGCACTACTGATTCGCTACAGTGTGTGGATCATTGCTTATGTATCATGTCAGCTTCGGGGGATTTCACTTGGTTTTAGCTATCGACACATGTTAAATAATATCGAATACTTATTGCATTTGTTACTTTGATCATATAATTGTTCTTATATATTCCGTTTTTTCTTCTCATTTAATCAAGATTCTTGTTAGAGTATCGAGTCGAAAATATTCGCCTCTTAGTCGTGGTTTCGACATGTGAATTAGTCCATTATTTTTTGGAGTTCTGCCAAATACAAGTGTTCCATATGCACACTTCGTATTACATAAGTTTTACAATCATTACTGGTTCTTGTCAGCTAAAGAATATTAATCAAAATCGTTCTTCTTTAATAACGAGTTAATTAAAATACTGACTTGAAATATCATTTTACTTTTAAAATATCCCATGATCTTCATGACTTAAGTAACAGTACGAGTATCATACCACAGCTAAAAAAAGAACAGCGACATTTTCGGGATCAGCACTTCATCACGTTCCCACGTTACTTTGGTACAATGACCCTTTCGACCTTGAATGCTTACCCCTAAAACCACTGGTCTCTCTACTGCTATCAGTAGATCTCTGTTAATCGGCCGAGATAAAATGTTAAAACGCCTCTTCGGGTAAGTTTAAGACGTTAGACTTATTTTAATGAATCTTTGCAGATTTGCTATCAAACTATTTCATTCTTATATCTAATTAGGACTTTTCTCTTCATATTTTATTGTGTATCCAAAACTATGAGCTCCTAAAACATTGGTATTTCGTTGGGTAAAAAACAATGATGTATTGCTCCGCAACTTTTGAGCTTACGTCATACGTCACACCATTTTTCGACAAGAATATACGCATGTCCGACCTTACCCTGTCATTTCTACTGGAACCTTCTTCGCGTTATTCCGATGATCCTCGTTCTTTTTTCTCGATCGAATATGCTTTTTACTCAATTGCAAGAGGGACTCGGGATTGCTTATCCGCCCTCGCAGCTCCACCTCGAGCCGAACCATCCCGGCCCAGTATCGAAATTCTATCCCGCGCGCGCGCGTGTACACGCGCTAACAATTGAAACACGCCCGGAAACGCTAACAAGGCAAAGTAGAACGCACCGCGCCGCGACAAGTTCAGCTGGGAGAGAAATCGGATTCAATTATAAAATCGGGAACAGCTCGAAGTCGTCGTCGCTCGCTCGCCGTCGTCGACGCTGTCGTGTGCACACGTGTGTGGGTATATAGGTGGCGTATACACACGGGGGGAGAGAGAAGCAAGCGCACTGGCGCTCGCGAAGTGCTACAAGTGCCCAGCTACCTTAGAGGACTTCCCTTGATGGCACATAGCTCGCGTTTCCCTTGCTGACCCCCCCACCCCACCCTGAACCCGGGCTGTAATTCGTAAACTGCTAGCCGCTGAAATTGACGGAGCGTTAAATTTAGTGCCCCGGCGAGCCGACACCGCGCCCCTTTAAAATATCGGGTGTTGTAACGTCCACGCTCCAAATCGAGCTATAAACGCGCGAGGGGACTCGCGGGACTGTCACGAGCGAGCCGATTCGAATCGAACGACGCAGTCGATCTCACAATTATGCCAATCTAATTACACAAGTCGACGAGGCGCCAATGTTTGTTCGGAGGCGGGGGTGAGGGAAAGAGTTGATATTGAATTTTTCAATGTGTGATGGTAATCAATCGGTTGATGTTGCGAAAAGGGGCGTCGAGTCGTAACAAAGGAATAACGCAAACAATCGCCGAGACCACAGTAATTCCCGTCAGCCGTTGTCCCAATTTACGTTGAATTATATCAATGTCGAAAGTTAATCCGGTTGACAATTATAATAGAAATTATCGTATGCATTTGAATCGCAACATTGAATCAATCATTCATGTTATTTGCGCAATATTATTCATTTTTCATCGCTTACTTTAACCCTTTGGTATATCTCTCGTGGGAAGGGGGGGGCGCACTCTACTCGCTTTGCTTGTCATTCTCCCCATTTTTTCAATTATTATTTTCTACTTCATTCGAAATGAAATATATGTCCAATCGGAGAACTAATTTCAATACTTGTAACAGCTGATATCCAGTTGCAAGGATCATATTACATTTGACGTTGCAAACGACATATATACAGCAGTATATGACCCAGTTCATTAATCATTGTCAATATGCGATGAGTCGAAATCGATGCATGGTGACTCAGCGTTATTTTTCAATCTTTTCGAAAAGAACTTCTCACTGCGATGAAGATCGAGATATGAAATGAGAATTCATGACTTTCTTTTGAATGCCACATCTCAAATTAAAAGAAAGTACCCGCGTGTCTATGCGTATACACGAGGCTGATAAGAAGCGGAATTGCAGTCATTTCATAAAAAAATCTGACGAGATGAAATCAATACTATCAGTTATGCTATTAAACTTGCATCGAATGAGCATTCGAAAAATCGGTCCATCGAAAGTACAACGTCTAAATACGATTCTCTCGATGAATATTGATTGATCGGGCTTGGTGAAACATACGGTTGATTGTAAGAGTTAAATCGCGAGAGAAAAAATTCACGCTACCCGTGGGCTGTGAACCGAACCAGCAACCTCCTGATACCCAGTCAATCGATTTTTCAATGGAGATCGCGTGCACGGTTCTCCAATCCCGAGCGAATCAATATACTTATCGTCAACAATTGTGAATGCACACGAAAATAATTATTCACCACGATTCCTTCAGAACCGTTGTTCCAATTGCCCAAATAAGCAAACGAATGAATAAAAATTCTTGCTTTGTTCACCAAAACCCACTCGGATTTGACCCCGATGGACCTGGGCATTCTTCATTTATCCTTTCACGTCAACTGCGCCCCACTCGATAATTCCTACAATCCATTTTAAATTAACAACGAGCCACATTAGCCCGCTGCAGCGAGTTTACGCAAAGTCAGACGGCGGATCGGCCGGAATATATTGGCCCAACCAAGCCAGGCCTGCATAAAATATCATCCCGTTCACCTGTATTCGCCGGGCCCCCGGAAGAAAGCCCGCGACCGTGTCAAAGCTCGCGTTTGAAACGCTATATCGTGTGTAGGTGCAATTACCTCCACTGGCGCGAAAAAATCCTCGCTAAGTAGCGGATATCACGAGGAGGACCGAAGGCCGCGGACGCATATGAAAGTTCAAAGCCGCCGCCAATCGATATGGAGTATGTGCTGTATAGCAGCGAGTCGCATCGACAATCAAGCGCACAGTGGCGGCATGACGTCGCGTATAAATGGAACTGCGCCGCTTATCAATTGCGCGTCCGCGCAAGACACTATTTGCCATATGCGTTGTCTTACCCCCGCATCAAGCATGTCGGGCGTGACGTTCGACTGAGACTCGTCGTTTTCTCCAAAGTCTCGAGATACATTTGCTGAGGTGAGATAATGGAGACGGTTGTATAGTGTTGCTGATTGATCAGTGGTGAAATTGTTGGCTCGTGACTTTTTGGGAAGATGGTCAAGTATATGCATCGGAAACACTATGCGTCACATATGTTACGTAGTGTGCAGCTTATCGATCTGGTCGCGATTTATTGCATACACGATTCATACGATGAAACGATCGATATAGCTATTTTCGTACCAAGACTGATCAATGTTAACTGCAATATTAGGCCCGATCGAATGCGGCCGAGAGCCGCGGGGAAGCTGATCGGAGGGTCACCCATGGGTGCAAGTTGCAAAGTGTGCCTGGAGTGTAAGGTTGACATTTTCATGATGGCCTGATTCCTCTGGGAACAATAAGACACTTTTGTGAGTGTATCGATAAGGAAAGATTTCTCCAAATTAAACGTTGGACTCTGAGTCTGAGCATTTTTGAAAGATTTAATAATCACATCTCCATGTTTCCATTTATATTTACTCGCTGATGGTACCTCTAACATGCGAATCAAGAGATTAACAGGCTTACAAAATGTGCGAGTTATACGTACTTGATAATTATATATTTTGAAATTGTTGAAAAATTAATTAACTTCCAATCAGCATACAAAAGGCGAAACACTCACAGCAGTTAATAATCAAAAAATAAATTTAATTTTATGCTGATTTAAATTTAAGCTGGAACTTTTTGATGAATGAATTTCAAACTCATTCCTATATGCTACATTTCTCTCTTTCCTTCCTGCGTCAAGTTTATCTATTTGCGTTCATTAAAAACATGTGAAAATTCAAATTCTAAATGGCGCGCGATGAAGCATTGGGACACTCTAAACTCATTTGTGATTTGAAGATTATTCTGCACATTATCTTGCGCTCTTCGTAAATAACGTGTTCAGATGATGAAAAATTCAGAAGAAACTTGGCGGAATAACGTTCGACTGTCGGGAATAAAGTATCCTTGAAAAAATATGGAAGCTTTACGAAAGGAAAATACGTGTGAATCTTTCATATCCTCTTGAATTCCGCTACACGAAGGCTAAGGTAAATGGCCTTTTCAAACTATGCTAACCTATACTCGCGTATAATATAATCATATACACCAGAAGCTTTTCTATTATGAAAAAGCTACAGCTTCGCGATATATACCATTGCCGCGCTTCTTCTGTAACGAGGCACTTGAGTCATCCGGAGAAGCAAAAATTGTCTCCACCGCATTTTTCCCCATTTAATTAGATTCATTGCGCGGCGCTAACGTAATCTCGAGTAAGCAGGACGCGAGCTTATTTCGTCGAAAAGTCGCGTAGGGTAATATTTGCGGTCGCCGTACGGCTAATCTTTGGGAGTACAATCACCCAGAAGTTGAAAAAGAATGTTAAGCGGCGGGGGTGAAAGACGCGAGCGAGACGGGACGGAAGTATGTGCGCAGTGTTGCGGGGGGAAGCCCCTGGACTCCTTGCTTGTTATCGGAACGCTTTACCGGGTCTTCTCTCTTTCCGTTTGTCTCACCTGTCTCTCGCTGCGCGCCGAGCTGCCCCTTTTTTATACCATTGTTCCCGGCTCTCGCTTTTCCCTCTCCGTCTGAATATTCCATTTCCTCGTCCGATTCTTGCGCCACCCGCTCTTTTCACCCCTTTTCCCCTCATTAACGGAGCAGCCTTCGTGAATCGCGTGTACCTACACGCGTGCGTATATATTTGCGCGCGAGCCAGACTCGACTACTCGTACTTTGAGCCGGGGAATTTCGTAAGAGGTCGCTTTTCTCACGGAAAGTCAAGCTGAGACAATACGTAAGTTGGCCTAATGCTGTGAAAAATTGACCGGGCAGTGTTCAGACCCTCATCTACGGGCAAACTTCCTCCCCAGAGTTTTCCCTGGAGTTCTGGGGATATTTCGTGATATACGATATGCGCGACGATCTCGACTAAACACACGAGATCTAAAATGTGAACACACGATGCTTCGAAGAATAATCGATCGAACATTTATAAACCGTAAATGAATAAAACGCTAATATACATCGCCGTCGATATTGTTCTCTTCGTACACCTGGATTGATGTTCGCGCGACGTATTTTTTCTTCTCAAAGTGACACCTGTCATTTTGAATAATTAAAGTCTCGTATACGGCCGGGTTGATTTGATAAATTTCGCATATCGCGTCCCGATATATCTCATTATCATTCCCTGGATTACATTGATTGTACTCCCCTCTGGCGTTGACATTGCACGCGTTGCAAATGTAGCAACGATTCATGGCATATTCATCAGAGTCGGTCGCCCACAGCAGTCTGTCATTTGATCGCACAATATTGAAGAGCTTCAAATGCCGAGTGGCACACATACGCGCGAGAGTCGATCGCTCGTCTTGAAATTCAATCAGTTTCCCGTGGTCTCCGTACTATAACGTGCCACGACATATACGTACGCATTGGATTTCCCTAAAAAGACAAAAAAACGTCTTCAAAGTCGTTTGAGCGCCCATAGATATACAGACACACGCGTGCATGCTGATTAGCGCACTGGAGGTAAGTGCGCGCGGGATCGATCAAACCGAGCCAAGTTCAATGTCGAAACCAAAGCGAGAGTGCAGTGCGGCGCGCCGATCACGCGTGTGATGCGCCGAAAACGCCCGATCTTTATCAATTTCGCGAGCTTAACGGGCGATCGTTCGGCGCGCGGCGGGATATATTGCTGAAGCCGGGCGGGCGCGCACGAGAGACAGTCGCGCTCGCGCACGCGAGGGAGAGAGAGACTCGCCACATCTGCGCTATCGACCGACCCACTTTCCCCTCTCGCTCGCTCCGATTACCCTTCGCTTCTTTTTTCAATTGCCGCGCGCGCACTTGCGCCGTACCCCCCCACACACAACCCCTCGCGCACTTTTCGCCGGCTCGATTATCGGCTTTCGGCTTGAACGCCCGTATGGGCACACGTTTGGCGCGCCGGTCGGATCGCTCGGCTTTTCGAGGATCTATATATACCCGTACACGTGGAGGGTGCCCGGTATCCGAGAAAGAGAGAGGGTGAGACAATCGGTCGCGGGCAAGGGGTATATTATACGTGCTCTCGCGACGTGTCCGAGGTGACTGGAATTTCGATTCGATCTCGAGGTATGCGTATATATATGGTAAATATACTTGGGACACGTACTGATGCGAGATATATACCAACTTGTAATGAGTTGGGTGCCGGAACGACAAAAGCACATTTTTCATGACAATATGTGAGATGTATCCGACCCATCTCCTTTGGTCATGTGCTTGTGTAATTTGTTACTTAGATTTACTCACGGTATGAGATATGTCAGGCAATATTCAAATTAATGAGCGTCAAACGGATTTTTACATAGTAAAGCTTTAAGAATTTCTCGTATAAGAGACAATTCATATGATAACTCATGCGCAGTTTGTACATCGAAGACGATATCGATCATCGAAGTAAGATTTTATGAGCGATAGGTTTGTGAGATCACGCAAGACATCGTCTAAAATTCAAACGGACAAATCTGACATAAACTTCGTCACAGTTTAATGTAAAAGTGCCTAATCCTGCCTCGTTTCGAATTCCTCGCTCGGCCTTTGCGTCTTTGTGCAGCGCGACCGAACTCGCGCGACGAGCGATTTAGCTTTAATGCTCCTCCACTCCCTGCTGGCGTATATCTCTGTTTGGAGACTGTCTGGCGAGGCTGCTTTTATTGGGCCTATTGTACAGTTTGACTTTTCACTTTAGCTCGTCGTAGCGCGACTGTTTTGAATTCGCCCGTTCAATGGCGAATCCTATATGAGTCGTTGGAACATTTCAAATGTTTAGCGAGACTTGGGGATCGAGTAGTTCATCGCTGGATATGTAACTTGATTTGTTGTTTCAAATCTGTAGTGGCACTGCTCATTGCCGAGTAACCAATTCGAATTGGGAGTATGGAGCAGAAGATCGGGAATATCCTATACGTACGATATTCATTGATCGTCCGTATCGGATGATGAAATTTTTAAATTGGAATTGTGCGTTACAATTTCAGTCGAATACACGTCGAGAAACTGTCCAACGCTCGCGTCTCCCTAAACTGCTGCAACTTTCTCAATATCCACGCGAGAATTGCGACAAGATGGATACTTTATATCAAATTCAATTTGGAAGTGAGCCTTGAACGCTCATCAGGGGACATTTATTCGCTGCTTCGGTTTTATTTTTCATCCGCTCGACCGGAGCTTTTCCGCGAGCAAATGGAAGCGTAGGAAAGGAACCGGGATAAGGCATGAGCGGGTGTTTCCTTTTTTTCTTCCTCTCAGACCTACGAAATTCTCGTAAATTCTCCGAGCCGTACGCGCGATTCCGCTTGCTCACCATTATATATAGCAACAGAATATCGCTGTATATTCAGTTTGATATCGCACAGCCTCTGGCGATTCTTTCATTATAGCTTCTCGTTTCCCGCTCTTGTGATACTGCTGCCTTTGCGATTCTATTCCATGCGGTGTTTCACACCAAGATTCACTTTTCGCTTTGTGCGTGAAACAACTCCGAGCACTGCACGTTGTTTGATATACGCATATATACGTATTCTTTGCGTTTAATGAATTTCGCCTTTCGAAAATTGCTACTGCATTGTGAACGAGATTATGATTTTTACGTTTTCTCCGTAAATCGTCTCTCCTACAACTGTCCGAGGTAAAAATGGTTGTGATTTTATATGAAAAAGAAACGTGTTATTTTGATGGTTTCGTGCAAAAATTATGATTCAATGTTTCATTCTCTCGCGTGATATATCCCTCTACTCCATATATCTATTCTTTCATTATAGCATTACGTCATAATTCGTATTATAATATTCAAAAGCTTTCGGAGTGACTTTTGGATGCTTTTAAATCTTTGAAGGAGTTCAAGAATTCAACCCATTCAGAATACTTGATTAAATTAATTAAGCATTGACTCCATGTGATTTTTCATGAATACGCATACGTTATAGTAATTACATTTCAGTGTATTCGCTCTAACTAATATATGAGCTCATGGACGCAAATATTACCTAAACGTTACTCATTGAAATACGTGTTTGAACTACTTGAACTCTTAAAGCATTGACACTTTTAATCAAGTTTCCTTTGCCTCCTTTGAAGATCACCATGCAGAAATTGTATCAAAGCTTTGCTCTAACGCAATAAAAAAGTTTGTTGATGATTTTTCTCGTGCGTTGTTAAAATTTCATCTATTCAGAAATTACTTCATTTAAATTTCACATATATTGAGAACCTAAACGTAACATAAATTAATTGAAGAAATAATTCGTAAAATGTACCTTCGGCATGAAATTTTCCAAGAAGATATGACTCGCTGCGGTATATCGTGATCATCCCACCAGATTATTATTTCCATAATATGGATTTTCAATACTGCAATAACCGAATATCGGTTAAACCAAGGAGTGGCAATTTTCCCCAGCCTCCACTTCGGGCCGTGCACATATATTCCGCAAGAAACCTCTATTACTTCGCGCAGATGAGAATATCGCGCGGAAGATCAATTCCCATTATTTTCCCGGTTTATCTCGGAAGTAATTCGTTCAGCGCGCGACCATTCCCACGCTCGCGAGATAACAAATTCGAGGTATATTTCGCCACTTTGATTCGATTAATGATTCTCGGAAACTTTTTCGCGGTACACGCGGCGCGCACGCAGTTAACGAAGTGCTCCATCCGCTTACTACTCGACGGCGGCTTTTTAATAATCCGAATCCCTCACGGAAAAGCGCAGTTGAATTCCCGAAAGCGTACGAGATGAAAAAAAATGTGGTCGTTGAAGCCCTTTAACTCGCGAACGTTGATCGCGCTGCAGAAGAGAAAAATAGGTAAAAAACGAATGATCATCAACCGAACCTATACAGAACCATTCGTTGTGGCGTGAGAGCAAGTCCTCGCGCTCGCGAAAAGTCTGAACAAGATCAATTAGAATGTTGGTTCGTTCAGCGTTCCGAGTAGAAAATACACCCGCGCCATCATCTGCGTACACCCCAAATTCAATTCATTATGCATACCCATACTTGTACGGCAGTAATCGGTGTGACTCTGGAGCATAGAGAATTGTTTTCTTTGTCACACTTTCCGGTCTGCTCGTGGCGAATTCACATCTGCCCCCCTCCGCGTTTCTCTCTCTCTCTCTGGCTTCCGGCTCTGCAATTAGAAGCGGTCTCGTTCACTTATTGTTCGTGGCGTTAGGATAACTGAAGTATTGAAGGGTTTGGTGCGCGCAGCTCGAGAGCAGTTGATGGCTCCTCGTTAATGGGCCCGAAATTTTCAGGGCTGATTCCGTTCGAGCGTGCCGGCAGGACCATACTGTAACTTTCCGCGGAACAACTGGAAGTTATGTCCCGCGTAATTGATAGCCGTGTCAGCCCCACTGAGTTTGTTAAATTACAACAAGAATTGAAGCTTTGGAAAATCGAGAAAGAAAATTAATTAATCGTGTGTTCATCGCTATTTATAAAAGAATATATCTGTACATATACGAGGGTTACATTTGAATTTCTCTTACTCCTCTAGGGATAAAATTGAATTAACCTTCTCTAATTTATGGAGTTTTGGAAAATTAATTTGCATGCAGCGAGAAACGCTTTTTTCTGGTCTGGACAGTATATATAAACTGCAAGCGGCATGAAAAATTCAAGACTCCGCGAATTAAACCTTAATTTGCTCTCACTTATAAGCCTGGAAGAAACTCTCCACGTCCCCTATTCTTGTTAAATTGCTGCCACAAAAGAAAATTCTTCACATGCCAGACTTTCGAGCTTCACTCAAAAGAAAAGCAGATATTTTTGTAAGACTGCAATTTTACGCCGGGAATGCAGTAGCCAAGATGTTCCGCGTCTAAAAGCGAACTAGTCTGAGTGGCCACCATCATTTTTTACTTCACGTGGGTGTCTCGTCGCATAAAAAATTCGGTCAAACTATAGGGATGCTCTTAAAACAAGAGATCTTTACGAGTTCGGAAAACTTTGAGGGATGAACGAAATTTAAGTGCATCTAAACGTATAAGTCTATCCTTCAATTTCTGTATTTGTTAGCATAAATTGCCGTTGATATTTAAATTCACTGATATTGTGAAACCTCCAACAGTTACGTATTGATTTGATCGCTTTTTAGTACAGGTATATATACAATAGTTTAGTTGTTCGTAGCTCGGATCGTTCCTATATAAATTCTCATTCCATGTGCTGCTTATAAAACCATAACTCAGCGCACACGTGACAAATATTATTTTTGTATCAGATGTTCGAGGCAACGCGAGAAAAAATGGTATCATTGATCACACAAGAAAGATACAATATTCTCTCAAACTATCGCCTCAGATAAACTCACACAATATATCCTCATCAAATTTGTATGATTTGTATGAAATATCATCCCCGCACGTTTTCAATTCGCATTAAATCAAATCATCGAAGCTCTTTTACGAGTTAATTCTATAGAGACAGTCGGCTCGCTTCCCACTCGACGCGAATTGGCGAGAACCAAAAGAATAAAGAGGCGAGAGCGCCGCAGCGGCCGCGTGCACATCCGGGCTCGCATGCACGCCCGAGCGGCGTGGGGCGCACGTGACCTCTGCGCTTTTGGCATTGATTTTCAAGGCTTAACCTTGGCGGGCCACCGCGCCCAGCCCGGAAGCTTCGCTGTAAACACCAGCGAGAGGATCTCGTGTGCCAGAGTCCCAATTCGACTCGCACGCCGGATATCGTCTCGAGCCCGCAAAGCTTTTTTCCTACGTATATGATTCGTCTTGCCTCTCTGAAGTTTCCCAATTAGTTTTTACAATCGCGACGCTTGGAATTCGACGCTGCGGTATTAATTGGAAAGCGTGAATTTCTCTTTTTGGCGCTTCAATGCGTGATTTTCCAAAAGCCATTCGCGACGAAGACTAATTGGCGTACCGCGAGCGTGATTTCTATTAGGAACTTCCCCACCGACCCGTGCTAAGCTCTTCTTGTGTATATACTCTTATCTAACGAGCTGATGTTTTATTTAAACGATTCGGAGGTCGAGTATCAATTAGATCAGTTGACTCGAATCAAAATCGACGCGAAGTTGACAAAGTAGAGTGAGCAATAATCGCACCAATAATATTATCATATAGAGTAAAAGTTCGTACGATATTGATCTTTTGACCTTGTTCCAAATTAATTTGTTTTTTATTGAGACTGATTGAACCGAGAAAACTCGATGCGCCAATAATTTTCCCAATATTCATGTGAGTGTGGAATCTAAGAGGTCCACACAGATGGCTTGAATAGTCAAATGGTACATCCAAACATTCATCGCGTACAACGAATTTACAATACGCATACTTCCGTCGAGGGAACGTATAACAAGTATGAATTATTTTTCATCCTAGCGGGAGAAAGATAGTACGTACATTTCCCTTGTAGGTGTACGATATATAATTATACTTCACGATAAAAAACTACACACTTTTTGTCTTGTGGAAATGCATTTGTGAATCGACAACTCTCGAAAAGAATTTCCTCATCTTTTTTTGTCCTATAAAATAAAGTGGGAAGCTGTAAATACATCTCATACAACTACGATTCTTATAAATCTCAGCTGTCAAATTCGCGAATCCAATTCGGGCAGTTAAGATTCCGCGGGATATACGTGAAGAAAGAAGGAGGCAAGTTACGAAGCTCGTTTCGCAAGTTTCAGCGCATAAAACATTTAAATGCAGAATTAGATCCTCCCATGGGAACTGATTCTCGGCATAATACACCGCGAAACTTCGGACGAAGGATAATACACAATGTATATACTCGGCCACATCGACTAGACGCGATCAATGCGAGCCGCCCGAAATCAAAACCAGAGTAATAGTCTTGGCTGCCACTTATCACGCCCGAGCCATCTTTGTACATTAAGTTTTTCAGCTTCGTAACACGCCGACGTATGTCTATACGCGACGGCGCGTCCCTCGATTCAAGCCACGAGAGACATATCGAGCATATCCATCGGTCTAACAACATCCTGTCAAATCAGCTCGATCACGTGTGGGATCCTCGCGCGGCGCCTCCCGAGACCCGCCAGCGTTACGTAAGCTCGACTTCGCGTTAGCGAGTAGCGAAGGTCCGCGCTTGGTCTGGCGCCGCGGTCGTCCGCCAAGGTCGCAGGACTCGCTGCAACGGTTAATTACTTGCCGGAAAGTTTCATTGTCATTTTGGGAATATTTCTTCGATTTTGATGCTTTTCATGTGTCGAGTAGGTGTATAGATATCCAGACTTGAGCTGTAGATTTTTTTCGTGGCGATAATTAAGTACAATTATGCAGGGATCTCGGGTTTTACGTATGTGTGATCCCATTATACCAAAAGAATCTATTGTTCTCCGAGAAAAATTCATGACTGTTCAATATGATTGTTGAATAATAATTAGAAAGATAACTATATTGTTTCTCGGGCAATTTAGACATTACACTCGCTGGAGCTAAATTTTTGTGAAAAATTGTGACATTCATGTACAGCCGACACGTTCATAAAAACTGACACTACCCATTATACATCCATGTGAATGAATGAATGTTTGAATGGTTATTATTCTATAAATTATTGTCGTAGACTAGTCGATGAAAGCATCGGATGCTTCAAAATCGCGGTTAATGAATTGGATATATGAATACGTTAGCTTCGATCATCACCAATCATAATTTTATGTTTAATATGAATGAGTTTCATTTCGTGTAACCTTGGATCAAATTAAATTCATTCTTTTGATTGGTTTGAACCTGTCGATGTAAAATATGAAAAGTGGAATACTAGATATATATAAGTATATTCTATACAAAAGCGTACGAGTAATTTATCAACTGAAGAAGGCGCCAGTCATCACCTAATGAATTATTCACGGCGCGGTTAAGACGGGGAAAAGCAATAGCTCACGGCGGACTGCATCTTGCGCCAATTCAAACGGTGCAATCAAAATCATCGGACGAAGGGCATGGACACACTTGCGCGCGCGGCTCGCACATTGGGGCTGCTGCACACGAGATCTGGCAAGAGAAAAATCAGCTGGATTCGCGCGGGGTGGCGGGCGATCGATACTGCAGCGCGATAACTTTCGCCCGCGCCCGCGCACCGGTTTATACGTCACGCGCCGTATAACAACACTGACCCACTTACCCGGCGAGACGCGAATGCGACGCCGATATCTTCGGCTCTCTGTATCGCCGCATATCTGCCATATCTCTCTCCCTCTTTCTCCCCGCCAGTTTCTCTTTCCTTCCGCGCAATATTTCGGGCCCGGGCAGCCGAGGCTTTCAAGGTGCACGGCCGAGCTGTTCTCTCTCGTGTCAAGGGGAGCTCGCGAGACACCCTTTGGCGGTGCATCGCTTTTACGTTTGGCTATACCTCAGGATTGCTCGTCGAGGCGTTATCGCACTACGGGAGAAATGTTGATACATGCCAGGACGGATTACTCTGTTGTCGATGAAGATTTTCTTGGACTGAATAATCGATCACAAGTGTAGATTCTTGCGCTGAATCTTTTTTTCTTCGAGACATCTTTACGTCGCTAATTCATATACACTTTTGAAGAAATGTGAATTACGATTTTCAAATCGTTATTTTATCCACAATCTATTTTGTACTTCTCAATTTAGAAATTCCACTGAGCATTCATCCGTTCGCACATTACGACTCATCAAATTATACTGTACTTCCACGGCTTGTTCTTTTTGAAATAATAAATTTTTAATATTTTCACTGATAGATAAATTTTTTTACATTTTTTCCCAAGTTTTCTGCTCGAAACAGAAGTAAATCATAGTGACGATTTTTTTTGTAAAAACTATCCACGACATGAAGTTTGAATCAATCGTTCTAATTCCCACAATTGAGTGAAGTTCTTTGGAGCGAAGAAATTGAACTGAAAAAAAAAAACTGTAAAAGAATGCGAGTTTGTTCTTTAACTCTTCCATTAAGTTAACTTTGCGAGGAAAATTGTTACGAAGAAAATTGTTACGAAGAAAATAAGCAAGTTGTTGGAAAGTTCTGAGCGCTTAGAACTTCCAAATGGAAGAGTTATGTTCAGGATCATTGGTCTTCTACACGTTAAGCTAAAGGTTATAAATAAGTCGTTAGAAAAGTCGACGACAAGAATGAAAAAACTCATCTTGTCAGTCTTATTCGAACGAAAGAACAAATTGATTGTAATTGACACGTATTCCGCAAGTAACTCCGACCACGAAGGATTTCGCTTTCCCGAGCTGTTTGTATCCAATTGATAACTCAATGACAGCGCAATTAGATCCTTCGAATAATGAAGAATATTGAACTTCGAGTCAAAGCTCACGATTAATCTGATGAATCCCGCCTGAATATACAATGCAAATATTATAACGAATATTCCCAGTTTGCGAGTACATGTATATATGCGCGTCGCACGCGTATGATATCTCATGCGTGAAATTCGATGCGTTGCAGGTTCGGCTATTACATGCTACCAGTGCAACAGCGAGTTCGACCCGAGATGCGGCGACCCGTTCGACTCGTACAGTCTCGGCACGGTAAACTGCAGCTTACAGCCACGGCGTGAGCATCTACCCGACCTCGAGCCGGTGCTCTGCAGGAAAACCACGCAGACAGGTCAGTTCTCAAGTGTCCTTACTTTTCTCTCTGTCTTCTGGAATATCCCTTTTTCCTATCTATTACACGAGCCCGCGTTTTACTCGGCCGACCGGGACGATTCTCTGGGGGGATCGAGAGAGAATTCGCGCGGAAGGAGCTCGTATTTAGCCTCGAACATTCGTTGATGGAAATGAGGCCGATATTTTGAATGGACGTAATTGAAATCCACGTTTGAATTTTTAATAAGCTCGTCGGTTATTGATCCATCAAGTGGGTCTTTGCGTATTGCCGAAAATTCCGAGAGATTTTTCACTGCATATCCCAGTTGAGGAGCACAATTAAAGTTATGATTTCTTCTTTCAAATTCAATGGAAGTCATTGATTATCGTAATAGGCAACATTCAAGTGGCTAATGTTGATTTAATTTGAAATTAAAAAGTCGTCGAATAACATTGAATAAATTTATACAGCAGATTCAATTAGCATTTCCAAACTCTTGAATTTTCAGTTGAGTCTTAATAATCAATTTTAACCTAACTTGCTCGAGTGTCCCACTAAACTTGTAATAATAATTAAGACTACGTCAAGATTTTAAAAAAAAGACATTTCCCCCTCAGTGCATGTGGGAAATGACATGGTGCAATTGTTTGTTAATATATTGACGCAGTAATTTACAATATATTGCTTTTATATTGCCTATATTCTCAATTTTTACGCGAGCTGTATGTTGTAAATTATATATGTGGTATCATAATTGAGTAATATTCATTAACATTTAGTAATATTTAAGAAAGATGTTAGTAGATAGGAAGTCCTCTAAACTTTTGACCATTTGAAATTGACCCGAGAATTTCGCTGAGGAAGTATACTGCACGCATCTATACTCTATGGAGTCGACTTATGACGAAAGAACCTCTATGTTTTCTTCTTACTTTCAAGGAATGGACAAAAAAGTGTGATTTGTCAAAAAGCTAGAACAGAGAAGTAAGAAGGTTGGATCCGCCTGGAAAAAATCTTACTGATGAGATCTATCAGATATATCTAGAATAAAGCGTTTAAAAAACTCCATATCTACTAACATTTTAGAAAATATTACTAAATATGAATTGATCTATACTATAAACATGCACTTATACACCACACGCAATTTATATTAGCATGTTATTCTTCCCATGCACTGGGAAGGAAAAATTTGTTTGAAAATCTTGACTTGGTCTTGATAAAAAGTGTAGTAACACTTTAGCAAGTTAGATTGATATTTAAGAATCAACTAAAAATTGCAACTCTCTGTAAACGCCGACAGAATGTACTATATGAGTTGTTAAGCATACTGGAGATTAGAATCAACTACTTTTTGATATTTTTATTCATGTGTGTTTAGACTATCATTATTGAAAAAGAAGTTTGACTCCTACAGAATAATGCCTGTCCTCTAAACATCAATAAGAATTTGACATACACATAATTGAATAAAGTTCAGCCGGGTAAAATTCACAGCGTGCACGCCTTATGTGTCGTCAAGCACACACGTATGCATATCTCTGATTTCCTCCAACGACCTGGTTTTTTACGAATCTTGCACCGGACACGGGGAGCTCGGAAGCTCATTTCGAAGTCAGAGCGGCGCGTCGAAATTACCAGCGGGGGCGCGTGGGCCGGCGCTAAATAGAGAAGCAAGCGGCTTTAAGGGCGGATATTTTGGCAAGGAGCGCGCAGAGTACAACTCTCAAGCTTGGGTGCTTGGGCTTTCGAGCCGAGCGAGCCTGCATTGCGGCGGCCTCGGTATATACCGCGCCGAGCACGCGACTCCCTCGGGCTTATGTAACCGAGGCTTCGATCTTTAGCTTTTCTCAGCTGCACGTATCGATAGCGCGCCCGCCGATCCTCGATTGTCGAATTTCCTTCGTACACGCAATGCATGAGGAGTTTAATGAGTTTCCGAGCACACGTGTGTAAAGGTCGCACGGGAAACTTTGATCATCGTGTAATTATTTCAATGGTTTGTCTTGCGCGGCTTGATTTAGTTACCCAAGTCGGGTTCGCGTTCGTTATATATAGTTAACATTGTTTTTTCTTTTTCCCACCAACCAATCTTAGTTGTCTCGACTTGCATTGAACTTTATCCTAGCTAGGAATACGCTTCGAAAATCGAACCTGTATGGTTAAGCCAAACTGATAGAACGGACTTTTGCAATGCATTTACTTGGAAACGCTGTAACCTTGGGGCTGTAACTTTATTTGAGAAAAGTAACTTTTGTTCGAGGGTTCTAGGGATAATAGCCAGAAAATCATTCCGTTAGAATTAGTTTGTCGTTGTGTGGAATTATTAGTAGTAACGGGTTGACGGACAGACTACTTCCAAAAACTGACTGTTCAATTCAAATGCTAATCAGGATCAAACAATCCCAGGATATTTCCCGCAAACTCCCGTAAGCCAATTAACGTCCCAAACACCAAGGAACCGCACGAACCACGTTGCACAATCAATCGCGTTTCCCTCGCTCACGCAGCCGTAATTGGCACATTTGAAAAAATACGACTCTGCGGTTGTTTCCAGTGGAAGGCAAAGTTCGAGTAGTTCGGGCGTGCGGCTTCGTCGAGGATGAGAAGGCGGATGACAAGCAATGTGTGATGAGGACCGGGACGAAGGACGTGCGCTCGATTTTTTGCTCGTGCACTTCCGACCTGTGCAACGGCGCTGAGTCGGCGAGCTCGGTCTCGTTCGGCCTCGTCGTGCTCCTCGGTCTGGGACTGCTGCTTCTCGGCGGAGTGCCCAGGACGCCCTAGGGACACTTTACTACGACCACGTCCGTGCCTACGAGGTGAGTTACTTTCTCCGTCGATTCGACACGGCCACTTTTTATTCCTTCTCCGTGATCACTGATTATATGCTAGCTTTTTGCCCCTAGCTTCAATGGAATTTTCAATAGGAAAAGAAAACCTATTTTTTTTTGAGTATCAATAATCCATTGTTGGAATGTTGTCACAGTTGAGTGCGCGAGAGTGTAATAAATACATGAGAATGCGAAAAACGATCGGATTCATAGGCGCCAAGGAGAATCAAACGAATGGCGACAGTACGTTTTTAATATCCGTCTGACCGAGCGCGACTCGTTCTACTTGACACGAACGCACTACCCGAGTTTTCAATAGCAATTTCCCACGTCTCGATACCTTTCAAATGACCGATAATGAAATCAATGAGAAAAATACGTTTTGCAGGTCACTGGATCTCGCGCCTCACCGAATCTAGCTGAAGAAACGAAACAATGGAGGTCGCGAATCTTCAGAGAAATCAACCAAAACGGAGCGAAAGGAGAAAGATAGATATATGTAAGAAAACGACGAGCTACAGTGAACCAAATATGTTAAAAGAGTGGGGTGAGGAGGGGTCGTTGGTTCTCGCAAGAAATCAGGCTGTATAAGAGACTAAGCGAGTGAATTGCGAGTGTACGGTATAAAGCGTTCACGAAAAATGTCATTTTCTCCTCTCACAAACTGTCCAGGGGCGTCACAATAACGCAAGCAGCTTTTTGCAACGCAAACTGCCAGATAAAATTAAAAGAATATGAAAAAAAAACGGGAATTAATTATCGTAGGTACTTGACTTCTTAAACAATAGAGAAACACGTCACATGTTTTGCAGTTCGTTTTTGAAATATCAATTTCTAGTGTTCAATAACGACATGGTGAGCCTATAATTTTTGTGTGCTGCAGCGATAAAAATAACTATTGAATTGCGCCTCCTGCATTGAACCTTTTTAATCATGCAAACACAGAGCCGCACGCGCGCGTGTTCACGAAACTTCCATTTTGAATAAAACATAAATCGTTTTAAAAAAAAACATGCAGTTTCGCAGCTGTCGCTTGTACGCGACGAGGTGAAAAAAAAAGTATGTAACGAAGAGAAAACACGTCCTTTTTCACACCAGCCCATCGTTATATAAGCTTCGGAGCGACAAAGAAAGAAGGATCGCGGCGAGAGATTTTTTGTAGCTGCGGGTATTCTAAAATATGCGAGATGGAATTTGAGAGAAAGAGAGGGAGAGTGAGAGAGAGAGAGAGAGAGAGAGAGAGAGAGAGAGAGAGAGAGAGAGAGAGAGAGAGAGAGAGAGAGAGAGAGAGAGAGAGAGAGAGAGAGAGAGAGAGGAGGAAAGGAGTTTGACTGTTTTTTGCGATTAACATTAAAATCATTAATTTAAGATAATGCATAAGGGTAAAGGGTAAGGAATTCAATTCTAACTTTAACTGACTTCTGGCACAATCGATTGGAGAGATATTTTTAAATAAATGCTGTTTAATGAATTATTTGAATGATCAAAGTTTTTGTCATATTGTAACATCGAATTACATTGTACTGCAATACTATTAAATTCCATGTATATTCCTTGATAATCCCTACTGTTCACGATTGTTCAATACAATATTTTTATATCGACTGTTATGTATTCTTATGAAATCGATATCTCTCCATCAGTTCAATTTTTGATACGAATGATTGAATATTTTTCAAAGAGTTTTTATAGTTTTTCAAAAAATAATCCTAATTCGACGGATTTCACTGAAGTTTCTAATGGAAAAAATAAATATATGTATCTCTAAGGATAACATTTATAAATTTTAACAATATTTAATAACTCAAGAGTACTTTATGGTTATCAGCGAAAAAGAATCTGTCGAATTTCAATTACTGGATTTCGTATTATTTTTACAATCGATTGTGCCGGGACCTCAGAAACAACGCGCAGGGATTAAGAACTACGTAATATAAGTGTACCGCTAGAGATAAAGAGTAAAAACGCGACTCACCCCCACTTGCTGCTATCATAGCTGCCAGCAAATAAGACACGATGGATGTGCGCCTAGTTTGTACTTAAATACCGTTGGGTATCAAGACTCAAGGGAGAGAAGTAAGCAATTGCAACAGGCGGCGAAAACACGCGAGACACGGAGGAGGAAAGTTCAATTGGATATCACACGAAAGTACAGGATTTGCTATTATAACTAGAAATTCATAATTAAATACGGTTACAAAGCGAGCGCAACTGCTCCAAACAGAAATTAACTCTAATAAATTAACGCGGCAGAATTGAGATTAAATTAAATTAGCGGAATTGCGCTTCAATACAGAGAATCTTAGAAGTTTCTTGTTATAAAATTTAGATGAAAAAATAAACAAAAGTATAAAGATAATCTAAGAAATTGGACTTGAAAAGTAACGAACTCGATAATTTTTCTTCCAAAGTATCGTGTCACAGTACACCTTGTATATCGATCGTGGTTTTATCAAGAACTTACAGAAAGTTCTGGCGATCCTCTAACCATGTGACGTAAACTATGTGAATTAGTGAGCGTTCCATCTGCGGCGCCGGGAACGAGGGGGTCTAATGCAATTTGACGTGGTATTCATGGCACTTTGTTGGGGATATCTTATTAATAATTTACTCAATTTATGCAGATCGTATATTGACAACTTTCCAACGAATCAACTTATCTCACGGAATTTTCTCTTATTTCTTGGTTCAAGATTATATACTTATATTGTTGTGCGAGTTTCTTTTTCCGAAGATGTCTCTTACAAAGTGGAAACAATTCGTGAAATGCATGAAGAAAGTAACTAGCCAGCTGAATTGTCCAGGAGCAATATAAACACACTTGCCTCGAATTTTACAAGATATAAGAAGTGCGTGTCTGCCGAGAGATAGACAATTACTCGAGTCTGTCTTTCATAGATCTATTGACTCGTGTTCTTTTGATACAGATTCGCACACTCGTCGGCCAAATGATCAAGTGATGCGCTTCCGAACGAGTGAGCGAAAACCGTACATTTATCGAACGAAATATTTCGAGTGGAGCATACATTTTAATGATTCTATTTAAACTCGCAATCGTCTAAACTGTGACATTTTTACACCGCGAATTGAAGGTTTACGACGAAAATACTCATGCTATATGTGGGATCGTTAACTGTTACAAGTATTTTAAGAATTCTTTAATTTGTTCAAAGATCATCTACTGAAGTGAAATAATTCGTTCAAACGTCACTTAACGAGTCTAACGTTCTTACAAATACTGAAAATGTTACGCGTTTTTTAATTATCTCTCGATGTAAACAAATTTGATTGATTGAAATAATTGAAAAGCAAAGGTTAAATAAACCTATATTTATCTTACACTGCAACCGATTGTTTCTTTCTTGCGAGAAGGTAAATTATGACGTAACACATTGTTACGCGAGTAATAGTGTCATTAACACGAAGAAGGTTACCGTTCCGCATAATCTTGGGTAAGGATTCATTAACCGCTTTTACTTTTATTCTCCGTCTTCGCCATTCCACAAACAAGAAAAAATACATTGTCCTAGTGATTCTCTATTCTTCCTATTTGAAACACACGATCGAGTCACTCAATTTTTTTTATTGTCATAGAGACGCTAAACGTCAGTAAAACATATCATAACTTTAATACTGGAGTTATACAAGTGTTAATGTGCAAAATTCGTTATGAATTAATAATATGCATAATTCCTATTCGAGCGCATTTTTGTTATTTCGTGATTTTCAAAGAATAAATGTAGTTTGAGAGATATAATTATTTATGAAATTTCAATTGCATAAAAATATCAAAATACTAGAAAAAAAATGAAAAGCATTATTCTTATAAGATTTATACTTGACAAGAAAATTCTCTCGATGATCCGTATATCTTTTCAATTGGATTCCTAATCAGACTGGTAAAGTGCTTGAATGTACGTCTAAAAAGTGATTCTACCCTACAAATAAAGTTATTTTTCAAAATTTGTAAATTCATTTTGCACAGAAATACTTTTAGTAACATTCAGTCTTCGATAATTATTATAAGTCACTTTACAATCTCGGCATCATCACCATTTCCACCAAAATTCTCACCGCAACTAATGGTAAGTTCTGCGGTTTCTCATGCATCGGCCTATTTGCGTAATCACGGTTGAAAAGAAGATGAAGATATGAAGTGTGTGAGGACATAAGTATCACAGCAAAAAAAAACAGATTTGTATCGAAATAAAGAGATGAGACAATTTCAACGAAACGACAGACAAATGCGTTTTTTTCCCTCGGTATAATAAGAGCTATTCCCTCCGATTGTATCGAAAGAATGTCCTAGTCGAAATATAATGATTAGTTACTTATAATGAATTATATTAAATATTGATGCCGAACGATATTATATTGTACACAGACACATATTGTATAGAGAATATTATTGTATTAATAAAGTGTTAAATGGTTACTTAAAATATTTCATGACTTCTTTCCATCGTCGGTTTCATGAAATAATGAGGAATTCTTTGTTCCTAACTTGGGATTCTTTATACTGGAATTTTATGATTAAAAAATGCATGAATTTGGTTTTCTGATCAAACTTTATACTTTGACTTTTTTAAGTATATTTTATTTTATTTTACACTTGATAGGTAGAAAAATGTCATTATAAGTATGAAGTATAAAGAATTTCTTGACACAGGTACGCGATATTAAATAGCATCATCGAGATAGCTCGATACTTTGAAGGCACCGAACGATTGATCATTATAAGCTAGAAAAATACTCTTTTGGTGCAGAATGTAATCACGCACATAATGAAATAAATTTTGAATCTACGCGTTAGTTTATACGTAAAAAATGAAATTATTTTTTTCAAAAGTAGGAATTATCATTATTAATTTTTTTACTTCATAAACATATCATAATCTTTTTGTTTGTATAAACCATTTGCAAATGGAAAAATAATCTCAAAATAAAATAACTTCTAAAAATATATACATATACAAATATATTATTTTTTGTCTTCTCCGGAAAAGAGAAGAGGCTATGTTTCATCATGTTACTACCAAAGTTGTTTTGGTAATTCGATATTATAAATCCTACTTGAATTTCTTTTACAATATTATAGAAATCCCGTAACGAGTAACAGGTCCTTAACTAGAGTAACTGGTACCGCTCTTGACATACTGAAAAATTCAAATAACGGTTTTTTGTGCGTGTCATTATCGAGTAGAAATGGCCGTTATTTAACAGATGCAATACGCAACTTTCGACTAGTATGAGGATTTGCCCCGAGGAATTAACATTCGCTTCATTTTTCTGTCGTCGTAACAAATTAACGTGAAAGTTAAAACACCGGTAGCTAGGTATCAGCGAGATCTGGGACATTCGAATTTTTTTCATCTTCAACAAATACGAAAGGTGTGACAACTTGCATGTTTACAGACACTAGGAGTGGGTACGTCAACTCCTTATCTAGACACATAACTTGTTTCTGAAACAAAAGAAATCACGAGATTGATAATGAATCATTTTTTGGCCGTTTACAATAAAATTATTGAAAATAAGTTACCTCTTCATTTTTGTGAAGTGATAACTTCATGAGTCCAGAATTTTGAATGTGTTTTATTTGTCGCTGTTCATTCAATGAAATCAGACTTACTCTGGAAAAGCAAAGCATAAATTTAGTATGAATAAGAATATTCAAGGAGTAAGTTTTCTTCGAATTTACCTTATCATAATGTTATGTTTGTTGTGATTTGCCTTTATTTGTTCAGAATCCAATTTATTGTTTCTTTTAAACCTTAGTGACGATGAGTCAAGATTGACAACTAGATCTAAGCCAAAATGAAAAGCAGTCCACCTCCATGAATGTTCTCCTGGCTTCTCTACACTTCTGGCACAACGAAAACACTCTTTCAAGAATTCCTCCTCTTCCATTTGCTTAGGACTGGAACAAAAACCGAATGAAAGTTCAGTTGTCTATATTTGAAACTTAATCAAAATACAATAATTCAAACATTTTTTTCAAGTGAGCAGAGTGACAGAGATTTTGTTCAGGAATCTAAGATGAATTACAGAAATTAAACTTATCTCCATAGTTTAAGTGAGTAAATACTTTACCCTGTGTCCTTATTTGCGTGAATTCTCAGAATATGAAGCCACTGTTCTTCGTAAGATTTGTACAACCACTTCTCAGGAATAATATTATCGTCTTTTAAGATTTTTACATCATGGTCATTAAGTAACAAATACTTCATCCTAAGTGCTTTAAATGGAGCACAGAACTCAATGCCTTCTTTTGTTTCCAGAAATGGTTCTGTCCAAGTATGATTTCTAAAGAACTCATCCACACGTATTGTTTCATCATTACTCTGTAAGTGAGCCCACAGCCTGTTTACAGGATAAAAAAAAATGTATAAAAATTTTCTTGTATAGGTTGTTCATTGTTGATCAATTATGATCATTTAACAGAAAACTTACCACACTCTTAACATCATATAAATGCAAAATTCGGTTTGTGAAGCTATTAAGTCTGGGCTGCCCACAAGTTCTGCCATCAAATCAGGAGATATTTCTTTCAAAAACGTATGATACAACCAGCCGTGCACCATGAGATTAACTTCTAGCCACCTTTTGCAAGTACTCATGACTTTTGGCACACCATAGGAAATTGATGCATTGTAATATGAAACTACAGTCTTTACATTCGTCGTCTCGGCCATTATTTCGGTACATTGGTCTATAAGACCTTGAAGTTGAAAAAGTGTCGCTGTTGCAAGAGTTGAAATCACATCTTTTGGTTCAAGACTAATCTCATCTTGATAGAAAGAGCCAAGTACTACAGAAAGAGCTGAAATAGAGAATTTACTATTGAATCTCCACTATAGATTGATAAGGCTAAAGAGATAGATTTATAGCTTCCAGTAAGGAGATGTCAGGTAATCTTATCCAATCAGATTAGGTTCACAAGAGTTACATCAAACTAAAGTTTTTCAGTGATGTCATGCACGGTGATTGCGAAAGATGCGTTGATGATTGTGAACTCATGATAATTAAGCGTATGGTTTCTCTTTCTATCTATACTAAACTTCAGCTTAGAAATGGAATAATTTGAACTTAAAATTTTTTTTCATTGTAAAAAAGCATATCGATTGTTTTTTAAACATTTATATTATTAATAATTGTATATTATTAATATAGTTAGAAGATTCCTGAAGAAATGCTTTTTTTACAAGATAATCCAAGTGAAATGAAATCCAAATAACTCAAATCACATGCTCATAACAATCAAGCTACTGATTGCAAATTCATGGACAGAATTGTAAGTACTGATGAGTATTTGCATTCAATGCCAGTTTTTGGACACACCTAGAGTTGTTTAGATTCAAGACCATAAAAGCTGAATTTCAATGTCATTCAAGAAGGTCTTAGAATCCCTAATATAGAAAAGTAGGTCAATCATGGTTGAGCTCATGCTTGACAAACTTTCACATTTTATTTTAAGAGTTCCTACTCAATAGTCCCTCTCCTTAACTGAAGATGTCACTTATATAAACAAAGCAAACAAGAAATGAAAAAATCTTACATTCAAGTGTGATGTTGGGGTCAGTAATCTCTATGGTAATTATCCTTTCGTTAGCTTCTCGCCAGGAACCAGAAAACATACTTTCAAAATAAGGACTCTGTAAAAAATTCAAATTTTAGTATAAATATAGACATTCTATGTTTGAATAGTTAAAAACTTATGATGAATGATTTTAAACAGAATAGTCAAATTGGAAAAAAGTTTGATCAAATTTATATTTTCAACTTGATAATTAACTATTAGTTGTTTAAAATTTTCAAAGTTTGAGAAAAATGGAGCACGATGGTGAATCAAATTTTTTTCTAGACTGCATCATGGACTTGCATTAGAATTTGTACCTATGCATTGGATTAAAGGACAATGCCCTCATTATTCAAATCAATTCTTCAATTGAGCCCGCAGTCTTACAATGTCAATATACCCCCCCTCTGCCGGGCAAGTTGCACCAGGCAAAAGAAATTACTTGGCATCGATTCAAAGGATTCGTTTTCTTTTTTTTCGTTCATGCAAGCGGCTCTGACATCATCGGTCAACAAACGAGACACATCCCGCTGCGGTGTAGCGCAGTGCGCGCGAGCCCATAAAAACAAAGGTCAATTACTTGGCTTATGTAAACTTTGTGTAGCCTCCAGGTTTTGCCGAGCATGAGGACGGTGATGTCGCTGCCCTTCTCCTCCTGGAACAGCGTCTTGTAGATGTACTGGGCGGTGCTGATGAGCTTCCTCCTGCGCAATGCAACAACAAGCAAACGGTGGTAATGAGATATATAGGAGAGGCGCGCGATGATGTCAGCCGCGCGAATAGGCCCGACGACGAAGGCCACTCCAGCGGCGTGCGTATTTTTAGAGGCTTACCGCTTCGGCGTCTGCAGGGTCCTGTCAATGAAGTTGTTCTCGGCTTCGAGCTCGTCATCCTCGATGCACTTCCTTTTCCGGTACACCGAGTTTACCGCACTGTTGGACGCAGACAGCAGTCTGCTACCGAATATGCCCATTTTCTTTGTCGTCGGCCAACGTGACCCGACCTATTCGCACCAGCACCAGAGCTATAGAACACCTGATAGCCACTGCGATGGCTGCGGCGGACCCACGCGCGCTAAAAGCCGAAGCAACCGAAAGCGAACTGCTGCTGCTCCGAACTAATGTGAAGTGTGAACTGATCACTGATGCTCAACGTAAACATTAGCTGCAGCCGACTATAGCGCCGCGCGAACCGCTGCTTTCTCTCTCTCACGCGATCCCCCCCTCCGCTGTATCAGTATGAGTAGACACACACACACACAGCCCCCCCATCCAGCTGTTTCGCTTGTTTCGGTGCGTGCGCATTCGGCCCAGGGCCGGAATAACTCGAATCTGCTCGAATCTCGAATTCACGTCTGCAAACCTCCGATGTGTATTGGATCGGCGTCTGGCGATAACAAAAAAAAACTTATCGTACCCTCCTGTACGTATGTGTATACCCATCTTATTTTCGTTAACTGGATCCAAGGTAGTTTGTGGATCGGAAGATTTCCCATACTGACAATCGGTCGATAATTTGAATCGTCGCGAGGCAAAAACAATCCCGGCAGTTTGCCGCAGAAATCTCTCTATAGTCGCACTTGTGGGCCACGATTCCGAAATGCAGTGGATACGGCACTTGCGCCTGCTGGTCAAAGATGGAAGCGCCGCGTTTGCTGTGGTTTGCTGAACACGTTGAAGCGATAAGTTTTCCTATAACGTTTGTACTGTAGTATAGCAGTCTGTAGCCGAAATCGTGGGTGTATCGAAGGCTTATCTTGTGGTCTCGACTCCCACACCACAGCAACACCAATTCGACGTTAATGCATCGCCGGGCATTCCGAGCCAAATACGATCCGTATACCGTTATGCTTACGCCCTCGGCAACCGGTCTCCCACAACAGTAGCATAATTATTGAACAATCCACAGGACCTAATGTGTAGTACGTACATGCATACATAATACGTACACATATTTTATATATGTATACAGATATATGCTTTCACGCTTGTACAAACAAATCTTATTCAAGTGCTTGAGTGTTATTTTGTGTGACCTGAATCTAAAATTCGCAATTTTGTCTGGCTCTGTTGTAGATTGTTATCATTGCTTTATTATCTTAAGGTTTTTTTCTTCTGTTCCAGATTGAGGTATTAGCTGAGCATGTTTCGAGGATAAAAAGGTGTATTTAACTGTTAAAATTGGCTTGTGAACACTTGACGTGGATAGAAAAGCAGAAGGAAAATGAAAGTTAGACCAAGAGTTTATTTTGACATAGAGGTGGGTGGCTTGCCCATAGGACGCATAGTATTTGAACTCTACTCTGACATCTGTCCAAGAACAGCTGAAAACTTCAGAGCACTATGTACGGGAGAGATGGGACTTGGCCTAACAACCGGAAAGCCCTTGTATTACAAAGGCATTGTTTTTCACAGAGTTATAAAAAATTTCATGATACAAGGTGGAGATTTCTCTGTGGGCAATGGAACTGGTGGTGAATCAATATACGGTGGTACATTCAAGGATGAAAATTTCACTTATAAACACGAAAAGCCATTTTTACTATCAATGGCTAATAAAGGAAAAGATACAAATGGTTCACAGTTCTTCATCACTACACAAGCCACTCCTCACCTGGACAATATTCATGTGATTTTTGGAGAAGTGCTGTCTGGACAAGAAGTTGTTAGTCATATTGAAGGACTCCCAGTTGACAAAAAATCTAGGCCCTTGCAGGATGCTAAAGTTGTTAATTGTGGTGAGCTTGTTCTCAAATCAAAGCATAAATTGAAGAAGAAAGAAAAGCATAAAGGAAAGGAGAGTGCTTCTAGTTCAGAAGACAGTGACTCTGAAAAGACTAAAAAGAAAAAGTCAAAGAAAAAAAAGTGGACAGAAGCTGAAGAGTGCAGAACTCCGGAACCAAAAAAGAATGAAGTTGATGATATGCCCCATCCATTAGTTTCTACAACTAAGATAGATCCTGATGAGATACCTGAAATACCAGCTAATAAATTTCTCTATCGAGCTGGTCCAAGTAATAATGGTAATCAGAGAACATTTGTTCAAAGTAGGCGCAAGAATTTTAGGAAATCTCCAGGAGGTAGGATTTTTAAAGGTAGAGGAATTTGCAGATATCGTTCTTTATCCAGAAGTCGTTCAAGGAGTAATACACCTCCCCACTGGAAACAAGCTCAGCAGAGAATTGTTAAGCAGTCTCAGTTACAAAAACAAAATGACAATAATGAGCCTGGATATTACCAAGGAGAAAACATTGAATTTAATGTACAAAACAATGGGAAATCAAGTAAAGATAATCAGAAGGATGCTGAGAAAGAAAACAGCCAAAAAAGAGAAAGAGGCAGAAGTCCAAAATCAGATAAACACCACAGAAGTTCAGATGATAAACGTAAGTCTCATCGAACACATCAATCCTCAGACCATGGAGATGACTCCAGGAATAGACATAGGTCTGATCACGATCGCCATCACAAATCACCAAACCGCAATGAACACAGTAGAAGATATAGAAGACATTCTCCTCGAGACTCATCATCTCGTTCAAGACGGCCTTCTCGTCGATCCGACTGAGACTCAAACTACTATGTAGAGACATAAATGATTCCGCCTGTGTTTATAATAATGTAAAGGACCTCTATGGAAAGAATGTATGCATTTGTTTTATTTGTGTGATCTTTATCTCTTCATTCATGGAAGAGAAAGGTTTTTTAATAATAATTCTTGCACTTTACAAAATTCACTTTAATTCACGAAATTTCTTACTACAAATATTGTTTTCCTACAATTTGTAAATAAATAGTTGGTAGTATATCTGGAAAATAGTATTTATTAAATTACTCCAAACCTACTTGAGATACTTTTACATTTTTTAATTTAATATACAAAACATACAAAAATAATTCAAAATGAACATTGTCGATTCCTCGCGCATGCGTCTTTTATCAGTCATGATTTGGGTTTCGTTTCGGTTTCGGCCTTTACTTCGGGCATCTTCGGGCTGGCGATATAGATGTATATGTCGGTGCATGCGTACAATGTACATACATACATACATGTTACGTAAAAAACAAGTGTGAATGTATATGTGCGTCTGGGAGGTTTCGTGATGGGCTACTGAAATTTCACCCTTCAATATTTAAAATATTTAATATCATGTGTTAAGAAATTTAAGTGAATTCTTTCTTCAAACGGTGTAATTAATTGTTGTATCTAAAGAGAGCTCTTGTGGTGTTTTGATTCAACAATGGGTATTTTTAGGTTAGGATAAAAGAAAATAATTTTATAACTTTATTATGATTATGAATGAAACAAGTTTAGATAAATATTCTTTGAGTTATAAATATACTTCTCAATTTATTGGTTGTCAATACATTTAAAATTTGAATAGTTTTTTCTAAACATTGTTATATTTAGTTTTGCAATCAAAAGCAGCATAGCAGGTGGTGCTGTTTTTTATACAATCCAAGAGGGTCTTTGGTCAAGCCCAGAAGAATCTGGGAAGATTTACAATAAACTGTACAATAATATTAGTCCCTTACTACAGAAAAATGTACCTCCAGAGGTGTTACAGGAGGTGAGTTCTGCTTCATGGAAATTTTAGCAGTTTCAAATTAAGTTTTGTGACAAATGATATTAAAATTAAAGATCTTTTCAATTTCTAGTAATACTGATAGTTAATTTAAAATCTTTATCATCAAACTCATTATGTATATGTTGTGTCTTCTATAATACAACTAATTTCATTATTAAACTTTTTACAGATTCATCACTTACCAAATCCTTCAGATTTGAAAGTGTGTGCAGCTATTTATTGGAATAAAGGAGTCAGAGCTAGTGTCCAGTTCATCTCAGATATACCAGCATATGTTTCAGATGGCATTGATAAAATCCAAAAGGAAATTGAAAGAAGTAATTTGAATAGTGCAGCTACAAAGTCTATAGAATCTAAATGAACTAATTGATAATAATTATTTATTCTTAGGTAAAGTTTTTGCAGTTCATAAAGTAGAACAGAAGTAATGAATTCCTGTATATATTATTGTGACCATGAGTTGAAACTGTTATATTTTTTTTATTTTCCAAATTTATTGTCCAAGTGAAAAATAAATGAACCTCTGCTTTAATAAAAAAATATGTTACCATTATTACATTATTTTTTGTTAAAACTCAAACTTTTTAATACTTCTGTAGAGGTTGAGAATGGGAAAAGATAGATACCTATTATATTTTCTTTATTTATATTACGAAAAGAATATCGTTTAAAAAAGCTTCTTATACAGCAATTTACATGAGCTAATTATTCGCATCATCTCCAACAATCAATGACAGTTCATTCTAGAGAGTTTTTATCTATAATTAAATAAATTATACTCATATTCATTTCATATGAAGTTTCAAATACATCTTTTTACATATCATATATCAATCCAAGAATTTGATAGTTATAATCAAACTTATTACAATCTTGGATTCATCTTTTAAGGCGATGATTAAATATATTTGACTCCAATCTATGTTATTAACAATATTTTCATAAATATCCATCTATCATTCTTACATGTATTTATAGCAATTTTATTTCTGAGAAATCATTTTTGTTAAAAAAAGTCATAAAAAAAGATTGGAAGCCAAAATGAACAAGCGATCCCAAATTCTTAACTGATAGAACAAAATGCCAAATATTTATCTAAGGGGAACTGAAGACATTGATGTCATTGACGTCAATGATGATGGCCCAGAGCTGAGATTGAGTTTTTCCAAATCTTCATCAGCTTTGTTATTCTTGAAGTCTTGTTGACAGTAAAGGAATTTATTCCATTCATCCATCCTTGGATGTGCCAGTTGCTACAATTAAAATAGGATAAAAAAGTTAGAGTAGAGTAAAAGGCTCCATTAATCAGTTTTATAGTTGAAACTCGTAAAAAATGAACATAAAAAGGAAGTGTTCCACCGGGTGATGGCGCAACGGACACAGTCCATGGCCAAAAAAAAGAAGAAGAAGAAAAAGGAAGTGTTAAGATCGGACTACAATTAATTTGATACAAAACCAAATTTCGTCGAAGATTCGAAAATTGAGAGTTAAGAGTTCCCGAGTTAACTTTTGGATAAAAAATAAATTATTCTTACTTCAGCAACGTCGTACACCCAAATCTTCCCACTATCATCGCCAACTGTAAGATGCAATCCGCTCGGCGTCCACGAGACTCTGTTCAATGCTGGGAACCCGTCTACGATAACACTAGCGGTAGGAACTTCAGTGTCTTGATTAAGGTTCCATAGGTCGAGTCTACCGGAGTCATCGACGGCAGCGAAAACAGCCGGGTGAGTCGGCGACCAGGCGACGTCGTACACGTAGTCACTGTTGTGTTCAAACGAATACAGAGGCTTGTTTTCCTTCAAACTCCACAGTTTAATAGTCCAGTCGAGGGACGAGCTCAAGTATAAGTGCGAGAAGTCAATTCCACCCGGGACTGCGTGCGTGTCGACTCCCGTGATGGGCCCTTGATGGCCTTCGTACGTATCAGTAACTCCGGCTCTCGTACCATGTCGACAAGCTAGATAAAAGTTGTGAAAAATAATCGTATAGTCTTCAAATTTCTGCTCAAAAATAATTTACCAAGAAAGCGTTTGAATAATTACCAGAATAAATGGAACCATCTTCACTACCAACTACAAAATTATTTACATCTCCACTGGGGAAAGCGAGTTGTGTAACGGGTATTTGTTTGGACTGCTTGTTTAACAGTTCCAGTGTCTCCTGAGGTTGAGATAACATGTCCAAACTCCAGGAACACAGCTTGCCATCGGTCGATATACTGATCAAGTTATGCGCATTCTGTGTACCAACTACTTTCAAACAGTAGACCGGATGCTGGAAAATATTTGTTGATTTTTAGAACAATGTTTTTCCCTTGTCAGTGGATTATAGGGTAATTCATCGAATGCACGAAAAAAACAGTTAAATGTTAAATATTTCATTCGAAGAATAGACTCAAACGAAAGACACTAACATACATGGCCCCATCAAAACTCCACTACCGATTTTGTTGATGAAATTGTATTTGAAAGTTCTCGGCCCCGAAAACGTTTTATAAGTCAATTAGAAATTTCGACTTACTCCAAAAGTCAGCAATTAAAAAAAAAAGTGTTCCTGTTTGTGGAGCTGTTCAACACAGTTAAAAACACACAATTCAATGATATGGTACTAACAGTGTGCGCAGTCGCTGATAAGGGGGTACGTTGAATGGGTGTCCTCTTTTGTACCCTGTTGTCCCAGAGCACGACTTGGCCGGAGTAGGTGCCACCGAGTATGAGGTTCGGGTGAAACCTGGCGAAGGTGGTTGACATGACCGGCGATTGACAGTGGAAGATGAACTCGGGCGTCGTCTTTTTGAATTTCGTGTTCCACACGAGGCAGACGCCGTCTGGGTCGTTGGGCGTGTCCTCGTTGTTGTGGTAAGCGGCCGCGAGGAGCTCGGGGAACTGGGGCGACCAGTCCATCGCGGTGACGCAACGGTTGCGCGACCAGCGCTCGTCGTAGAAGAAACGGTTCAGCCACAGACACTGATGGCTCTTGTCGTCCCTGCAATTTCACGGTACTTTCTTAATTCGTATGGGATGTTGGTGGAATTTATAGATTCAAAATGGTTCAAGTAAAGCTCTCTAGTTCATAAGGTACTTTGAATGTAAGCATGAAGAATTAAACAATAATTATTAACCCAAGTTTCGCATAAGTTTGGTAAGAGTTTGCAGCATGAAAGTTTGGCAAAACTAGTCCCGCAGGACAATCCCAAACTTTCGCCTGAACTCCTCAAGTTTTGTGAAAATTTGCGGAAAGATGGCAGTAAATTGGTGCAAGTTCTTTTCATAAACTTGATGAGTTTAGGCGAAAGTTTGGCGAAAGTTCAAGATTATCCTACGGAAACAGTTTGGCCAAACTTTTTACGCGTCAATTTACTCACATTCCATCGTCTCCATCCATAGTTCCCGTGTAATCCGTGTAAATGTCGACTGTCTCGGAGAGCGCGCGTTCGACGAGCCTAGTCGTCCTATCAATGAAGCGCTTGAAGTCTTCTGACAGCATTATCATCTGCTTTTCTTCTTCGCTCAGTTCTCTAACTGCTTGAAAAATCAATCAAATCACTTCGAAAAATATTCTCCAAATGTTGTTTACAAGGCTGGCAAGACTGAACTGAAGAAATTAGAGTGACTCTAGGATGAGATGCTCATCCTGTTCGGACAATATAATCCTGTTCGGTCCAAAAGCATCCACTGTATGTGCATTCTATCCTAGGTTCTTACAGTTCTTACAGAACCCAAGGAGGCACAAGTCGAATGGATTGTTGTTCTTATAGCTCAGAATTTGTTATCGAATCCTTCATATGGCCAAAGTCATATTGCATCGGAAGCATTAGATCTCAAAAAAGAACATCCAACTCGAAAGGGCACATGTACCACTTAATTGGCTTGTAAGCGCCTCATTTTATTTAGATTAAAAAATCGATCGGAGATAAACTTCTTTTACGTCACTCTGAACTTATTAATCGATCAAACGGTTAGTTCAGAAGGTCCCGAGATTCATTCATACTCTCTTAAATCCTTACAGTGAAAAATCACTGTAAGAAGGTGGATAATAAATTAACTAGATTACAGTGAATTTCTTATGGAACTAAAGTGAAAATTCACTTTAGTTACATAAGGAAGTCACTGTAATCCAGTAAATTTGTTATCCATCTTCTTACAGTGATTTTTCCCTGCAATGCAGTGGTTTTTCACTGTAAGGATTTAAGAAAGTAGGTTCCGAATGGTTCTACTCAAAGGTAATAGAATAACATGCGATAACTGCAGTTACAGTCCCAGCCTTGTTGGCGCGTATAAGCAGAATCATTCGAGAAACTCACCCTCCTTGGGCTTCTCTTGCTGCTTGTCCTTCTCGAGCTGAGTTATGGCGGGTTGCACCTCCTTGACCTGCGGCAGGCCGTGGGGCAGTATGCCCGGGGGCAGTTTGCTCTGGAAGCCGTCCATGTGAGGCAGGCTGCTCTCCTCGTCCTCGGCTTGGCCATCGTCATATGTCAAAACTGTGGTGAATAAGTCGGTCCCGAAACTGGCGACCTCCCGGGTCGCCCTATATTCTAACTCGCAAATTCAAATTCTCGCTCTACCCTACTCATACGCATACTTATATACTTATCATGTCTCCGTTATCTATATATAGTACACATCTCAAGGCATAACAACGATTTCGTACAGTTCAAATCTTTGAAATCATGATCAAACAATAATAACGACGTTACTGAATAATAATATGAATACTATGTGTAATGGTAAACTATAGATACCAAATAGTACAACGGATTTCGAGGGGAGAAGGTAAATTAAAATTCAGCTACGAAATGACAAAAAAAAAATCGGGCAAAATAAAACTTTAACTACGGTAAGATTTTGATACTCCTACATAGGGTTCACTTGAAAGCCGAGAATGACAGTGAAATTTCATGCGCGAACTGTCTATAGTTGAATTGCACCAGGTGGATGCTATAGATCGGTGACGTAGGCCATTGCGTCATCGATGCAAAGGTAAAGAGAAACGATCATCGAATGCTGAGTAGGTGCATGCTTTATTCGATTTTAACCCATTAGCGCCCAAACGGCCTCTCGACGGCCGTTTTTTTGAGCGATAGATTTCATATGGTTATAATGGTTCAAAAAATTTGGGAAGAACATTTTCTGGTGCAAAATTTTGTCAGCTTTCCGATCCCGTTACTTTTATCTCGATTAAATGAACGCCCTCATTGTTATAAACAATTGATTGCAAAAAAACACAAAATTTCGAGTCAAAATATTTTTTGTGTCAACCGTAAAACATGGAAACCGGTCGCAACGAACCCCGGGAAGTGAATTTCGAGCGTCCATAGACCTTAAACTAAAAGTTGGCATAGTTTTAATTGTTCAAATTTATTTTTGGAAGACCCAAAATGGCGGCCGACCGAAAAAATTGTAGCTTTCAACTTGGAATTGTTTTTCTCAAAAACTATGGGTCAAATCAAAAAATTCTTAAGAACAAAAAAGTCTTAGAATCAACTGAAGAACACTCTTGAATTTTTTCGGAATTTTTTGATGAAATTTTTCAAAATTTTGATTTTTCAAATTCTCAAAAAAACGCAAATTGCTTAAAAACTTCTGAAAAAATTTGAGAATGTTCCTTGAGTAATTTTAAGGCATTTTGTACTTATAATTTCTTTTTATTTGATCTATAGTTTTTGAGAAAAAAAATAATTAAATTATTTTTTTGAAATTTTTCTGTACGTTTCTTAGCCGGCAAATCGAAAAATTTATAAGAACAAAAAAGTTTTAAAATTACTCAAAGAACATTCTCAATTTTTTTCAGTAGTTTTTAAGCAATTTGCGTTTTTTTGAGAATTCAAAGAATCAAAATTTTGAAAAATTTCATCAAAAAATTCTGAAAAAATTTAAGAGTGTTTTTCAGATGATTCTAAGACTTTTTTGTTCTCAAGAATTTTTTGATTTGACCCATAGTTTTCGAGAAAAACAATTCCAAGTTGAAAGCTACAATTTTTTCGGTCGGCCGCCATTTTGGGTCTTCCAAAAATAATTTTGAACAATTACAACTATGCTAACTTCCAGTTTAAGGTCCATGGACGCTCGAAATTCACTTCCCGGGGTTCGTTGCGACCGGTATCCATGTTTTACGGTTGACACAAAAAATATTTTGACTCGAAATTTTGTGTTTTTTTGTAATCAATTGTTTATAACAATGAGGGCGTTCATTTAATCGAGATAAAAGTAACGGAATCGGAAAGCTGACAAAATTTTGCACCAGAAAATGTTCTTCCCAAATTTTTTGAACCATTATAACCATATGAAATCTATCGCTCAAAAAAACGTCCGTCGAGAGGCTGTTTGGGCGCTAATGGGTTAATAAAGAATTCGAGAATCATTTTTCGAATACCTGACGGAAAACTGATTTTCATTGCGTGGACGATAGTCCTTGAAGCAATAGTTATATTGAATCGTACTTTTCTTAGGCAAAAATATAACGAAAATTTGTACGATGAGATTCAACGATTTGTAATGCTTAAAATTATTAAAGCTGAAATACAAACAGGGCTTCTGTAAAGCGATTATTAAAATTCTACAAACAACTTTTCACGTTCTCCATCAAATCGATAAAAAATTAACATTTGTTTATATGGACTACTTTTAAGCGTTAAATGTTTCAAATAAACGAAACGAAAAAAAGTACGTAAATAATAATCCCAAGAATTAATGGAGAAATTCGATTACTCGTGAGATCGGAAAATGAAGCAGGAGGTGTAAAAAAAAGACAAAAATGCAGGGATTTAACGCAGCTTCCTGAGTCTCGTGGCGTTCAATGGAAGTGGCAATTCATATCGGGAATCAATTCCACGTCTTGGAATTTTTTTCAGTTTGCTCGTTGGGAAAGAACATGCTGCGGAGTACTGGCAGGTGTGTTTTTTGAGAAATGTGCTTTTTCGTGTTGGAAAAGAAATAAACAAAACGTGTCATAAAGAATAGTGGAGCATACAATAAAGAAGGTTCAATACTAAACATGCCAACAGAAAAGAACAGAACAGAACATATTTAAAAGCAGAGAGTTGGAAGTACTCAAAAGGCAATTGGCTAACATAGCTCATATTTTTCTTTCGTTTATATATATAAAAAAAAAAATAAACTATAAGCTCATGCATTGGGTGTTTGTATGGGATTTGTATTAAAATAATACTACGGAAACGCAGTAGTACAGAAAGTTTTCGCAGTAAATGTAAGCATCATTAGTTAATCATAACTTAATGACTGCTGATTCTAAAGGTATATATAAAAATAACCATTGGTTAATTTTTATTGTTATACTAACTAATGCAATTTATTTTCTAAAACTCAATCTTTTGATAACCGAAACCATAAAAAATTATCCGTTCGTAGGAACACTCCACAGCTTGTATGCAACATACAATTTGGGAGGAAAAAAACCATCTAAGTATTAAAGGCGAAAATAGAGAAAAAAGAAAGAAAAAAAGCACTATTGACTCACGATTTTTTACAATTTTACATCGTGAATTTTTATCTTGATAATATTTAAAGAAACCGAGTCCAAATCAGTCTTTTTAATTAATAGAATTTTTCAATCCATATTTTCTTGAAACTCGGTGTCAACTTATTTTTTCTTTTGTTCAACTTTGAGCAACAAAATAATTCAATTGAACAAGTTGCGATCATATGTATGCGTAAACTGGCAAACAACACGAATGAATAAATCATGCCATAGAACTATTAAAAAAATCCAATTATCAACATTTACACGATACAAAAACACTATTAATACGTCGAGTTTCATTGAGATTCACCTACCTGTGAACTCGTCCTCCCATTCTAAACCGGGGTTTAGATTGTACTCGTCTTGAATAAAGGAAAAGAAAAAGTCAATCAATACGAGATCATCATTCTGCATGAAATCCTATCTTTCTCAGAATACTATCGATGCTTTTATTGAAGCTATTTCCTAATAGCTATTTCTAATTGAGAGTAAGATTGATATACCTCAAATATAAACCATGCATGAGATTACTCATAATTTTGAGAATGAAGTATGAACTACTATAAATATATTAAACATGAATTGTTTACAATATGCATTGATATTGAACTGAGAAGGTAGGCGAATTAGTTTCTTCCGTAAGAAGAACAAATCTAGAGTCACGGTCGCTTACATAATATAAAAGGTGTTGTAAATTAACATCAGCTGACTAATAGAACCAATTACACAAATTTTTCTATAGGATAACTAGGCTAAACGTTTGAGAGAGTTAATGTTAATTATAAAAGTTTCTGAACATGTGAATGTTCAGAAACTGTTCCGTTCGTATTTTACGAGTAACTGAAATAATTTTTTTGATACTGAGTACGTCAAGTTCGACTTCTCATGCTTTCATCACGTGTGCGGAACACCTGATTCTCGCACGCTATGCTTCATTGTAAAGTAGAGGAAAATAGTTTCTCCCCATATTCACGCACTGCTTACAATACGTCAAAACATTAGATTATACGCTGTTCGCACAACTTGATGTATGCTTCTGAAGTCGAACCTTCTCGTTATTTAACAATTGTTACATAGATTTTTCAAATTGTTTAATCAACATCTTTTATATTAATGAATTATCTTGTTAATAAACCGGTTGAACACGTATTAGCATGCAAACATTTTCCTTAACTGAAGCGATTGCATATATAAAATCCCTTCTTTTTCGGAACATCAACATTAAATAATTGTGTAGACATACATGATTAGTGAGTTAATAAACATATATACATATTCCAATATTTTTTCTCTTAGATAAAAACATTATTTGGATTATATTACATGATAAATTGATGAGACACTATTTCCCATTGATAATTATATTATTTTCTTTAGCGAATAAGAATTAATGGAATCCTTGGTTACCGAAAAATAATCCGGGGTAAAAAATTATGTTATTATCAGTTATTTTTTTTTTGAAAATAACTTTTTTTGATTTGAATATATATTCATCAAACAATTTTTATTCTTTCTTTTGGTGATTTAATTTTACCATTGAGATTCTTAGGGACAAAAAGATAAAAAAAAATTAACTTAAGAAATAGTTCTCTTCCAACAAAGTATCGCACGTCTTTTTGAGACCTAAAAACTCTTCCGACAATCATTTTCGCGCATTAGTATACAGCCATTGATTTGAAGAACGACAAGGAGAACCCAACACCTCATTAATAGTTCCCTGTGTCCGTAGTTAGTATGAGTATCCTCACCGTAGCAGTTAGATTCCCATAAACGAAAGTCTATAGTAATGTCTATACGCAAATAGTAGATGAAACAAAAGTTGAGTACTCTGGAAGGTGCGTTAAGTAGTGACAAGAGTTACTTTCATCTATCGTCCTTGAAGTAGAGGAAAAAGTTCATTTCAATTTAATTCCTGTATTAAATTTGAATTGTATCAATAAATAATCAATAAATATATATTTTAAACTGGATTGTGAGTATATACGATGTCGCTGACTAATTATTTAGTGAACGAGTAATAGATTTCACCTATTTAGAAGTTAAACTTAAATTATACGAATCACTTCAAAAGTTTCAAATATTCGCCGACTTTTTCCAACTTGATAGAAATTAATAATCAAAATTATAGTTTTGTAAGGCTACTTTTATCAAATAAGTATATTTTTTGAATAGCTAAAATATTTTGAATAAATATTTAGAAAATAAAAAATATTATAAAAATATGTGCTAATAAAGAATAATTCTGTTAATTTTTTTTCACAGTACAGAACTATCCTGATGGTAAACTGTAGTATAAAAATATATGTCTACAGACTGCATATAAAAATAATGCACGACTCATTAAAAAGTAATGTTTATATAAATATATATGTGTTTCAGTTATTTTGACAGGTTAATATCAGATTCTTCTACGGTTAATTTCACATATATATTATTTTATGCTCAAATAATACACTCGACTCGAATCAAAACAATATCAATGGACTTCACTTTCTAAAGAATATTCTAAAATAGGCAAGTATTCGTCAGTACTAAGACTATATTGGGAAATAGAACCAGGTTTGAAAGTTGTGATTTTTTGTTTATCGACCGATTTCGGCTTCTTAGTACTCGAATGAAAAAAATTAAAATGGTGATTGTGATACTCTTTTTCAATTGAATAATATTAAATACAAATTATTGCAGTTCACTATTCTGCGATAAGAATTCGTACTTTGTCAAATTTTGCAAGCTTGATACATCCTAACTAAAACATAAATTTAAAGAGTCTTCAGTAATATCTTTAAAATTCCATGAGGACTTGGAAATATTTGATAGTTTTAAAAGTTCATTATATCTTTGACATGTTTCATGTCAGACTTGTGTAACATACTTTTTGTCACTTCTTGTTTTACCACGTAACAGATATTTTTCGTACGTTTCCTCTCGTCCGTTTGTACAATTTCGACTATTGTCTTCAATCTAATTCAGAGTTTCAAATCATCCCCCAATTGAATCACGATGAAATAACAAAATCACAGACAGTTATGATAATAATATTCGAAAAGCCTGATTGAATATATAAGTTTCGACATTTTCAATTTCATACCCTTTTAAAACTGTTCAGCTTTTGAGAAAATTAACTATTTCAACCTATACATATAATCGTATAAGAACAAGAAAAATGTGTGACTTACCGTAATAGTCGAATGCATGAGCTGAGAAGGACAAGGAAAAAATGTCACTAGATTAGAATCCTGTCATGAGTGCTTTACTTATTCAAAGTCATCTACACTCAATGTAAATACCTTTAAAGTTTTAGATATATGATTTGGAGGATTCTAATTTGGATTATGAACTCATCAAAATTCGTTTTTTATCTCAATTTTTTCCATTATTCATTCTGGTTTAGCAATTCCGAATAATATTTATAATAACTCTTGGAGTTTTTGATGTTCTAAAAAACGGGTCAATATGAGGTTGATAAATTCACTTGATTTTGTGAGTACATCGAATGTAGATAAGTACAGGAAAGTGCAGATTTATTTCGCATAGTGCCGGGATAAAATCAGCGCTTCGGAGGAAACGTACATATTCAATGTGAAAATTTCCTACGATTCTTAAAAATAGAAACCAATCAATGGAAATTGCACAGCTTCTCTGAAGTATCAATTGTTTTTTCTTCTTCTAAATGATCATATTAAAGATGATAGTAAATATGTAGGTTTTTAGCTGTTATTTTTTAACCTTCATGCTATGTCACAGCAAAAATATTGCACATGCATCAGCGCTTGATAGTTTTACGTCTGTTATTTTTTTTATAGATCCTTAACAATTTTCATTTTCGTTTAGTACGGCAGATTAAGTTTTAGTAAACTGGACACTTTTTCAAAATATGATTTTTAGGATTAAAAGAGTAGAAAACTCAACATCGTATAAAATTCATGAAAATAATTCATTATATGGCAGATTATCTCTTCAAATTACTTTTTCATGTTCAGTAATAAACCAAATTTTGACAATTCAGTACATTATAGAATCACGGAAGAATGACAATAAACTTATAGAATGTTTCGTTAGTTTGATGCAATTAGAAAATGCCTAAAATCAAATTATCAGTTTTTTTAATGAGAAGAAGTAGAAGACATTAATTTGATTGAGCGTGAGATTCTAAGAACAATCAAAGAACACACATCAGATAGATATAACAAAAAGATGTCAGATATATCTGATGTCTGACATATATATATATATATATATATATATATATATATATATATATATATATATATATATATATATATATATATGTATACACGGTACAGCTTTTATTTATAGTGCAGCTTTCTTCTTATGCTTTTTCGTCCCAGCGGCAGTAAAGTGCCTACTTTGCGTCCTGGCGTTTGCAAAGAATGGCACTTTTCTGCCGCGGGGTACGAAAAATAGTATATGCACCTCGCTCATCTAGGCTATTTCGACACGCGCAAACTTGCAATCCTCGCTGCGCTCGGATCGCAAACGTTTTTCGTGCCGAAATCGCCTAACCTCGCTCGGGTGCATAATATACTATTATTAGACTCAACATACTTTACTCGTAAATAATAAAATTAAGGTATGGTTAAATTAAGAAAAAAATGTCCTTTTTCCATTTTCTTAAAGGTTTTTAGAATTCAACATGTAGTGAATTAAGACATTCATCTTAGTATTAACTCCGAAATTCTTAACTCGACCGTTTGGTTTTTAACTCTGAAAAGTGGGAGATTTATTATAAAACATACGAGAAATGAAAGAATAAAGTTAATAAATATCTTGTCACACTTATACCCACCCCCTAAGTTACTCCAGCATTCATGAGCTATTTTCATAAACATCGATAATGCGTTTATGAAAATAAGTCTTGCATATAATTAATTATGTTGATGCTAAATTGACTTAGCAAGGTGAGTACATACATAATTTTGTGTGATAATTTATTCAAATTCAAAAATTTGTTGTGATTTTTTTTTGTTTGAAGTGTGACGGATGGAATCGTTAATTTGATTAGTGAATGAATATAATACAGAGACAATGAATTCATAAAGAAACCCGAACACCATGAGGAAAACAAATATTCTCTCCCCTAAAAGCAGGCGTGTTATTGATAAAAATAAAAGTAATTTACTATTTTACAAAGCATACTCATTTAATAAACTAAGAGAGAAAATAATTATCAAAGCTGAAAACAAATTACAAATTAACGTAAAAAGAATTCTTACTGATTCAAGGAAAATTAATAAGTTTTCAGCTGTTTACACGTGATATATTACAATCGAAATTTCATTTAGGCATCAATTTTGAGTTTATGATGTACAAAATATGAAATTTTACGATGTTAGTGAGAAGCCTTAAATCAAATGTTAAGTAATTTAAGCTGATTATCGAATCCCTTTAAAAAAATGATTGACAGAAATTTTTCAGTATAGATTTTTGGTTTTATTGAAGTATGAATTCAAGTAAAATGATCGTATAACAATGATTAATTAATCAAATCAAATGTGAATTGTTATGATGAAAGATGAAATTAATAAAATCTTCATACCTTTAAACGCTTAAAAAAAATAAAATGAAATCTGAAACATTTCTGTCACATCCTTTTTATCCAGCATAGTGCATTTTGAATATTTACTCAACTACTATATAGAGATAACCACAGTGATACGGTTACAATATATATTTATATAAATCGCATAGGAACAAACAAAGTGAAAAGAAGACGAAACATACATAGGTAGTTAGGTGTAGACCCACCTTTCCTGGGACGCCACCAGTCGGTCTCATAGTAGCCTGCGGAGCAAGAATGAGTTGGTGTTGATGTCGAACAGGAGTTGATGGTGTATGTGGAAGAGGAGGCGGACAGTCCTTTGTATTGTCGGCCAACACCCATAATGGACCGTTATTTGTTATCGCAGGACAAAGGTAAGAGAGAGAGAGAGATTCGCGCATATGCATATTTTAATTATCAACATAACAACACCATAAGCGGAAAGTCGGGAAAGTAATTTCTGTTTTGTTACTCTTATAACAATTTTTATTTTTTCTTACTCATTCTCTGTTAATGTTGATTATCGAGGGGATCCGCGCCAAAACCCAAACTTTGCTATTGATTTGTAAAATATTGTCCACACCCTTTGCATGATACTTTACTCATCAATAGCAATTTTTAGTAGAGATATAGAATTACTTCTTAAGAATAAGAAATAAATGAGAAAAATTTGTGAGTAGTGAAAAAACACATTGATCAAATTAACAAGATGAGATTTTAGCTCGACATATTAATTAATTATTTGGAAAATTTATCTCATCATATCGATTTAATCATTTCAACACAAGTTTGTAAGAAAAGTGTTATTGTTATCACATGTAAACTTGCTGTGTAAAAGGTCTCCAGAATTTGTTTTGTGCTAATCCCTCTGCCATTTCCTTTTCCGACTCTCACCATAGTTACCGTGCGTGTAATACATAGTGATTTATTAATTTTATTAACAAAATCAACCCTGTTAATTGCCCTTTACCTTAAGAACCAAATGAAATTACCGAATCAATGATGACAAAGAATAAACTAAACTATAATAATGTAACATGTGTACGAAGTATATGAGTGTACCTCAATGCTTACATATTACGATTGTACCCGCGGAAGGATATGTAATTCAGCATTATTTACACATTACACATATTGTTAGATTAACGAATTATTCTGATACTCAAATGGTATACTTATCATAGTGACAAACTGTTAATATCAAAGATTAAATAATCTTACCATATGAATCTACGGAAGGACTACATAATATACTTTCAAATAGTTCTACCAAAATTCCATTTTAGATAAGAGATTTCAAATTTATACAATTATTTCATAGCCTGATTTTCAATGCACAATTTAATAGAGTTAAATTCATTTAAATGGAGTGATAATATATGGCTAACGTTTTTTAAAAATTATGAATTTATTTATTAAATATCACCGCCATTATTTTGGTTGTTTTGAAGTAAATATTATATTGACTAATTCTATCAATACAACAATTATCATTATCGAGCATCACCATTGAGTTTTTGAAACTCAGCTCGCGAAGTTTCGAAGATTTGTAAGTCATATTTAGTTGTATTTAGTGTGATTCAAATGAGATTTGAAAAAACATGCGCCGTCGTGAGATAAAAACCTGCGAATAGTAAATAAGATACTTAAATACGATTACCACTGAACAGGTGGTCCAAAATATTTTGTATACCTCGAATCCAGATAATTTTTGCCGTAGTTTCGTGTATCAAATTGACTATTCGCATGTACAATAATTTTTGTGTGAATATGTAAGTTTCCTCGCCAATGAAAGGTACTTTAAGTAAATTTAATCATATATATAATATCTATATATAATTATAAAAGAAGATCGAAATGAGTGGCAAATCCAATTACTAAAAAATTGAAAATTTCTCGTTCTATCATACGACAGATGGTCAGTTATTTTAAGAACGTGCAAAAATTCACTATGAAACAAAATGAACCGTAACTTGTTTTATAAATTATAACTTTGTATACATGATAATGCACGAGTTATCAATTTCGATTATGAAATTTGCCAATCACTTGTATTCAGATATATTAAAAATAGTTTCAAATACATCATTTCACACTGTAACTAATAAAAATAACAGTAATTGAATTCAAAAAGCTAATATAATTGACTGGTTGGTAGAAGAATTTTTTCATACTACTGCCATATTTATTAGGATCAGCTAAAATGTGTGGTATAAATGAATTCAAGTAATCCAAAGAAAATGATTTGTGAGTGTGAAATATGAAATCATGAAGAATTTAATCAATTTAGTATCAACGTTTGAGCAAAGAGTAAGTATGTTTTAGACACAATTTATGTTATGTATTTCTGTACATTTTTTCCAACAGAGATCGATTTCTTTGTGAGTAAAGATAAATATAAGATTAACATATAATAAGTACAAGTTGAGTTTGGTAAAAAGGGCAGTAGCCATTTTTGAAAATTGAAGAATGAATTTTGAGTCGCACTTCTCCAAGGGGGAATCAATGTCAATGTGTTGATGTTTAGTGTGTCATGAAATTATATTATAAAAACATCGTGAATTACATTAAAAGAAAAACGTACTCACCGTCATGGGACGCGTGGACAACTGCAGCAGTTTGTGTTTGCTTGGTATAGACAACTGGCTCTTTGGGTGGAATGTTCGTGTGAGCTACTGACACTATCGTGAGATCGCGATTCCGTTTTTTTGGTGCGCTGTTTATTGTTTTAGCGAATTAAATTCATTTATATTAATAGATATTCATTTTAGTAAATTATTTTGTCCATTAATGACACTCTAGGTAATGCGAGTAATATTATTTCAAAAACATTTTGAATGAAACTTTTTCACATTTTCAACTCATCTTGCCTAAAGTGTCACTCTTAACAGTAAGCTGTGATTTCATTTTACCTCTGTGCTGAAGTAATACTACTTGGTTGTAAACTGGTATCTGGAGTTGCAGTCACACTTTGGTCTGGAGTAGTTATGGAATTACTGGATAAACTTGATAGTACCTCTAAAATGATAAATAATAAATATTACAAATTGTGAAGACATAGCAGCCTGTAAATGTACAAAGTTACACCAGTACCTGAAACTGGTGCAACGCCAAGTGATGATAGCATCGCATCCAGTTCTTTGTGTTGATCTTTATTTGTACTAGTACCGGACGCTCGAATTTTAGCATCTTCAATCTAGAATTTAAATGGCAAGGGTAGTAATTGTTCGGATCTCTTACCAGAGTAACAAAATAATTCTCAAATACTTACATCTTTTTGTTCTTTCTCTTTCCTTCTCCTCTCTTTTTCTTCTCTGATTGCCTGTAGCTTCGCCTTCTTCCTCTCCAACTCTGCCTTTCGGTCAGACATCATGGCTTATAGTACCTGATTAATGAGACACAATTAATAATAAGTGTCTTTACACCAACTTTATCAAAACCCAAAAATTTATGTGGTGCAGCAATAAAACTAAGATCATTTACGCTCAACAGACCAAGAGTATGGTGAAACATTCGCTCGAGAGAGAAATGCAACAAAGACCAGAGTTTTAAGAGTCACGCAAACCCTGAACATGTAATTGACAATTGGTATGCGCAAAATCATTACTGAGATCCAACAGTATAAATCTGCCAAACCAAGATGATTCCCTGTAACAAAGCCCATCAATAAAACCTACCGTATCCCGCATTAGTTCGAAGGAAGAAAAAATCCCGGAGACGCGAATATCGCGAAAAAAAAATCGCGAGCTGGTGAGTGAGAGCACCTGTGTGTGCGCGCTGCTTCATATCCTATATCTATATACGACGTGCTCCGCCGCATTATTGATTTTGGGCAGTGGCCGGTGCGAATGCACGTTCCAATACACCATGTCTCCCACGCGATTCGCGCTCTCAACCTCCCTCGCCGCACCACAGTCCAGCTCGTGTTTCACATTTGCACTTGGAGCACACGCGATCTGGCTCGCAAGTATCCCGTCGATATATGTATATGCAGGTGAAAAGAAAAAACATGCGACGAGGGGGGCGCGCGCCGAGGTGTCCCACCCCCGCACGCAGAGTCTGTGCGAAACTGTATGTAATCGAGTTTGAGCATGGCGCATAGTTACAGGGACATCGCGTACCTCTTCGGGTTCACAGCTCTACGAAGACAGCGAGGGGACCGTCCCCAAGGAATGACGACTATCCCGGACGACTAGAAACCAGCTCCTCCTCCTCCAGCCAGCAGCAGCAGCAGCCACGACAACGCACCGACACCAGCTTCTGCTAAGTACTTCTGCTGTGTATGAGTTAGCTGGCGGTTGAGGGAGTCGAAGCTTCCGAGACGAGCTCGGGGAAGCTGTTAGGTTCCGGACTTTGGAGGATGTTGCGCGAGATCCCGAAGACCTGGCGACGAGCTGCTTTAGGTTATTCCGCCGCAGTCGCCATGTTTCGCTCTTGGCTCACTTGCGCACACTGAGCAGAATGAGAACCTGGATGTGCAGCCGCCGCCGCGACTCCTTTCTCGCGCGGGCGCGCGCATGACCAACACACATAAATATAAGATATGTGTTCGATAGGTGGGTTATGAATATATGTGCGGCTGCTGCAGTGACTCACGACGGACACTTCTCATGCTCAGCTGCTGAGAAATTTCGAAATGTATGACGACAATTAAGAGGCTGTATAGTCTTTTTTAACGGAGGACATGAATTAGAAAGCGTACCACGATGATTTTTATTCATTCGTATGTCATCACCATGAGACGTTTGTATGCTGAAGTTCAATAAAAGCATATTCATCCTCGATTAGCAGAATAACAAGTTTTTCATACCACTATCTTATTTAGGAATAACTATTGATCTATACTTATGAAATTCGCAGTCTCTGTGCTCTAAGTTTTTCATTTATTTCCCTGGCACTATTTATAAAGAATAAATGTTACCGTTTCGTATATGAGCTGTATATGTATCATAACTGTAAGCTCAACTGCGAATTGAATATTGATAACTCAATTAGCTAATGCCACATGCAACTGCTTCTATTATCTTATGGACGCTCCTCCAGGGATCATCGATAATCATCACACAGCTGATTCGCGAAAACTATTTCATTTTCGAATCGCGCGATAGGTAATGACATTTCAGGCCGATCCCTCACTTACCCACGAAAAGAGCGAGATCAACAGGCTAAAGAATGAAGGACTCAAGAGAGAAGGAGATAAAGTAAACAAGCTGGCAACAGTGCGGGCGCATTATACATATGGGGAGTAAGTGTTGGATGTATATATGCGAGGATAGTCGCGGTTCGCACGATGAAGCAACGAGATAAAAAATGCGAGCTGCTCGGCTGAGCCGCCGCAGGTTGACGGTAATTACCTACGTGTGGGAATGCGCGATAGCTCGAGCTGTAGCTCGCGATGAATGGGCGGACGTCGAGAGAGCAATAGCCCCGCGGACGAGCCCCCTTGCAACACTATGCCCGGGAACGCAGTCGAATGCTGATCTATGAACTTGGGAGTCTTCAACCGCGTTAATTTTAAGGTGAGTCGTCCTTTTTTCTTCATATTTCTAAGGCTACGCTCCACTTGGACCGTTGGCAAATATCGACTGGCTCGATTGTTTACGTGGTGAGGTTACTACTGTCAAGTGTCAACTCTGGCACGCCTACGCTCCTCATACCTTGCACTCGTGGGCTTATCTGCCACGAATTACGGTATTACTTTTTTGTTTGTACTTTTCTTGTTGAAACGAACGTTTCATTTGACGATACGTACACGTCAAACGATTTTTTATTATTAGAAGCAGCAGATGGTTCGCTGTATTTGGGGAGTAGTTGAATGATTTTTACTCTTTTCAGGATACAGGAGACACCATGTACTCAGAGTGGGCTTCTCTGAGTATACTGATCCAACAAGGTTCAAAGGACAGTCAGAGTGTTCTTGAAAAATTTGCTCCTGGAGTGGGCAGAGAAGTGACTCTGTCCATAATCCGTCAACTAGCCACAAATCTTGGCATTGCTCAAGCAGCTGAGCCCAGTCCTCTGATCACTGACAAGGAAGTGCAATGGTGTATGGAAGTTATTTGTTTCGGACTCTCCTTGCCCCTGACTGAACACGATACAGTTAGAGACTGTGTCAATGTCTATTGCGAGTGGCTATCAGCGTTGTACACATCCCCAAAAATATCAGTGCCTGAGCCCATTGCTGATAATCCTAACTACTATGCTAGGAAAATCATTGGACATTTACACAATCTTTTTGTACCGAGAAAAGGAGAAGGTAATCATTTTTTTTACTCTGTTGGGTGAAGTTTTACTAAAAATGATTAACAGTAGAGCATCAGATATCGTGAGAAGAACTGAGTATTAAATGTTGTTAGATATAAACAGATGTACAGACTGAGAATTTTCATTTCTAGAGATTCAATAATCACTGTTTTTTCTTATGATATCTGGCTAAACACTTTCCTTTTGATTAACTCTATTAACTCTATTAATAGTGCTTGACGTAGTTCTTCTAAAAAATCCTTCTTTTTTCCATAGTCTGGCCATTTTTATACCAGGATTTGGGTAACACTTAACACTTTCTTGCACGTGGAAAATTATTTAAAAATTTATCACAGTTTCTGACGGAATTATCATTGTTTTAGGTGCTGACACAATTAATAAACAAGCAGTATTATGTCATAGAGTTTTAAGAACATTACAGCAAGTTGCAAGAAGTTCTACAACTTTGGATAGGGAAACATGGGAAAGTTTACTCTTATTCTTAATAGGCGTTAATGATGCTCTTTTAGCACCACCAGCAATAAGAGAAGATACTGGTGAGCAATTATGTGAAAGGGTTTTAGGGGTGCTTTTGGAGGTTTGTATATTTTTACCTAACTATGCAACACATGCATTCAAATATTATTTATTAAGAAATTTGGAATAGGTTTGGTTAGTTGCATGCGAGAGAAATTTTCCATCTCCACCATTATGGAAAACACTAAGAGAATCATGTCTGAGGTGGCGGCATCGATTATCTTTAATTGAACAATGGAATCGTGTCTGTCTAGCTCTTACAGCACGTCTTTTACAAATTATGTATGGACCAATGTTTCCTGAACTTAAAATAAGTGAGTACAGCTTTATTGATCAATAGTTGGTATTGTCAATGAAGAAAACATTTCAAGGTTATTCTTGGTCAAGTCATAGTTTTTCTTCTAGTTCATTATATTGTACATTAAAAATTATATATCAAATTAATACTCCACTGAAAATATAATATTCAAAATTAAACACCTCTGTGTAAAGTTACCCATGAATTTATTCATTGATTTATTTATTTAAACGAGTTTTATTTTAATAGAAGCAATAATAATATGAAGGTAGCATAAACAAAATATCAAGTACGATTCATTAAAAATTGTTTCATTAAAAAGAAAACCCTTCATTTATTTCTAAAAGTACCAATAAATCTAATCTCTCTAATGTTAGCTGTCAGAGCGTTCCACAATCTACACACTAGTCTATTTTAGTCTTGAAATTTAATGCTCAAAATTCATTTTAAGGTGAAGAGGACTCACAACTGGTCTCAAGTACAATGTCAAATGAAGCTGTTGCACAAGCTTGGTACAGACTTTTAAGAACTATTGGAGATCCCATAGATCTATGCCGTCCAGCTGTGATTTCACAGACACAGGCGTTTTTAAGATACGCCATTGCCAGTCCCAACGTCGTTGATCCTTGTCAACATCCATGTCTGCAGCAATTGCCTTACATATTTCTCAAGGCAATAAAAGGAATCGCTGGACAGGTCGACGCATTTTTAGGTGAGTATCGTCTGTTCTTGAAGGAATTACTTGCTCATAGTCAGTCAATAATAAAAGCACATCACACTGATACTTTGAACCAACTGAAAACTATTTACTACTATGACTACCCCGACTCTTTGTGAAGAGCAGAAGCATGTGGCTTTGAGTCTTTTGCGAATCTTACGCAATTAAGTGTAATGTGTAAATATATGCGATGTAAAAGTTAATTAACAACTACTTTCTTTTAACATCCGTTCTACATATCTTTTCTTATATTGAAACTAAAGCAATAGCAATCTTTTTGTCTTCTAATTCAACGGCACAGCTGAAAGTCTATGTCCTAATAATCACATTGTGCAGCTCGTCATTGAAATAAAACCCTTCTGAGGTTACAACTCAAGCAGATCTATAGACTAAATTAAATTTCACACAATAACAAACCTGGCAAAGGAGGCAGAGCAGAAGGTGGTGGTGGCAGGAATAGTATAACGTGTTTTATAGGTATATCGCAGGCCTGCTGTTGGGAGGAATGCTGCGTGACCGTATTTGGTCTGGGAGGCGCGGGTGGTTCCACCGTGAGCATCGGTATCGGTGCCGACCGGTTCATGAAGGAGTACCACCAGCCCCATCCGTCGCCGACACCCCCGACACAGCGCAGGCTCGCCAAAAGTTTCAGCGTCACCCCTTCGGCTGTCACTAAGGGTACACCTTCTCTCTAAGCTGCTGATCCAAACGACGAGCTTTGATTGTTTTGTCTTGACTCCACTGTCTCGTTTTCTCTTCCTATCTTCTTTCGTTTCTTTCTTTCACGTTGCACATTGTACGTAACTTTAGAAAAATTTTAGCATCAACAAATTTAGTTTTTGCGTTGCCAATGAGTGATTCTTAAGGAGATTCAATTGATATCTTTTCTATAGGTATGCCAAAAGCGTCTCTCATTGGTCTGACAACAAGTAGAGTGACCAGTACGTCATTAATGAGTACAAATTCTGGACCGAGCTCTACTTCTAGTACAACATGTAAGATTTCAAGTTGTTACGAATGAAATTTTGAGTAATTTGAATGATTAGCTCTAATTTCCTTGTTGCTTGTTTTCCAGCTATACTATCGTTGAATCAAGATGTTAGACCTCCGTTAGCGCCCGGGCGTCCAAAGTGCAATAGTATACTCCATTTGTTTGGAGAATGGCTGTTTGAAGCTGCATTCATTGGTACTGAAGGTTGGTCACAAAAATCACCACGTAAGTCGAATTTTTATATATCAATCTTTCTTTTCATTATCTGGAATATAATCAACTAATTAAGATGTCACTATACCATTTCCAGAGCTAAGTAATGCTCCAAAACGCCCGTCATCGGTCCTCGTTGATGGTCCTAGTTCATTACAAGAGAATCTTGGAGAAGTTCCACCTTCACTTAGCATAGATCGATATGAATCTGGCAGAGCAGAAGCCACGGGTACCCTTTGTAGAATATTTTGTGCGAAAAAGACGGGAGAAGAAATTTTACCAGCTTATTTAGCTAGATTTTATCAAGCAATGTATCATGGTTTAAAAGTTGACAAATTTTCCGAAGTAAGTGTTAATGCTCTCAATTTGATGAATTTAATCTCTTCGTCTATTTCAACTTGAATAATGAAAATGACAATCTTTTAGACGCATGAATGTGGTGAAACATTAGCAAGTATTTTGTCCAATTCAGCGGATCTATTTCGTCTCGACTTAGATGGAGTTCAAGTTTTGGTTCCAGCAGTATTGGCAGCTTTAGAAGTCGTGCTTCCTGAGAAAGATTTGAGACTGAAGTCAAATGCTGTATCAAAAGTAGAATTACGCAGATCTTCCATTCATTTGTTATTGTCCATGCTGTCATTACCATTACATTTCCAGGTATATATCAATACATACCTATGTGTATATATTTTCAAATAATTATTCAGAATTATTTTACATCAATAATAATTGGAATGTCATTACAGAATCTACAAATCAAAGAAATACCCACAACAGCTTCACTAAGCCAAGAAAAAACTCAAATCACATTTGCACAGTTGAAACCAAAACTGATGAATTTACTAATAAACGCATTACAAGTAGAAACTGATCCACAAAATACTCACATGCTTTTAGGTGACTTTAAAAATTAAAGATTGATTTATTTAAAAATGGAAAACATTTGCTTCAACTGTAATTTTTTTTGTAGGTGGTTTACTGTTGAGTGTTCAAGATTCAGCTGCTGCTGAAGAAGCAGATCAAGTTACTCAACCTGACAGTACTATTTCAAATGAGACAACTAATTTATTATCATCCGGTAAATTGAATCAACACCACATAGTTGATTTTTTAATTATTTTATCCTACTTTATTTGCTGAAATCTCATCTTCAGAAATTTGTTGATTTGAAGCTTATTTAGCAGCATTATTTATTCATGCGTCATGTTCATGTAAGCTTAAGCATAAATGAATTTGTTTGTATTGTACATTTATGAAGAGTCCAAATCTGCTTTTAATATGAAATGAATGAGCACACTTTTGTAATGCATTTTATTCATTGCTAAAATGAACTTTGAAAAAAAATCATCATTTCGGATTTCCAACAAAAGTGAGAATTTCGACAATAAGAATTTGATAGTGCACTCATCGTACTGTTTTGCATTGGGGTTGTGTCTGAATTTTGTTTGTTTCTTTCTTGATTTGTCCTTCCATTGCGCATTATCTTCATTCTGCTATATTGGTCTGCATATATGATCACTCGGTAGTCTGCACCAGCGATACAACCAGTCAGATAAGCATATCCAGTGACCTACGTTCTCTCGGCGATGCATCCGATATTGCTATGCTCCAAGAAGAAAGTATTACTTTTGGTAAATATTTTGCATACGTTTTTATTTAGCCTTACTCTTGCTTACTTTCATCTTTCACGCTCAATTTTGCAAGTGGAAGTTGGATTTCACTAAACTTACACAGTCTTAACTCATGCTTAAAACTGCTTTCTTGTAATGTCTTTTCAATTTAAGAAAATAATATACGTACATAAATGAATATGCTATGAGAATTAACATAATAAATATTGATATTTTTACAGAGAAGCACTCTCATTTACAGCTGATGATGACCAAATAACTCGGAAAAATACATTAGAAATTCTGTAGCAATAATTAAAATCATTCTATTCACTTTTCAACTTTATTCTTTCGAATTTAATCCAAAATTTCATAATATATTTTCTGGATATAAAATTTGAATAAAAATTTCATATCCAAAAGAATGATTAATTCAGATATTCAATGTATATTACATATTTAATTCACTAAATTAATTTTCTTTTTTGTGTCATAACAGCGCTTCGACACGAAATAGAGATATAAAACTTCAAAAATTGTTACTCCCCAATTGATTATGTTTGAAAGTTTGTAACTTAACGTTAATTGATTATAATTATCATATTGTTTCAGATTCGGCGCACGCACTTTTTGTTCGAGCCACGTACTTGGTCTGTCATCGATTGATTTCATCGTGGAAAACAGATCTCAATATTTCTCTAGCGGCCCTCGAGATGCTTTCTGGTTTGGCTAGGACACGCATAAAAGAAACTGGTAATGTATTAACATAAGATATTTAAATGATTAATGTTACAAATGCGTTGAATAATTTATTTCGTTCTTTTGACAAGCAGCGAGAAAACTCACAGGTTCGAAATTTCCTAACTAATTTTGTTGTTCAATAACAGTTTAAAATTATTTACGATAATCTCTAGACTTACAATGTCGCTTTCATGATTTGGACGCTATCTATTCGTTTTAGATGCTCTTGAGTGCAAGCGAGCCGTGAAATGGTTGTGTGACTATATCGCTTACCAGTGTTGGCGACCACCACCAGCACACTCTAAAGATCTTCATTCGTCCATCGTTGCTGCTTTTGCATGTCTTACAACTTGGCTCACAGCGCATCCGCAACTTTTACAGGTGATTTATTGAAATGTGTATAATATAGACTTTGACTTATCATATACGTCATCACATATGACAAATTAGATAGTGCTGTGTATTTTGAAGTATTGTATTTTGTATGATTATTTTGTAACATTCAGTTCTAAGAGTTCATTCATTCAAACTTCTTGCTACTGCATCTGAGCTAAGTTTCTTTTTGATTTACAATTGCCTGTCACTTATTCTAAATTTTAAATAGTAAATTAACTTCTTGAAAGTAATATATATAATCAGTACAAATAAACATACTTATTGTTAAATTCGCAGGATAAAGAATGTCTCGCAACCGTTTTGGAGGTTGTAGAGTTAGGAGTGTCAGGCTCTAAGTCTGTTGGAAAACCTGGAGAACCAATTAAAATGAAGGACGAAAAAGAACTAAAACCAGCATCTATGCGTGTAAGAGATGCGGCCGATGCGCTGCTCACAATCATTCTTGAACAGGTACGGATGAAATTTCTGCTCTCAACTACCCAATCAATATTAATAACCCCAATAGAATACTATAGTTAGTTGGTGAACATGCGTAAAACCGCGAAACACCCCTTACTCTATACTTACTTTGTTTTCAGGTGGGTTACTTCCCCAGTGTATGCGGGGCCGAGTCGCTATCGTCCCTCCTGGACGAGGTGTCCCTTCTGCGCCACTGTAACAGCTGGCCGGGCGGTGGTCAACAACTGGCTCGCGAGGCCGCGGTCGAACGATTCCGCTACTTTGTGGCGGACAACGCGACAATGCTTGCTCTTCTTGAAGAGCCGCTGGGCAACGACCAGGATCCCCAGCCGACAGTGACGGTTCTGATCCGGGGGCCGTTTGGCCGCCACGCCTGGACCATGCAGCTCAGACACCTGCCCAGACACCGCTCGGTCGTACGCAGTTCCAATACCAATCCTGGAAGACCCCTGCCCTTGCAAGAGAGTCATCCACCCATGGATTATAAGCCCAGGTTTTTCCCCGATAACGTCGACAAAATTCCTCACTGCAAAGTGTGAGTATAAAATTTGGTATTTTGTGTGCTGTGATAAGTTTTAGGCGCTAAATATGTATTGCATTGGTATTATAAGTGGAAGTTTTGCCAAGTAAAGAAATTCATAATTACTTCCTCAATGCAGCATTACAAATACAAGCCCAAAATACACGGTGTACAATTTGCATTATATTACTATAAATTGAAATCAATCATAAGACTTTGAAAGTTATGTTAAATCACACAATGGAAGTCCATTCATTTTATCATTAGATCTAGTTTAAAAAGCTTCGAGTCTCTAATATTGTGCTTATAATTATCCAAACTTATGACAAAACTTTCAAATAGCGCAGACTAACAATATCCATGACACAACACCCAGTATAGATTTATAACAATAGAGAACTTGCATAAGAAATTCTATTTGGTTGTTTTAGTTGAACTTGTAAACATAATCTACAGGTATTGTGTCTCGATTTTACGAAAATAATTGGAGATACAGTGGGTTGAAAATCCGTTGAAAACGCTATGGCGTCACTACTCACACGTTATAGATCCAATAGTATGGGTGACGTCACAACCTTACACGAAACCGAGCGATGTAGACAATAATTCACCTCGCTAAATTTTATTTGATTGTCGTCAAATCGAGAAACAAAAAAATACGTGTCAATTATTTTTAAAAGCGTAACAAAAACATCCAATTAGAATTTCCATTGCGATTTCGTGCAAGTTTCCTGCTATGAAAAGTTTACGATCAATGCCAATCGTGGAACTTCTCTGACCTCTTGATGCCATAAGTGGCCATGGTTGAGATTTTAGGAGCCCCTTGGGTCAGTTCCGGTGAAGGACTCAGAGCTTTTTAAAGTTAGAGGATGCTCATGTGGATTGATGGGAAATTCAATTGAGCAGGTATGGCAGTCGACAAACAGCTGATTGCGCTCAGCATGTCAGTCATATCAAATGTCAAATGAATACAAAAAATACAATCTTCTGAAATACCTCTATAGAAACGCCCCAATTAGCTCTCAATAAATCTTATATATTCGCCAATTTCTGCTGTAAAAAAGATTAGTTGCATTTGTAATAAATTCACCAGATACAGAACAGTAGATAATACAGAAGGATAGGTATTAATTTTTATCAATCTCGTCTGTGTGTGATAATATTCGAGTCATAAAATTGTTAATACATTGTTCGACATACACAATACAAATCATTTATACGAGTTGGTCTTGGTTAAATAGAGTGCCGATGAATTTGCAAATAGCTCAGCGCTTTCACTTTTAACCTTGAGTCAAGACAAGCCTCGGATGCGTCGTTGTGTGTTGACCGATTGATTATGGGCATGGCGGGTATACGTGATTACAGGGACGAGTCGATCCCGAGCCTGGAGGCAGTGATGAACGAGAGCGAGGGAGTGAGGAACGAGCACGCGGTGCTGCAGCAGTTGCTGGAGTACGCGATATCGAGCGAGGCGAAATCGGCGGAGGATAGCGCGCGCCGGGGACCGGCAGACAAGCTCGCCGAATGCTCGACTCCCAAGGTCTGCCAGGAGTTCCAGACGGCCCGGCTCTTCCTCAGCCACTTCGGCTTCATCAACCCGGAGCCCGCCCAGCCCGAGCTTTCGCCCAGCCTCACCGCGCTCGACCCATCCGCCGCCGGATTCGCCGCCGACCTCGAGGCCCTCGACCACATCAGCGCCAGGACCTGCGACACCGTACACCTTTTCTACGTCAAGCCTGGACAAAATGTGCCCGAGCACATACTCGCCAATGCGGTGAGTTTGTACCCGAGCTTGTGTATACTCTCGGCTTGCTCGGTTCACCGGTTCATTCGTAGGTCGAATCTAGTCGTCTGATTGGGAAACTATCGAAGATATAGATTATGAGTCTATGCTGAGTAATCGTCAACCAGCACGATCTAGAATGCTTGGTCAAATAACGATTATTCGAATGAATTCATCTAACTCGTTTTTACAATTATGCTGAGGTCTTTTACGAGTTTAATTGATAACACTATACATGTTCAAAAATATACTATTATCAAAAAATATACACGCTTCTACAAGCGTCTATATTCATTGCTATTATGATGGAATATTACGTAACATACAACTGACGTTAACAATGTATGGTTTTTTGTTCATTCTCGTTCGCAGCTGCACGAGAGCAACGTTTCAGCGAACTTCCTTGAATTCTTGAGCTCGCTAGGCTGGCCGGTTTCCGTTTCAACTCACGCCGGCTGGACGGGCCACGTGTGCACGTCTTGGCACAGCTCAAGTTCAGCCGGAATGACAGGCCCCGCGACTTCGAACCAGAACGAGGCCGAGCACGGAGGTGCTTTGTACGACGGCAGCAGCCACGTCCTCTACTGGGCTGACGTCAGCTCCGAGGTAGCCTTTGTCGTGCCTACCTTGTCCACTGAGGTGGAGCACTCGCCCCCCGATACCAACTATGGCGAATCTAACAATGGTAAGATAGTTTTAGGGGGATAAACTCTGGACTTTTTGAAACTGTACACGGGGCTGTTCGGTTGCTTGCAGTTAAAAGCGTAGCAAAGCAATTCATCTCACGAAATGTGACAATTATTTTGTTTGTCAACAAGTGTTGAGTTTTGATTATGTTTCGATAAAAGAACGTATTCAAAAGCTCGGCTCAGAAGACACTTATTACTTTTAATACTTGCGTCGCGTCAGGAAACCTGTCTTTCATTCATATGGATCAATAGAATTTGGAAAACAAAGCAATACATCTCTCGTGCCGCAGTTGAAAAGTTGATTTTTATGCTTTAACATTCAACATTTAATTTTCAGCAGTGTGGTTTGATAGGTGTGTGAGCACTGGTAGCGCTCCGACATTCGCCAATTCTCCAGTGGCTTCAGGCCAAACTCGCGCCATGTCACTTGACCTGGAGAAGCAGTCTGCTAGTTTGGCTTCGTCCTCGAGTGGATCATCACAAACCGAACCGATGAGACCACGAAGAGCGACCAAACACTCTCTCCCCGCGCAAACCGACACTAAAATCATGGTCGTCTGGTTGGAGAGTCTCGAGGATTACGCACAATTTCCTATTGGTAATTTGAATAAATGAGCTTTAGTTAATCTACGAAGCGAATTTGGGTCTAAATTTGGGACTTGTGGATTGAAGTAGTGCATATGAAAATATGTTTACTAATATTGCAAAACCATTCACTTTTTTTTTATGTTCTTGAAATGAGAATCAAAAAAATCATCACGGTAGTCATTGAGGTTCAATGTATCTCAAATCATACGCCAAATCTCTAAGTAAAAGTGTTATCCAAAGAAAACCCCAAAAATAACCAATAGAAAAATCGATAAAGGAATAAATCCAACGATTTATTTAAACAGCAAGCCTTCTACCACACACAAGCACTGGGCTGGATCATTCACGTACAGTACAACCAAGCGACGTGCACGTAATTTTTCTTCAAACTCTCGCAAGCGGTTTGATGCGGGTGAAGCTGCAAGGCCCCAGCTCGCGAATGAATCTCGCCACGCCACTCATCGACGGCATGGTCGTATCACGGCGAGCTCTTGGTTCGCTCGTAAGACAGACGGCATTGAACATCGGTCGTAGGAAACGACTAGACAATGATAGGTGAGCTTTTGGAGAAATCACATCTTGAACATGATAATTTATTTCACAAAAATGTAGCTGTTTTTTTTCAACAACCTTGGATCTTTTTTGATCAACCGTATTTTCATTTTTTTTTCTTCAGTTATCATCCGCCACACGTTCGAAGGCGATTGAAAATCCAAGACATGGTCCAAAAGTACAAGCAGAACCTTAAACAACCTGAACTGTTGACTTTGTTATTTAATAGCACTCAGATTTAAAATAATATATTTATTATGTATAAATAAAATGTGATATAATAAGTTTATTACGTATTAATTAAATTTTGTTCTTAAAAAATAAAAATATCGAATCTCATAAAAGTACTTTTCATTTATCTATAAATTATATGGTTGTTTAATCAATATTATGTTATGGAACAATAGTTCTTTCCGTACTACCTTTTGTCTGGAATCGGGACCTTTTCTGATTAGCAGTTATGCAAGGTTCTATAACGTTTTTTTCCTGTTAAGCCGCTAAATATGTTGATCGCTTAGAGTTCTCTCGGTACATTCTTGTATTTATGCCAAGTACATCTGACAACTGCGGGATGTTCTAATTACAACTTTTAATATTAATGTATGTGTCACGATATTAATACACGATAAGTCAAATTGCGATTTTGTTATTTGTGGACTATACGAGAAAATATATCATGATGCTCGCATTCACACGATCAATCTTACAATCCAGTAAATACTCTGTTTTTTACGGTATTTCTTTATCACAGGCGTTAAAATGAGAAAATTTTAATTAGAATCGACTGCATTTTATGCGCTTACGTTACTTCGGTCCATCGCAGTTTAATTGATCAGAAGCTTTCTAATATCTCTAAACTAATCAGAATTTCAAGTTTAAAATCTACAGTATCTCTTATAATTTTTTTCTGTTAAAATAACCGATTCTAGATGTGATATGGACTTTGTTTTTTCAAATTAAATCTAATAATTTGTTTAATCAAAATTGTTTCTAATAAGTCAAGAGTACACAATTAAATTACGATTCAAGTTTGGCAGATACTTTGACGTTATCTGTTTTTTTTACATAGTTTCAAAAATGTTGGGATATGTTATTCAAGTATGAGTGATAAGATCACTTCTGCCCAGAATAATTCAGTATTGTTCACGATTTCTTGTCCAAAGAATTCTTGAATCTATGCTTCCGATTTTTGAATAGATAAAAATATTTTACTAAATAAAATAGACAATGTATACAATTTACAAAATACATTTATTCTTCATTAATAGTTCAACTTTAGTCTTCATTCTAAATGAAACTTATTTATGTTGATTTCACTATTTTGTTCATCTTGGCTCTATTAATCAATAATAGATTTGTTAACTTATTCTTTGTTAACTGATTTTTAATATCTATAAAATCTATGAATACATTTGTGGACATTTACTCTATATTCTTCATAACAATATCTTTTGTATTATAAAAGAGAAAGTAAGATACAAAATGACAAAGCTGTTGAGTAGTAACGAAATCCAATGATTCTGAAATTTCAAGAATCAACAGAGTTAAAATCTTTGAAAACGACAGCGAGCTAAGATATTTCTTGTCTTTTTGTCAATCATATTTGATAAAATCTTAGAACTATCGTTTTGGAAACTAAGTTGCATAAAGCTACAATTCCACTACTAAAAATTCACCAGAAACACTACAGTATGTACAATACTGACAATCTTTTCAAAACTACGGTCCCAAATCAGTAATTCTGAGTAGAAGTTTTGTTTCATTTTTATACAATTCTATCAGAATATAGTCTTTGAGAATGTTTCATTACATGTTATGTCTTATTTTAAAAACTTTCCTATAACTACCTTTATAAATGTATAGCAAACTTTAATTAAGTATCATCAATATCACATTTTTCCACTTCAAATGAATAAATATCAAAACAATGTTTTATAGTTTAGCATAGCACAGTTAGCATTTTACATTAAAAAATGTTATATATATATATATATATAAAGCTCAAAGAAAGAGCTGACAATATGAAATATCCTTCCAAGCTTAAACTTAAGTTCTTTTTTTGATTTTCATGATCGATACAATAAAATAAAAATATGCTTTTTGCACATAAAAAGTGTATCCTATGTTGATTCAATTTTTTTGTCTGTCAGTAAGATGTAGCCAGAAGTAAAACAAGTTTTGATCTGCTGGTTCTCCAATCCATTTTCTTGTGAAACTTGCAGCTTTAAACTTTTCTAGAGTAGGTGGATTAATGTGCTTTTCTATAAATTCAATGTATGTTAAATCATTCCCAAGTGCATCTATTTCTTCTTCCACTTCTACTTTAAACTCTGAATAATCTATAACTTCTGATGAGAAAGGATATAATCCTGAACTTCTGAATCCTTCAGCCAATATTTTAGAGTAATCAAATATTCTTAGAGCTTGGTTAAGTATAGGAGCAAAATTAGCTTTATTCATTGCTGAAAAGTAGGGATCAGCTGCTTTGGTTCTTTCTACAACACCATCATAATTTATTTTTAGTGCTTTGAAAAATGCATTCATAGGATTAGGTAAGCTTTCAGTTTCTGGATAGACAGCTATCAGTTCAATTTGATGCTCTAGGCAAAAATTATTAACTTTCTCTGATACTACAGCCAAGTCTCTATTGAAAAATAAAATTATTGGAAATGTAACATTATTTGCTTTGCACAACTTATAAAAATTTTCTATAAATGTATTGAAAGATTCTTGGATGGTCTCGTAGCTATAACCTTGACTCAGCAACCAGGATTGAGGTGCAGCATCTTTTAAATGGCGATAGCGATGCAAATTTTTGTATTCATATAGAATCATGGGTGGAAACAGCATACCATTTGCATTGCTAATCATCACAGTCAACAGACAATTTTTTTGTATATTGTTTGTTGCATAATTTTTTTTTTCATCAGTTCCCTCTCTTCTAGGAATGGAACATTTTGATTGAGCTCTGAGGGGAAATAGATATTTATCACAGATAAAAATTCTAGATCCATCTAAATCTGCAAGATTTTTCATTGCAAGGTATGCTTGGGTTTTGTCAAACCAACCCTGAATCACTTCTTTAGTTAAACCAGTTCTTACAAAAGTTTGATTACTTCTAATTATTGAAGATACTTGTGGATAGCGATCAAGAAAAGAGTTGTACCAATCATCTGAAGGCATATCATTAGGAAATTGAGTTTTTCTGTTAGTCTTTTTGAGACACTTTTGTAAATTATCCAACATATTACTTTTGTTGATGAAAAATCCTCTAGCATTCCAGCACATAATCCAGTTAACAATGCAAATTTCTTCTTCTGGAGTTAATATTGCAGTTGAGTCTGGTATTAGAACATAATGATCAGGCTGCAGAGTTTCAACTTCAAATAGTGTAGTGGTGTCTGGGCAAGTTTTATTTTCTGGCAGTGATATTTCACTATCATCAACATCCTCAAAGGCTCTCTTCATGTCTGCAGATGATTTGGTTCTTGATCAAAAAATGAAGTTATTAAAAAGAAATCAGGCAATTCATGCATATTTCAAGCTTGTAACAGGAAATAATTTTCTCATTATATAATATCGCTTATCAACATATACATTGGAAATATATTTATCCATGCGAGCGATATTGTTAACCTACAAAAGTTAATAGCAAGATCGGTAAAATTTATATTTTTCCGAATACATTACGTTCAGAGACTTTACATTTGATCTAAATTATTTTCGCAGTCAGTATATATTCTTAGATAATTCCTCAAAAATTCACCTCAAGTGTTGAAGACCGTCGTCAGAGCCGCAAGCTATATACAGTGTATCAGGATAAATGAAATTCATCAACTGTTGATTTTTGAATTGTTCTCGATTCGATTGATATATATACGGTATATCTATATATGTATACATAATAGGGGCACGTTATGTCTTTTTCGTCTATCTTAACGCGTATATAGATTCGTATTTTTCAAAGAAATGTTGATGATCGTTGAACTCAACTGTCGCTGGTGAACTCAATTGCAATAGAACAAGGATTGAAATTCTTTATTTTTGAAACATTTGCATTATTAAAAATATTGTGGTTTGAATTTCATATGTATGGTAAATTTTCATCTTTCACTCAGCAATCATATTTTTTGATTACTTTCTTTTCATTTGATTCGTTATCCAATATAGGATATTGTATTTTTCGATACGCATTCGAAATAAAAGAGCTTTCCACATCTGCCCGAAGTGTGAAATTTAGTTCAAGAGCTCACTTCCTTTCTGATGTGTATTAATATACATATATTATAGTTGAAACTTGTAATCTTACTATTTGAACTGAGTAAGAAACTACTGTGCAGTTTTTGTAAAGATGACAATTCGGCCGTCTCCCACCCATTCCAGGAAATGCCTTTTAGTCATTGGAAAGGCGCATGTATGCAACAGAAAATACGCATGCTATCAATAACATAACATTATAGTTAGGCGTATACAATGGAAACGGGCTCTGATGCTATTCTGCTCGTGGAAAAATCGGGTCTCAAGTCTCAACAAAGTCAAATACACCCTGCTATCCGATCGGTCAGAGCGAACGATTTCACCAATCAAGTCGAAGAGTCCGGCAGACGCTCGCGCGTGTTTACTTCCTCTATTTCACGGCTCACCATATAAGTATTATAGCCGTTAGCTGCAACTTGTGTTCATTACTGCAGATTCACAGCTCTTCATGATAGCAACATACTTTGTTATACCGAAATTCACTTGTACATATCTAGGAATGTAGATACTCTTGGCGGATCTAGGAATATAATACTGGACGAGATTTTTTTCATGAAAAATAATATTTTATCTTGAGATGTGTGAAATTTGTTGCAGGCGTTGAAGAATGTGACTTGAGCTGAAATAAGTAATTGAATAAGTAGTATAATCATTTGGATTGTTTTCATTCAGATTTCATGCCATGTCTTTTTCACTTGGGCAACAGACTGTGCTGGAAGCTGTCAAAAATGAATCACTTATCCGGGTCAAACAATTATTCAATCCTGATTATTTAACTGGAAGTAATGGAGATGAATTTGGCTTTAAACTCTTAATGGCAGCCATAGAAAGAAATCATAAATCCATGGTATATTATCTGCTGTGCCGAAATTGCAAAGCGACAAGACCCAATGAAGAAATAATCATTCATGATACTCCACTTCACTGGGCTGTACGAACGGGATATGATGATATGGTTAAAGTATTATTGAGAAAAGGTGCTTCAGTCCAAGACAGAGGTCTTGGTCAGAAATCAGTAATTCATGAAGCTTGGGAAAAGAATTGGAAAAGAAAATCATTATTGATATATAAACTATTGGAATCTTCTGACTTTTGCCATTCGAGCCCCAACAATGCAGATGATTTGTTACATTTTTCTATTGCTTGTCAGAATGGTTGTGAAAAAGCTGTGGAAAAGTTTGTCCAATTGGGATTCCCAGTTGAGATGTATCTAGATATGGCTGATGTGAATAAGAGAGGCTATAGACCACTTCACTATGCAGTAGTTCGGGAGAGTCTTTCTATTGTTCAATTGCTTCTGAATAAAAATGTGGATATTAATTCAAAATCTGATTTGGGTTTCACACCTCTACATGTGGCTTGCGAACATGGAAAAATTGATATGATACAATTGCTATTGCAAAATGGAGCTGATCCTAATATCAAAAACAATGAAGGTCAAACTTCTTTTCATTTAGCATTTTACAAAAAACAATATGTCACTCATCTCCTGAAGTCTGAAATTTCTAAAGATATCAATCATATTGATTCTCGTGGTCTATCACATTTTCACATTCTCTGTACAACTGATTCGCATACTACAATAGCAACCCTAGTCCAAAGTGGAGTAGCAACAGTTGACATGTGTGTAAATGATGATGAGGGACTCTTCTCTGGATATTCAGCACTACACTTTGCAGTTGAATTCAACAGAGAACATGTAGTTAAACTACTTTTACAGCATGACGCAAAGGTTAATTACTACCCTAGCTTCACCAAGGTTACACCTCTTCATCTAGCTTGCATGCACAGCGATATCAAATATCATCAGCTGATTGATCCAGTGAAGTTGGAAATGATTGAATATGTAATTAGGGAAGGTGATTGGACTATCAAGAAACAATCTCAGATAAATATAATAAAATTACTTCTGGATCATAAGTGTAATGTCAACGCCAGAGATCATTTAGAGAAAGTGGCACTCATGTATGCATGTGAGATTCACACTAAACAGTTGAAATCCCTTCATTCTATATTGTCTGAAAGAAATAGAAAAAATATTGTGAATGGACAACTATGGCTCATACAGAAAGAAATCATTGAAATTCTCTTACTCTATAATGCTGACATTCACATTCAAACTTCAGCAAATGAATCAATATTACATTCAATTATAAAAAGTGACTATGCATCACTTGAACTATGCAAATTTTTTATCAAAAAAGGACTTGGAATACATTTGCTGGATGGCACCGGTTCGAGCTTACTGCACCATGCAGTTAATATGTCACATGAATTCATAGTTGAATTTCTTCTACGTCTCAGTTTAGATGTAAATGTCAGAGATCATAAATTCTCAACATGTCTGCACATAATTGCTGCTAACAATTCTAAAACGTCATCGAGTCAATCAATCATCAAACGTCTTCTACAGAATAATGCTGATGTTGAATTATCAAATGGAAATAAACAAACTCCTCTTGATGTAGCATTTTCTTCTGAAAACTCTTATGCATTCAACTTATTGCTTCAATATGGAGCAGACATAAACAACATCAACTTCTTGATGTACCTAAAAGAAATAGATACTAGTCCATTTGTAAATTATTCTATACGAATGAAGAGAACCATCATCAACTCACTTTTTGCACATGTAAAAAAATTGGATATACTTGAATTCCATGTAAACAGAGATGTGAGAGCATATTTGGAAATATCATTAAAATTTTTCGGTAATCAATCAAGAGAAGAGATTATTGAACCGAATGACATTTCACTTCGATATCTGAAAGAAATTGAAAAAATGATATCGATCAAGATCAATCCTTATAATACTTTGTTTGATGTACTGCATAAAGATAAACATAGTATGGCGAAATGCGCGAGAAATGGAAATCTTAAAACTATACTCACATCAAAGTCTTTTGAAGAAGATTTTCCTCAGCTAGGTTTTTCACTTAGACTACAATTCAGAAGAGGTCTAGCTAGAAAAGACTTGTTAAAATATAGCAGTGATTCATTATATTTTCTCGTAGGATTTCATTTGCCAGAGACGATTCTTGATAAAATTTTTGGGTACTTACTTGATGTTGAACTTGATTGTTTGAACAAAGCTGGATCTGAGAAATTTCAGAAGATAACACAAAGTCAGAAATCTTCAGCTAAACGTCAACGATTGTAATATTTCATCTAATTGTTGATTGTAAAATTAATTTCTTGAGGATGAAAATCTTAGACTGAAAAGAAACTCTTCATTTATTATTTCTTTATTTGTTTATTTATTAAATAAAATTTGACAATTGTTAGCTATTTGGTTGAATCACGATTTTGAGTAAGTCGTATTCATTAAATTATCGAAGATTAAATCTGTAATCTTATGAAAGAATTAATAAAACTATAATATATGCTTAAGGATAAGAATAAAATGTATACATTTGATAGAATGTACTTGAATATTAGGATATCCTATGAATAAATATTAATAAATGATTCCAGATGAATGTTCCAAATTATTTCTCTTCCATTTTAAAATTCTATACATATAATTTCATACATAAATGCATAATTATAGATTTTGGAGCTTAATGAAATTGACACAAATTCACTTCCATATCATCGATTATGCTTTCTCAAAGAAGCTTCAACATCACCCACAAACGCGTCCCAAACCTGTATTTTCACCATTCCACTAGCGTAGATACTATCATTTATTTTTCAAAGATTACAAAAAAATTATTCAATCAGTTCAATTCGTATCTTTGTGACTGTGTAAAGTGTCGTTCTTTTTCAATTGACCAAACTTTGTCGCGAGTGTTAATGTCTGCCCGGGCTCTTATTATTTGATCAAATGCAACAAAGCAAACGGTTCAAGGTTCTACACGATACGAGATATTTGGACCTGCATAATTTTTCGATCAATTCATCTTGTGACTGTTATACGGTTTAATAGCGGTCAAAATCGATCCGGTCCGTATTTAGCGCACTTGAAGACTCATTTTGATCATTTTCGACGGCTGAGGTTGGAAATGATCAATTCAAAATCTATTTTGATCATTTTCGAGGGCAAAAGACACCAAATTTTCCCAATTTTCTCTATAGCACGTTGAAAATACTGGAAACGAAACTTACATGAATTTTTTTTCCCTTAGCAACGGATGCTAGGGCGGTGAAAAACGGTTGCTAAGGAGCTAATTGGGAAGGTTTTGTATCCTTTGCCGTCAAAAATGATGGAAATAGGTCATAAATGAATAGTTTCCAACCTTCGTAACGATTGCTAGGGAGGTAAACAACCGTTGCTATGGAAAAAATAGAACAATTCAGTGTCCTTGGCTATCGAGTGTGACTTGAACTGATTTTCCAGCTTGCCCCAATGAGCACTCATAAGGATTTGTGAGAAAACACATTAGAAACGGTTGCTAAGGAAATAACCAACGGATTTTGCTGAAAATTGAACTCGTGATAGATCTTGCCACAACTAACCGGTGTGCGAAATTTCAGCAAGATCGGACCATTTCTTCGAGAGTTATCGTGGACGAAAAAAAACGTTACACACATACATACACACACACACACACACACACACACACACACACACACACACACACACACACACACACACACACACACACACACACACACACACACACACACACACACACACACACACACACACACACACACACACACACACACACACACACACACACACACACACACACACACACACACACACACACTCACACTCACACACACACACATATACATACAGACACTTTTGGATTTCGGTGGGTCGATTTTTGCCCCATTACAAAGCTTTCTCTTTGAGAAAGCAAAATTGGAATCGCATAGGATACAGGTACTTGTGAAATTTGTAAGACGAGTGATTAAAATTTCGAGTTGGACACGATAATTTATGATATAAGAGCTTGTAAAATGGCTTTTTAAAAAACGCACTAGTGCGTAAGATGGCGTTTTACGCATCGAGTAACATAAAATCATTAATAGAACTAATTGAATAATGGCAATTTCTGGATTATCCTCTATATTAACTTCATAGAATATATCCAGCACTACTTTTTCTATTAGTGGTTTCATTTTCATTTACCCGCATCTATATAGATTTTCATCACTTGTATCGAAAAGTTGATCATTAAACCTTAGTTTTCTATGCTTGTGATGAAAAATACTGTTCGAACCTAGGTCAAAAGATGATTTCTAGGCTCGAGTGATTATCATCAGCTACTACTATTCCGTATCTATTTTCTATAGCTTATCTTTTTTTATTCATACATATTTTTTTTTTGAGAAAATTGTTTCCGTGTTATTTGCTGACAAATGTATATATCAACCTTCAAGTAAAACAAATCTATGTGAATGTATATTTAATTGTATCTTAAGATATTATGAATGTATATTATGATGATAGAAAAATGATAACATTAATGCAAAGATAGAAATTGTATAATTCTTGTGAAAAATATGATTGCTTTTTCTTCGATCAGTTCTCGTATTTATTTACTAGAATGATTTTCTAGCAATCATCATAATCGCAGTATTCAACTTATTTTTATAGTTCGAATGAATCGTTCAGTACTTTCTTATAGATTAGTATGCCCTTGCTGTTCTAATCGTCTGATGCGACGATAAGGAAATAATATTTGAAATTGAATTACAAATCGTTTTATTTTAAGTAATAAATAATGACTACTGATGCATTCCAAATGTTGGTTGAGCTTCCAAGTCTATGTCTGATAGATCATTACTGTTCTCTACTGTATTCTTACATTTAGATAAAACTTACTATCTGTAGAAGTTTTTAACATAATTATTCGAAAACTTTTTGAATGCACCAACACTTTTTACTAAGAGTAATATTTCAGATTACTACATTTCGAGGCTGTGAGATTCAATACGGAATATTATTCCCCGTGAAGACTTTTATCCTTCTTTCGATTCATTCCTGCAAGAATTAATAATTTTCGACGAGATCATATTGATTTTGATTAAGCTTCATGGTCCCAAGATGACAAACAACTGGGTCAGATTTCACCATGCAAAATAATGATTATATTCATTCATAACAGACCTTCTAAGCATGTCAAAATTAATGTTTCTGTTCTAACCAAACGGATTCATTGCAATTTGTTACCAAAATGTCCACAAATTATTTTTTATTTCCTTGTGACCAATTACGTAGTGTATTGATCACTTGATTTTGGTAGTTTTTGATGATTCGTGTTCTTTCATGTTCAAAGTTCGTTATCCATATATATCGAGAAAATAAATAAAAAATATTATAAAGAAAAAAACTTATGGAATATCAAAAAAACTTTAGATTTGAAAAATACCAAAATCTAGTGCTCTTTGTACATATCACTTGTAAAGACTCAAATATATATAAAATTCTGTTTATAAATTTTTTTCTTTTTTAAGCGCTCTATAAGATTGCATTGAGAGAAAATCTTCATCATGGTGGGATTTGAATCAATCAATGAATTTTACGATCAACCAATATTTCGATTGAATAAAATAAGTCTCTCTGTACTTGGACTATGGCCTTATCAAGACCCGAAAAGGCGAAAAATAATTGTGTCAACGATATGGTTTGGCATCATTACTGTTCTGATTCCAGAGGTTTTTGATACTTTTTCCACTTTTAAACATGAATATTCAAGATCACTTGAATGAATGATTTGGGATTAATAATCAATAAGTGTTCATCATTTATTTCTCCAATATTTTGTATTGTATCAATAATTTGTTGATGTCATTCGATTTTCTAACCATCTTTCTTAAAGATAGTGATCAAATTATTCATGTATCATGTTGAAAAATAATATATTTTGCACCTGAGCGGGGTTGTGCCATTTCTACTACACGTAAAACATTTGCACATTTCCAAATAATCTAATCGTGCGAGGTGCATAAATATAGAGGTCATTTTAATGAAACGGTATTTTCCATGTCCTCGACATTTTGAGCATTGGAAAGAACTTCTGGCCATCCAGAATGGCTACAGGCGGTTTAAATTAGATATGCTCTTGAAGGTTGAACAGTAAAAAATTAAAACATTTGTTATTTGGTATGATAAAGAGGACCCAAACAGGTCAAAAACGCATGTATGAACGCGTCTCAAACTCAAAATTTCACTTTCTAACTAGCGTGGGTGAAATCATTTACTCTTCAAACATTACAAAAAAAAATTGTATCTTCAATTTGGATATACGTTTCAAGTTTTTCCATTGCATTTGAAATTTTTGGCATTTTTAGTTTGAATCTAAAGTCACTTACTTCATATCCAAAGTTTTCGCCTTTTTTTTCACGATTTTCCTCAAAAGTACTACAAAAACAAGTTCATACCAAGCAAGAGCTATTCCTCAGATTGGGACAAGCTGGATCAAATCATACAATAAGATTATATTGACGAGATAGAAACACCGAATACTATCAAATTTAGTACCATGAAGTACTGAAAAACAAAAGGAGTACCGTCGAAAATTGCAGGGAGTACCAGAATGAAAAGCCCATCGTAAAAAATCATAAAAATAGGAAATGACTGAAAAAAATTTATGGTGATTTCTGCGGGTCACAAGTATTTTTAGCTTCTGTTGGTACCAAGAAACATAATTAATCTAGACAAAAAATTCAAAGATGATGAATTTGATATTTGTATTTTCGACGTCAAAAAAACCGTTTTCATGAGAATGACCTATACGCTATATTAAGATAACTGCAGCCAGTGCGTCACTCCCTAAGAGTTTTTTGCGTATTTGACTATGATAGACTTGGAATTTTGAAATTCTGCGAACAGTATTTTAAAGCTTAGCTCAATACCTCAAAAACCATCTCTATAGTTATCATCTGACTACTTTAACCTATTAGAAATTGCAATTTAAAAAAAAAAACGCAAAAGAACCAACTGCACTACACGTGCAGTCAATTTGGCACGATTTCTTAATCATTTCTTACAGCCTATATAGGCCTACAGGGACGATCCAATTAGCATTGAAATAAACTTTTAATAATGTTTCCATTGATATTTATACAAAACTTTCGACATTCAACTCAAGAATACATATCTAAATCATCGTAATATGTCTATAAAAATACTCAACGATTTTACTTAGTCTTTCGATGTATAATCGCATAAAGAGCCACATTGGGTGCCAAATTGCCTGCAGTTACCTTATAATATATTATATTATATCTCCAGCGGGAGAGGATTGACGATTTTGAATATTAGCGAACCAATAATCATTATTACTTCGGATAGATCATTGAACATGTCATTTCTGATGTATATATTCATGCCATGCTATAATGTTGAACAATAAAATGTGCAATTACTTCTCTCGTTAGATAATATACTTGGTTGAGGTGTTCGAAGATACTAATAAAATGATCGAATGCATTCTGGCTTTGGCGTTTACGTATGCCGCTGGAACTATCACTATAAACACATTTGTAAATTTTGATCTGGTAATTGAGTTACATTTAGAAATAACAAGATCGAAATCAATGTTCCAATATAATTGTTCAAATGTAACAGGTGATGTGTTCGGCTGGAGAATTAGGTCCTCAACTTGTTCTGATAAAAGTCATGTTACAGTTGGAATTTATTTTTTTTATTGAGAAATTGAAGTTGTATTCACATAATAGTCGAGTAAGAAGAACAACGCAACAACTCAGTTTCGCGCTATAAAAAGAGATTACTCGATTTCGCGCTGTAAAAAGTGACAATTCGGCTACACGGTGAACAACTTGGTAGCTTGGCTTGTAAAACTTCGGAGAACGGGGAATTTGTGTTGAGTTATTACGTTCTTATGCACGTCATGGCGCGAAATAGAGTTTATCAGTCGGGGTGCATTGAAATTTTGGGCATTGTTTGATTTGAAAATAAGGATGATAGAGATTGAAAATTTAATTAAATATCTCACGCCCGCTCGTCATAACAGCTAATTCACAATGGCGTTCTCACGTTGTACGTGAAGGCACCTGGTTACGATTGGATATCTAATAATTGAAGAACATGATTTTTAGCAGAAAAGAAATAGAGTTAAGTGTTAAAAACAATATGATACTTGTAGATAAAGCAAATTCTTGATGAAATCAAAAATAATTGGGAGGGTCTGAAAAATGAAGAAGAAATTAGAATTTTCAAAAGTTATTTACGAGAAGGGCACATTTTGTTTCTCGTGTATGCAGGTATGTATAATCACAGGATTAATCAAAATTCTAGTAACACCAATACGTTTCTTTTTGAGCTTCAGTTCCGAAGAGTGAGCTAACTGATAGTAAGAATATTCACATTTTATTGCGAGTGTATCAAGTTTAATAAGTAGGTATATTTTGTTTCAGTTGGAGGTGTTATAACTTTCAATATATTTTTAACAGTACGACTGCTTCCTTGGTTTTTAAATAATGTTCATCCTCTGAACGAATCTCGTCCTACAAGACCTATCCTCGAAGTTGAATATCATGTTGATATGAACAGATACTTCCTACCTATTCTAATTCATAACTTGCAAGCAGCGTTTACTGTTATTGCAACAATAATTGTAACAGATTCATTCTTTATTATGACTGTGCAACATTGTTGTAGTATGTTTTCAGTCTTAGGGTAAAACTTCATAGATTTATTTTTAGAGTAAAAAGATTAGTATTGTAAGATGTCAATAATTAAGATAGTTATAAAAGCGCTTTAAAAAGTATGTCAATTTTTATTGATCTCATCCAGAACAGATCTTCCACTCCTATACTGTTAAGTACAATATTCCATGGCCAACAATTAATGTTTAATTTGTGGAATCAACAGGAAAAGAATTCACAAAGTTGGTCAAGAGAATTCGAAAATGATTGGGTTACTTAATGTTAAGGACTGGGACTCTTGTATATCTAAAAGAATCATTGAATTTGCAAAATATCAACGTGATTGCATACGGTATGTGAATATGATTCAATATGATTCAGTATTTTTTCAACACTGGTGCAAAACAAGTGATGAAATATCATTGTAAAACTCTATTAAGAAAAACATAAAGACATCGATGGAAAAGATTGATTTTTAACGTTTTTCAATTATTATAGGTTCGCTCAATTGATCGAAGAATCAGTATATATAGCGATGATTCTGGAATTAATTCCGAATTCAATCGCTATAAGCGTGTGCGCAGTGCAGGTATGTTTGTTTCTATCCATCACAAATGTTGAACTGATTTATTCCACAAGCTGCTATTTTTCTGAATCGTTTAGACACTGAATCGCCTCGATATGCCAGAAGAATTGTTCAGTTTTGTATTGAACACAATTTCGATCATATTCCGTTTGTTTTATATCTCTTGGCCTGGTCAGAAACTTATTGATCACAGTCAGATTGTGAGAAAATCATTGTAAGAGTATATTCTTATCATACGTTTTTTCTGCCGAACGGGAGAAAAATGCCAACTTTACTTCTTGGTGTTTGCAAAGAATGACACTTTTCTCCTACTGGTTCCGAAAATTGTATGTGCACTTTGCTCACCCAGGCTATTTCAACACGAAAATCGTTTGTAACCCGAGCACAGCGAAAATAGATTATTATAAGAATATAATTGATGATTAAACGAACTTGTGAAGTTCGATCATAATTATATGAGTTACTTGTTCGAAGATATAATAGTATATTATGCAACTAGTGCCTGAAATGCGATTTCACGCACCAGTGTGACAAGTCTGCACGAGTTCTTGGAATCGTATTTCACGAGTTGCATACGATATTTTATTTTAACGATATTTTATTATAACGCGAATTTCACGCATCGATTTGAGTGCGTGAAATGCGATTTCAAGGATGGAAATCGATGCGTGAATGAGCGTTTATGATCATGTATTATATGTAAAATTAAGGTTTACTGTATACTTGTAAGATCTACTGCAGGCTAGGGAAAGCTTATAAAAATAAAGTAACAGACATATTTTGTATAGTGATATCGTTTACGTAATTTCAATAGAAATCAACAGAAAGTAGAGTTTTTTATAATATAGTAGATTTAAGGTATTCTAAACCTATATATATGTGTGTCTATGTTCGTTGAATCTTTCTAGCCTTGCATGGAAAAACCTTTTGAAGTTTTTTGAAACATACGCTTCCGTGAGAGAGATAATATTTCCAAGACGTTCTCTCGTAAAAGCATGACTTATAAATGTTGAGCACGTAATTCTCTGGTCTTTATAATCTATCGCACTTGTATCGAAAAATTGATCATTAAACCGCAGCTTTTTACACTCGTGATGAAAGATACTATTTGATACTAGATCCAAAGATGATTCCTAAGCTCGTGTGATTACTTGGCTTGGGCGACAAACCTCACACGTGCCTAGAATTAATCTTTTGCTCTAGTATCGAAATGTAGGTATGTACTAGTAAAAACGCTTTTCGTAAATGTTGTGACTGATTTAGCCGCATTTAATCATTCGCTTTTCTTAAGGTTTGCGAGTTATTAATTCTGAGATTTTATAAATTATCCATATATTATTTATATTAAGAAATTGCAAAAATATTTGATATTACAAACCACAATTAGTGTTACTGTATTACGAGAATTTCACATTGTTATTGACCGTAATGATTTTAAAACATGTTTCATATTCGGAAAAGTTTCTATCACTGGATGTTGTTTAGGTTTGAAATAAATTGGTATGAATTCCCGCCAAAATCTAAAAAACTATTGTATATAATGTTAATTGGATCATCAAAACCGTGTAGAGTTACGGCTGGTAAGATGGTTACATTGAGTTTCGAGGCTTATGGCAAGGTATGAGAAGTTAAATTATTCAATTTGAATATATTATATTATTTGAAATTTGGTTATACTAGGATAACATTTTCTATTTTCCAGCTCATTCGGACCTCTGGATCATATCTGACATTCATGTTATCGACTAAAAATAATTGATAAGTTGATATGATTAAAAAACATTAGTCTCTGACAAACTACTGTCTTAAATGTCTTAGATCTTCAATAAAATCACTTTGCATACACTCACAGAAAAATTCGTGCAATGTTGTCATTATTAGGTCTTCCAGAAATACAATCCAGCCATTTCTGCTCACACCATTAGATAGTCCAGTCATTTTTCTTCAAAATGACTGAATTTGTTAAAGTTAATTTGATGTATCAGAACAAAGTTAGAGCTGACTTAGAAACATCCAAAAACATCAGCGTTTTGCGTTGATGATAATTTCACGCGGGAGTGTCTTACTTGAAAGATTCATAGTGGTGGCTCTCCGCAAAGAAAGACACATCCGACAATCTTCACGCGAATAAAGATACATCCCCGAATTTCCCGATGAAGGAGAACACGTTTGATGGTTTATTCTTTAGAAGAATCATTTTACAAAGAACTGGGGCGAAAAATTAGTTTGTGCGCGCGCTCGTGGTTATCTATTTTCTTTTTCAGTGGTCTTTAATGAAAAAAATCATGGATTGAGTTTTCCTTTATTGACAGATTCTGGGATGTATCTTTCTTCGCGGGAAGTTTTGCATCTGTTTTTCTTCGTATATATAGGAGGCATCTATAGACATTTTCTCTGTCGTTCTGCAAGAACTTTCAAGGAATTTTACTTATAAAAAAATGTGTATATTTTCTCACACCCTATACAGATTCATACTACGACGAGCTTTGAGTAATGAATTTGATAATAACATTCGCGGGAAAATTTACAAAAATGTGGTAAAATTACGAAAAAAAATAGAATAACTACCATTTTTTGTCATTTTTTTCGAACGTTACTATGGAAATCATCACAATGGCCCTCCATTGCGTTACTGAAGAAGATAGTGATTTTTACAATATAATTACTTTCCGTGTACTTAAAGTTGTGGCTACTGGGCCGGAGTACTACTCATGATCATTTTGGAATAGGCGCTGCATATACAACCATGATAGAACTTCCTCTGCCCTTCGTCTTCTATCCCTGTCGCCGCTGCACTCTCTCATCACTCCTGACATTCTTCTCTTCCATTTCTTGAGGGCATGGCTCTGTAATTGGACCTTTCCTGTTTGCATTGGATATCAACGGCTTTCTTCTGGGAGCAATCTACATTTCCGATGATCATGTCGTTAACCTGCATAGACTGAGCTGAATCGCTGAAAGAACCGCTCAGAACCATCTGGATATTTTCAGTCAGCAGAAATCAGAATATTCGAGCTAGCTGTCAATAAAAGTTATTTTGATCAATCATTTGAATATACAAAGGTACAGTTAAATTATTAATAAGATAGTATAGTACCGATGATTATCAAAGATTTCTTGGACTTTTGAAGACTTTCAAGGGCTTCCTGAGACAATTTCAAAGGGACTTTCTAAGTGATTTTCTCCTGGGTCACTTATTTGATGCTCGTCTTCGACCTAAATAGTCCAAATCTGCCTCAACACAGATCATTCAAATTTCTTCAATAATTCATCATCATATGGGATATTAAGCTGTACTATGTAAAGGCAAATGAATCGATACATTATTCTTTGAAATTCATTTTCTCTGGTAAAAACGTACAAATCAGTTCAAGTAGTTTGATTAATCCTACCGAATGAACTGGGTCGATATAACATAACGAGAAAGAAGAAAATGCATTGTCCCTTCTTTAGCATGATTCAAACGTAATACTGGATGTAATAAAATTGCTTCCAATTTTGAAGCAGCAATTGTCAATGCTGTTTCCCATGATATGATATTCTATAATGATATTGAAATAGTTTGCTGCCATATCTAGTATTATGCATTTACTGTAACGGGATATTAATGTAGTGAATAATTAAATAAGTAAAGGTGCTACCCGACTGAGAGGTGGGACTTCATCACATACGAGCAAGTACTGACGCGATTGTGGCAAGGGCACATACATAGGTGATCTAACAGGAAAGATGGCTTACAGTGTTTATTTGACCCTTGATGATTTATAGAAAGGATTGTATATATGTGTACCGAGAGGTTTGACAATAGCATTTCCCCAGCAGTACACTCCATGAATTAATGCTAATAAAAAATTCCACTGATCAATACTTTACCTACAAATAAATTAATAATATAGGACTTATTTATTTAATTCAATGTTAGAACAATAAGAACAATTTACCGACGACAGAGATATATTATTATTCTAATTATATTATACCCATTTGGGTACCCAAAAAACATGTGAGATCCGAGACCCGGAACCTTGATATTATCCTTGTCAGCTTTCAGAGATATTCACGCTGGTACTTATAACACATCGAAGTTTTAACGTTAATTTTTCAACGATTTTTGTTTGTTCGGCTTGGAAGGTAGTTAGCAATTTTATATATTTTATTGTCCATTTCACATAGATATCATTTTTTTCAATCAACCAAATTTCATCTAGTTGCAAACTCATTCGGTACAAATATCCTTGAAGGGTAGTTTTTAACATCGCGATTCTATTTCACAATTATGAAAAAAGCAATACATATCTTATAGCTCTGGGAAAATTCACATATAGTATTTCTCTAATCTCTCAAGATATTTGACAATTTTGGTGTGAAAACAAATCTACATATGTACTGTCGTTGCAGTTCATACATCCAAGAGCATTGATCGAGTATAACCATATCGAATATCTTTCAAGATGATTGAAAGTCAAGGTATTAACAGCATTAAAATCGGCTGCACCGCCATGAGTAGCCTCGTCGTTGTTCACTTGCTCCTCGCATTCCTGAGACGAGCGCGTGGCCGAGCCGGGACATTCCGAAACTCCACCCGCAGCAACGGGAGAAAGAGAGAGAAAAAGAGAGGGGCGGGGAGAGATTGCAGCGATCGGGAGTCTTGAGTCATCGGGACTTTTCGCCCGTTGCCGCATCCCACTGATCCACTCGGCCAATATTAGAATATCCGCGCGATCCAAATTGTGTCTCCCCCTTCGGGAGCAAGGCTGGGGCGCGTGGCCCGCTCGAATAGCCGGCTCGAACCTGTTGCCCTGCGCGCGCGCGCGCCCGCGTGCCTATAAAGCTCGCCGACGGATCGGCCAAGCGCACTTTAGTTGTTCACACGCTAGCTATAAGCTCTCGCCCGTGTCGAAGATCGCTCAGTTAAACCCCGTACTATGGCCCTCGAACGTCAAGTCCGCGCCAAGGTACGATCATCAGTTTCGGCTTGAATGCGCTGCTCCGCGGCGTTCAGTGTACCGCGTGATTATTTATTTATTTATGCGTGTGCGAGATCGTATAGGCTTCAGGTTCCATGCCGATCTCTTGTCAGTGACAAATCGACCGAAAGTGAAAGGATCCCTGGTGGTTTACGAGACGAGTTATGATTTGGAAAAGAAAAATTTTCAACTTTGAGATTGAGGAATAGTATTGTGAAGCGTGCGCGTAAAGTAGTATAACCATGGGTACGGTTATAATACTAGACGTTGAATAGTACATGTATGCTCTAAAGCGTCTTTAAATAAACAAATATAAAAAAAAAAAAAAACCATGGGTTTTGTATACAACAAGTATAATCTCAATCTGTAAGGATCCGCAGAGTAATCAATTGTTCAATTTATCATCAGTCAAATTTGTTAATTGAGTTCAAAAACCCATGGGGACTTTCACTACCGTCGATCAGTCTTGTAAATCTATTTCGAACCACATCCTTGATTGGGCCTCGTAACGCCCATTTCGTTTACGTTCCCGTTTTTTTTTTTATTAGTCTCATTAGCATAAATCGTATTTTCACGCACTTTCCTCACGGCCAAGCACAAACTTTCCTTACAGCTCCTGGCGAAACGCGACCCAGAACAGGAGCGCGAGGCCCAGGAATGGATCGAGTCCATAATTGGCAAGAAGTTCCCCGCGGGTATGCCCATCGAGGACGTACTCAAGGACGGTACTATCCTCTGCGAGCTCATGAACAAAATAAAGCCCGGTGCCATCAACAAGGTCAACACCTCCGGTGGAGAGTTTAAGATGATGGAGAACATCAACAAGTGAGTTTTTTTTTTATGCAGTTCAGATTCGTTTTGCCGAAGCAGGAATCTCTCGATAAACCTACTCGTAGCTCGATATAGGAGTCAGACAGGAAGCTACTTGGGATTAGTGATAGAACCGTTTTTTTTCTCGAATTTTCGTTTCACTCGGAGTGGTATCGGTTATGGAATTGATTTCAGGCGAAACTTTGAAGATTCGGTGATATTGAAAATCTTTGGCATCACTGTCGGCGAAAGTTCACGAAACTTCCTTAGAATTTTCTTGTATTTTTCTTTTTGTGATTTTCTGATGTCATTCTGAGTGAATGGGCCTTTGGTGGATTTGTTCATAGACAAAACTCCTAGCTCGATAGATCCAATCAAACCGGAGGGGCCTAATCACTTCAGGATAACAGCTAAAATAAGAGAAATCACGGATAATTCTAAAGGGCCTCGATTTTCGCATCACTCATGGCAATTCGATCGCGCGTCAAACGATTCGTTTGACGCGCGATCGTAATTGAAAAACCCAGTCAACGCACATGAAGCAGGTGTCGTTTTGATGCTAGAAAACATCGCAAGCTCGTGTCGCGTTTCTTCCAAAGTATATACATTATATTTCGATGAGTAAGACAAGATCATCGCATCTTGGCACGTCTCGCCATGTGACGCTTATGTTAATTAAGCGAAGAGCCCCGAGGCGTCTGCGCGCCATATTAAAAATGATCGGCGAGTGCCAGATATCCCGCGGGAAAAGCAGAAAAGCTCGCGCGCGTGTCTCAAATCAAGTGTACGTAAGTGTGTCAGGAGCTGCTGCCGTTGGACTAATTTAAGAGAGAGCAGCCGTATTTCACTTAGCGAGCGCGTGACAGGCAAATCTGAAATGCACCATATATATTCCCCTCTGGCCTCCCCCGATGCAGTAACTTCGGAGCGCACAAATATAGCTCGGATGTGTTAACTCGATACGTGTTTTGTGAAACGCAGGTTCCAGAAGGCACTGATCGAGTATGGCCTCACCGACGTCGACGTCTTCCAGACCGTCGACCTGTGGGAGAAGAAGGACATTTCCCAAGTCATCACGACCCTGTTTGCCCTCGGCCGCGAGGTTAGTTTCCCAGCCAATTCTCGAAACGTCTCGCCGCACGCTCGTTTGGCTTTTATAATGACACCGATCCAAATCCGCGCCCAATCCTTATGTACACTTTATATATCTCTTTGCCATCTTTTGTTTATTTACGTCTGTCTCGCCCTACCTTTCTCGCCTTCCACTTATAGCCTATGGACATCTTTATACTCGTCGTTTCACAACGACGCGTTATTTGTTAGAGGAACTTTCACAATTTCGAATCACGTTTTAAGTCAACCCGATGGAATATCCGTCAGTTAGTTTCTTCGTAATCCTTCGATACGGTATTATTTCGAGTCACACGCCTATACACGGATCATGTCTAGAATGATTTGAAAAGTAAATTGATTCAATCACATTTACATATTCACTTATTCCACTCGTATACTTTCTTCTAAGGAAATAATAATCGAGCACTAATCAGCTGTTAACACATCGTCGAGTTGTTTATGAAATTTCTATGATATAATTTTTAGAAAGACCAAAGATGAACCGGCGCGGCGCGTCTGACCAATCTCGGACCACATCTACTATCAGTGCCGGGACACTAAACAATTGACTAGATTATCTATTGTTGTTGGATGCAATTTGATGCATTGAATCTGATTAGTGGTTATGAGGCAAAAAAATTAACTTTTCGAATCATCGCAACGATTAGAAAGATCGTAATCGATATTAATTTTTCAAAATTTCATCAGAATCGCGATGATACATAGTAACAAATCTTTCCTCCAAAGAACGAACGACTTTTCATTCGAGCACGAGCGTATCGAGAAAACATCTGGATTCAAGAATTCGACGAGCCTAAAAATATTTAACGAATCACTGTTACGAGGCTATCGAGGAGTGATTTTCTTCAATGTCACCTCCAATTGACCTATATGAGTTTACGAAAACCACGTTCTGGATCGACGACGAAAGCTTATTTAATCAATCATCCCATCCCAGTAAATTCTGCCTCCTATCCCGAGCTAAGCTTTGATCAGCCTTCTCGGGGTTCACCCAAACAAATTAATGTCTTCTCGTTTACTCGAACAACTACGCTTTTGTCCCGGAATTTCTTCCGTCATCTTTCCTTCCCCATCGGCCAACATATCTTGAGACTAACCGATCGATCGATCGATCTGCGCAGACTTACAGACACCCAGAATACCAGGGACCACACCTTGGCCCCAAGCCGGCCGAAGAGTGCAAGCGCGAGTTCACCGAGGAGCAGTTGAAGGCCGGCCAGACGGTTATCGGTCTTCAGGCCGGTTCCAACAAAGGAGCCAACCAGGCTGGACAGAGCATGGGCGCCTCCCGCAAAATCATCCTCGGCAAATAGAGCTTCAAGTCTTTTAAGCGCACGTGCGAACTGCGCAAACCAAGGCCGTTACGGCTACATGCAATTATACCGTTTATACTTTTTATGTACATATACTATATACTATGTATCTCTTAAAGCTATTAGACTTATTTAACGTTTTATAAATCGATTATCATAGACTTTGTTTGTTCTTTTTCGATCGACGCTTATTTTTCGGGATTCGAAAATCATTATTTTTTTCATTGGGCTGTTTCGTACGACTTGGGAGAGCGAGCGGATCGAAAGTAAGAGATCCGAACGCGAAGCACCGATTGGAAATTCGTATTTCGAGTCTGGATGAGTCACTCGCCAGTTATGGTTCGAAGCTTTTTCGTCGAATCAAAATAAAGCGTTCATAACTGGCTGTCTGTTTGGGAGTACAGCATTCAAGCGTTAAGTCTTTCAAGATCAATCTTAATTAGTTGCAGCTGTCTGCCAAACTATTCCATCGTGCCAAATAATTGCGCTCCGTGCTTTTTAAATTCTTTTGCAAGAAAAAAAACGCCATCTGTCGAATTGGTAATAAAGAAATGCATTGACATGGATTGTTCGTGAGTTTCTCGAATTCCCAATCTCCTCACCCTTCCTCAAATTACTACACATACGCGTAACGTTTCCTGTGACTCAACTCAGCCCTGGACGGTGGCGCGAAATGCATGTTTTGTAATTCACCGTAAGCAGCTCGCGAATCCACCGAACCGCGAATAGTTCCATTCGTAAACACGTCGAACCAGCTCTGTTTCCCGGAGAAAAAAACCGAGCAATGGCGCGCGTTTGCTTTGGCAGCTCCCGCCAGTTTATTTTTGGCATTCGTCGACGTCTCCAGGACGTCTTAGCGAAGCCGTCGCGTTTTGCGTGCGTGCTTCCGTGATAATTTTAGCCATATAACAACGTGGTACTTGGTAACCCGCTGAAATAGGTCACACGAGCTTTTTCCCCTTCCCGCATATCAAGGTCCAAAACGACTCTCGCGAGAAGTGCTCCACCGAGAGTAGCACTATATTCGAGAGCGCCGAGTGGAAGAATACCCGCTTCCGATTGGGAGAGAAATGGATCGGCTATTCGGATCTTGTTACTGCGGAAAATAATCCCGCGGGCTGTGGGCCACGTATATGTTTTGAAGAATTGAATTTGTTGATTAATACAATGGATTTGGCACGATTATTTTTAAAAGAAAACACTGCTCATACACAAATACAGAGCTTTTTCTCGAAGTTTTCATTGTGATCTAAAAAACTTCTGTTCACTGATGCAAGATTAATGAACTTAGTAAGTTGAAGGAAACCCTCATTAATAATGTTTTCTATATACACACTGTGAGCCGTTTAACTAGAGACTAGAAGTTACATTCTAGGTTATGAAAAAAACTAATTGATACAATGTTATTATTCAAAATGCAATTAATACAAGAAGTAAATCAAGAATCTTCCCCAAAATCAAAACATAATAACAGCTATGAAAATAAGGTTCGAACATATAGTAAGAAAATACTAATTTAATAGTAAATATTGACTTATGAATTATACTAATTGTATAAGGTAAAAGAATCATGAATCATGTCTCGCATATATCCATTAGAATTTTTTTTTTGCAATCGTATGGGTACAATGTGATTTATGTATCAAAAATTGTGTGAGGGGTCACACTACACGCATACTGTTGCGAAAATATAACTGAGCTCTCTTTCTCGATGCCCCACAGACGCAATGATAAAACATGTTGATGCTGGAGGGTGAAGAATCCTGATGACGTGTGGGAGAAGAAGAAATATTATGTGCAAACGGTTTTAAGAAGATCATTTGGAGTAAAAGACACGATAGATGTAATCAATAAGTACAAATCAAATTTTGAAAGAAAAAAAAATCATAAAAATCATAGTAAGCCATAATATTGTTATGCTTAACATCTTTGAATTTAACCTTGAATCGATGCTTCAGTAATATTTATTAAAAGTATAGCGCTGTACCTGTAGTGGTATATGAATAACTCATGAGCTCACTCTTGTCTTATGTGCGTCAACTTTTGTTTGTACACAAAGAAAATGTGTAATAGAGCCAAAAAAGTAAGAACAGAAATAATTTTACGGAGCGTGAACTGTACTGTCTATAATAACGTCGAAATATCCAAGAAAACTATTCACGTCAAAACATTATATGGATACATAAGAATACGAGCAGACGCGGCATATTAAGAATCGAAATAGAAACGCGACTCACTTGCCATGATTCGAAAGTTGTCTTCTTTGTTACATTTTATTTCAAATCATCCCTGCGTATGCAACTATTAAAATAAAAAGGCAGAAGCAAACAACAGGGAAATTTATTAGAGTTTCTGTCACGCTCAACAGATGTAGCATATGCGAGCGCCTCACAATGCCGCGAATCCATCAAGCACGTGAGAACAGGGGGGCCTTAACCCAGACACGCCCATCGGAAACGTTAACGACTTGGTAGTCCGGTCGTCGTAAGTGGAACGAGTCTGGCTGCCGCCGGACGGTATCGGCCAAGTCAGCGTGATTAATTACCGTCTTTCAGCGGGTACGTGGACCTCTACCAAGCTGACTTTGACGTCGGGACAGCCTGACCATCACCGCCAGTGCACTGCTGTTGCTTCATTTTTGGTGAAGAAAAAGAGAGAAAGAACTCTCGGCCACGCTCCGAAACTTTTGTTTGTGGATATTATTTCTATGCGTTCTCCTGTCTTCTTCGATGGATTTTTCGGTTGTTTGTTACAATGCAATTGAAGAGTTGAGATGTTTCTATTTTGTCGTAACTGTACGTTCTTGCAGGTTTCTTTGGAAAATATTTTTTTCATTTTAGGTGTATGTTGAATTAGTATAAATCGAGAGTCGGTTACGACTATAAATGAACGTCAGGAAGAATAGCTGATTGATTCGTGTATAAAGAATTTTTGCATGGATATTCTGGAAAACGTGTTTAATGAAATCGTGGGAAGGTATTTATACAATACCAGACGGTTCTGGGAAGATGTTTTCCTCGCTGGAAAGTTGAATATTTCATCTCCATCTCCCGTTCCATCTCGACGGTCTATTGTACACTCAGTGCCTTATAGGATGTAGCACATGGTCATTTCCTTTCTGAAAACAATTCATAGAAAATCTATCCCTAGCTGTAAAAAATCTCTGAAGATGCTTAAGAGTTCCAACGATTGTGGGAGATTCGTTTATGGTGACACCCCATGGATAGCTTGTGTCATGCATGGATATCGTGTTACGTCAGGTTAGCCGTATTTTAAAGTCATTACCTACTTCTGCGTTTGAAAACTATAGCATAAAACATTATGGCTTTTTATTTCCGTCGAACGATTCACTGTCCTTCGACCACCATAATAGTCTTTGACGCTCATCTTATGATAATATTGATGTCCTTGGGTGCAAGTACCGTGCTTGCTAGCAATCCGTATTAGATTTTGATACCATCTTTAATCAGGCCAAAATTCTTTGTATTATTATAATTGAATTTTTTCAACCTAATTCAATTTAACTAGAAGATCATTTAGTCATCATGTACTCCATTAATTCAACAACTTCGTGTCAATTATCAATACATTATTATTGATTATCATTGATGATGATTCTCTCCAAGTAATGGATATCTTTTTTCTTTTAATTGCTTGATTTTAATTCAAATACGACATTTAAATATTCCGTAAAAGATTGCATTAAGAATAGTCTATGTAGGTGACAGTTCGTATTCACGTTTATTTTGATTCCCCAGGGCATAGATTTTGGAATTCATTTTGGATTTTGTAATACGACAGAGTAACAAATATCGAATGACTTGGAATCAAGATATTTGTAACGAGTATTCATTGGGTTTGATAATCTTGGAACTGAAGGTCACAATCAGTCTGATCCAAAACATGAACTAAAATAGTTATCAATCTGATTAGAACATAAATTCATCTTAGGAATCAGGAATAATTTTGACAGCGGAAAATGAGATTTAAGAGTTGTTTTCCCGTTGATTATCACGGAGAATGTTCAACATTATATTTTAACATTTGAAATCTTGAAATTACATCTCACATTTTCTATATTTATCCACGCATTCACTATTTTAAGTGAGTATGAGTAAATGACTCAAAAGTTCAAGAGTGTGCGATCATAAATATTCCTCTTTCAGCAACGTCGGGTAACTCATCAATTTCATTGAATAAAAGCTATTACTCAGTTAAATGTTTTCCTTAATGTTCTACACTCTTCTATACACCACGTACTAATTTTCAAAATTCGTTCGTAATCTTTTTTGATAAAATTGTATTTCTTTAAGAGATTTCGCTCAAGTTGGAGATTAACATTCATTGGAATTTTACCAAATAAAGTTTCGTGAAACATTGGGTTTGTGTACAAAATTTAATAAACGACTCAAGGAATATTATGAGTGTATTTATATAATTCTGTAGCAGCCATCCAAAGTAACTTTTGTTCACGAATTGGTTTCCAGAAACATTTCAAGCTACATATATTAATGAATCTTTTCACATGGCTCGAACAAAATAGGTAAATCTAGGAATACCTACATTCTAACAAATGTTTCTCGTGTTTTGTTAGTGAGCAGTTGAAATACAAAGTCGTTTATATTACTTACTTACCTACAAAGTGACTCTATCATTTCCATTGGCTGGCTAGAGTCGCTAATGTAGAAACTCGAGAAACTATTATCGATGTCTCAACTATTTCTAATGCCATCATGAACTAGCATCTAGCATCGGTAAAGAAAAATCCTATGGCACCTCCAACAGAATTACCTTATCTTCCAGTAAAAAAGTTAATAACTATCTTAACAACAAAGATGTGTTTTTCAGATTTTCTTTAGTATTTGAAAACATATGCTTGACAATGTCCAAATCAATTATTGGATTGTCGGTCGAGAAGAGAAAAGTCTGCCATGAATTGACTTCGAACAGAATCAAGTAACATATTTATATGGCTTCCACGAGACAACTTATTTCAGTTGTTTTTATAGTCCTAGAAAATATGTTTTGAACTCATTTAAAATCACTCATGGATATAAATTATGGAAAAGTACTAGTTTTGGCTGCAAAAAAAAATAAATCGACAAAAGAACTCGAACTGAGTTCGATGCATTTTTCACTTGATTAACTGAAAATATCCCGAGATTACTCAAAAATCGATCCGTATTTCTCTGCATTTTCATGATTTGATTGTCACAGCAGTAACAATATAAATAATAATCGTAATATTTTAACAATGGTAATATAATAATACTACACATTTTTATATGATATCGAAAATTCTAAAATTATACGAAAGATTTTGACGAAAGTTATTCCAATGTAACTATTATTTGAGGATGATAATTGCGTGAACCCTATTGAGACTAGTTCTCTTTAAAGACAGTTCAAGGCTAGTCCAATATAATAATTTTTCATCAGATACAAAGTCATACGGATATTAAGTTGACGGAAAAATTAAAACTAAAACTCCAGTCATCTAGATCGATTTTATGTCACCAACATTTTAAAACAGATATAATTTGATTCTCAAGCAACAGGAGAATTCAAGCTGACATTCTTCTGAGAATACTCACCATAGTTCTAGTGCTTGAGTACCACGAAATTCTATGCCAATAAGAAAAAATATTACACATGCTAAGCTTATATCATCTTCATCGTCACAATCGTTATACTTATTAGATTTACCATGATCATTACATCCACAATATCAATTCAAACCATGAACATTGAATTTTCAATGGAAAAAATAAAAACTTTCAGTGTATAATATTTAGGTCTTGTCATTGATGAATTTCCTATTGTATTAGTGAGTTAAAAAAATATTCTTCATTTGTAAAAGAATGTACCATAAAGATATATCGAATATATCCCATGGATAAACAGTTCAAGCATGAAATATTTTAATTTGTCGAGTGAAAATAGAAGGGGAGAAAAAAAATCCTCAGATGTATATCGGCGAGATCTTAATTTTGCGAGAGCTATTGCGCGATCGTGGCTCTCGTGAAAATATCGAATTTCAGCGTGTGTATGGCCTTGGGATTTTTCGTCCGGGGCAGCCGCGATCCCTCGCTCCTATACTCGCGAGAGGAGTTGCGTTTTCTGCCCGCTGACTCAGCCGCGAGTCTTGGTGCGCATGCTTCCTAGTCCACTTGCCAGCCCCCAATTCATTTTGCTGTTAATGCCGCTTTCGTGCCGGCTCGATGTACCACTCGTCACAAACTTCTGATTCGCCTGGTGGCATATTAGTGTTACATTTTGTTGGCGAATCGGGTAATTGGTATCCATTCAACTAATGTTTTATCTCAAGCATTTTTCATACGAACAACGGTTAACTTGTGCCAAGCGCAAAATTATCGTGAACATGTCTGGAAATCTTTTTTGTCCCTCTAAAAGGTACACCCTTCTAAAACCTACATTCTTGAAAGAAATCAAATGATCATCATGTCTCTACGTTACTGACAAAAATAAGTTTCTATGATTCACAATTAGAAAAATGCGAATGAAAATTCGAGACGCATTTCACATGTTTTATAGAGAGGTAGGTACCTTTGAATGGCGAATTAGAAATCTTCAAGTCCTACTTTCAATACCTTTTAAATATAAATAAAACTAGAAAAAGAGAGTCAACCGATGCATTTTTTTCAGTTTTTAACTTTCTCAAGTCTCATCAATAAAATAATCAACGTATTCTTCAGTGAAACTTATTGATTTTCAAAAGTATCGGTATATCAGAAAAGAACTGATACACAAACACTCATGTTGATTCTCACTCCTTTACACTTACGTTAGTTACGTGATCTGAATACCATATAATATCTATAATAACCCCGAAGATATTATGTCAGAGAATCCCGACACTCTGCTAATAAATCCAAGCATTTTATAACTTCTGTTTTTAAAGTCCCGCCCACCAAGAAAGTCGTTACTTTATGAGTATTGATTAAGAAATTGGAATTTTAGAAAATCTATACAATTTTTCGTTTTGGAAATCATTGCTCAGAAATTTCAATTTTCAAAGAAGACGTATGAGAAACCCTTTGAGCGCAAGCTCGCGTGGCCATCGCGATGTGTGTTTGCATTATCGCTCATAGCTTATCTGTGTCTTGTCGCATGCAAAGGAGGGGACGATTTGGACTATAGATATTTTGGCACGGACCTTGAAAAAGTATCCGTCATCGTCCAGCCACAACGAAAAAGTGGGCTCGCTGCCTGAAACCTCTATTAGCAGCTTGTCCGCGATTATTAGCTGGATCGTGCTTCTTTTCGTTACACAATTTGATACAAGCAGCTTGGATTTCGTGTTAATTCTAATTTTCCGCAGTCTTTTATATAGTCTATTATACACTCAAAAATTAATCCTTAATCTCATGTACTCCAATCAAAAATTGATTTCTCAAATCCTTAAAAAAAATTTACTGTATGAAAGAGAAATTTAACTTTAAGAAAGTGCATGCATTTTTGAGTGTGTTATAGTGACATTTTTATTGTTATATATCAGTCAATATTCACCTGAGTTACACGTGTTTCACTCCAAAATTCATCCACCCCGAATACATACTGACTTATTAGAAAAACATTAATGAGGGAAACTTTATATCACATTTTTAAAAGAGGTGAATCGATTGGAGCATCGACAACTTGCTGTAAGGAGCTGTTGGTATGTACAGAAAGAGTTGAGCAGAAAAATGGAAAATGCATATTAAGTTATTTTACAAAAGATTGACTATTTTATTTCTAGGAGTAAGTGGCTTCTGTGTTTCTATAAAAATACAGTTTCACGAGAAACAGTATTCAATTAATAATGTGAATTGCTTCCAGTGTTATCACCGTAGAAGTACTTTGGTTGGTTGTAGCACCAATGGATGATAAAGAGAAAAGAGTGATAATTTAATGTTAAAATTGCTTTGAAGAGTTATTTCTCACACTGAAACAAGCTGTAAATTATGAAAAAACTCATGAAATGCTCGTATTTAACGTACACTGATGAGTTTGGAATCTTGAATTCAGCTCAATTGAGATAATTGATTTAACTCGATTGAAAAAATGCAATTAAATTAAAAACTAGTTAGTATTCTTAAGCTCATGAAAGCACCCATGGGATCAAGTATTTCTTCATTTTGAGGTACTACTTATTCGCTTAGTTTCAGTGAGATTGGGCTTTGCGGAGGCAAGGAGTTCTCGTTGTGAGTCACCTTCATGGAAATATCAAAATATAATTCATTATATTGCTCAAGTGTCCTGTACACACTTTTCATCTTGACATAGCCCAGATTTTCTCAAACTGGGAGTATAAGTATATGTTAAAAGTGTGTATGTGAGTGTATTTAGTTATGAGTACCATTACGAGTTTAAGAAGACTACTCTGTAAGTATTAATAAAAATACTCATCGAACACATGACAAAATATACGATTTAAAAAAATACCGTTCACTTGGTGATTTGCCTCTTTGAGAAAAGGAAAAAGTGATCTCAGAGCTCCGTTCATTTTGAATAACGATTATTTATTTATTTATTTATTAATAACCAAATTGTGTCTGAATCTCCACAGATGGATATACTGATATTGCACGCATATTTGACCGTAATAATAGTTTTGAACTCCGCGAGCGTGTTTTTGCCTCTTTCAGGATCTAATTTTAAATAGCTCGTAATGATATTACCAATGGCCAAAGGCCAGAAGAGCTTTAATGAAAGTTTCGCAATAATTTACATTGAACGTGAGTGCAGCTGACTCATTTTCGCGCGCCCGCTCCATGTGCGATATCTTTTTTGGGTATGTTACGAATTATACTACGTATTGTTCCGCATACGCGCATGTAAGTATTCTCGCTTGTTCTGGACACGTATCCTCGTGTTTTGCCCTTAATTATTTTCGGGATTTTTAGTGAGAATTTTTTTCGTTAAATCGCGTGTCACTGAATGTCAAGGAAAATCGCTGCATCCCCGAGCAATGTTGGCTGCCTGCCATCGATATGAATTTATCGAACGTTAAAAATATATCGCGTTGAGACTACGATCTCACTAAACGTTTTCTCTCGCTGACAGTTTTCTGAAAAGTTGAATAAATTTATCCCTCGGCCTGATGATGCTCAGGCTCGTACGGGCAATTCTGTATGTTGCTGAATTAATAGATTACTTGAAAAATTACTTTGGGAACTGCGAGAGATCGACCGTCGTCAACTGAAAAATTGTAGCTAGTGTTTAAGATTGATATCTTGATACCCACTGCTTCAGCTGTGGAGCACAATTTGGTATTTTAAATCGAACGTTCATTTTACTTTATTATTTGAAATTTTGCGATTACAATTATTTTCAACTCAGCCATTGATTACATCATAGGCTTATCGTAATAGTACAGAAAACGATGTGGAATGGTGAATGCCGAATTCATCGAATACTAGTTTTATTAGTAACAACAATTTCTATAGCTATAGGAACAAAAGAAGCACTTTTTATTTACTTCGCTCGTTAATTCCCTAATTATCGTCAACTCTCAGTACCATATTTCAGTTTTTCGTTTTCGCATTTTTCGATTACCATTTCTTATTTTTCACGTTTCGAACATTTTCGTCAAATGTTTTTGACTCCGTATTTATAATTTTTAATTTTCTTCAATTGTAAATTCCATTCCTTGACTTTCATCTTCTTATGCCCACTTCTCTCTTCTATTCTCCAATTCATGTATTTCAACTCCTTTGCAACTCCTTTACAACTGTCATTTTTTGCTCCATTTCTCAATTAATTTTTTCAACTGAAAGCTCTTATTTTCCTAGTCTCAGTCTTCCACTTCCACGTTTCAACTTCTATTCTTCAGCAGTCATTATTTATTTATCTCTCATTTCCTGGCTAATGTCTTCTACACAGCAACCGTTGTTTACTTCTGTGTCAATCTCTGCTAAAGGAAAAAGAATAGAGTTGAAGTTAAGCTCTAGTACTTCTGAGGACAAAGGGAACAAAATCTTTGTACTTCCCATAGCAATAGTCACAATTGTTAACAGTTGTTGATATCCCTAGCAAACATTATTTATATCCTTATCAACCATTTCTACGGAGCAATGGTCAATTAGCTAGTATTTAAGATCGATATCTTGAGCTCCTTTGAGAAAACATACTGTTTTAAAGTAGCTGACAGCCGTCCGGGATGAAAAACTGTTCTTTTCAATATTTAAAATATTGAGGACATGGAAAATATCGGTTCCGCGAGAATGACCCACATATTTTGCGATATAGGATTGTTTCATCATTTCTCTGGACGTAATGGGGGCTGTATTGAAGATGAATCATCAACAAGAAGAAAATGACTCATTTATGAATGAGCGCGTGTAAGTGAATTCCCGAGGTTTCTGAATATTTTGAAAAAATAATGAGTTATGTTTTTTTAAGTTGCATGAAAATCATTCAAAACAAACAAATATATAAAACCAGCATTTTCTAAAAAATTTGAAAAATCATCCTCGTTAGATACTTTTTGACGTCGGGTCAAGTCATGAAACACTAGATATATAAAGAAAACATTAGCGTAAGATATGAAAAGGCATTAGTCAAATTACATAAATAATTGACAACAATTAGAGGAAAATGTACTCTATTTTGAGATAGTCGTTAAATTCACGAAAAGATCTTCTAAAATTAGCCGATAAACCTTAACACCGCAAGCGCATATGATATCTGCTAAGAATATATTCGGGAAAAGCCGCTTCTCTCTCACACGCTGTCGCATCTTCGCGATGCTCGAGTTACACAGAGCGCGACTCCTACAGAGACGGTCTGAATCACCATGAAAAAAATAGAATTCAGTGAAAAATTCACTGTAAAACAGAGGAAAAAAGTTGCCACTGTCTACCAATCGATGGTTCTCCACAAACTTATGGTTGGCATCTACTGTTTAGAGTCAAGGGAACACGGAACGTGTGTCCGATTGTCATGTTTATATTCGAAATACGTATATTATTACAATAACGCTCGACATATAGAAACTGGAAAACTGATCTCCATAAATAATCTCTCGAGATTTATCTTCTATTTTTAAGATGGAATTCAGAGTTATTTATACACATGATATTCTCGATCAAATAAAGACAAGAACAAGATAAGAACACAATTATTAATTAGTCTAGCATTTGCCGGTAACGCGGGTGGAAAATAGACGAAACGTACAATAAAATGTAAGGCGCGTTTGGATTACCGTAGAAATTTAACGCTCCAGATAATATTCCCAGAGCGCTGCAAGTGATCCAAGATCTTTCCAGAATTTCACCTACAATAGCGATGTTTCGGAGAAAATGGCCGAACGCCTCTCGCGGCTATTCTTTCCCCCGGGCGCGAGGAATTCCTCAGCTGGAAAGACAGTCAGCCGATGCATATTTCACGGGTTACGCTTTTCCTCCATTTCACCAGGGGCGCCAGCCTAACGATTCGAGCCCCGAAATAACAGCGCGGGTCGTCAGCTCGGCCGATCGCGTGGGCGCCTCTCGACTCTCCCTCGACTCGCTGCTCTCAAATGAATTGCACAAATTTACCGATCTATTTCCAGCCGCTTATACAGCAGGAATCCATTGGTTGTCGCAGCGGAGACTCGCGAGGAGACCCGAACATTTTTTTTCGGTGGACGCCAGCTATTTTGAGTGGCATTATAATTAACAGATTGACAAATACCCCGTTGTAACTAGCCTTTGAAAAACAAAAGCGATTCTGCTGGCGTTGTATTTTATCCGGGGCGATCGGTGATTGCATTATATTTGTCTGCTGGGAATAGTAAAGTCTTATAGCTATATTTGTTTGAAAAAAAATTAATATACATCAAAAGGAGCGAGGATTGTTTTGAACTATTTGAAAAGAAAACATCCATTGGTAGAACATAACAGGAGCAATTCAGATTAGTTTGATAACGTATGTTGGAATAAAAAATCACATGAGTTTTAAATTATACGTATTCTACATTTATAATGAAAAATTGTAGCTTCATAGTATAATATTACATACTGTTGACACTTTTGCTTTTATTGTTAATGATGAATTTAGTGTAACCATATCTCACTTCCTGCTTTTGCACCAATATCTACGCGGAATGAAATGATGAGCTCAATGAATCATAAAGTATTCAAATGTTGGAATAATTTATACAGAAAGCTCAACTAGTGAAGAAGACACGATGATTGAAACGTCAGTTATTTGTAGAAAGCGTGGCTTACCCGCGATGAGAATCTGTTGATGCATCGATGTCTTCAAGCACTATTCTCGTTTTACGTGGCAGGTTGATTGCCTGGCAATCGTTTTACTTGTCAAGTAAACTACTTTGTACCGGACCTTCGCTCCCGTGTAATTAATTTCTCAATTTGTTCAAAAACTTTTGTTCCGATGAAATTAATTATGAATAATGCGCGAAGGAATTTCAAGCGCTCGAGCGAAGAGAGGAACGTAAAAGCCGACAGATATACAGCTATATGTTGTTTCTAAATTTGAATATGACGTGGTAATGGATCAGTATCCAAGAACAATATGAAATCAAAACACGAAGTTGAGCACCTCCGCGGGTGGCGTTGCATCTCGAGCGTTAAATGCCCAACATCATTAGGGAATCACGGTATGAAAATAGCCGCGGCGCACACGTGTACGAGCAACTGATTTTCCACTGAATTTCGAAGGTCTGAGCGAGCGTCGAGCGCAAAGTTTTGGAATAGCCGCTTACAGATAATACAGGAAATTTTGCCTCCACGAAGGACGCAAATATTCTAAATTTGATTCGAGCGTGCGCAAGCGATCGCGATGGGGATGAAGAGAGGGCAATGCTAAGTGGCGAAAAAGCTGCACGGCAAAATTTGCCGAGGATTCATATGACTCGAAAATATAGCACGTCGAAACTTTGTACTCGAAATTTCACAAGGACAGCGTGTGCATTGCTGTTATCTCACCGTATACAAGAAGCGGTTTCGAATAGTTTCTTATACTCGTACGGGCTCTTTCAAAATTCCCTAAGCGAAAAGCTCAAAAGAAAAAAAAGGCGAACAATTGTATAGTACCTTCATCTTTTACCTCAATGTCTAAGTCTCAAACTCATTATGTTTATTTGTATTGTTAATGATCTATTTGTACATACACCAACGAAAACAATTTTAATTAACTTGCTTATCATTTACAGGAATAAAGTGATACAATGAAGAAACAACCCCTTAATATAAATAAATAATAATAACCCTATTAACAAATCATGAAATTTCAAAAAGTTAGTTAGAATACATTCAACATTCCAAATAGAATTGTAATTTTTTATCTCATTTAAAGAAAAAACAATTCAACACTCATTCGCGTACATACGCGCACACACACATTCGTTCTCAAACGCACGGACGTATCGCAAAATATCGAGAATGAAAATCTCTATCTGATAACGAGACGTGTGTATATATAAGTATGTATATGGTTAAGATCGAGGTTCAGTACTCGAGCATGTGCGCGTATGACAAAATTGGTGAGATGAGTCACCGGTGGGTATACGCGCACACACAAGTGCGTGTCTCGTCGGCGTCTGCCAGTCAGCGGCTAAATTTGGTTACCCCGGCATCGGGATTGTGTTACGCGCGTGGGATATTCTAATATTTTGGGTGGTCGGACAACACAACTAGGCCATCTCTTCTCCTCTTTCTCCTGGCTCATCTTCTCTGCGTCTCTTCGATGAGCGCACGCGCGATACACTATGCAGCTAGAGCGACTCTTCCCCCCCAAGTTTATTTCTCGTCCTGCAGCGGACGGAGATCGATGATCGTCGCTTTTAATTGAGAAATTGTTGAATTGTGACTCTATTCATTAGAGCCGAGGAGTCGGTAGCCAGAATTTCGTCGGCCACCGCACAAACGCGGATGCCTCGGTCGCGCGCGCTTTATGTATATAAGGCTCTTTGTCCGGCTCAGATCGACCGTTGGATTACGCTAAATTGTTTGCCTTACGATCCCGAGTTATATTTACGCGCTCGCAAGCATTCTGCTCGATCGCTCGATTATATTGCAGCTCGTTGATTCCTCGCCGAGTACACATTGGTTCTTCCCAAAAGGCTGAGTTCATTTTTTGGTCATTGTATATTGAAACGACACCACGTTTGTAGTGTGCTGAATAAACATATACAGGAGCCTGGGCGTTAAATAAAATACTTGGATTAATAGTTTAATATGTTCATTCAATTTTTAAACAGTTAATTAAATGGAATATATACGTAATCGAGTGTGATTCCATTTGGATCAATGAAACTTCACTTTTAAATAATTGTGCCGCAACGGTGCGGGAAAGAAGAAAAAAGAAGTGCACGTTACTGGACTATATTTCGTACTCCACAGGGCCCGTTTGAGTACAACTATTGAAAGCGTTCAAGGCGAAATTGGAGATGCAGATTGTATAATTTCACAATGAATCCTACGATTTTCATGGTGACATTGCAGCCTTGATCGATGGCTTTATTCGCTATCGATCGGATACAAACATTATCCATTCGATGACGTAAGATTCAAAGATCCCCGGCGAACTGTTCGCTCGAGGCAAGTGCAAACCAAACATTTCCAGACGCATCATAGAGAAAAAAACCATAGCCGCGATTATCATCAAATTCGGCGCGAGTTTTCCTTTCGCAACCGAATCAACGTACGTACCCCGGTTATCTCATCGACATTACGAACCAATGAGCCAGAGCCAAAACGGTCTATAGGCGGCGGCGGGTCGCGCAGCGGCCGTGACCCGCTCGTCGCATTCCTCGATCGCGATTGCGTATAGGCCAAGCGCCGATCGCAGGCCGGAAAACAAATGGTATCGAGCGATTTAGAGCGGCAGGCGACACGCAGGTCAAAGTACCGAGCAGAGAGCGCAGCGCCGACGAGAATAGGTAATCGCGCCCGCGCGGCCCACGCGTTATATTTAAGCCTGCGGATTTTCACCGAGTATAGAAGGAAGGGAGAGGAGACGCGGGGTCAATGTGACGCGCGGAGATCCGCGCACGTCCGCCCGTTGTGCCAAACCTCAAACGCCCCGCGTCGTTGGGCGTTTCTCATTGATCAGATGTGCTCTCGTGTGTATTTGTGTACGCCTGATCTTCGTTCCTTCCCTTTCGCTTTTCTCAATAGCCAATTAAACGGTTCGAGACGAGGCGACGCCAGCCGAATGAGATATTGCGTATGCGCGGCAACTACACGCGAATTACAATCAATTCATTCGATTTCCTCCTGTCGACACAAACGTTTTGTATCTTGGCTCAATGTATGCTCGATGCAAGATACGCGACACTGCACGTGAGTAATTGATTCGACTGATTTTTAATCGAATGTACTGTGAATGAACGACGTACCAACGGTGAATATAGAGACTTGTGTGCTTGTTTCAAAACACGTAGCTTGAGTTTATGCTGAATTGATGGAAATATACTAGTAGGTAATAATTTCAGGACTTCCAGCTACTTGCCGGCATTAATATACATGAATAGAGTAAAAAAACAGCTACTTCAGATGATTTTTGGGCATAAAATATAGATATTTCTGAAAATGGAAGAAGTTGTACCTTTAGTTCTCTCATCACTTGAGGATACAGTGACAAACTTACAAAATACGTAAAAATTTAATTTTAGTCAGATGTGATTCTTCAATGATCAGTTTAACAGAGGATTATCTTATAACAAATCAGCGAAGGCTGACATAATAGTTCACGAATGGTAGTGGGAGAGATTCATCCTGATCTCTAGCTTCACAAAGTCAGAAAAAAAGGAGGTCAACATTGAACATCATTATATCAAGAGTATATTCAGAATTTTGATTTGTAAAATTTAATTTTCTTAGAAACGTAGAATCGGGGTGTTTGAGGGAGTTTACGTTATATCCGTCAAACGAACAAACCTCAATAAAATCGGGGTGTATAGGTGTTCAACTTTTCTAAGAAATTATTGTTGATCAAAAATAGGATGCTCCTTTGAGAATATAAAAATGATTCCCAGCAAAAACTGTTTAAAATTGACAACGGGCAATTGCCGGTTCGAATCTAACCCAATCAATAATAATTGAATTCGCTTCTTATCAAAAAATCCTAATTTTCCTAGTTACAGATAATTTGTCCGACCACTTCCGCTAATAAGCTGACAATCTATTCGCGTGTAATCTCACTAACTTCATAATCTCACCGCTAAGAAGAGACAAAAAATACCCGCATCCCAAAGACCCGACAGCGGAACTCCGGATTCGCTAATAGACTGGAATAATCGGCGCCAAGCATCACGAGCTGTGCAGTGGCTGAAAACTTAATTTGCGCGAGCGCCGCTCGGAGCTGGAGACCCTAAACAGGATTTCCCGTTTCTCAAAATAATGTCGCCCGTCGCGAGCCCGTTAAAGCTAGACGTCTGCAAATTGCAAGGATGCATACTTGCAGAGGCGAAGTCGCGCGTGCACAGGCCGAGCCCGTAGAAACGTCGTCGTGTGCAGAATTGATGAGGTGCTTGCATTCCGGTAAATACTCGAGGAATACTAGAGGAAGTGCAAGAGGTAGAGTGAAGCTTTCGCTGCTCGTACCGTGATGATTCTAATCAATTTCATGATGCTTATTGGCTAAACTGTTAGCTATACTTTCGAAGCTACATTCAAGCTCCCAAGCATATATTGAAATCGCAATGACAATTTTTTTAACACTGAATGTGTATGCTTCTTCTTGATTATTTTCTCATTATCAAAATAATAAACACGATTTCTTGATTTCAAAACAATCATTCTAGTCGTCGGAACATCTTGATAATAGTGAAACCCTTGAAAGTAGTCAATATTCAACTGTAAATTAGTAAAATTTTACTATATTTTCAGTTGAATATCTACTGTTTTTATCAATTATGCAATTTCTACTAATGAATTTTAGTGTTTGACTATTTTGGATTTAGAGGGTACGTCATCCAACTTTTTTCCTCATCATACGTCCTTTTTATCAATTGCTGGATATTTCTTCGTTTTCTATGAATCTATAATGACCGAAAAAGACAATATTGGAAAAATGCTATTGCTCAGCGTAGAGAACGAGATGTGGCTAAGCTCATTGTGAAGGTATTGAGTAGGTCTTTCATCGCTCTACTCTCAACGTGGGAAAATTCATAGCAATACATCTATGCATGAATCCATAGAATTAATGAATGAAATCAAGTGCGGTTAAAAAATATAGAAAGAAATGTTAGAAGCAACCATCTACGATTAGACTTGGATAAATGTATGAAATCAGTCGCTACGGTGACTGATCTATGAACGAAATGGGCCAAAAGATACGTTTCCGGTGTGGGCTTCTATATATTTCTCACAGTCTGGCATTTAACAGGCATCCGATGGTGTAGTTTACTCAAAATTCTCTGGCACATGAGTTTCTATTAATATTTAATTATTACTATGAATGTATAAACTCTCTATAATCAACAAATTGAATCGATTGATCATTTTCTTTAGATGTAAATAAAAGGTGTGGGGAAAAAGTATCAATGAATTTAAGGATAAAGTTACTCGACCTCTCAAATGAACTAAACAAGTGGCCGTCACCTCTATGCTGGGGTGGTCAATCATGAACAAATTTCCCAAGATGGTTTTTGGTTCAGCGATTGAAATTAACTTCAATAGATACACGTTGTTCTGATTGCCTTGGAAGTTACGAGCAAAAATCTTATTTTTCTATCAGACGTGATTTGTCTATAGATTTTATAAGGTTTTTCATCAGCTGCTGTGTTTACATTGGTTTTATTTCACATTTCATTATTGGAAAAATGATTTTTCCACAATTCTTTAAGAGAACTCAGTAATGAGAGAAATGAATTTTCATTGCGTAATGAGCGCGGGAGCATGTCGCCCAAGCATGCAGCGCTATTGGCAACTGCAACACGAGAGTTGCTCATACTATTTTTCATCGCATATGCATTGTATGGTAGTTTCGTGGGGTCAACATGTGTGTAGGCGTTTCTTTGCGAATACGAAAATTGAAAAATTCGATTTGGCTCAATAAATTCCGACGATATCATTTTCAATCTCAATGCACCCTGGAAATGACCTCTGAGCTCTGAGAGAATATAGTACTTCGCGATACTATTTCAAACCTTCAATTTTACAGCCAGTGAGTTCACTCGTTCAGAGCATCATCTTATGGGTACTCTAAGTTGCCTCATTTCAACTCACATATAGCTAGTCAAAAAATGGGCCTGAGCCCTGGCAACTCTAAAAAAAATTATGTATCGTCGTACATAAAATGAATAATTTATTACGTCCACTATTTTCAACGATAAACATTGAATTATCAGGCTTGATGAGCTATTCCAAATCATTGAAAAAGTGAGATTGCGAGAGAAGAAATTCACGCTCCCCGGGCTGGATTTGAACCAGCAACTTCCTGTTAAAAATACGCTTGAATGATAATTCAGTGGAGTTTTGTATCGCTATCACTTAAAAATTTTGCAAGCTCTTTATATCTCTGAAAAATCACCACTATTCACTGTAAAAACTCAAATTTTAACATGCTGATACATATTCTGAGATATGAAAATCAATCACATAGATCAAGAAATACTAATAGCAACTAACTTTCACTTGTTTTATGAATTAATGGTCAATATATTGTTTCTACTTCGATAAAATTTACAAGAAACTATTAATGAATTATGTGTGACTTGAGCTGCATTCACTCGGTGAAAAAGATTATCCCAAGAAAATGATTCATCAGATGTGTATTCACATAAGCTATTACACACAAGAAGTGGATGAATTGCCCACCATTTTCCTAATATCGACAAGAAAAAATGATTGTTTATTTTATTACTTGTCAATATTGGCTGGAGAATCCATTTATATAGAGTAAACTGCATGGCAAAGATTCGAACAGCTATTGATGTGTATTAACGGGCACTAAAACACCCAGAAATTTCTTTTAGCATGATTTCTTTCTCATCTCATTCGAATGCATTCACTATTTATTTTTAATATCCGAATTATCTGAAGTTTCATCATTTTTGTAACTAAACTTTTTCTGAATTTTATTAATGAAATTTCCAAATAATTATGATCATTTTCTGCTCATATTTAACAAATTACTTGACATTGGTTCATTAAAATAGAACAAAATATTATTTTCGTGAATGTTTTTCAAATTCAACAGTATCAAACCTTTTTGATGAAAGGTATGAAATTCTGACGAGGGAAGATAAATCCTATCTATGAACTAAGGATAATTGCTTATTCATATCGTCGGTGTAAGGTAAGAGGCGGAATCTCGTGTGGCATTTATCCACACATATCTATATAAACTTCTAAGCGTTCTAAAAACAGTTTTTCGAGCAAGTTCCTATTAATAGAAGATGAGTGTACGCGATTCTCATAATTCTTGTTTCATTCTCTGCCCATGTCTCTTTCTCTTTAGACATCTTTCATTATATGCTTGTATAATTTCACTTACTCGTTGAAGAAGCTTGGCGATGATGAGATGAAAATGTTAAGAATACTCTGTTCTTTCGAGAATCAAATATAACCGAAGTGTATGAATTATTTTCTGTGCAGTCTTATCTAAACCTCGTGTCACGCAAATGAAGTGATGCCTGCAATAGAACTATTTAAATGCATTTGTAACAAAAAACTAGATTATATTACTTTGAATTCGTCCGACAGAATATTTGACTCGCCAGTCTCACCTTCCGCTTATTAATTACGATGAAAGTCTGTGAGACAAGTTTTGAATGCCCAAAATGGGTCGTACGGACAGCCTTATGGCTCAAACAATGAGTATAATAGTTATGAAAATACGAAAAAATATTATAGATATTTCTAAAAATATTATATGTTTCCAATGAAAAAGTTTTAAGGCCAATCGATAAAATTCCAAAAATCATCGGGTACAGACTTTGAAAACTTAAAGATTAGAGAAAACAGGCTTTGCTGTCCAAGAAATACCATTTTTATTTTAGTTTTAGCTTGTATTTGTAGAATCCAATGTAACATTATTGAGATTATTCTATAAACTTTTCTCAAAAACCAATCTCGATTATTTTGGTAAAAAGTTTAAGTGCCAGATTGCTGTTTGGGAGCTTTAAAAATTATCTAATCACGAAAAAATGTTTTCTCCGTAAAGAACGACGAAACAAATGTATATATGTTTGAGAGGGTTATAGAATTTAGAAAAAATGTTAATTTCGGGTAAAATATTCAATTCTCTGCAAGCAAAAGATATTATGCATGATGAAAAATCTTACAAAGTTTTTGGTTGTTACAAGGTGTGACAATCGGGTTAACAGCAGGGAAATTGACACCTCCAATGAGAGGCGTATTAAAATAAAGTAGGGGTACTTCAAAAACAGTTTACTGAGTAGTGTCAAGATTATTGACACCAGAAGACCGGAATGTTGTTTTTATGTAATGAATAACTGCTTGGGAATCGCATGCTACTTCGCCCGCTTGTTTTATTGCGGACTCATCCTAACTTAACGTTCATGTAACGTACCGTCACGCACTCACAAATCATTTTCTGGTGGAACTATATTCTGATGTTGTGTACCGAATGGAGGAAGCTGTATTAGCCAGAAAAGAATCCCAAGGGTTAAGTAACCAATATGTACTACTTTTATAATTTTGTAATTGGACCCTTTTGAATCACATATAAGTATAGTAACCTGGGCTGATTAACCAGGAGACGGGAAACTTGAATATAATGATATAAGCATCATTTTTTCTTTGTAATTATCAAGTTATATCATCCACATGAAGTATTACGACGTAAACCAGATTCTGATTTCTTTTCAAAATCATCGATTATACAAGTTCTTTGTTATATATTTTTCATTCATTAACTAATGCTGATTTGATTAATTTATTCTAAAATAGTTGTTATCAGAGATTTAAGAATAATTTTTATGTCATTCATATTAGTATTATATAATTGGTAGTCCTCATTTAAACTTCTACAATCTCATAGAAATAAACAATATCAGTACAATCAAAACATATAGACAAAAACCAAATAGTATGAAATTGAAAGGGAAGTAAATAAATCTCAATGCCAAGTGAATGACCAGTGATTAGTCAATCGTTTTCCTGACATGAATAAATTCAATGGAAATAATCATACACTCTGCAGTAAGTGGAATACTTATAGAAGATGAAAACATGTTGATACAAAAAAAAATGAATTGGAAACGATTTTCCGGTACATAAACTCTCATATAAACCAGAGCTGATTATGAGATCTATTCAGTTTTCATCAAGTTTGATAGTAAGAATGAAGATTTCTGTATTGTTTTCTATGTGTGTTTTCGTTGTTAGCTTTCCTGTAAAGATTTTGTCTGCACCAAATTCTGATCAGATAATTAATATTGGTGAGTGAAGAGGACAAATACCAGAGAAACAAATTGTGGTAATTTGTGAAATATTTAGTGCAACGCTAATTTATTAATTATCTGACATTATTTTTCATTTCAGAAAAAAACATGTATATTGATTTGGAAAATTTAGAAAATGAAATGAAGAGGATATTTCGTGAATCTTACAGGTCGGTGCGAACAATTCTCATATGTTTTTTTATTCTCCAAGTATGTGAAATATTCTTCAATGTTTAGTGATTGTGTAAACTTATGATATTCGTATGATTTTGAGTGAAGCGTGCTTACAAATTAGAATTTTGAAAATTGAAATCATGAGCCGCAACGTAAAACAAAACCTTCACGGAAAGACTCATTTTAGAAAACTACAATAATTGCAAGAAAATGTAGCTACTATATAAAACTAATTTACTTTATTTTCCATGTTCCAGAAGAAAGTAAGCCGATAATGAATATGGATAATTCATCCATTAGGCTCCCACGAAAAACTAAGTGTCGAGACAATGTTGACTCTGTAACATGCCAAAATTTCTGTGCAGGGCAACGAAAAGCCAGATGTGTGAACGGAAAATGCAGATGTTAGAAATTAACCTGATAGTTTTCCAAACAATCATTTATTTAAGATATGAATATTTAAAGTCTGTTTGATGAAAGATTTTTCATTTATTGAACATCTCTCATCAATTCTAGATTTTTATTGTGTCCAAAACTAACATCTCAATAAAACAATGAGATTAATCTTTTGGTTTTGTCATATATTTGTGTGTATGATAATAGTAGATTATATAAGCAGTGTAAAAACCTATCAATGCCTACATTAAACGATCCCACGCTCGTACTCGCGAGATATCGGCACATACATGCCAATTTTCGAGGGTCACTTGGTATAATTTTTGTCTGGAGATTTTGGACGTTATCGTTATTAGCAAAGGCATACAAAGCTCGAACCTCGAATATATCCCAATTAAAGATACAAGGTTAAGAACGTCTTAAATGGAAGTGAAACTCAAAAGAGTGTCAGGGTTCTGTGCCATGGGTTTCAATGAAAACATATTCAGCATATTCTCCAAAGTTGAAAATTATAAAGTGTCAGAGCCCACATTTGCCGTGATGGGATGGATTCATTGTAGTTCTATCGATAGATGCCTTTGTATTATTGATTAGTATTATCTAAATTACCTTACATTTATTCATGTTTGGTATAGAGAAATAATTGATTTTTTTTCATGTAAAAAAAATTCGAAAGAAATGTATTTCAAACTTCTACTAGTCTCAAAATGGCACTGGCATATTACGTATTCGCTGTTATTTTGAAAGTAAGGTAACTGTACCCAATTTGGCACTGTACCCAATTTGGCACAATCGTCAGATTTCGTATTTCCGGTGCTCTCTGAGCATCAGTCGCTCTTGGGTTATGTTGGGGGAATTAAAAGAAAATTTTCGGTATCTTCCCCGCCCATTTAGCCCTTAAAACCACTCTCCTACAACACTTTGAACTTTCACTTACTGATTTTTTCACCATTTTCTTATTTCACTTTTCACATTCAACCTCAAAAATCAGGTGTCAATAATTTTTATCTCTCAAAGTGTCATTACTCTTTTTTGTGTAAAAACATCTCAGCTTTCGATTGGTCTCATCTGTTTTCCTAAAATTATTTTTTATCCTACTCAAATTGCTGTTTTTCGCATAAAAAAAAAGTACGCGTTTTTAAATGGGAAGAATGAGTGAAATCATTGAATATTTGTATAGACGTATTACGATGATTTAGACGCGTATTTTTGAGTTGTATGTTAAAAATTTTGTATAAGTATCACTGGGAACATAATTGAGAGTTTATTTCAATGCCAATTGGATCGTCCCTGTAGGCCTATATAGGCTGTAGCTAATGATTAAAAAATTGTGCCAAATTGAGTACACGTTTTGTGCATTTAGCCTTTTTGCGTTTTTTTTTAAATTGCGATTTTCGATAGGTTAAAGTAGTCGAATGGTGATTATGAAGATGGTTTCTAATAGGTATTGAGCTAAGCTTTGAGATGCCGTTCACAGAATTTTAAAATTCGAAGTCTATCATAGTCAAATTCGCGAAAAACCCTTAGGGGGGGGGGCACATTGGGTACAGTTACCTTATGTTGTTGTTGTCAAACAGTCAGTAATCTGAGCTTATTGAGAATTTTTGAATTTATCGACCACGTCGAGTTATATAATAGATAATAAAGTACAAGTTACGAGATTTCACCGCATTCAAATTGTTTTCGAACACATTTTTTCTTTTAGCGATATTATTTCGATGAGAATTCGAGAAAGAAAAAAATTGCACACAGGTAGAATTTGAACCACATTCTCCTGTATTCCAGATAGGTGTCTTTATACTAATCGGTCTAGTTCAAATTTATCTCCGGAAGAAAAAAAACTCTTGGAAATAACTTAAACTTGGTAAAATCTCGTATTTTGTACTTTATTATCAGTTATATAGCTCGACGTGGTCAATAAATTAAAAAAACTCTTAATAAACTTCGGATTTATTGGTCCAAAGAATCATTTGAATAATATTATAAATCTGTGCTTTCTGTAAAGCGGTTTGTAATTTAATACGCATCGATATTATAATATATTTCCGCTGTTTTGCGTTTTCTATTATTTGATAAAAGGTGTGCAAACAGAAATGGTGTTTATCTGACGGAATATTTCTCATGAAAAGCAGAATATTATTCATTAGATCTTCCTCGTCCAATCATGATCAGAAAGACGCTTATCAAAAAGACAAATAAATAGCGAGTATGAAATGTACTATACAGTAGTAAGTAGAATAAGTAGAATAAAATTCACCAACTATACGAATAGAAAATGTCGCTAGCGTACCCATGATTCGTGAATAAAAGAAGAACCAATGCACAACAAATTATTCGGCAAGTCTCGAAACCTCAAACCGATTTCACCAGCACATCCCAATGGCTGCAAAAGTAAAGACTAAAGAAGGGAAAAGTGGTAATTTATTGAAGTTTTGGTAGAGTGAGGTGGTCTTTCGCTCGCGACACCTGCTTGCGAATATTCTTGGAAAATCTTCAACATCGAATAAACGAATTACCAATGGCAAACTATACAGTTGCCTGTAACTCCATTACGCAATATTAGATTTCCCTTTCGTGCATATTTGAGGCGGCGAGCGACGCTATTTCGAGAGGTTCTCACTTCCAGCACTCATTACCCATTTATTTTGGGTGTCTTATCGCTAACCATGCGCCATGATCTTCTTGCCCGCGCAGCTTCTTACGTATCCGCATGGACAGGCTCATTTAGCTTTCGACTATTCGTTTCATCTTACTCCTGCGTTTTTCCTGGCTACCAACGCCCCAAGATGTTGTTTCTCTTTTTCTCCCTCTTCTTCTCTCTTTCTCTCCCTCCATTTCATGTTCGTTATTTCTCTGGTTTTAACGACTCCGTGAGTTGGACAGTGATGGCGTCACTGCACGTGCGAGCTTCTTATCTAATATACTGGCTATATTCTTCTCCCTAACTTTGAGCCTGCCCTTCCGCTGTTCTTTTTCTGTTCTCAACCTTTTAGAATTTACTTCTACGGAAGAGAAGTTGTATAAAACGTTGAGCTATTTCCAATTTCAATTTATTTTTTTCTTGTTTAAGTTATCTCACCGGGTATAAGCTATTCCAAAAATTGAATTATACACGATCATCGGAAAATATGTGTCTTCTGCACTAAAACTGATAGAATGTATTTTTGGACATTTTTAAAAATACAGATAAATAGTAGTATCTCGTTAAAAAAGTTTATGGATCGTAAATAATGGACGTGAGTCCGGAACGGTACCATGTTCTAGGGACGCTAAAATTCTTAGATGAAAGCTTCAATTGACTATGATTCAAAAGATAAGCAACAGCTTTTCTTATCTCTTAAACAAGAATACTGACTGTATCGACGGATAACACACCGGTGATGTACTTCTTTCCAACAGAGTGCGTAAACACGATTTTTCATAATGTTTAGGCGCGTGAAATGCTCATTTTTCAGGCCAACAAAAAATAATGTTACGCGTGAAAAAGTAAATTAATTGTTGTCTAATTCGATTTCCCAAAAATGATTTAGAGGTCCAGTACTTGGTCTTTTATATTTAGACATTTCACCGTCGTTCCTTGAACTTGTTTTTCTCAGTGGGTATGTTTTGGCAAAACTACTCAATGGGTATAATGTCTCTTTCAGAATGAAAAATAAAATTTAACTAATATTCAATCCATTTGTTTATTCTTTTTCGTACCTAATGAATAGTTCATGCATCATTAAGTTGACTTTCAGACTGCCGATGCTATATTTTCCCGAGGGTCTTTTTTGCCATTCGGCCTCTCATTTTACACGTCGTTTACTGTCACAGTTTGAAAACTTTTTCGCAACTTGTATACAACATGAGTCACACGAACAGCAGTCTTAGCGAATCAATTCATTTTTCAACTTTTGAATATGAAAATTTTGAATATTAAAAATGTAATATTCTACACTTTTATAACCCACGGACATGAATAAATTTTAAATTAATCGGTCCTTAAAGATGCTATATTTTTACGAGAAGTGGACAGGGAAAAATCATCAATGGTCCCAATATATGAATTTAAAATAACTGCAAGAAATACATTCTTATCAATTATGGATTTACAGATTAGCTATTGCTTCCCACTCATGTCAGGGAATGAATCAAGACTCTTCACTATTGCGCATTTCAGACTTTTGATTATGCCAGGAAAAACCGCTGTTGACGCTTCCCCAAGGCAGTAGAGTCCAAAACTATTGTTGTTCTATAATGAAGTCAAATTCAGTTGTCGTGATAGTGCAACAGATTCAATTCGCCACAATCTAATTGTGAGAATGCATTAAAGCTTCCAAAATATACGGGTGAGAAGCGCTCTACGACTTCTCGCTCATTTCCGAGCTGGAGTCTTTGAAAATGGATGACCCAACCCAACTGGTTCCGTAACGATCATCGCGTATACATACGAGTATTCGACACCCGAGTAATATTTGACTGTAAATCGACGAAAATGCCCCGTGGACAAATGGGAAACGCCGATTTCCGGATGGCACGAACGATCGGTAAGTTCTGCAGATCCGTGGGTTACACGTGACCCCCGTCCGAGCCGTGGCTGTGCCGTGGCTGTGTCGTGGCTGCAAGAGGAAGTGACATGGAGAGGAGATGCAGCTCGAGGCCGCTCGTCGGGCGCGCTCGAGAAAGGGAAAAATGGAGGGAGCGAGCGAGAGAGAGAGAGAGAAGCCGATATGCGGCTGTGTGGTGGCGCGTTGGGCGAGGCGCGCGCGCGGGGCGATGCACGTGCCGTGTGCAAAGCTCTGTATGACTAGGCCGAGCCCGCGGCGCGCACCGCCATTCGAAAGCCAGTATTAGTGTGCGGTGTTTTAACTTGAGTGCGGCGCCGCTTCCGTCGAGCCACCCTTCCTCCCTTAGTGTGCCACCGGTCTCAAGCTCTCTCGCTCTCCGACCCACCGAACTACTATCTCTCGCATCGACCCCCCTGCACGCCAGTGGTGAGTAGCCCGCGACGCATGTATTTTATACCGGCCAGTGCGATCGACCAACGCTTTGTTATATACTCGGGAGTCGCGCACGCGTCCAACAAGCCGCCGTAATACGAGCCTCCTAAACCTGGACCACCGCGAGATTCGAGTAGATGTGTATATATGAAGGAACATGAAAAATTCGAGTTTTGATTCGCGATCGAAATAGCCCACCCGGCTTATTTTCCCGTGGGCGCTCGTTACGTATATCAGCTGGATCCCCGAGATCCGAGGAGTCACTCGGAGTCACTCGCCGGACGGAGCAACCATGCGATTTTTCCCTATTTAACCGATCGACTCGCTCGTATTATCGCGCGTTTGATATTCCTTTGACTTATGCGAAGCGAGCGGAAGAATCAGTTCTCGCATTTGGGTTCGTTTAATTTTAGAAGACTAATCAGGTTGCCCGTGCACCGGCTCGAGGGGAGAACTAATGAAGTTTCATAGGAAAGTATCAAAGCGGAAGTTTGAAACTTTCATATCCAAGTGGATGATCCAATGACTCTGGATGATTACGAGGAGCTAATTCACAGAGGAAATGACGCCACATAGAGTCGATTAGTTTTAGACGGAGACGTTTTCGAAACGTCGCTCTCAATAAGCGATCCCAGCGGATATTCCCTTGGTATCGTCGGTATACACCTGGCGTATATATCGATGGACCGTCGACGCGTGCACCAGCGCATTTTCGAGACGATGATTCAGCCGCGAAAAGCGTGGCGCCCCCCGAAGACGAATCCAAGCAGAAATCGCGTTCGCGTAAACACGCGCTTGCGTAATCATATTTTCGCCGCATAAACATCTAAAATTACATGCGGCGAGGGGTGATTAATTGTCGCGGCCGCGCACGCGCGCGTCTATATAGGCGCGCAGCGAAGAAGTAGGTGAAGCAGCCCCAAAGCGCGCAGCTCTATTATTAGAATCGGCGCCTCCCAGCCCGTGCGCGCGAGCGAGCGATTACAACGTTGCGGCCGCGCGTAACTCGATACGCGGCTGGGAAACGAGGCGGATATTGCTGGGCGACAATACGACGATCGATCAATTTTCGTTTCGCGAGAATCGTCGGCTCGACCTACGTGTCTCTCGACTTTTTGCAGTCGAAGAAAGCCTCCGCACTTGTTGAGCGAGTACGAGTGCAGCCTCCAAGGATCCGTGTGAGTCAAAGTGAAAGTGACCCTCATTAATCCTTGATGCGTACATATTGCTTTATATGGCGTATACTACTCTGCCGTATGAGGCGGGTACGGATAATACAAGTCTCGTTTGCATGACTCAACCATCTTCGCCCGCGTCTTCGAAACAATAAACAGATGGGTACTGATACGAAGGACAATCGTTCAATATTCCATTAGTAAAGCGTTTAATTTGTACTCGGCAAATTTGCGCATCGCCTTGTACGACTAGCTCACATCGGCATCATTTCGGTGCATATACCCTTCGTGAACTCGGCTCCACATAAATGGATCACTAGGCCACTCGAAGGACATGAATCACCGATTGTGAATCGCGCGCGCGGGGCCAATTTGACATTGCATCCTTTCGCCATATACCGGCGCTGCGCTCGTGGCTCGCGTAAATAAAGCATTTTTTAATCCTGATCATTCCCGGATAAAAGCTTCCGACCGAACAGCCAGACGTACAGACATACACACACACATGTCGCAGCCGTATCCTCACGACACGTACGATACATACACACGTATACGCGAGGGAAAAAAAGTGCGGGCGCGTACTCGGCAAAGTAAACGCTCGCTGTAGCGGGGCCGTGCAAACAAAAAGAGAAGAGGAGAGACCGAGGGCGGGACGAGGCTGTAGCTCAGGGGAGGGTCGGCCGGGAAGCTGTGGAGGGGACGCGCTCCGGAGTCCCGGTACAGGGAGAGAGACTCGCCCGCGCGGTGGGGCGACGCGACGAGGGGAAATCTGACCGGCTCAGACAAATGGAGAGATAGACAGAGAGAGACGATAAAGGATATAAAGGATCGGGGAGAAAGTTATCGGTGGATTGTATTTTCAGAACACTGCATTTTTGCTTGGAGAGCTTTGGGTTGCCGATGGACCATGGAGAATAGGTTCGCGGGCGGGTTGTTTGATAATTTTGATGATTCGAGGTTGAATCGACGACGCCGAGGCAGAGCTGATTTGTCAGCGAATGCTCGCGCGTTGATATATACGATTTTGACGGCTTGGCAGGAAATTATTTTGAAACCCGTTGCACCGAGTCGGAGGAGCGAATTGCGCAATAAAAGATTCGTCGCTCCGAAAGCGCACTCGGTCGTCGCAGAGAGGGAGAGGGGGCCGCGCATGTCGTCGCATCAAGTATCGCGTTTCGTGCTCCGGCTGCAGCGCTGGAATACATATGAAAAGCGTCGGATTACAGCATCCGAAGGGAACAGGAAAAAAAAGAAGCGTCGAGTAGCTCCGGTGAGCTTCCCTAATACGGGGCGGCCGCTCACCGATATAGAACGCGCCGAGTCTGGCCTGCTCTCGTCTTTTTCTACTTGCCCTCTCTTTCTTGCGCCGCCGCCGCCGCGCTTATCCCACGGGCACCGAAATAGAAGCGCGCCCGGCCTCCCGATTGTTTACGCTCCGCTTTTTCGCCGGCTACCCGGTTAGATAACGCCGAGGCGACTGCCCTCCCATAATATACGCTGTTGTGATTTTTCCGCGATATCGGCGATACTCGCGGGCTTGGAAATTCGGGGCAACGGATCACGATAGTGTATACGTAGTCGATCGCAAATTGGCCGAGGTCTCGTGAATTGTGACGACACTGCTAAAATATTGCTCCTATCTTGTTAACACGTGATTATCCTTTGATTTCAGTACAACACAAATACAAAATGCCTTACAAGCCAGTCGAACAAGCCAAGTGCCCAAAGTGCGGCAAGTCGGTCTACGCCGCCGAGGAGCGCGTAGCTGGTGGACTTAAATGGCACAAGATGTGCTTCAAATGCGGTGAGTTTTTTAATCCATATGCTTTTTCTTCTTTTTTCATTCGACCAATCGATGCGCTCGTCCCATATCCTCGGCAACTCGATCGAGCCGTGACTCGATTATACTTCGTGGTACATTTGCGAATGGGTGTCGCAGGATATCGCTCGCGATTTCAACTTAATTATATAAAGCATCAGAATCTGTTCTCGCGTCTGGCTTATTCTCAAACCGGTCTCGGGTCGAATCGAACTGTTCTATCCCCCTACGTAGTCGGATGAAATGGAGGAAGACGATGGCAAGAGTGACAATAACGAAACGGGGCCCCGGTTTGTCCGTTGGCTGTTGCAGGTCTGTGCGGCAAGCTGCTCGACTCGACAAACTGCAGCGAGCACGAGAACGAGCTGTTCTGCAAAGTCTGCCACGGGCGCAAATTCGGGCCCAAGGGCTACGGCTTCGGCGGTGGCGCCGGCTGCCTCTCCATGGACCAGGGCGAACAGTTCAAAAGCCACGAGTGAGTGCATCATCCTTCGTCTTTTCCCCGAACCGCTCCTCTACCCCTACCCCCACCCCACCCCACCCCACCCCACCCCAACCCTCTTCAGCTCACGAGCCTTTGTTCCCCGCGTATCAAGGAAAAAAATAGTTACCTCCCCGGAATAAGTAATTGCCCATCTCTCTCGCTCTCTCTCGCCCCTTCTTCTTTTCTCTCTCTCTCTCCCTCTGTCTCTATTTGCTCCGCGAGAGCAGAGCTACACGGACACGAGGGCGGGGGAGCGAGAAGACTCGTCGACGAGTCCTCTCGACTTTTCCAAGACACGTATAGGACGGCACCGCAGCCGCGAAGAGGAGCGCGAGAGAGCGTCTACGGCATGTGCCCCCACACGTCCGCAATGTAGTGATCATTACCGGCTTTGCCCCCCCGCCAGCCGCCCCCCCCTCTCTCTCTCATGTGTTCACATTCTTATCTGTATGTTTTATGTATGCCACTTAGATGAATTATCGATTTGTTCGCCAAACTCCTCCCCCCGATTTTTATCTGTTACATCCGAGTTGTTCGTGTTTTTTTTTCTACTCCACCCAGTTATACCTATATCTGTATCTATGTTTTTCTTGGGTTAAAATCACTCGTCCTGGTTGATACTGTACCTTTTTGCCTTTGTCATCCGCATTTCGCATCCCAACCTCGTCAAAATCCCACCTTTCTGCCACCAAATTCCATTGGATGCGACCTGATGCAACGAAACTTTCCATCTCTCTCACACACAAATGATGCACCACGTTGCGATAATTTTTTTAGCTCTGTATATGGAATCGATGTTTTATACACACTTGCGACACGACGATACCTGTGTTACCACATTTTTTTTTAATTCCTATAGACAAGCCAATACAAAGTTTGGTCTGGATGTTATCCATGATTCTTCTCTTGCGTCGCGAATCGATGGGGTTTTTGCGTGTGCTCTTCGAGGCTGCAACTGCAAAGGGTTCGTAGTTTTGGGACGTCATGAAAAATTCCCATCGGTTCCGGCAAAGTCAATATTGTGTACTCGAGTGCAATCAATCATTATAAATTGAATTTTTTGTAAAGACGCACAAAATGCAAAAGTACTTGAACCAAAAAAAAAGGAAATGATATATCACAGAAATTTACAAATACGAACACGCCAAACATATACACATACGTTTTATTTTTCTCTCTCTCTCTCTAGGTATAGGAATATTTGTACCATCTGTAATAAGTGTTACTTTAGAAAGAAGTATCTTATTAATAAATAACACTATATAAAACGTTAAAAGGAGCTTTTCATATATTTTTAGGACGCTTGCCGCTAACTGCGTAGCGCACACACATGGAAAGCTTCTAGACTTGATACATACATATATATGTATCTATATACATTATACACAGAGCTTTTCAAATGGGACATTCGTCTTTTTCACGTAAAGGGAAAAGAAAATTCATGGGAATTAATATAACATGCGTATGCGCGCGTAGAAGCGCAAGCGTTCGAAAGAATCCTATCCCCATTCCCGCCAGCCCCGCCGAGTTCGAGCCGCACCGGGATCAGGCCTCTGAAAGTCTGAAAAATATCTCTCACTCGCAACCTGCCACATGAAAAACTTGAACACACTTGAAAAAATCCGCGCTAAAGTACTGATGATGGTGAGCACCGAGTCAAATTTTTTCTCTCGCAGGGCGTGATTTTCTATTTCTCTCTTTCTTTCTTTCTTTCTTTCTTTCTTTCTTTCTTTCTATCTTTCTCTCTCTCTCTCTGTCTTTCTATCTCTCTCTCTATCTCTCTTTTTCTCTCAATTAACTTTAAAGATACTTTCATTTCTTTAAAATATTTGAAGAAGAAAAAAAAAGAAAATATACTCAAAATGAAAGAATGAATCAGCTCTTGCTTCAGGCGCCGAATGTCCTGCATGGCCTTCTCTCTTCGATCTAACTCTCTAACCCCGCTAACCCCTAACTCCAATCTTAGAGAAGACGCTAAAAGGGACTGTGATTCGTCTCTTTCCAGCCAATGGCAAACTTGCTCTCGCTCACGCTCTGTCTTTCTTCTTTTTTCTATCTTTGGTCTTCTATATATATATATATATATATAAATATTTATCAGCCACTGTGATTAGCATTTATTTTGGTATTTTTTCAAACTCGCATACGTATGTTTATTACATGTCTTTTGTTGAATCTTTTATCTGGTATTTTATGTCGCTATTATTATTTGTAAATTTATTTTTCATTCTTCAGAGTTTTTTTCTTTATTTTTGGTAATTATCTTTGGTACGCACCAACATCCGCTTCTCGGCTCTCCTCTCGGGGCTCGGCGGGAGCCACGTCGCGTGGTTGGGGAACACTAATATTACTAACAGGTGCCTAACAAACATCAGAAATCAACAAACCTAACCCACCCGCGGACGAGGAACACGTGTGACTTATAGACTATCATTTTGACTGGATTTTTCGTGTTATGTATACGTATGTACTGTAGCCACATACATGTTTATCCTCAAGCCTCTCACCTTCTCTCAGTCAGTAAGCACATACTTGACTGGAGTTGATGTTTTGATTAGATGGTTTTCAATTTTCCAGTACGATTATTGTGATTTTACATCCTCATTATTCACGTCAACCAACCTACTGAACTTTCTCACCCGTGAGTCTCACTGAACATTACTGTGTATTTTTCAATAGCATTGTATGTAACATCATTCGAGTGAGAAATTCTTGTAGCTTCGTACGAGTAATGATGTTTACTTGTACGAAGAAAACTTGCAATGGTTCTTATTCAAAGGTTTTTGTTGCATGGGAATTTTCAGTAGGAAAACTATAGAATAAGAGGTAGATGATTTGACATTATGAGAAAAGAAAACATTTCATTGTGTTCCTCACCGCAGGCTTTTGTTGATCTTGCCTATATATCTACGAAAAACGCTATTTATAAATGGTTTCTTTTGCCAATGGTTTCCTTAGCTTTCACGAGAAATAATCGAGCTTCGCAATAAAACCACGGGTGTCAAGACTCCCGTCGACAATCGATGAATAATGCTCGGCGCGGTTTCTTTCAATAAGCGCATTGATATTGTAATAAGCAAAAACTTGATGGATCCTATTGCAATAAATGCTTTTTCGTTAGTTAAAAGAGAATAATTTCAATCTCTAAACTGGTCAAAAAGTGTGTCAAAAATAATCAAATACTCAAATATATATACGTCAGTATTATTTATTGGAATACTTTTAAGCTGTCGTTTGTCGGCCGGTCGAATGTGTTTAAGCGAAACTCGATTATTCAATTTTCATTCTATGTTGTAGCCGATCGGCTTTGTCAATGCGCTATCCAACGTAATTGAAAGAAAAACTCATCCACAATGTATGAGTGCATTCATAACGCGGCGCATGGAAAAAGTCATCTGCATATTTTATCACCGGGTGAAATCATTAATTCACAGAAAATAATGATTCAATCTAATTGATCGGAATCTCTGAGTGACATAAATAATGTAAATTCTGCTTCCATAATTATCATTCATTATTTATCATCCCCGTCAATCGATCGCTTGATTGATGTAATTAACGTGTATAAATTGACGAATTTGGAATTTATCCAGCAGTATTCTATTTGAAATTCGGCAATGCATCCACTGGTCATTGTGTTTCTAGAGAGTGAAATGGCATTTTAGATGAGTGCATCACAAAAATAATTACGACAAATTGAAAATATCCAATTCGATTGATTTTCACAAAAATTACTGAAAAATCTTCTTCTAATAGCTTTTTCGCAATTTGAAAGAAAGTAATTTGTTCAAAACGTAGTAGCAAACCAATAAACAAGCGAGTCTAGGTTTGATCCAGGGTAAACTCTGGGCGAGCATAAATTTTCTGTGTATTAATGAGTTTCCAAAGGCAAAAAAACGAAAATAACCAATGGAGTGGCCGTGTAAAGCCTTTCTAGCTGGTCGCCATAGTTATTTCTTTTTTTTCCATCTGCAGAATAAATAAGACAATGATTGGTGATGGGATTATTAACGGTACGTCCGATGGGCTGGTTTTCAGGGACGCCTACAAATCAAGCGCGATGATGGAGCCGCGCGCCATAGCCAAGGCGCCGGAGGGCGAGGGCTGCCCCCGCTGCGGCGGCTTCGTTTACGCGGCCGAGCAGATGCTCGCTAGAGGAAGGGTGAGTTCAGACCCGGTGCTCACCTCAAGAGACCCGCCGATCGCTCGAAGATTCTCAAATTTTGCAGCTGACAAATTCACGAAGTCCCGTGCTTTTCGTGAATCATATCGCGATTGCCGAATCTCCTTGGGGTACAAATGGTCTCTTGAGCGTCGCGTGTCCTCGACAACACGTAATCATGCATTACCTCCCGTACGGCACACAAGGTCTATCACACAAGTGATTTATCCAAGGCTATATACATATACAATTTCAAGCGAAAACACGAGAATGCCGCACGGGAGGTCCACACGACCCTCTACCCCCTTAAATACATATATGGGGCGTTCTTTGTCAGCTCTCCGAAGCCGGCGCGCGGACGCTAAAACCTCACGTTTTCGACGCTTGTTTTCGACTCTATATGACCCATATCTAAATAATGTTGGATATGCTATCAATGTAGTTTTTTCTCAGCTTTCCGATAGTGAATTTAGTTTTCCGAATTTTTCACATTTTCACAGAAAAAAAATATAAAACAGGCCATATCTCAAAAACCTATTTTTTTTAATTTTTTTAACTAGTCTAGATCGAAAGCTGAGGTTTTTTTACGTTTATGTTGGACCTTCTGGATACCTAGACTTTTTTTGTATTCGAGTAATTGAGTAGCAAACATGAGAAAATGCGCCGCGTCGGGCCGGGCCGCACCGCGCTGACTCCACGCGCTCCAGCTCAAGTCTTCTGCTTACAAGAGTGCCGAAATTGGAATATATTTAATATCCATACAAGTCTCTATCAGTTGGATAAACTACTATCTAGATAGTAGATCATGTACTCATTTGGGTTATGGACTGAGATATCGACGTGTCTTATGAAGAAAGACACATCACTGAATCTGTCCACGAAGAAAGACACATATCCGAATCTGTCCGCGAAGAAAGACACAACTCGCAATCTAGCCACGAAGAAAGACACAACTCGCAATCTAGCCGCGAAGAAAGACACAACTCGCAATCTGTCCACGAAGAAAGACAAATGTCGGAATTATTCTCCCGCGAATATTAACGAAAAAAGAGTTTAAACTGTAGAAAAGGCTTGTTTTTTTTTGTCAATGATAACTTACTCATTCTAAGCTTTCATTCCATATATTTTTTACGTCGGAAAATTGTGGGATGTGCGCCATGTATCCTTTTTGCGGGCAGACGCGAGTTCTTCGTGGCTAGATTGCGAGTTGTGTCTTTCTTCGCGGCTAGATTGCGGGTTGTGTCTTTCTTCGTGGCTAGATTGCGGGTTGTGTCTTTCTTCGTGGCTAGATTGCGAGTTGTGTCTTTCTTTGCGGACAAATTGAGATGTGTCTTTCTTCGCGGACAGTTTGAGATGTGTCTTTCTTCGTAAGACACGTCCATATGCGGACATTATTTCATTTCACATTCTTTGACCTCCGTTTTGGCTTTGATATTGAAGACTTTGCCATACTATGTTTCAACTGAACTACTTTTTCAGTTCGTTTTGATCTAGGAGAAATTTTATATTCCTCAGCAGATGAAATTTTTTTGACCATCAGTCTGTCATCGGTTGTATATCAAACCAATTATCAAAATCTTTCTTCCAATTTCAGTTTAGCTTACTCATAATCTTCTTTTTTACTATAAAATACCATGGTTTCTTTACAGTAATTTCTTGCCCATTCAAATAAACCTTCTGCGGTTAAAATATGATTATTTGCAGAGCGTTGTAAACTTGCTCGTTTAGCACCTCGTTTCACATTAGCTCTAATTCCATCGCATGCTCCCTTCCCATGTGCGGTCGCACAAAAATGCCATTCCGCGGGAATGCCAAAATCTTTCTTATGATTAATAAGATTAGAGAAACTTTTCTGATTTTTGTAGTGTTGACCCACTCTATCGGTACTATAATAAATTTCCTTTGGTTTGTATTCTTTCTTGAGGTAATTTATGATTATGAGCAAGCTAAACTGAAATTGAAAGAAAGATTTGATAATTGGTTTGGTATACAAGGTACTCTGCAATTTCATGCGTTCATACCAACTTCCGATGACAGACTGATGGTCAAAAAAATTTCATCTGCTGAGGAATATAAAATTTTTCCTAGATCAAAACGAACTGAAAAAATAGTTCAGTTGAAACATAGTATGGCAAAGTCTTCAATATCAAAGCCAAAACGGAGGTCAAAGAATGTGAAATGAAATAATGTCCGCATATCTCAGTCCATAACCCAAATAAGTACATGATCTACTATCTAGATAGTAGTTTATCCAACTGATAGAGACTTGTATGGATATTAAATATATTCCGATTTCGGCACTCTTGTAAGCAGAAGACTTGAGCTGGAGCGCGTGGAGTCAGCGCGGTGCGGCGCGGCACGGCGCGGCGCGGCCCGGCCCGACGCGGCGCATTTTCTCATGTTTGCTACTCAATTACTCGAATACAAAAAAAGTCTAGGTATCCAGAAGGTCCAACATAAACGTAAAAAAACCTCAGCTTTCGATCTAGACTAGTTAAAAAAATTAAAAAAAATAGGTTTTTGAGATATGGCCTGTTTTATATTTTTTTTCTGTGAAAATGTGAAAAATTCGGAAAACTAAATTCACTATCGGAAAGCTGAGAAAAAACTACATTGATAGCATATCCAACATTATTTAGATATGGGTCATATAGAGTCGAAAACAAGCGTCGAAAACGTGAGGTTTTAGCGTCCGCGCGCCGGCTTCGGAGAGCTGACAAAGAACGCCCCATATATCAGACGTCCCAGTATCCTTCGATACCCGAAAATTTTCGACTCCATGCTCTCGGTACTATGAGAGACGCCCAAAACCCATGAATGATCGCGCGAGCGTCCGCGGCAATTAGTCGGCGAGCGATCGCTCCAAAATAAAAGGCGCGCGACGCGGAGCAGCGGTAAATCGGTTACGTACAGACGCGACGCTGATCCGTTTATTAATTATAAGCGAGCGAATGAATTTTCGCTCGGTCGCGTACACGCGCGTGCCAGCCGAGCGATCCCGAAATACCAGCGAGTTTTCAATAAATCGTGATTCACGGGCTCTCGGAAATTACGGCCCCGAAATACCGGGCGTTCCACGCGGCCGAGCTGTACGCAATTCCCGCGGAAGAATTTCTCGCGTCCAGCAGGAGACGCGTATTATACACATGCCGCTCGAGCAGTTCAAAGATAGCCGCCCCTCCCGGACCGAAATATACTTTTTGCCGGGTGACGAAACGCCGCGGCGGCAATTAAATTTTCCCCCCGCGAACAAAAGAAAGCGCGAAAATAGACGCGGGCCGAGTGTGTCGCGGAAAAAAACCAGCAACGTCTTGGCACGCAATCACACGCGTCGCGGATGAGTAAGCGCGGCCCGATGCAGCTGCTCAGCGCGCCGACATCTTCATAATCATTCTAGATCGTTACGTACAATGAACTGGGGGAAGAGAAATTAGACAGGAAAAAAAAGATTGTTATATTTTTCACTGTGTTTTTTAGTGCAACAGCGTGCGACAGCCATGAGTTATTCGTAAACTTTACTAAAGCCAGAACATAGTAATCGTTAATGGAAAAAATAACAAAAATTATTATATCTTTGAGATATTCGCTGCATGTGCATAGTGAGGCAAACAATAATTTACACAGAAAAGAGTATGAACAAATTTCACTACGCGATGATTGTAACCTTCATGGAACACGAGTGTTTTGACTAATGAAACAGTACCGACTGCTATCTTTTTCTTTACTGCCTTGGAATAGTAAACTCTCGTGATCGGATTTTTCTCAGTGTTGACATACCGACCAAGCGACAATTTTTTTTGTCTTCGTTTCGATCAAAATATAGTTGCCGAATACGGGTCGGAGCCTCGAAGCTGGTCGGCAGGAAAATGTTCGCCTTTGAATAGTTTGAATATAAAATCAGTCAGCAGATCCTTACAGTGAAAAACCACTGCATTGTAGTGGAAAATCACTATAAGAAGGTGGGTGACATTTTAACTAGAATTGCAGTGAATTTTTCATACAACTAAAGTGAATTTCCACTTTCGTTCCATCAGTTTTGATAAAAAAAATTTTTACATAAAATTCACATTTTTACATCACGAGTTGCAGTAAGTATGGTGTGAAGTGAATTCTTTTTACTCTACTTACTGTGAATTTTATGTAAAAACGATGGCTGTCAATACTCATGGAAGTAAAGTGAAAATTCAATGTAGTTATATAAGAAATTCACTGTAATCCAGTTAATTTGTCGTCCACCTTCTTACAGTGATTTTTTACTGCAACGCAGTGGTTTTTCACTGTAAGAATTTAAGAGAGTACTGTTTGTCAAAATGTAAACGATTGTTACACGTTATGTATTTAGATAACATTTGGAGCTCATCAGAGTAAAAAATATTGTTCTATGAATACGCGCAAGAGTTTTGAAACTATTCCATCTCCAGCGGACCGATTGCGGTGAAACTCTGTGAGATATATTGTTCATGTACATCGTTTATTTCGGTGCCCAGAAACTATCTCGCAAAGTTTCATTATCATTGTTCACCCGGAGACGAAACTGAAATCACCTGGCTTTACCTGAAATTTCGTATCCTGCATGTGAACATTTTAAGAGAAAAATAATCTTTATTACAATATCTTTCACGTACAACTAAAAGACACTTTGAAGGAATAGAATAAACTTGGAAAAAGAGTTCGAAAATTGAAGTTACATTGGTACAAATGAAGGAGGAAATGTTTATTCGCCCATAATTCTATAGATAAAAGAGAAATAACTAAACACAACAAGAGTTATTCATGGTGTAATAATCTCATTTTAGTATCGCATTTGCTTTTTGATATGAACTATTCGTCAACAATAAGTTGATCGAGATAACTTCGACGTTTGACACATTACATTCGAACTCTGTCAGTTTGCAAAGGATCCAGAATAGCGAGAGGGACAAAAACGACGCAGTAACCCTCGGATATAGCTTGGCATCGTGAAATTTACATAAACACGATATCGAACAAAGTTCGATCATCGAGCGATCCAAAAGCTAAATCGAATGAGGGAAGCGCCAGATTAGTGTCGTGGCCCTATCGGTGATTCGCTTCATTAAATCAGGCTAATCGCGACTTGGAAGTCAGCCTATTTTATTCTTAAGCCGGTCGAATCGGGATTAATCCGATGAGGTTAATTTAAAGCCTCTTCGCGTACTCGCCACCTCGTCAATTCTCAATTATCGGCTCTTCGAACGCGAGCATAATCTGCATAATCCAACTGGTGTAGCTCGCGCGGCTCCATACGTGCGAAACGCGAACGAAAATAACTTTGTTCCTCGTTTACCGAGCCGGCCGATCCGCGTATATATACGTTAGCCATCTATTTGTCTTGCCATGTGAATTTAGAACCGGCTAAATAATTTATAGTCCCCGCGATGACGAATGGGTATACTCCGAATTCGCGCGGGTATACAAGATTGGCTTCGCAAAAACGATTAATAAACTCGAGCGATTTTGCTGCGTTGAAATTTTGATAATCGCGGCTTGATAGCTCATTGTCCGTAGCGTTTCCGATGTCACTCGTATACACGTGTAAACTCGGAAGATATATCGAATATATGCGTGTAAGCTGATAATACCGACGCGAAGACCAGGCTTCTCTCGAAATTTTCACGCGTGCAATTGAACAGTGGCTCGTTGTGGTGCGCCGTCCTAAAATAACCCGCCAATTGCACCTGGGTAAATTCAAAATTATTCTAATTCCCGCGAGTCCGAATATTACCTCACCGCACCCCAAATACTCGTCCACAGCTCGAAAATAACGGCGAGCCGTCCAAAAACGAGAAAAAAAAACCCGAGTTTCAATTGGGCGCGCCGTGCACGCCTTGGCTATTTATACGAGCGCGTCACGCGTCCCACGCGAGAACACGTTTTTTTTCTCAGCCCCACCGCCTCGCGGCGGCAAGTTTCGAAAGCTCGGAGGCTCCGGGAGGAGTCGTCGTCGCCGCGCTCGGGAATTCATGTCGCTATTCTAAAATTAAGCTGCGCGAGCGGCGATGGGGTCACATGGCCCGGTGCGGCATGCCAATTTAGACGCGCGAGCGACGGTATATATGCACAGTTTTTTCGCGCGCCAAAACTCTCGGGGCCACACCGGCGATTCGAGTTTGCTACTTTTTCTTCTCCCTCCGTTACGTGCGCTTTTCATGGGGTTGGGCTATTGTTTATTTTTTGAAAAATAACACGACACCATATTCGCGACTTATTATTCGTTGAAGTTGCAATGTCACGATGCACCGAGAGCATGGAGAGTAAGCTTCGTATAAGACCACCGACAAATTGAGCGGCCGATTGGCAATGAGCACCCCAGAACAAAAGACTTGAAAAACAAGTAAAAACCGAGCAGCTCCACGTTTAGTCATTGCTGCTTCTTGTGATTAGGGCTACCATAAGCAATGCTTCAAGTGCAAAGTCTGTCACCGGACCCTGGACTCCACGTTACATTGCGATGGTCCCGATCGCGAAATATATTGCCGAGGTATATCTTGATATTCGGCCTGTCAGCGAAATCACGTAATCCCCGAGTTGTCACATACATGTGTATACCATACAGAATTGTCTCTAACCCGCGTGCGCCCGTCTCGATGTCTATGTAAATATACACATCCACGTGTCCAGTCACATACTTGTGAGTTTTTGCAAAACACGTTTTTTTTTCTCTTCTTCTTGGTTTTCGATTTTTCCCCTATTACCCGGTTTCGATTGTCAGTGTTAATCTTGTGTGTCCCCCAATTCGAGCGGCTACGATACAGAAAATCGCCTCCTGGACCCCGAAGTAGGTCTCTTCGACGCCACATCCGAAGATTAACCGTATAACCCGCGAGAAAAAGAAACAACCCTCGACGATGATACGTTCGTTCGGGGTGTACGTGTTGGAAATCCGGAGCCTCGAGTGCCCGAGTTCCGCGTACGTAACTTTCTCGATCTCGGAATCAATCGAATCGCGGCGGGTATCTCCGAAGAATATTCCACCCCCGAAATTGATAAAAAGCAGCATCGTCGGGGACGTACCGTATATACACCCATATAGCCCGAAGCCACAAGCAAAAATCCGAGTGTGTGCGTAGAGACGAGGGGGGGGGGGTGAAGGTAGGGGGGGGGATTTAGCGACGGGATTAAGCCATTTCACGCATGTCGGCATACATACCGGCGAGGGCCCCTGCTAATCCCGCTGGAAAAAGGGGCAGGTCCACATGGGCGACATTAGCCCTCGTTAGGTGCGCGCGCGCGCTCGGTGTGTTTTGTCTCGTGCTCTATTAGCCCGGCTGCAAACACCGCCCAATCACTCGCCGCCCCCGCCGCTGCTGCTGCTGCCTTTTCGGTGCCCGGCCGCCGCCGCTTTGTAAAAGCTGTCGGGGTGTCGTTTGGGCTCCCGCGGGCTGTTTTTATTCCAAAGCGCGCGCCTCTCGGCTGTGCACACATTGTGCCCCGGAGTCGGGTTCTTTTTCCGGGGGTGCGGCGCCTCTACACCGCCTTATGGCTTGTTCATTCACTCAAGCCCTGCCGCGTATATATAGGCTTACGTTGGCTCGGATCGACGCGCGGACATGTAAAAATTGTCCCCGTTGTAGATTTCGCGATGCGTATATATTAGCCTTTTTAATATCGGCCGCTGCATATTCGGATTCAAAGTTTCCAGCCGACGACGGTTGGTCGGAAAACTCAATCGAATTAGTCGAACGTAACTTGCATTAAACCCAGTGAAAATATGATTCATGAATAGCGCGTACAAAATTATTTTTGGATCGATTATACCTAGAAAATTTACGTAAATGTAAATGTTCGTTAGGCATAGGTGAGGCATGGGTTATTTATGAAAAAATGTATTGACTGATAAATCCATGTTTTTTCAATTCAATCATTGGAAACGACGGTTCATTTTGATAATCAAAATCATTCCTGTTCAGTGTTAGCATTTTCACTGTATTTTTGAATTCAACAAATTTTGCAAGGCATAGAGATATCTCGTGACCATTCAAACTATGTCGAAATATGTCAATTCATTTCTACGTATAATTTTCTCTGCCGCTAATTTATTCGTAATTATTCCTACTTGGGATGATTATACAAACAGAAACAGAAGCATAACGTAAGATTCGTGCGAATAACAAAGTCACGAGGGGCTTCTGAGTCCAGTATTCCCAGATGGAATAAGTTCATGTTGACGAGATGAAAACACCGAATGCCGCATCATGTTTTACCGCGGAGTACTGAAAAACAATGGAAGTACCGGATCGTGAGAAGCCACACCCTATGACGTGAATATCCGTTTAATTTCCGCGACCGATCATCCAAAACAAAGCGTTCGAATCACGAACAGGCCGTGAAAAATTTCCGCGAACGAAAAAGCGTAAAAATCGTGTCGGACGCGCGTCTGGGTGAATCCAACCCGTCCCCTCGTAATCCCCTTGGCGAGGACTCAATGGGTCTTACCGCACCAGTAGTGAATACATATTCGTCAATCGTGTACGGGGTAAATCGGCGATTTAACAGCGTGTCGTCGACGCCCCCCGTCCACCTTTCACCCCACCCCCCCTAATCCGACGTACGCGCGCGCACATATACACACATACACAGTGACTAACGCCCCATGTTCCCTTTTGTGTCCGACGCAGCCATGGCACAGGGAATGTTTTAAGTGTGGCACCTGCTCGAAGCGACTAGACTCTGTCAACTGCTGCGAGGGTCCCGACAAGGACATCTACTGCAAAGGTGAGATACAGACAGAGACACGAGCGCGCCCGACGCGGACGGTGCAATCGAGTTATATCATGTATTATAGACGTGCACGTACGTGCCATTAGCGAGTTGCACCGTCCGCTGGGCCGCAAGCGCGTATACACGCGTGTCGCCAAAGAAATCCCTCCCGTCGACTCGCGCGGTCTAATGTGTGTTGCTCCTCCAGTGTGCTACGGAAAGAAGTTCGGTCCTAAGGGCTACGGCTACGGCCAAGGTGGCGGCGCCCTCCAGAGCGACTGCTACGCCAACGGGTGGGTCTCTCTCATACGCTCACACACTCATACACACACACAGCAACGAGGACACTCGCGCGCGATCCTTCCGGCTCTCTCCGAGGGGCCAAACTCGCCACTCGAGCCCCGGCCGCGTTATCCAATTATACTTGTACTCAGCGAAGAGCAAAGTTTTGCACGAGAGTAGTTGCTTTCTCCGGGGCGGATGTATTAATGACGCGCAGCGCGTGGTTTCCTCGGAGAGAGAGAGAGCACGTCTATACACACACGAGCGCGCGCAAAAGTGTGTATATACGGAAGAATTCGGAAGGGTCGCGAGCGCACAGAGTCGTCCTCCACGAAACTTGTCTTTCTATCTTTTTCTCCATCCATCTATCTCTCTATCTTCAGTAGCTCTTCACCACTATCGTATTTACTTGATGCGCTTGTCTCTTTCTCTCTGCTTAACAGCTTGCTATCCGAAGAAATTCGGCCCGCGGGGCATCGGCCACGCCGGGGGCCTGTGGATCGGGCTGCAGTGCGATATCGAGGACGAGGGGTACGCTCAGCCCCGTTGCTTCACACTTATTCTTTTTTTTTTCTTTATCTATCGCGCTCGTCGTCGCGCGGGCGGCTCTATACGCCGTTTTGGTGCAATGTATGCACACAAATACTTTGTGCGTCGATTGCTCGAAGGGTATATGAAGCGTCTCGCTGCGATGGTGCGCCACCCCGTGGCTATTCAATGTTTTTTTGTTGCATCTTTTTGCCATTTGTGGGATTATGGAGAGATGTGCTCGGAAGGAATCGTTCCAAGTCACGTTCGTAAATGCGGGCAAGAAAACGACGAAGCTTCGCGAAATTTACTGTTTATATCTATATTTCTTTCCAAGCAGATCGACATATTCCTCTGGATTTCGTATCTTCATTGAGTCCTTGTAATATATGTTTACTCGGTGCAGCCATATACCGCTTAGCGCTACTCACCACCTCATTCTTTTTTGCTCCTCCATTCTAACTCTTCATACTTTCTGCGGATTTTGTATTCTTGAGAAAAATTTGTGTTGTTTACATGTTCAGTATGATGAATTTATTCTAAATTGACATATTGTTATTCCGAGAATACTAATACTTCGCACGTTTTTTGGCTTTTTCTCAACTTCGATTTCCTCAGTTTTTGTATACGATATTTTGTGGATGAATTCACAATACTCCCTTGAAAGCTTAAAGTAAAAAACCGCTGTATAAAAGTGAAAAATTACCTTATAAATGTGAATGAATAATTGAATGGCACTGCAGGGAAATTTCTATGTATATTTAAAATGAATTTGTCACTATCGTGAATTTGACATACCAAAAATTTACTGCAAATTTTATGTAAAATTGTTGCTATCAAAACTCGCGCAACAAAAATGATAAAATTTCACCTCAATCACGTGAAAAATTCACTGTGGTTCTGCATCCAATGATTCATCCACCTTCAGACACTGACACTTCGATATACAGCGGTGTTTCAAGCTTTCAAGAGAATAACGCCGCCGACTGATCCATGACTCCTCGTTCTTTTAAGAGTAAAAACTTACTTTTCGTGCCTACATCAATCATCAAACGAAGAATATCGTTGCGAAACTTCCTGCTACGCACGATTGGAAAAAACGAAACGAATCTCGAGCGAGTAATGAATCATTCGGCCAACTATCTCATTGTCTTACTGTTGTTGTTGTTGTTGTTGTTGTTGTTGATTGTTGTCGCATGACTAAAAGAAGGGCCAACGATTTGCTCGCGGCTATTGGCATTGTACAGCCGAGAGTCGAGTCGGTGGTCCGGGGACATTTGTATGGGGTCACGAGGGTTACTGACGCGTGTGCTTGTGGTGGGCGTACAGTGATGCGGCGCCCAAGACGACGCTGGTGGACACGGCGAGCATCATGGCGCCGCCGGGCAAGGGCTGTCCCCGCTGCGGCGGGGTCGTGTTCGCGGCCGAGCAGGTCCTCGCCAAGGGCACAATGTGGCACCGCAAGTGCTTCAAGTGCCACGACTGCAACAAGACCCTCGACTCGATAATCGCCTGCGACGGCCCCGACAAGGACATCTACTGCAAGACCTGCTACGGCAAGAAATGGGGACCCCACGGCTACGGATTCGCCTGCGGCTCTGGATTCCTCCAGACCGACGGACTCACGTGAGTTGAGCACTACTTCTCCGTTTGTCCCCAAAATCCGTGATACTCGAGTCTACCATTACCATGATATTCAGCCAAAATATCAATTTATCAATTTATCGAATTGTCCCTTGGACGAGTTGAGTTTCAGTACATCAACAACTGTTCTGGTGCGAATATTTTCGTATTGGAATTTGATAGTCTTGAGTTTTTAATATTGTGTATTTGAGACGTGACGATATGCTACCATTGATTCGGCCGTGAATTCAAAATTTCAATCAACCAACTTCTACTCGTTTAATATAAAATAGTTAAGAACTACTATTCATCATTAAAAATTACAACTGATAATTGATATAGTGAATATTAACTCAAAAATTGGTAATTTATTCACTGTTACAGTGCCAGTGAATTTCTTTTCCAAAAATAAAAAGGAAAGTCCCAATGGAAACTTAGCCAAAACCACTTATTCGTTTATCGAATTTTTCACTATTGGTATAATAAAAAGGAAAATTTAGTATTCGAAATGTTAAAAAAATGACTATTCAATAGTGAATACAAACTATTGAATAGAAATTTTCAACTATTTTCAATAAACGAATAACATAGTGTGGATCGATAGCCGATAGACACACTCTAGCACTTCGAAATCACTGGTGACTTCCTTTGACTTATTTGTAATTTATTAGAATTTTTCGTCGGATTCTAGACTGAATGGCCCTTGTTTTCAATCGAACGAATGAAGCCGAAAGTTTTGTCCATAACCAAATACCCCCCATGGGCTATTCGCTCCACAATAATACATAAAATTACAAAAAAATCACAAAAAAAATCACGAAAATCACAAAAAATCACCTGTGATTTCGAAGTGAATAGCCCCTTTTTTGAGTATCCTATGTTTCGGTACACCCTCATATGATACTCGCGGCTAACTAAATTCAATGTACAACCATACTCGCACGACGAAAACCGAATGAAGCATTTGTTATTTGACAGGGAGGAAGAGGTGTCGGCGAGCCGTCCGCATTACAACCCGGACACGACGTCGATAAAGGCGCCGGCTGGCCAGGGCTGCCCCCGCTGCGGCGGCATGGTGTTCGCCGCCGAGCAGCAGCTCGCCAAGGGCACGATGTGGCACAAGAAGTGCTTCAACTGCGCCGAGTGCCACCGGCCACTCGACTCGATGCTCGCCTGCGACGGCCCCGACAAGGAGATCCACTGCCGGGCCTGCTACGGCAAGCTCTTCGGGCCCAAGGGCTTCGGCTTCGGACACACGCCCACTCTCGTGTCCACTGATTCCGAGCACGCGCCCTCGTTGTAAGTTGTGAAACCTGCGGCTATATTCTCTTGAGTCCTTGCAGTGAAAAACCACTTGTGAAAGTGAAAAGTCACTGTGAGCGACCGTTTTAGTCCGCGAGATTCTAAATGTTTCGCGAATTAATGGGTTGATTGTAAATTTGCAAAGCCCTTACGCAGTACACTGACTAGATGTGGCTGCACAATTTTTGGGAAAACGATAACGATGAAATTTTGTGGGGTGGCTCTTTGGTAACATAATACATAGGTCATTTCTCGAGCGGTATAGAGTCTGACCTTTTTATTTCCCGGAGATATCCTGTCAAACGGTCTCAATTTTATGCGTAAACAGTGTATATGTATAAGTCGTACATATATATTTACTGTGGATGCATAAAATCAGATTAATTTATATAATATCTCGAGGAAATCGAAACGTTAAACTGCGTGGATGTACAATATGTACATCCACGCTATTACGGTATACCCATGAATTGCAACCATCTCAAAAAGTTTCATCGTGATCGGCGACCCAAAAGTCGTGCCCGTTTTCTCCTCCTTCAGAAAGAGCAATTTTTCGTGGAGTAGGGAAAACTATATTTACGGTACATTTAATAACTTTTTTTACCACGAAAAGTTCGTTTTCTCAGTGTAAGCTCGTCATATTACTACACTCACAAAAGCATCTTCTCGTTCCCAGAGAAATTGAACCTCAATCCGGATTATTCTGCGACTTCCGAGCAGAATCTTCTTGAGAGAAGACTACTCTTCTACAATCAACAATATATTATGTTTCGAAGTAGCGGAATTAGCTGTATGAGACCTAATTCCTCTGGGAGCAATAAGACACTTTTGTGAGTGTAGGAGCTGAGAATTCGAACCTGGGTCACGAATAATGATGAGACTTTGGTCATGGTGGTAATGGTCAAACCAAAAAGATGACGAGTAACGTTGACTATAACGTTATAGTACGTATAGATTTTTCCGAGATGCGTTTCAAATCGAACTCGACGCGTTACACAAATCCATAGATTCACGGATCCATCCGGGAAAGCTAAGGGTCAGGGGACGCGCGCATGACCCATTTGGCTATGCCCATTGGCCATCTCGCAAACTTCCCTCTCGTTATCAATTGTCGCGCGAGCCCAAAAAAGTTGGCCGACTCTCTCTCTCGCGCGCGCAAGTAACAAGAAGCGCCTGTCCGCTGATTCGATTATGAATTTACAACTAATGCGCGGGCAACAGCCGGCCGTACACTTCTTGCAGCCAGGAGTGTATCAATTATCACGCCACCGCTCGCCGGATCCTGGCATCGGTGCCCCGCGAAGTGCGCGTACAGGGTAAACGGATTACACGTGTCCGCCGAGCGTTTCTACCCCGTCGAATCCGTCGGTCGATGGATATCCCATTAGTCGGGGCCGAACTCGAGCTCCAGGGGGAGGAGGATTTCCCGAGTGCGCCGGGAAAAATCCGCGTGTAACGAGGTGGCAAACTTTTCTCCCGAGTCGTCGGCCGTGCCACATAATCCCCGGGCGTAATTAGGCCGGTGGGCGGGCGAGCCATATGCTCTCGCGGAGGATCGACCACGTGCCGTGCGCGTGCGGCAACGAAAACTCGTAGTTATTTAAAAAATTTGATAATTATTAATTTAAGGGGGTAGTCGTTCAACCATACAGTCCTTTATTTGTTTTGCTCTCGCTATGGAAATAATATTATTCATACGTATGTGATACGTTTTTTCGTGATGAGTTGGAAAAGAACAAAAATTTTCTGACAAAATTTACAAGACTCGTCAACATCCGTCGAAGAATTATTTGAATCCTTATATTATTCACTAGAATTTATGAGAATACCATATAGATATTGTCCAATTGACTCAGAAAATAGTTTGAACAAGTATAAATGTGTGCACAATTCATACACTGAGAAAAATTATGAGCTGGATCGACATTCATTATGTAGAATTCCCTCAGAAGATAGAGTCGTTTCAACATTGTAGATGAAAAAAGCTATTCCAGCTTCCCACAATGCAGAAAGTTCATATCAATTCATCAATTTTCAACTCAGCTGTACTGATTGTGTTTGAATAACATTTTCAATTGAGCATTGTTACTCTATTTCGGTAGCACAATACGAACCAAATAGTATTATCCAACTATTCTGCTAATGGAATATATATATAGTTTCATATGAATAGTTTTGCCGTAAAAGAAAAGACTATTTTCTCCATCAGTGGAATTGTTGGTATGACATGAAATACTAAGAGTACGTTTTCTACATTTGTTCAAGCTATTTCAGCTCAACGCGTGAGAGGAAGCTCATTGAAATAATGTTATATATTCAGCCTATATTACTTTGCTCTCGTGAATATAATTGAATGCCGCTGTGTAACGCGTGTCTGGATTTATTTTGCAGCATGGACCCGAAGTACGACGTGGGCGAGAAGCGGACGGACGGCCAGGGGTGCTCGAGGTGCGGCTACCCGGTGTACGCGGCCGAGCAGATGATCTCGAAGAACAGGATCTGGCACAAGCGGTGCTTCAGCTGCGGCGCGTGCCACCGCTCGCTCGACTCGACGAGCCTGAACGACGGGCCCGACGGCGACATCTACTGCCGCGGCTGCTACGGCCGCAACTTCGGGCCCAAGGGCGTCGGCTTCGGCATGGGCGCCGGCTGCCTGTCGATGGCCTAGTGGCCCCGCCTGGACGCCCGGCCGAGCCACAGCTAAGACGGGCCCTCCGCAGATCCGGGGGCCGGCGGCCCAGGGGCCACTGATCGGGCCCCGTCGCGACTGATCCAGCGGCGAAACGCGAACGTATTGGCTGCAGTAGCTGCTGTCGCTGCTGCTGCCCCTGTCGAGCTGCCGGCGACGACACTGAGCGCTGCACCTCTCTCTTATTAATCTGTAGGACACCAACACCACGACAACACACCACCACGACCACGTACGAACGCGAGCGGGCTATTTGTTAACTGGGATGCGACTCGCATCAAGGATACTCTTGGCTCTGGCGTGACGATTTCTATGTGTGTGTATTATGGCGCGGGTACGCGCGTCGTTGCTCAATGCGCCCCACACCTCGCCGGCAGATCGACAGGGTAGATTTAAACGAGAGTCAGACTCGAAGGTTTTAGGATTCAGCAATGCGAGGACGCAACACGAAGGCGAGACTTTTTCTTCTCTCTCTCTCTCTCTCTCTCTCTCTCTCTCTCTCCGCCACACCGTATATAAACACGCGCACACACATAATACACCATGCTACAACGATATGGGACACACACGCACACGTTAAATAGGCTTTTTTGACGAACTCGAGCGACTTCGCATGTTAAAAACCACTGTATACTTTAATCTTATATGTTTATGATGCATTGCACGCGTGCATACTTCGATTCCTCGACACACACACGCTTTTTACTCCTCGTCGATTTTTTTCGAAGGAGTCGCGAGAATACAATGTGTATACGAACGTACGACGACCGAACGTTTTTAGGAAAGATAATTAATAAGAAGTATGCCCGTATTGAATTCTAATCTTACTCTATGATAATGTGGTTATTGTAAGAAGTTTAACTAACGAACGACCTTATGAATAATTGATACGATATATCCTTATATCATATTTACGAATATACTCTACCCAAGAAATCTGGTAGAACCTACGGTATAGGAATTTTTGAACTACGCGCGGAATGATGCCGTTGAAAGGCGAAAAAAAAAACTCGAAAAATGAAGTAGTGTGATTCATATGATAACTGTGAGTTAATATGTAGTTAGGAACAAAATTATCGGGTATGAACTAATAAGAAATTCATAGATCTTATTTCGAAGGGGGGGGGGGGAGCTAATTTTTCCGCAATAGACTCGAGCTACGTGCTCTGACTTTCGGTCCATTAAAAATTTAGGGATCTTTACGGTGATCCGGAGATTTTGCGTAAGTTCTACGGGATTTTTTCTACGGGGAGCTATTGTATATGTATCATCGAATCGATATATCAATTCCGGGCTGGCAAACTTCTCTACTTCAAGGGGAGACGGAAGCCTCGCGGTTATCAACGAAGACGATGCGAAGACGAGAGTAGGAACAGCAACATCGTTCATTAAAAAATTCATCATCGATTTATTTTCTCTTCACGCCAGGCTCATCAATTTTGGTCTTCATTCACTTGTATCGCGCTGTTCTTCTTATCATTCTTTCGATTTTTTTCTAACTTCACTTTTTTTGATCCCTATAGGTATGTTCATTGTTATATTTATTTCGTCCTATATATTATATATCACACATGTAACGGAAAACAAAAACTCTTGTGGGTTTTTCTCCTTAATGCTTTGTATCCAACGGGGAAATGTCCACGATGGCTGATATAAGAAATCGGTCGCGTGGATAGGGAATTTCCGAGTCTTTAAAACGCAATAAAGTATTGAGAAAATCACAGAATCGCACACGGTGTTCATCGACTTTCAAATATAAATTTCTCTCCGTAACCCGAATCTCACTCGTTAGCAATAAACACGTAAAAGCTCGTTTAGGTCAAGCTTTGTAAAACTCAGATTTGCGCTACACTTTTCCTTATTTTATTCCTTGATTATAAAAAAACTTGGGAGAGAATGAGTATGAAATCGATGTAGCTTTGTTTCACTGTTTGCGATTAGTATCCTGCGATTATCTCAGTCATTTTCTTTATTGTGGTTGGTGGAAAAGCAATGGAAAAACTCACGAGCTTTCCTAAGTTCTGTTGCCGCACCTTCTATTTCTAGTTCATCTTATTATAATTTACTCGTTATTGCACTGTACGTATAGCATCTCATCAAAAGCGTAATTTCATGTAACTACGACTAAGAATGAGGATTTATTTTAAATAAATATATGAAGAAAAGGAAGTCAAGTGTGTTTTATTTATATGAAAACTCACTTTTGCATTATTCAACTACGGAGTGAACCAAGAAAACCTTTTTTTACTGATTCACTTGGAGTTCAGTTGCAAGCTATCACATAATCATTGTTATATACGTAATACGTTCTCTAACAATTGAATGATATGATTGAAATAATTTTTCAACTATGAAACCGGAAGATAACAATTTTCATAATCAATTGTATAACAAATTAACAGGTGATTGACAGTTAATCATCATTCAGATTATTAAAATTCAATTATCAATGAGTTGATAATGAGATTTGACTCTATAATATAATATGTCTCGATAAACCTTATATATTTGAAATGGTAGCAAAACGTTTTTAATTGTTAATGACGTTATTTTTCTATTACTATCGATTTTTAATCTATCAATTCTGTCATACCACAAAAAATTTACCCAACGGAAATATTCTTTACTTACAACTTCAGGGATACATTTTTGTGTTGTACCGTGCATAAATATGCCTATATTCTAACCCATACTTCCGATCGTGTAATATGCACAAAATAAGTTTGCAATGAATTCTCAGCGGGTCTTTCGGTAACCAAAAATTAGTTGCGCGTATTTTTGGCAACATTATTTATACGCGAAGGAAGCGTTAGGGATGGAAATATGATTTTTTGAATGGTACGAGAAAAAATATGGATATGGTGTAAAACACTAATTTCATATATTTATAGCAACAACTGTACAAGTTCCAGTCACACATAATGATATACTTAATAATGGTTAATCTTAGCTCTCGAAAAGATCGTCTTGCTTTTCTTCTACTGCTCGCATCACCTTTGGATTCGCGCTGAGAAAAACAATCATGCAAATTCGTAAGTATGTGCAAAATTTGGCACTTTGGACGTAAGTATTGTTGTCAAGCGACAGTTCGATGCACCAAAATGTCTATGTGTGTGTGTATATGAAACTCAGATTGATCAGTGAATCCGTACATATTCAACTTGATTAACAAGTGTCGATGATCGGGTTCGATTACAATATATCTGTGGCCGGAGACACGGGCAATGGATTAGTTTCCTTATCTTCAGGATGTAACAATGATATCATGGTGATTCAAAATTAAATCAGTAGAAATGGAATTAGCATAGATTATTTTGACTTGAACTCAACAGTTAAGACTATACAAATGAAAATAATCCATACATATTTTGTACAAGTCTGTATCTCTAGATCTGAGTTATTATCGTCTATTAAAAATTCAATCTATTTCATGGATACATTTATTTATGAATATACTATATATTTTTTTTATTCATTTACGGTCTTACGGTCATGTAGAAATTTGGTTTCGATAGTTTAAATGGTGCATTACGTTTATATTACACAGTTTTTAATACATAGGGAAAAATCACGATTCCTCTAAAGCTTGTGCTAATTATTACTCCATAAAGAAAAATCTTACACAATGGCAAATATCACTTGGATAACCAATCTCGTGTCATACGTTTTAAGTATTTGCAATTGAGCCTGAAAGAACTCAAGTAATTTAGAGTATTTTTTACAGTTTACTAAGTGATGACAATTCTCCACAATATACAATATTTCTTTGTTAAATTACATTTTTTATTCAACTACCTAGATTAATCTAGTATCTCTCAAACTGAGCTAAGTTGTATTAAGACATCGGACGACGATGAATATATCTATAATCATGTTCTGTTTTTTTCCTCAATGAGATCCCGTTGATTTGTACACTTAATACGATTAGAATACTGCAAACAGATTAGAATACTTATCGGTAGAACTTATCATTAATGCTGCGATAGTATTGTCGAATCCATAAATCCAATCGAACGTGCATCATCTACTCGAGAGGAATTTCGATGAAACGAAATAATTCGATATCGCGAAAAGAAACGCGCGACTAAGCGAATTGCCCGTTCTCCTCAGCGCGAACGCCTGCCCGGTGACTAAGAACGACTGATCTATTATATATGTACAATTTTCGATGCGCTTGTGTGTCAATCGCAGTCGTATACTCGAGTGGATTCGCTCCTCGAATCAAGTTTCAAAATTGTATACTCACAGACACCGTAAAACACTCCGCGACCCAAATGATTCGAATCTTCCTCGTCTACATCGTGAAATTCAGCAGCGCGTAAAATACGAAAACCCATGGCTAAAATATGACGTGTTGGGGGCGTCGAGCGATGCGATAGATTTATCGCTGAAATAAGAATGTACGATTGGCGAGCGCGGACATGCCGAGCGACAAGCAGCTCTCACACTGCACTGTATATGAATCGTCGCTTCTCAAGAATACTAACACTTTTCGTTCAAATCTATAATCCTCAGTGAATCGATCTTTCTCACTGCAAAAAGGAAAGATTCGCTCTTGAGAGCAGACTTCGAAAGACGACAAAATCAGCAGCCGTTGAAAAGTGTTGGCAACAACAAGAAGCGACGAAAGTGTATACTCGAGTTGCAAGGGATGCATACGTATATCAAGTCGGACTCGATTCTCGCACGTGGCGGGAAATCACAGTCGAGGAATAGTTCGTACAAGATCACAATATCATTTGCGTGCGGCTCCAGCTCGCCAAGTGTCAGTCACTCACTGGAACTGGCTCCGGGAGTACGGCTGGGCCTAGTAGAGGTTGGCGGCCTTGAGGGGCAGGGGGTCGAGTAGGTAGGGCGGCAGGGCGGCGGAGAAGGGCCGAGGGCTGCAGGAGCCCCAGGCGCCGCCGCCGCCGCCTCTGCCGTTGGGCGAGTCGTCCTGGTGGTGCTTGATGCCGAGCATATTCGGCCCGGTCAGGCTGCCGGGTTTGAGCTCGGAGCTGATGACCGGGGAGGCGGGGCTGCGGGGCGAGCGACCCTCCGCCTTCACCTGCTGTTGCTGCTGCTGCTGCTGCTGCTGCTGCTGCTGTTGGCTCCCGGCCGGGCTCGGCGCGCTGCTGCTGTTGCTCGCCCCGGTCGTCCCGTCGCCGTTGCTCGCCGTCGTCGAGCTCGACTTCTGCTGGGCCAGACGCTCCTGCTTCCGGAACTTTGCCCGCCTGTTCTGGAACCACACCTGCAACACAACACGCCCACCACGGACTTTTTACTGGCGTTCGAGCTTTATTACGCTGGATATTGTGAGCTCGATTCGTTCGAGTTACGCGGTTGACTAGGAGTGGTTGGACAACCTTTAGAAATCAGTGATTGCACGATCAAACTTTGTGAGACAGTCGTTGGGTAATATAGCTCATATAGCTATTTTGAGCGATACACTTTGACTAACATTTGGTTCTCCCTAAAATGTCAGCTGATAAGCATGTTGCATATACTGTAAATATATGAAATCGAATGGATTGACAGAATATCTCCTAGAAACTGAAACGTTAGACGTCATGGCTGTAGATATGCGAGCTGTTAGCTGGTACCCATGGACTATCTCACATGGTTTCATTATATTTAGTGAGTCCAATTTCATACCCCGACGCATTTTGTCCATTGATTTAGGGGTAGATAGAAGTAGACCCAAAATTTTTCATTTCCCTAAAGAACTTATTTTTGTTCTCAAAAAATATAAGTTTTCCCCTGAAATTCCCCTGAAACGGGTCTCGCAATTGCTCGATTATACCGGGGAGAAAAAAAAGACGGTACTCGAGAAAACCGGTGTACTCATTCAACGCAGCAATATATCGATCGATCGGGAATATATTCCTCTTTGAATATTCACCAAACAAAAATAAAGGATTACGGGGTAACCGGTGGAAAACGTGAGTTGAATTCGAAGCTCACCAAAAAACAAGCCGCGCGAGTGTTCGAATCAAAAAAAAAAAGAAGAAAATAAACGAGAATATCGATATATACCACGGGAGAAATCGCTCGCAAAGTCCTGTAAATTTTTGTAGCTGTCACGTTACGAGCGGCCCACTAGGTCCTACAGACACACGGGCGCACACTCTTTGCCAGTATTTTCCCGAGCGGCTTTTCCCCACCGGCTCGTTAACGCGCGGCTGCTAAAACTCCGCCCGCGCGCGTGTGTGTGTGTGTGCAATCGCGCGGGCCGAGACCGTAATTGGCCGAGCGGCCGGCAAATGAAATATTTAACAAATAAAACAAACGGAACATCCGAGCTCGCTCGCTCGCTGACCTGCATGTTAAAGCAGCGGATTTGTGTTTGCTTTAGAGCTCGCGAGACCGGCCACCGCTTCGCTCTCTTCCAGCCAGCCAGCCGCTGGCCCTTCATTTTATCCCCGTTCCAAGCTGGCCTGCGTGTGTATATACGCGCGCCTCTGTTGTCGACTTTATGCGCTTTTTCTCCGCTTCGCTTTGTAAGGGTCTGGCACGACTTTTTTCGAGCTTCGCGCGTATGTATACACTGCTCGAGCGCAGAAAATCGCTGTCAATAGGAATAAAAGCATAATTGAAATTATGGAGAGCGTGGACCTTTGGTCAGTTGTCTCGTGATCGCGAGAGGCGTATCAGAAGTTTCTACTCGACCAGACACAGCCGAGGCACTTTTAAGGTAGTTCATGCCTCATAAAGCTCACGCACACACGCACGGTACATGTACACGGCACACGCACGGGCGAACACAAGCTCGCCAATGCTCTGTCTCACTTGCTCTCGCTGCGCTCACGCGTTCGCGACGTGAAATCATCAACTTTGCATTAAAATAACTCAGAAACGGTACGGTTTAACATGCTACACTAAGCGAGGGAAGTTTTCGTTACTATGTCCTCTATAACATACTGTTTTTTTGTCAACATTTAAAGAAGCATTTTCGAGATATCGATGGAAACGTCTTTATTTCATGATTGGCACGGCTGAGCTCGCTCAAATTTTGAGAGCTGGTGTAAAATATTGTTATGAATGAGTGGCTAAAATTTCAAGACAATTGTAAGAAAACGCAGTAATCAAGCCAATCAGCCTCCCGCAGCAGCCTTGTCTCGCGCGCGCGAAAAATGAAAAGTCCCGCGTGAATTCTTCAAGCCTCTCCGGCGGCTGTGTGTGCGAGTGTGTATCCTTTGTAATAATTCACGGCGTCCCGGCTCCTACACGGGGCGCACGTGTTAATAATTCAGCGGGGACTTTGAAGCGGACGCCGCTCTCGTCCGACCCCAGTTCCTACATCTCTCTCTCTGGCCAGTCGAGTGGACGAGTCCGACGGGGGGGCAGCCACTCACCCCATGATCAACCTGATTGCCCTTTCCGGACACGCCAAACATCGGCTATTGGATTTTTATCAACTCCCCCCAACCCCCCACCGGTTGGGAGCGTGTACGTGTGTGTCCCCGCGCGCTCGTCGGCTTTTGACGCTGCGAGCAAGCGATATATATATATCGGCGTCGTCCCGTTGCCGGAATTCGGGCTCTCGTTTGTTTTACCACACGCTCGACAAAAGACTCAAACGGCTGTTCATCAACAGAGCCGTCGGTGTTTTGTGATACTCGGTGGCTCGAGGGGCGAGGTTGACACACCGATTGGTTGCTGGAGAATCGCAGGAGAATTATACGTGACTCAAAGATGGTCACACTATTCGCTGATATTATCGGCTCTTGTACATAAATGGATAAGGCATCGGGTGATCCAAAACCTGCCAAGTCGAAAGGAATCGCGCTGATTAAGTTGAGCCAATAACCATATAACCATATTCTATACGGGCTTCGCTTTATCGTGTCTCATACGTCGTTGAACAAAAATTTTCAACTATCAAAATAGTGTTGTTGAAAATAACAAATTGTCCAAGACTAAGAAATGTTTTTTCTTCCAAGTTATACTATTCGGTGACGTGTTTAGATAATCAATATTTTTCTTTCATTATGTTTGCAGTTAATATATTTGTTTTTAAATTGAAAATTGAATTTTCTTATTAATTTACTTTCTTGTCTAGTAAAAATATCGTAGCAAAACCTGCACCAGCTCATGTGTATCCTATTAAAAGCTTACCAAGCCTATTATTCAAACGGTTATATATTTTTCAATGTAATGAGTTTCATTTTGATTATCAATTGATTCCAAATCGTTTTTCCATAGTGCAAACGATCCTTATCCCTTTTTTGAACTCTTTTTCCGTCATGCTTTAGTAGTTACGCAATTTTTTTTAAAATGCCATATATATTTAATGACTTGGCAGCTTTAAAACCCAATGCTTCGATTACAGTTTCTACACAGAGAAAAATATAGTCGGTTGTATCCATATCCTGATTTTCAAATCAGGTGCGATTCAGCTCTAGCCCGATTATGAACACATTTACATCGCTCAAAAAGAATTATGCGCGCACGTCTTTTGTATAAAAGGCAACCATTACGTGAAATAGTCTTCTGGACGCCGCAACTGGATCCAGTAGTCGAATATCATGCAACACGCGATCTCTAAATTAGCCGCGTGAAAATACGCGGTGTGTTATTGAATCAGGTGTTTGATCGAGTTGAAAAATTAATAAACCCCATCATGTATACGTATACATAAGAACAACTCTGCAGCTTCTCTCTTCACCCTGTGACAAAGTGGAGTAAGAGCTCGCCCCCTGCCCCCGACCCTATACATACAAAGAAGCCGCGCGACGCGAAAATATAGTCGCGTCACGTCTGCACATCCTGGCAGTATTTGCTCAAGCATTTACGAGGGGAGAGGCATTCGTCATTCCGATTCAAAACACTCGCGCAACGAAATCCCGAGGCCAAACACAAACGCACAATGCGACGTGTGGGCCGAATCTCCAGCGTATACGCGTATATATATATAATTCGTATACATATAGAGGCGACCGCGAACGACGTTGCGAGACCACGGCCGCAATGATCGAGGCAGCACCGCCTCGCCGACCACCTGCTTATGCATATTAGATGCGGACCCGGTGTACTGGATGCGGGCCGTACTTGTGGACCGAGATAATGCCGGCGGTCGAGCGCCCAACTCCGAGACGTCTCTGCTGTTTAGAGATACGAGCGACGCGCGCACCTATATAATTGATATAAGTGACTCCTTTACAAGTGTGCGCGGGGACGTTCGTGAATTCATACAGTCATTGCTTTGGACGTGTCTCCGAAAAGTGGCTCTGGCAGGTTTTATTCAAAGGATCGAATGTATACGAATGATGAAATTCTACCATTTTCAATCGTAGCAGCTATACAACTTACTTTGACATTAATCCTGAGGATGAAATATACATTTGCAGCCAGGTTAACACATCATTCTGGCTATACGTTCATACGATCTTCAATGTTCCTAGTGTATTTAAAACATCACTATATAAGCGCAGCCAATGCGACACCCTCTAACAGTTTTTCGCAAATTTGGCTATGATAAAATCATAATTTTATCATTTTGCGAACGGAATGTTGGAGAGTAGCTTAAAAGAGCCATCGGAAACCACTGCTTCAACCATGATTTACTCATTTTAAATCATTGAAAATGTAGTTAAAGTCACTCAAATCGGACATTGGTAAATTTGGCTGCCTCCTCCCCTCTTTTCAATTCAACCCTCAACCTGTCCCAGCGCATGGGTCACTTCCATCAAATCATATATTTCCACCGCGCATCTGCAGAGGTGAGCAAAATCGACTTACATTGATATTTCTATGTGTATATGTAGTGATTATTCATGAATTGTAAATAGTCGAGGTATTCCCGAGGATTTCCATGTATGATTAACCGCGTATGAGGCTTTGATTGTATCCGCGTAGAACAGCATTTCGAGTGAGATAAATAAGATAGTTCGAGAAAAGTCACGTGATTAAACAAAAAATGAGATTTGTCCTTACAGAAGAAGAATTATTCCACTTGATCATTGTAATTTAGTTAGCAGAGTGAGACAAGATAAAGAGGAAAAAGGCAGGAAGTAAAACAGTGATTTTGAGTGCAAAACGGCCGAGCGCGGAACCGAGTTTTGTTTTAATATTCTACTAATCGGTCGCGCGAGTACCACTGGCGGCCAGAAAGAAGTCGGAATAAGAGAAAAGTTACAGTGGGGTCTCAAATTTGAAAAACACACACACACACACACACACACACACACACACTGCATAATATTTTTCAAAAATGAGTCGAACTTTTGATTTCGCCAAAGAAAGGACGGGCTGTAACTCGAGCCCGATTCAGCGCCCCGTGAGCGCGACCATTGTGAAACTCGTATATACGCGCCAACCTATGCCCTGCAGATATAGATAATAAACCACACGAGTCCAAACACGACGAAGGATATAACGAGCTAATCAGGGCACACTTCTCTCTCTCTCTCTCTCTCTCTCTCTCTCTCTCTCTCTCTATATATAAATATATATATATATATATATATATATATATATATATATATATATATATATATATGAACCGTACGCCCACCGGGGGTATATATCGTTCCGGCCATCGGGCCTCGACGCCAGCAATAGAAGCGATTCGCGCATCGATAGCTCGTCGTTGGGGCAGGCCCAACGCGGACGGGCACACATCAGGACTGCTGCAGCTACCCTCGCCGCATCATCCAGCCAGTGAATTCGTGTGTCGTCGGCACACCTTGCCGATCTCTCTCTCTCTCTCTCTCTCTGGCATGTGCGCTGCGTGCAGTCAAAACACGCCCGCGCGCCATATATATATATGTATATACTCGGCTCGCGCCTCCCGTGGTGCGTTAATGTCGAACAAATACAAAGCGCGCGCGCGCACCGAGCGACAGATGTCCCCGGCGATGACGGATAAATATTTAATCGGCTGCTGCGCGTCCCGTCGCCGGCGAGCAAACGCCGCGCAACATCTGCGCCATTGTGCGGCCCTGTATATATGTATGTTCATGTATGTATGTACCGGTCGGGCGTCAAAGGAGCACAGCCAGTCGACGTATATATATATATATGGGCAATTCTCTGTGGGATCGAACATGAAAAAATTTGATTTGGCTCAAAATTTTTTTGTAAGTTCTAGGGCATCAAGCCGATTTCCCAGAATTTTTTCAGATTTTTTCGAGCACTTTAACCCCCTTTAATAAATAGGCAAAGTTGCTGATTTTGCTGTTTTTGCATTTTCAGAGGCATTTTCAACCTTAATTTACACCCTGAAAATGACCTCTGAGGCAAAAAATGAATGGGACACTTTTCCCTGCAAATTGCCTGAATTTTATAGAAAAATTATCTCCAAGGTCATTGGAGCACACTAAGTACTCCACATTACCAATTGGAGCCTCTATTTTTGAACCCTGGGAGTTCGCTCGTCAAGCCCCACACCACATGGGTACTAAAAGTTGTCCCAACTCATACCACATACAGCCTATATAGTGAAAAAATGGGCCTGGACTCTGGAAGCTCCCAAAAAATTAATATATTAACTAGAATAGGGGTAAAAACAGGCTAAAATGACAATTCAAGGAGAGCCTTGTACCGCCAACACTTCCAATTTTTGCAAACACTTGTCTGTGGTATTATTACAATTATCCACTGTAAAAACTCACATTCTATCATACTAATACATATCCTGAGTTGTCAATTTCATATTTATATAGATCAAGCATTACTATACTACTTGACGCCACCTTACTTTCAGTAGTTACATGTATTGATGGTCAATATATTGGCTCTATTGTGTTAAAATGTACAAGAAACTACTAATAAAGTACATTGTCATGAATTGCATTCACTCAATAAGAAAGATTAATCCAGAAAGTAAATTGTAAGCTGTGCATTACACGTACACCTTATAACACACTAGGCAGTGCATAGATAACATATGATTTTTTTAATATCAACAAGAAAATGTTGAAGTTCACTAAACATGGGTAATATTCATGAATGTGGGACTCATGAAATCCACTCATATTGTATAAACTGCATAGCTAAGGTGCAAGCAGCTATCGCCGGATGGGCTCAAACTACAACCTCAAGTTATTTACTCATGAAAATAGATAATATGAATTAATACACTTGAAAGTATGATCACTAGATGCGCAATTTGATAAGGAATTCAAATATATATAGTTTGCCTGTGTTTAAATGACTTTATAAACCAGTTTGTGAACGTTATACTTGCCTATACTGGAGATATATATGACCCATGTATGGCAAAGGTTAGGTTACCGACCATAGACTTTTAGACATGCAAAGCTACTTTGGAAGCTCCAAACTCATTTCTGGACAGGCAAACTATATATATTTGAATTCCTTATCAAATTGCGCATCTAGTGATCATACTTTCAAGTGGATTGATTCATATTATCTATTTTCATGAGTAAATAACTTGAGGTTGTAGTTTGAGCCCATCCGGCGATAGCTGCTTGGACCTTAGCTATGCAGTTTATACAATATGAGTGGATTTCATGAGTCCCACATTCATGAATATTACCCATGTTTACTGAATTTCAATATTTTCTTGTTGATATTAAAAAAATCATATGATATCTATGCACTGCCTAGTGTGTTATAAGGTGTACGTGTAATGCACGGCTTACAATTTACTTTCTGGATTAATCTTTCTTATCGAGTGAATGCAATTCATGACAATGTACTTTATTAGTAGTTTCTTGTACATTTTAACACAATAGAGCCAATATATTGACCATCAATACATGTAACTACTGAAAGTAAGGTGGCGTCAAGTAGTATAGTAATGCTTGATCTATATAAATATGATATTGACAACTCAGGATATGTATTAGTATGATAGAATGTGAGTTTTTACAGTGGATAATTGTAATAATACCACAGACAAGTGTTTGCAAAAATTGGAAGTGTTGGCGGTACAAGGCTCCCCTTGAATTGTCATTTTAGCCTGTTTTTACCCCTATTTTAGTTAATATATTAATTTTTTGGGAGCTTCCAGAGTCCAGGCCCATTTTTTCACTATATAGGCTGTATGTGGTATGAGTTGGGACAACTTTTAGTACCCATGTGGTGTGGGGCTTGACGAGCGAACTCCCAGGGTTCAAAAATAGAGGCTCCAATTGGTAATGTGGAGTACTTAATGTGCTCCAATGACCTTGGAGATAATTTTTCTATAAAATTCAGGCAATTTGCAGGAAAAAGTGTCCCATTCATTTTTTGCCTCAGAGGTCATTTTCAGGGTGTAAATTAAGGTTGAAAATGCCTCTGAAAATGCAAAAACAGCAAAATCAGCAACTTTGCCTATTTATTAAAGGGGGTTAAAGTGCTCGAAAAAATCTAAAAAAATTCTGGGAAATCGGCTTGATGCCTTAGAACTTACAAAAAAATTTTGAGCCAAATCAAATTTTTTCATGTTCGATCCCACAGAGAATTGCCCATATGTGTATGGGCTGCAGCGAGTTTTCCGATCGAGTGTGTGTACGTATGCTGCGCACCCGAATCCGAGAGGAAAATTCGAGAGATGCTGATTCGATTGGACGCGAGCTCCTGCGCTCCTCGATTGATCTTGTCCGAGACACGAGTGCGCGCGTCTTTTTTCCAAACTTGCGCAAAAGTGAAAGTTCGCTTGTAAAACGCCAAGTGGATTACACCCCAGAGGAGAGCCCGTAAAGAGAGAGAGAAGATCCTGATCTTCCTTTTTTTCTCTCACGACGTATACGTCTGATAATCTATTTCTCGAGAGCTTCGCTCTTGGAACTTATTTTTACAGCACCGAATCGGGTAATATACGCGATGGTTGTATGCACGTCGATGCGGATGAAATGCGCGCAACGGAAGAGTGAAAAAGCGATTTAGTCATATGGGCGCGGTTCTAGACCCGTTTGCAGTTGATAGAGGGTTTTTTTATCATATAGATATTAGTAGCAAACCAATTGTGCCATCACATACGGAGGACAGTCCGTATAGATGTGTCCTGTTGTGTTATCCACTAACATTTCTCATTTTTTTACGCAACATTTTAGTTTTATGCATTTTGAGGATGTTTTCATTTGTCATATTTTTTATGTCATATGGGCTGGCCCTTTGCACAAAATTTAGATGACACAGCCTTTTCGATTTTGGTATTTTCGTTGAAAAAATCACTCATTTCACGCTCTATTGACTAGCGGTTGTCGCAGCGTTCTCGCACGCGCCCGTGTGTGTGTGTGTGTGAGTGTGTGTCTATACCTACATACATACTCGCTATCGAGCGCGGGCTCGTTAGGTATTCGAGCGACGTTCGACCGTGCGGTGATTTTAGTTTGGTTGTTTACTCATCCGACTGGCCGTGAGCGTATATACAGTGCTCTCACTGATTTGCTTTTTCCTTGCTCGCGCATACGAAAACTCCTTTCCCCCGTATACAGTCCCGTGTCGGTGCGATCTTCGCTCGTGTAACCCCTTTTTTTCCCATCCACCACCCCCGAGGCGCACCTCGTTCGCTTTCTCCTCAAGACTCGCGCGTTGGGATTTTGATTGACGTTAGCTCTGTTGGGTGATATTGTGAAAAACGAGATGGAGAGAGGGAGAAAGTGTAATGGGTTCGCCATACATCTGGTCAGCGCATAATCCCAGTCGAAAGTCTGTCGGACAAGTCAGTGACCCGCGGGGCATTGAATTTGAACTGCGATCGAGATTTGGAGTACGCGTCGTCGGTATAAATACGTATAAAAATTCAGTATAACTGTAGAGATATATAGTTCGTTAATATACTTAAGAGCTTGATTCATCTCTCAAAATGATTGAACGTCCCTCGAGCCAGGATCGCGCTGATATAATTAAATTACATCTCGTCACGGATTTATCGTACAAAGTGGATTATTCAAGATTCAAATTATTGGAGTTTCATTAACATGGATAATACGAACGAAGAAATCTACAGGACTGAACTTTAGCGCAAGTTAACTCTTTATCAATCTCCAAAATGACAAGCTGTCTCTCCAACAACTAACAACCATCGAGTGGAGGTAACAGTGAGTCACAAAGTAATTCTTCTCATAAAAATCCCATTATTACAGATACACACTTTCCACGACGTATACATTCGCCCGGCCAGCTACTTGTACTCGATCGATTGTGTATATACATAAAACTGAGTTATACACTCATTGTATTGTACGTGTAACGAGCCTGCAACATAGATATCGGCCGCGAACGCAGCGCAGCCCGGGAGTATATACTCATGCAGTCGTATAATCAGGATAAAGCAGGGCAGGTCCATTAGGCGAATAACACGAGGCGCGCGCTGGATTTTAATCCACTTGCGATACGTATACGCGCCGGAAGAAGCTGGAGACAGGCGCGCTTGTGCCCTTAGTATTCAGGGGCCAAGATGACAGGTTATTATTTTGTAATGGAGCCTCCGGGCCACTTATTACAGCTGTATATGCGCCAGCGTGCCGGCTACATCTGTTCCGGCTTAATTCAATTAGAAGCTCTCGCGCGCGAACTGCCACTGGCGTATACGCGCGCGCGCAGCCTCTGCACCGACGCATTATTCACGAGCCGATCGCTGCTTATTCGAACTGCGGCAAGTGGAGTGTGCGCGTGTGCCGCTCTTGCACTTGAAACATTAATTATGTCCTCGGATGTATCGCCCAAGTGTATCGGGTCTGGCTTGCTGGAGCAAGTGTATTGTTATGTGTGCTCGCTGCCGTGTATTGTAGCTTTTACCAAGCTCCTCGTTTCAATTTGCCGATTTTTTTCTCCTGGGATTTTCGATAGCTGGTGTGCGTAACGTCGATTCGTCTCGCCGAAGGGCTTCTCAGTCCGGTACTTACAGATTTGGTACCAAAGTTAATGCGACATTAAAGTTTCCATCTCGTCAGTACAAACTCACTTTTTGATTTGACAAAACTTGTCCTAATCAGAGCTGATTTTTTTCCCAAAAAGAAATATTTACAAAAGGTTGAGCTGATCATGGTTACTTTCTGAAATCGACGACGCAAAAGAAGAATCGGAGTGATAATTGGAAAGAAGATGGTAGGATGAAATTTTATAGTCTATCAATCTTTTCATTTCATTTTTACCGAATGTATTCCTGTCATATTCAAAGAAAACTGAGACTAGCTATCAGTTAATTCACTTATTTTCGAAAAGCTAGTATTCTTTGGATTGCATAACTATGAAATTTAATTGAAAAATTAAACGGTAGTAAAAAAATCGTTCCTAACTTTATCCAAAACAGTTAGTTTTTAAAAGAGAAAATTCTATTATACGCATACAAACATAGACGAGTTTTCGAAAGTAGTCTCGCTGTAAAACTTTAATTCACGCGTAAATCTCTGAAACTACATCCATACAATTAATCAATCGGTCGAATCTAATCGAGCCGGAAAAACGACGCGTCGTTTGAAAATCATCCAAATTAGCCATATGTCCTCGTTTAACTTTTTCCAACTGCGTCGTTCGCGCGCGCTAAGAAGCTACGCGACAGCCGGGCATCCAATTACCGTAAAGTCGATGCGCTCGCGCGCATATATACTTACGCATATAGACGGGCGAAAAAGCCGTCGCACGCGCGCAAACACCCACGGCGCGGGACTTAGCGCAAAAACAGGGCTGGACGAGGCGAGATTCGGAAAACAAAGTGCGCGAGTGAGCGAGCGAGAGATAGGGAAAAAGGCGATAACTCTCGGGGCCCTTGTGACCTAGACTCGTCAGGGCGGGGGAGCTGCCGCCGACCAAGCGGGGGCGGCGCAATTAACAAATTGGCCGGCAGCGCGCCAGATTTCAACGGCGCTGCTGCTGCTGCAGGCGATATCAATCCAATTAAGCGGCTCGCGCGCGCGCTTTACCAAGAGAAAACGGGGCGAACAATCAAGACGATTGCGCTGCAGCCGGTACGGTCAAGTGGCTGATTGGATGCCGCCCGTCCGTCTCTCGCTCTTCTTATACACCCGGCTTTTTTCCTTCCAAGTTTTCGGCAGTTCTCGCGCGCTCATAGCTATTCGGCCGACTTTGTTTTTCATGCCTGCGATGCTACGGTTATATGTAGCTGGCGAGCGGCGCAAAAACAACTTGAGTGTGTGCGCGATGCGTTGTTGCTGGGCGAACGATTGATCGATATGTATACACTCGCCTTTGGGAAGTGCGAACTCGACGAAAACGTGATTGTCGCATTCCGAGCGAGATAATCACGTTTCACGTTATCGCTTTCTCAAGGAGAGAGAGAGAGCTTCGTGACGGGGCGAAAATCAAGTCTTCGATCCAGACTTCCGGACACCATTTCCGTAATCCACGTCGCGAAAAACGTCGAGTCATAAAAATGTCTGTAAGGACGCGCTAAATCTAAAATAGTAAAAGACTGAGGATACTCAATGTAAGAATTTTTTGGAAATTTGACTATGATAAAATTGGGATATTGAAATTCTGTGAACGGCATCTTCAAAACCTAGCTTAAGACCTATCAAAATATTCTCTTATAATTTATCCGAAAAAGAGTGTTTTGAGTAAAGACAGAAAATAGTTTGGGGAAAACTGATGTGACCAATCGAAAAGTGAGATGTTTTTACATAAGATGAAGTAGCCGCACATATGAAGAAATGAGAATGTACTTGGTTATTGTGATTGAGTTAGCAGAGTGAAATATGAAAAGAAGGATAAAAGCAAGCAGTAAAAGTTCAAACTATGGTAAGAGAGTAGTTTTAAGAGCTAAATGGATCAGGAAGTGACCGAACACTTATTTTAATACTCATTTAGCACGCTCAACATAACCCACTGATATCCAGAGAGCATCGGAAATACGGAATCTGAGAAAAGTGCCATATTGGGTCCAGTCACCATTAGTCGAAATTCATTAGTTGATATTGCATAACTAATAAATTATTAAAATTGCACTACTTTATTTAGTAAATATCTTGTATTATTTTTGTTTCTGTCCGATGAACAAAATACGAGAAACTAAAGTCTCGCCCAAGTCTTTCGTCAAGGTCTCCTACATCAGAAGACCCGTTACTAGATTCGCGTCTGGACGAAACGCGATTGAAATTTGCGAAAAGGTCGAAACATCCGTCAGCACATATCCCATGCGCACAGGATCGCGACTGCAAGTCCGGAGAATGTGATTGAAGCGAGCGCTGGCCTTGACCGAAGGACACACCCACCGTCAGCCGCGCCGCCTCTTATTCGCGCGCGAGCGAGAACACAATACACACACACAACAACGCTTATGTATATATATACATGCCCGAAAGTGCGCGCGCGGATGCACGCGGCGGGAGGAAAATCCGGCTGGCTGTCTGGCTGGCAGCGTAATTAGAATCGCCTTAGCGCACGGGGAAATAGCCGAGGGGAGAGAGAGAGAGATGATGCTCAGCAGGACAGTTTTTAATCACCGTAAGTGGATCTACATAGAGCGCGCAATTACCCGCACCGACGTGCCCCTACATACAGCGCACTTTAATTCTGCCGCCTCTCTCCGCCAGCCAGCCGGCCCCCGCCCTTCTCTGCAGCTCGTTCTTTAATTTTTGCCCTCGCGCCGCATTTTTTCACTGTCCGCCTCTCGCGGGCTGTTGCCCCGCAGCCAACCAACCGTCCTACCGCCGATCCGCTAATGAATTTATGTAACGTAACTCGCGCCACCCGAAGGATGTTCATCGTCCGTACACGTGGTGGATTAGCCGAGGATCGATTATTCAGACTCGAGTTTCATCGTGGTTATGTAAAAGTGCCACGAGTGGTTGTAATCCCGTAAAGAGTCGATCGAGTATGTATTTTCTAAGTGTCTTCACTTTCACAGATTCGGATTATATATCATTCACCAGATATTTATTCGTGGTCTCTTAAAACTTTTTAGTGAATAACCTGATGTGTATGGGAATGAAAAATCACTGTACGAATATAGGTGAGTGATTTAGTAGAAGTGCAGTGAATTTCTTATGTAATCGAAAAGTGAATTTTCACAATTAGTATATCAAAACAACTCGCACAGAACAAAAGTAAAAATTCACTTTTCGATTAGATGAGAAATTAATAGTATTTCCACTCAATCATTCATCTACATATATACAGTGATTTTTCACTTCAAGTTTTAAGGGAGTGGACGCAGTTGCTGATTGAGCGGTCAGATCCAAGGATCCAAGATGCAGCGATCCGTTTTTATTCCATCTCAAATCCCTCGAACTAATCTCCACGCGGCAACGAGTCAAAAAGATCTTGCTTCGCGCTTAATCGACTGAGGCACTTTTCTCGTGATTCCACATTTGTGAATCGCTTCGAAGAGAATGAATAACGAAAAAAATATCATTGAATTGCAATTTAGTGACTTTCTCAGTTTCTTCTCTTTTCGTATTTGGCGCTAGCAATAAAAATTACTCCGAGGACACCATGGGTTCAATGAATATCTTCCTCAAAAGTTGGAATTTATCCGATGCTATGTAAAAAATGAGTATGAAAAATCAACGGAACGCTTCGAGTCTATATGAGGTCGAAGAGTATAGTCTTACCAAAAGACACGTCAAGCCGCGCAGTTCTATAACCATACACGTGCCCCAAAACATAACATTATAATCCCCAGTGTGTGTGTACCTGCAGCTAAACTGATTAAAACAGTGTTGAGCAGCCCAATAAAATCCGCAAAGCCCTGAATAAAATTACACCTCGGCGTGTATACGCCAGGGGCCCTCGGCTTGATCTCCGTGCGCGCGCACCCTCGATCCGGGCTCGTGTGATGCGTTGCGCGCGCGGGGCGACCGGCTCGCGTCGTTCCCCCGGCACTTGACTGCCGTGAGGGGGGGACGATTAACAGTGGCGCGTGCCGCCACGCACTTGTCTGTACACACACACACACACATACACACACGCACCCGCGAGTCCCGAGGCTGCTTATTGTCCCCCCAACCCCCGGGGCCCGTCCCCGTGGACCAACTCGCCGCGGCTCGGCTGATTGTTTTTTTTTCCCCTCTTCCCCCGCCAAGCGCCCGCCAAGCGTTGATTGATTGGATTGATATAGCGAGCCCGGGCTTTGTCTCGGATATCCTGGGCCGGCTCTCGGGTTCTCTCGTGCCTCGATGGGATATCGCGGAAGGATTGGGGAAACGCAAAGGGATGCGCTTTTTGTGGGCCGCAGGTATGTGTGCCAAGCAGCAGTCGGCCGATCGAGTGTTTAATTCGGTACTTAGCCAATTGACGGCGCGGGCGCGTTCTCGAGTGAAGATCGGCCGGTGTGTCGAAGAAACGTACGGTGTATTGATTTCTCGGAGACGAGGAAGCTTTAGATTCAGGCTTCCGGACACCTTTATTAAAGATGTATCTGAAGTTCGTTTCAATAACTTTCTGAAATCTGACTCCACTTTCCCTCATTTTTCACGGAAATTGTTTTCAACGTATAATATGGGCTATTATTGTCAACTGACCGAAATTCCGATACAGAAAATTGCTGTTGATTCCTATTCTGTTAATTTTTTCAGGCGTTTACGCATGAGCACATCAAAGAAGGATCTATGAAATGTTTGAATTTTTCATTTTTACCATCTTCTCTTTGAAATTTTTCATTTACTTCTTTCTAAATTATCCAAATTTTATGAGAAAACATCAAACAAGCTATGATTTATGATGGCTTGATGAATACAGCCATGAAAGCATCAATTCTTCCTGAAAATCTAGTTTGAAGTCCCTGTAGAGTTTTCTCACCGCAACCACAATCACCTTATTTGACAGGTTTAAGATTCTCGAGATTGTGGTTAGCCATGAGTCATTGGGCACGTAGTTTTCGAGTGCACGTTTGTGAAATCTTATCCCAAGTTCACTGGATCAGCAATCATGTTTTTATAATAATTGACTGTATTATAATAATAATTTTATAATGATATTATAGATTTACAATTACGACATTCGTAAGAAAGCACGCATCTCGTATAAAGAATTTCAATACAAATTTTGACTATGTTCAGAATGATTTTATACGTAGTTTTAAATAATACAATTAAAAATTTCAAACATCAGTAAGTTGTGCTCCACAAAATCTGACTCAATATTGGCAGTATACTAACTAGATAATTATATTCGTCCACTCGATACACTCTTTGCCGTACAAACTGAATGAAATCAACAAAAGCTGTTATCAATTCGGAATCATTATATATATACATCAAGCACTCCTCCACAACACATCTTCCCCCGTTATATTCCGCCGCACTCGTGCCTAATTCGAGAAAGAATCATCAGGGTGAATTTATCCGTTGCAAAGCTAGCAGTTTCCAAGGGTACATACACCTCGCTCCCGGATATTTCCATAAAATCATATCTCGCCGGCAGTTGAGCGCAATTAAACGCACACGCGGGGGCGGGCGGGCGCTCGTGAAAATGAAAGCCGCGAGCTGGGTGTGCTCGGGAATTAACGGGCTTGATCCCGCCGGCACGGAGGATTCGTTATTAGCATTATTTTCGTCGCTCCGCGCGCGCGGCAATATTTTTTCAGGCATAAGAGTCGCTCTCTCTCTCTCTCTCTCTCTCGCGCCGTTTTCCCCTGTTTTTCCATCTGGTCGGCTCTCGAGAGGAGCACACCGCCGCCAGCAGCCCGACCCGACCCTTCATTTATCCTGCGGTAGTTTTTGTTCCGGCGCGCCGGAGGAACACAGTCCCAGGAGTAAAGGAAATTGTCGTTGATTCTCGACCCTTCGGCTGCGCGTTCCTGAATTGCCCGCCGTGGTATGTACGTGCGCGCGCCCGCGTCGGGGATGTTTCTCCTTCTTTTTTTCCTTTTTTTTTCACCCCGCCGCACCGGCTGCTCGCTCGGCCTTTTTGTGTTTGTCCAAGTGATTATTCTTCGACAGAGGGCGCGAATTAATTCCTCGCTTCTGTTCTCTCTCTCTCTTTCTCTCTTTCTCTTCTCTGCCCAGCTTTTTATTCGAGGTGTGAGCTTTTTTATTGTGATGTCGACGGGATAAAGGTAAAATTAGACACTTTCTAGCGAGCCGTTTATTTTTTTTTGTTCCTCGTCCCTTATCCAATCATGGCATCCTCAATATACTTATTCGGCAATGTCAGTTGATTTTCACTTTTCACAAATATCCCCATAAATAATTTCAGCTAAAAACTTTCTCCCCATCTGGCGTGAATAAGGTTTGGAAGTATTGTTATAAGAAAGCTTCATAACAAAAACGCTGTTGTCAATATACACAAGGATGTGAACGAGAAAAATACATCCGATCGAATACTTTGAGAAGGAACTCGTTAACTCGCCATAACTGGGAGTATTTAGAAAACAATTCAACGACAATCGCACGGCACACAAAACAGCATCAAATAACATGTAGCATCCCCGCAAACGTCGCACAATTGCCCTGCTCCCCGAAGAAATGCCGACGACCACGCGGCCGCACCGAAAGAGCCAAGTGAATGGGATATCCAAATCCAATGAGTGTCGGTTCGGTCGCAGTGGCAGCCACGGTGGAAAATTAAAGAAATAGCCGGCCGGGAATCAATCGAGTGTGAGCCGCACATGGCACGCCATAACCGAATTGGAAGCGGCTGGATTGGCAGGCTCCCATTGACACCGAACCCCCGCACGAGAATTACAATTCCATTAGCGCGAGCTGCACGCGCCGCTCACCCTCCGCCTCGTCGGCATGTCTCCGATGTGCAAGAGATCACTCGGTCCTATCCTGGATTTTTCACTCGAGAGCCTTTCCATACATTCGAGATTAAGTCGATCTAGTTATTATGAGATTACACCGCGCGCACGGCCCTTGCAACGTCCCACACTGAAATAATTTTATATAGTCGCGACTATTTCGACCCGACTATACGTGGTGTTGTAAATTTGACTATGAATTCATTGGTGTTTATTATAAAAAATTTTTGGTGATACTAGATTTCAAGTGAATATTACTCTTTAATAAGTGTAACCTTTCGTTTTTATCATAATCTCCGTTACATGCGAACACACATGGTAAACCAAGAAATGCCACATTTTTTTTGTTTGCCATGTTTACACACCGAGAGTATCGGAGTTAAGGTGGAATCAGCCTAGTATGAAATAAAAAAATAAATAAATTGAAGAGTTATTATTTACATCCTTCTTGCGCACAAGTCATGATTTACAACAAAATTACGCATTTGTAGGGAAATTAATTGTAATATTGACAATATTTATAGTATAATTATTATTCATCGAACAATAATTATTGCAGATCGTACAATAATTGAAAAGAGTATTGTGAAAACAACTATAATACAAAAGTTTATTTACAATAACATTTTTGACGACATTTTAACGATATTTACAGTATAATATTCCACTATAAATCCGTTTACTATATGAGATACTATGTGTCGAGCTCAGTGCAAGAATTGTTGATAAATAAGCTAAACAAGCTCCATGTGGTAGTATTATTACTCTGATTGTTTGGCAACAATTTACAATAATATTGTTCGTTTTAAAAACGAACAAAATGAGGAATTTCAAAGAATCACGATCTTCAAAAGAACTCTTTGACTTTTCACACGACCCGGCCAATTTGATTAAAAAACATCTGCCGTGTTTGCTCGAAACAGCAGCTACAGCCAGGCAGGAGCACTACGTGCAAATCAATACGATAATTACACGAGCGCGCCCGAGTCGGAAAGAAAACGAGAGCTGCAGCGAGAGTTAGCGCGCGCGCGCATGCATACACGCGTCCACGAGTGATTTACGCGCAAGACGCTGATTTATAGTGGCGATATATGCGCCCGAGCTGCTGGATCCGGGAATACAGAATATGAAATTAATATTTCGGGGATTGCAGCTCGAGAGAGCCGGTATGTGCAAGCGCCACTCGTTCCGCCACGTTAATTATGCAGCCTTGGCTGTTCCGACTATCATTGGCAAATTTAATCAAGCGACAGTTGTCGCGGCGGCGGCGGCGGCGGCGCGCGCTGCATCCTAGACACTCCGCAGCGCGCCGCTCCCCATCTCGTGCCCGCGCGCCATGCCAATTTTATAGCGCTCCTGGGAGGCCGGGCGCACGACTACTTGGTTGATTGGTTCGATGGGCTCTTTCATTTTCCTTCTTTCCCACGCGCGTTTCGTCAAATTGCCGAACCCACGACAATCCCGCGCGTGTATCTCCAAGCCTCCACGTGTTTCAGGCGTTCGCGTATCTCCAAAACTTTCGGTATATATCCATAATTAATTACGCAAAACCAGCTTGATTTTTGCTTCTTCTCTAAATGTTGTCGCGGCTCTGTTGTTGGAGATGATGCGCAACGAGTGTCTCGAAAGTTACTCTTTCGGGTGTATACCTAACGGAACGAGCGCAAGTATACGCGCACGTTGAGGAAGATATTCAGTCGCAAGCACCAATCCCACTATGAATCAACTGTATAAAATTTGATCCGTCTGATTCTAGATTCATTCATTGTATACAGATATATTTAACAGCAGAATACCGTTATTTTGAACATAACAAATTAGAAGATCTTGCAATATATTTAGTATGGATATTTTTATTTATTTACAGTTTCTATACTTTTTAGTGTGTGTGATACTAATATTTTCGACTTCTTAAAAAGCAACATCGCAGAGAGCTTTTGATATTGACTGTTTCAGAAGAACAACGAGTACTATTTTAATAAACCAATAACTCCACGAGTACAAAAAAATCTCTTATTTCTGAATGATGACGATGAGCCACGTATATTAATGGTGAAAATTAGAAATTTTGCCGAAAATTGTTATTATAATACTGTGGTTTGAAATTAAGTATTCGAGGCTGTAGCCTTGGTGCAAACAATTCTCGCCTTCAAACCGATCGATAATTTAGATCAGATTGTGAGAGATATTATAGAGTTTAGTGAAAGTGCGGTGCACCGTACTATAAAATATACGGGATACAATTTAAATAAGTATAATTATACAGTTGAAGAGTGCATTCGCATTCACTACAACAGGGCTTACGTTACAACGTTACAATAAAGTTATTCTTTCCAACTAAATAAAATTTCCTAATTTTTGAGTCGAATATTGACTATATTTTTCATCAACGATGCAATTCCTACTGATAAATATTAGTTTTATTTGCGGGTGAGCGATTTTTCACAGTGCCAGAATAATACGGTGCGGGCAAAAAAGATGAGGGATTTTTCGGGAGGCAATACACACAGGCCGGGCAGGAGGAGGGGAACACGCACGAACACACACGAGGGGCCGCGAGGGGAACGCAGCCGTTTGCGCGGGTGTGTACGTATAGCCGGGCGACGAGCGAATGGCGTGGCGCGGCGGGCGGGCGACTCGAGCCTCGCGAAGGAAGCGGAGAAGGAGAAAGAGAGAGATGGATAGAGTGACTGAGAAAATGGGCGAAAGTCGAGAGCCCGGGAATGGCGGTCTGTCGGGCTGACCGCAACTGGCGCGACTGGATAATTAATCGACGCCTCGCTCTTCATTACAACCACGCGGCTCGCAACCTATACCCGTTCACTTTTCATTTACTCGAGAGAGCTCCGATTTTCATGCGTCGTTTCCCATCAAGCCGTACGAACGTGCTCTCGGCCCGTCATATACACGCCGATGCATATACGTATACCGCGGCTCTCTGCGATTGCCAAGATTTTCGGGCTGTATACCCCAGAGTTTCGTGTGATTATCTGCTTTGTTATGATCCTTCTTTGAGCATTTGTGATTTGCGTTCGAGTGAATTTAGCTGTTTCACGGGAGAACATTTTACGAATATTATTGAGTAAAGTGTACTGAGAAAAGAGATGTAGAAAAGCATAGGGTATTGGGAAAATTCGTCAGTATTTAATTCATTTGTATTTTGGAATAATTGCGTTTGTATTTACTATACTTGTGTTTAATTGCTGCTCATCACTCCAGCCAGATATTGACAACTTCATTATTCAATTCATGAAATACAAAATACTAAATATATATTTCTAATCGTAAAAGGTGTTTTGAAAGTCGTATTTGAATACAGAAATTGAATACACGTATATTTGATTATTTTATTAAAAAATACAAATACATATATGTATATTCTATAGAAAATGAAATGTAAGTGTTTGGAAAAATTTCATTTTCTAAATACTTTTTAATTACTGCATTTAATTACTGCCCATCGCTTGAAATGTTTTTGCCCTCAGTAAGAATCATTATACCTGAATATTATGCTCGGTATATACATTTGATCTGGCGAAATCTAAGCGCAAATTGTATTCGGGAGAAAACTAATTGGCACGAGTTGACTGCGCATACATTTGCCGCGCAACACACGGGCAGAACAATTGTGCTCCCATAGAAATCCATTCGCAAATACGCATACCTCTATATACGCACAATTCGCGAAATCAGCAAATAATCACCGCGAGTGGACAGAGCGGCAAATGAGAGGGAAAATGACGGGCAAATGCGTCACAAAATTCGAGCCCCGACGCACGGGTATAATTGCGTTTGCCGCTGCAGCACACGCGCGATCGGCCAATGATGAAAAGCGATGGGCGCGAGAGTCGCGCGGGCTCGAATAAAAATGGCCGGGCCAGAGCGACGTAAAGTTGCCGCCCGCGCGCGCGCACACACATAACGTCATTATTTCGCGCTGCATCATTCAACGGAGGGGCGAAATGACGCCCCGGTGTTTTTTGCTCGCTCGCTGTTGCTTTTCACGCGAAAAACACGCGTTATTTGAACGACTGATGGCTTCATTTGCGATTTCCAATGGGCAATTTTACCCCCCGCCCGCTCGAGCGGACGTGGCGCGTTTTTTGATCCAGTGCTCACCGTCGTGTTTCGCGCGTCATTATTTAAGCCGGTGCGTTGCTCGCCCTGCCGAAATTTTCCTGTTTGGAAATAATAATTATGATCCGGCTCTTTCTCCCTCTCCCCGCGCGGGAACCGGGCAATCATAATGTCAGGAATAAATCGCGTGATTTTTCGGGGGATATTGTGTATTATATGGTTGGGAGAATCGCGACGGCAAATCGCAGCTTCGGAAATGCCAATAATTCTTTTTTTTTTTTTAAATAGTATATGAGGTTAATTATTGTGAGTGAATGAATAATAATACGTTTTCATTGTACGCTTTTTTGTTATATACGCCTTTATGTGCCTCCACAGTCTGTCGCGCCTGTCTATGCATCTTCGAACTTTGCATATACTTACTTATTGTCGATGAAGGTTACTTTATGTTGCTATGAAATGTTACACGGATATAACTTTTTTCATCAAAGGTGAGTGTATTGTCATATATAAAATGTCAAAATCGTGGACTGAATTTAAACGTTCGTGGAAATGTAAACGTTCATGAAAATGTAACTTATATTTCTTGATTGTAAATAAAGGATGAATACAAAACTCGCACATTTTCAAAAAGCGTATTCTGATAATTTTTCTCCAACTTTCAAAATACTCTTACGTACAATATTTGTTTGACGTTCGTTCCAGAAGCCCAAGGGACTTAACGATCCAGATAAATTCGTAAAAGGATCTTTTCCCCTATAGCAAGATATAACAACCGTCGATTCAAAATGTACCAGAGTACCAGATACCATAAATATCGTATCTCGAGCGATCGATCCGAGGAAACATGAAATTTCAAAACGCACGATCGGTCCGTCGAGTCTCGAACGGGGTCGCGCGGAGTCCTGCTTGTTAGAAGCGGGTGATATTTTTAAAAAAAAACCTCCTGCCTCCTAAACCTCACCGGAACTGTGCAAACAAGAGGCAGTAGCATGAAAAAGTAAGTCACGGTTAATTTGTCATGCGCGTTCTTACCAGAAGAACGCCGCATGAATGTTTAATGCTGTCGGGGCGCCAAAGTATAGGGATAAAAGCGCGGGCGCGTATATATAGCGAGTAGGGAAAGCCCGGGGGCCCGCAGGATAAAGACTACATCGCGTGTTTGATTAAGAGCGCGGGAGAGCTCGTGCAGCCGCCGTGGCGTTCGTCGTTATTCCGCAAAATTCAACCCGCTCTCTCTCTCTCTCTCTCTCTCTCTCTCTCTCTCTCGTCTGATGCCGCCGCCGCCAGAATCATCGTTACATAATTCATACGCGCGACTGCGAATATTTCATTTCTTATCTCCTGACGGCTTACTTTTCGTGATGTTATACAAGCGGTTTTTTTTCTATCATTCCTCTTTCTCTCCAACACCAGCGTTCCACACTTTTGTTTGCACTGTACTTTTTCGGGGGAAGAACTGTACGCAGCCGCGGGTATCCTCGCGTGTTACCTACGAGTTTTGCCTCGAGTGTACCGCCCGATTAATATATGCGCAACCCAGCTACATGGTATATACATCGTTCCTGTTCCATTCTTCGAGCATCGTAAAAATAATAATTCGTTTTGGTCGAGTCCGACGATGGGAATGGAACGCTCGTGCGGAAACAGGAATAGCCACGAAAGTTGGTAATTTACAAAAGAAATGAGATTCGCGCGTTGAACAAAAATAATCTTACGCTGCAGCGCACGACGGTGACTCGTTGCCGAGGCAAACTTTCCCTATACATATATACGACTGACGACCCCCGGAGCCTCTTCTCCGAGAAAAGAGCGGCACAAATCAATGGGTACAGCGGCGAACTAAGTGTTATTTACTCGCGACAACGACAAAGGCGCTTGACGTAACGAGGGCCATTAATACCGCGCAACTAAGGCCGTTCCTCTTGGAAGGTATATATAAGGAACGAAAGCGTCCGGCTCTCTATAGTCCCGGGCGCAGGATGAATGGATCGCGTCGCGCGCGTAGCTCGTGAATTATCGAGGCTGGCTCGATGCTTGTAAAGGAAGCCCAAATGCAATTAGTCGATAAGCCAGACGGAAACGTCCCCGAGAAGACGACGCCGCGAGCATTTGCATCATTTAAGCGGCTATACCTACACCTGGCTGGTTTATTCGCGTTGCATAATAGCACAGACCCGCCGGTGAATACACAGAAATCTTTCATTGCGCCACTGCACAGCCGCGGTTCGTCGGGTAGGATAGTTTCGGGAGAGAACGAAGCCGTCACTCTCTCGACTCGTTTTTTCGTTACATCATGGATGATAATCTCGAAATGGTACAGATCCGCGGAGAATAATGTTATTCGTAACCAAGTCGACCGAGTGGCTCGAGTGTCAAAACTAAATTTGACGTATTATTTTTAACTTTTTTTTTCTCTTCGGATACTCTCGCTCGACAGACGAAATGGCGAAACAAAAACTCTTTCTATTTTGAGAATCAACCGAGTGTCAAGTGCCAAATGATATTTATTTTGTTCGCGTGATAGATTTTGAATGTATACTCATCGGTTTGTAAAAATTTTGTTCTCAAAAGACTTGTCTGAAAGCACATCGAACAAAACAAACTACACGATCTCTCGTCATTTTTCCCACTCTTGATAACATGCAATCCGACCAAATAGAGACACTACACATACGCGCTACTAGTAATACTAGTATTGGAGTCGATGGGAATGAGGGTGGAAAAATGGTTGAATTAATAATGAACGACATGAAGCATAGACTGCCGCGAGAGGGCTGCTGCTCAAATATTATGTGTAAAGTAATTTTCGTACTATTCTTGGGGAGTGTGAGTTTGTTCGCGGCTGCTGGGCGCAACGAAGCCGTATCTCTTTCGGCTGTAAGAGTCGATTAGTTAAGACGAAAATAGAAGTGGGATATTTGGAAAGGAAGTTGATAAATAGTCGAACAGGCGAGCATTAATTTTTAGTTAATTACAATTTTTTCGAAAGTTATTAGTTCAGGTTTGACTATAAAAACAAGGTTGTACATAGATGGGGTGTATTATTAATATTCAATATTATCTTGTTGTCGACGATATTCAATTAAATAATGTGGTTGTCAATAAAAACATAATTAGTTCTATGTATCAGTTCCATTTCGCTGAATGTGAAATATAAGTAGATTGAGTTTTAGTGTATAAAAGTAACATTTTCGGTGTCGCGAATGTTTTGAAATTTGATGCTCTTGTATGGCGAAAATATCAACCGAAATATCATCTTAGAGATGTGTGGGCAGATGAGATAAAGCCTAGAAAAAACTGTGAGACCTAAGATATTGCCAGGTCGGCTGATGTACGATGCATAGGATCCAAGTTTAAGCAATTCCATCTTTTTCCTTACGTAAGGTGTCCAAAGTCACCTCCGTTTACGGTAATTTACAATGCATGAAATAGAGGTACTGAAATCGAGTACCTTTAACCAAATTACAAAACCGTCGTTAAGTCGTTATGTGAAATTTAAAGTTTCTCAATTGCGAGATCTTCAATCGAGCAAAAATTGAGGACTAAATTTAAGTTTGCCAAAGCAAAATTCACCAAATTTCCACGACGCGCGAGGAACGTTGAAACACTAGAAACTCCGATGGACTTACAAGCCCATCAAAAAGATCGATAAAATAACGCTTGTTACTGATTGTTCTGAATTTTGAGTGGTATACTCGGCCCACGAGCCCGTCTCTCCTAAATATATATTTAACGCATCCAAGTTTCAATGGCGAGGCTAAAAATCCCTCGGCGTAATGCATCAATCTCGAATAAAGCTCTCGAGCTTTCATTGGTCGTTTTGGGTGAAAAAGCCGTACACAGGGGGGGCCGGTGGTAAGGACCGCGCGGAGCCGGGGAAGCACGAGTGCGCTTGCGCGATGATCCGTCAGGGATGCGGGCCAATGTAATCCATCAAGCGTCGGCTGGCGCCGCTCAGGTGCGCGCCATTCTTCCCTCGCTCCACCTCCTGCGCTGCGCTGCTATATATATATATATATATATATATACGTGCAACCGCCGCCGCGCCGCCGGGGCCCTAATTCGATTGCTCTTCTTTTCCGGGCACACGGGCTCGTTCTTCATCCGCGGCGCGAGAGACGAGTGTGTGCTCTCTTGCAGAGCTGCGCTTCGCTTATTTTTTCAACGACGCGCCCCGCGTCCGCCCCAACACCGACTCGTTCTACTGGCCGCGCGCAGTCCTTGGCTCGTCGCGTGTCTCGCTCGGCCGTTTTTATTGGGCTGTAAAATGTGCTTCGCCAGAATCGAGGGATCGATCGAGCCGCGTGCGCGGGCGAGCCTTGCGATCGGCATAAAAAAATAGCCCCGGGAGGCCAAAGTCGGGAGAAAGGGAAATTTTCACAGTTGAAGATTGGAGGAAAGTGAAACTTTTTAGTACTCCTCGTAAATCCTACCAATTGAGGACTTGGGCAGATTGTCCGTTGGTATGCATTGTGGCTTTTTTCGTTTTTAATTCGACCCAAACTTCTGTTGCATTGAACTCGATTATCTCGTGAGATACCGTTGCAACAGCTGGGTGATCCCCAACAAGTCGTCATCCACACGAATGAATGATTTTATTCGTCCAATTAATCCTGGGAACTCCTACACGCGTATAAGCGTATCCCCGTCCCGAGCTGTGGATATTCGCGAAGCGACGGGTAAGAAAGCTCGCGTCGAAATAGTATATATATCTATAAAAATGCTATAGAGTTGAAACTTCATTGCCTCACACTTGGCCGCCTGGAGTTTGAAAATATGTCAAAACGCCGGCGGCTGAAGCGATGGGGAGCCGGGAAATAAATTGTGAAAACTCGGACCCGCGAGAATCCGCTATCGCATGAGGAATTACATATTTGATCAGAACAGAGAGAGAGAGAGAGAGAGAGAGAGAGAGAGAGAGGGATTCGGAGAGGATAGAGGGGTGGGGGTGGGGAAGCATTGAATAATTAAGTAGCTAAACGATGCCGAAGCATCACGTGGAAGCTAAGGGCTGTTGCTCACCTGCACCCTGGCCTCCGTCAGATCAATCTTCATTGCGATCTCCTCCCTCGTGTAGATGTCGGGATAGTGCGTCTCTTGGAAGGCACGCTCGAGCTCCTTCAGCTGGGCCGACGTGAACGTCGTCCGTATCCGGCGCTGCTTGCGCTTCTCCGCGAGGCCGTCGTGTCCGCCGTACGCCTTGTAGCCCAGTCCTCCTGAACAACACAACACTATTCTCAACATCTTGTTCTACTTTTTTTTGGAGGGGCCCGGTCGATACATTTCATACAGATTATACATTTCAAAACTACTCGTGCCGACTTGGCTTAGGTCGATTGGGTGTATTGTATAATCTTAAGGTGACTTCAGCGAGTTTTTATAAAATGATAGAATGTGTAGAAACTTTTACAGAATGTATATACCTAGTACAACTAACTTTCAATTGCAACAAAGAAAATCATGGGTCACCTTCTTCGTTTCGACATGAGCGTTGTAATAAAAATGATATTTTTTACAAAGGCTCTTACAGCGAGAATCGATTAATCCCTTCTCAATTGAATATAGTATTGTAAAAAATTTGAAAAAAATCTAAGTAGATGATTATGTGCTCGTGAGAATCGTATGTTGCCATTGAAATAAGATCGTAAAACCGAAAAAAGTTGATTTTGATGAATTTGACAAATGTTTCAGTACAGATCTTGACTGAGACATCCGTAAGTAGTCTAGAATAAAATTAATCTACTCTAAAACGATAGAATTGGGAGAATTTTGAAATATTATACAAGCACCCCTAGTAAGGTTCCACATTCGTACGGCACCTAACGCTGAAGCCACCTTAAAACATCGTGAACAACAAAGTAAACTATCCGCATGTATATGGTTTTACAATGTTTTGAGTGATTCAATGCGATATACAGCGATATACTTTCGACTGATACTGAGAATCCACTCTTCAACTTAACTAATATTTATTAATAGAAATTTCCTAGCCGACAATTATTAGTAAATATCAGTTTCAGTTACACTAATTTTAAATAATTCCCATATCGGTTATGCAATTTCTATTAAGTATTTCAAATTTAGAGATGGTATTATAGCAACTCGCGCAATTCGATTGGAAAATTTCGATTTACCAGTTATCAAGTAAGATACACGTTTTAGCTCAAAGATTTTGGGCGAACGAGACTCTTCCAGAGCGGAAGCGAATATCAATAATTCGAGTGGAGTTATCGAATTCGGAAATTCGTCATGATTAAGTGATTGGACGAGAGATGCCCCGTTCAGCTGTGTGAGGATATTCAAACTTGACTTGTCTTGAAATTGAGTCTGGTACTAAATTTAAGCAGTGATTGCGAGGAAACGCGCTCTAATATAATTTAAGGTCAGATTTGAAAATGAGGTAACTATCGATATAGCGACCGACTGCAGCCGAGCATAATAATTTTACATCTTGGCACATTGATATATTCATTGATAGTATATAAACTTGCTAGCTTGTAAGTAGACACTCTAAATCTAAAATAATAACTAACTATTTATGATAATGAAAATTACACAACTGCTGAAAATAGTAGATATTTACTCGGAAAATCTACTATTTTTATCAGTTGGGTAATTCGTACTATCAAATAGTAATTTTTTACTATTTTAGAAGTAGTGTACGTACAAAATAACGTAGGATATTAGTTTCGATTATGAAAAAAAGGAGTATTGAAAAAAATCAAGGGTCCAGAATCATTTAGAAGGATCAAAGCAAACGATACAAATCTGAGTTCCTTAATTTGTTACAATAGAATCACGTTCGCTTGATTTTTCGTGTAAACCGAAATAATAACTTGGAGCGAGCTGCCACTCGAGAACAACCAGAGTTGGTTTGGTAAACGAAACGACGGCTACATTTGTTCTGCGTATACTTTTTTCGCACGACGAATATCAACTGGAACAATACGCTACGAACAAATCGAATGGAACCTGCCGAGCAATAAATTTCGAGATAAGATATCCCTCGCACTCCGAAAAAGTATACTCGCTAGCTCGCGTGAAAATTAATCGAGCAGCGTCTTGCGAAACGAGCTAATGGAGGCTGCAAGCTCTCGGAGCTCCGACCGCGTGGGTCGAGATTCGCCGCATAAAAGTGAGCGATTCGCGGCGTTCATTCAAAATCCAGCGACAAAAATCGCTAGGGTCGATTTGGCCGGGCTTCTTTGTTGTTATAACGCGCGGGCAAAAGAGAGATACAGCGCGGGGCCTAATCAGCGCGAGCCGTTAAACTCGCGGGGGCCACGGGGAGGGTAAAGAAATCAATTACAGCGTTAACGAAACGATACGGAGTGGCGCGAGGGAGAAAGAGAGAGAGAGGAGACGCTGGTGTACAGGGCGAGGAGGAGCTCGGAGCTCTCCCCGGCGCCCGCGCGCTTGTGCGAGAGAGTATTGAGGGACGTAACCATAGCAATGAGTGAGAGAGCGAGGGAGCACGCGCGCGAGCGCCCATTGATTTTCAGTGCCATCTTGTCGTCGAGCGCAGCAACGTTAGCTCGCGGCCTAGCTACCGTCTCCTTTTCTTTTTCCCACACTTTTTCCTCTATCTCTCTTTCTCTCTTTCGTTCCTCAACTTTTTCCGAGTACGTTGGACGGGCATTGTCTAGCCGAAGGGAGGAGGGGCTAATTCGAAGGCTGTTGCACGTCGTCGTCGGAAATGAGAATGTTAAAACGAATAATGTGTTACCGCGCGTGCGAGTTTCACGGGGAGCCGGTTGAAGTTTTAATCTGCGGAACAGTCGCGTTTATTCGCCCCGGCGCAAGAGAGAGGGAGAAATTAGCCGGAGTTGGAACGGATGTATAGAGGTTGATGTAGGAAATCGTTATCGTTCGGGAAATTATATGATAGTGTTTGAGAGAGCAATAGTCGATCGCTCGGGTAGCTGATCGTAGCACGATGGTATCGCGCCAAAGGTTTTCATACGACTCGTCCGTGTTTCAATGAGTGATTCGAGAAAATTAACGTGAATCGGTAGAATATTAATAACGAGCAGTTTTTTTATCGTATTTTGTATTTGACACGCGAGAGATCTGCTAACAAAGAAGAAGATTCACATTTTTCTTTCGACTTTTTTATTAACATTGTCCTACGGACATTCGCTAATGATTCCACTCGGTACTTCATCTCTGCTATGCAAGCAGGTTGTTTGGATAGTATTTTCTGGAAATATTTTAAATACTTATATTCGCTCTCGCTCTGTAGAAGAATTGTTTTTCTTGAGGATATCTCATAAAAGAAAGGGGTATCTCGTATAAGGAAAGCTACTTCGACACTACTGGAAAGACACTTTGATACAACAACATTTTGCAAATGAAAAAGGTCAAAATGAAAAATGTGCAAGCGAAATTTTTGATTTTCGAAGAGAAAATGATATACGAAACGACAATCGATGCATTTTCTACGAAGATTCACAATCAAAGAACCATGTTACATTTCACGACAATGAGCGCATTTCTCATTCTATAAACGAATAGTACATAATATACCGGGCGAGCTCCGGTCCGACGGGATGCGACACGACGCGTGCCAGGTACCTCATCTATTTTTCAGACATTTACTTTTTTTCATCAATTTCTACTGACTATACTTATTTGTATAGATGGAATTAAAACCGAATATACGTTCAATTGTCGATTCACATGAAATATTTAGATAGAACATCATTGTTGTCACATTGCCAGTGTCTTTTCATCATGCATTCGTATAAACTGTTGAACGAATCGTTGAGCTATTATAACTGAATTATAAAACCGTATATCTTGGATTGTTCTCATATAAAGAAATATTATCTAATAAAATATGATGTCAAAGATGGACACTTGATGAGGTTGTTTAATTTTTCTTCTATTTCTAGGTCTATCAAATTTCTCTGATAGGCCTGTCATTTTTTAAATATACTTGAGATCTATAATCTTGCATCCCGATGGCAATTAATTATTCGGATAGTACGTAACTATGCAAAATATAATGAAGTTCCCCAAGAGTGTCTCTTCAACGCTTTACAGCCTGTCGTTTTGCAAGAAAAAAAAACAATAATCGATTTGAATTTTTTCGACAGTAAAATTAACAATTCATGTCTAAGCTCCGGACGAAATTGTGGGTCTAATTTGTGTGGCAAGTGATAAATACCAGAGACGCTCGCTATTATTTTGCCTTCTATATGCTTTACATGGAGGCGATACAAATCAATACCATGATTAGAATCATTGCCATCTTGAAATGCCGCCAATTCACTTCCAGGACAATGGAACTAATCGAGAGTTTACAGACATATTAAAATTGAAATCACCTCACACGGTAGATATGATAATAGGCAAACCTATAATATACAAGCGTATATACCAGCGTGCGCAGATTAGTGTACTTTCTACGAAAGATGTAATATTATGCACTACCAAATTTACAACTATACATAGCAAAAGCGCAACAGGCATGTAGTTTTTATCCCGAGTGAAACGGGCTAATGGAGGCAAATGTAGCACTGAGAGAAAAATTTATTAGATTCAAATAAATATATTTATTAGAAAGTGGATTATTTGAATCGACTAAATAATTATTGAAAGTGCATAAATTGTTATCACTTCAAATAAATATTTTAATTGTAACAAACATTCATTTGGTTTCATATTAATTATCTCTTCAATCCAATAGAAGGTTTATTTAAACTAAAAAAATATTTATTAAATCGCAAGTATTTTTTGCATTGTAGTAGTTGTGACTGAATGAATGTTTTTTTATTTTTAACAAATATTTGTTTGATTTTACTAATTACCTCTTCAAACTAATAGGCTATTTATTCAAACTAAAGAAATATTTATTCAATCGCTATGATTATTTATTCAATTATAATAAATATATAACTGAAGAAATATTCTTTTGATTCGAATAAATATTTGTTTACTTTAATCATATTTAATTGTTCGAAGTGAATAAATATTCGGGACTATACAAGCAAATATTTGTTCAAATAAAATATATTTTCTTTGAATATACTAAATTTTTGTCTCAGTGAGACAAATAAGGTGTAATAGGTAAACGAATGGTGGATGTGCGTACCGTACTGACCTTGGAGGTTGATGGCCGCGGGGAATATGGAGGCGGCGTGTCTGTGCACGGCGTCCTGACTCCTCGCGGCCATGCACGCGGCGGCGGCGCTGCTGGCGTGGTGGGCGTGCGGGTGGGCCGCGTGGTGGGCCCCGGGCCCGCTGGCCCCCGTCGGCCCGCTGGCCCCGTTGCCCGGGTACCTCGCCGCGCTCGAGTACCGGTACTGGCCCATCTGCGCGCACGGCGAAAGCTCCGGGTAGCCCGCGCACTGCATCTCCGACGCGGCCAGCGCGCAGCTCGACGCCGCCTCGAAGCCCGCCGCCGCCGCCGCCGCCGCCGCCTGGTTCAAGTACGAGTAGTCCATCGCCGCGGCCCAGCCGCCCGCGGCCCGCTTTCCCCAGCAACCTGAAACACCCTCGCCAATGTCCTTTTACTATATATTTACGCTGCAAATCTAATATTGTGAAAAAAAAACACTACCGTTTGTCAGTACACATCGCATGGTTGAGCTCTTCATTAATTTTCAGTTGAATATTTAATATTTTCATCAGTTATGCAATTTGTATCGTGCGTCAATTATAGCACATGAACGTGAATTTGAAAAGTGTGTAGAATTAAAGTAATATGATATGTATAACGAATGATATTACTCGTTGAAAAATATAAAAACGCACCGTGATATCTGGGTAGGACCAATCGATCGAATTCAAGTGTGCCTCAAAATCATGCACCTGTATATCATGCACAGGTGCATAACATAGCATTTTTCATGTGATAATCTCGCTTTTCTCGTTCGATCGCGATTCACTAAAGCGCATTTTTTCAACGAGAGATTAGACTTTTTTATCAGATTTTATTTTTTTCGTGAAAGTAATGCTTTATTTAATAAATTACGTTATTTGTAATATGGTAATACAATAAATGACAAATGTACGAATGTATAATGAATGACAACTGTGAATAATTTGTGGCATCTTTCAGACATTCAAAATGAATGTGAAAATAAATTTAGAAGTATACCAAAATTCGATATGGTCAATGATTGTCCAAACTCTGTATACTTGGCAACAGACAATGTACACATAACTCCAGTATACAAACTACAAATCTAAAATACAATCATACACCTCAGTATGGCAGTTAAAAATCCATTCAAATGTAAAAAAATGGAATAATTAATTCAAGAATACTTTTTTGTATGACTTTTTCCTAATTATATTTAAAAAAAAATCATTGTGATTTATCAGCAGTCATTATTCAAAACCTTTAGTTATTCGTGTAATTTTTCCAGTATTACTCAAAATACGCAGATCATTTGTTTTTAGCCGATAAATCTGACAACTCTCTTACATTATTAACTGGCAAAGAAAATAACCCTCTATAGTTTCTAAATTTCCAGATAATTTTAAAACAGCTACTTAATCCGGGGTTTTGTTTTCCTGCAGTATAAGATTTCCTACATCCAATAATGATTTTTCGCGAATATTTCAGAGACATTTAAATGATAGACTAAGTAGCTGTACATTTTGTAATCTACTTTGGTATATCCAAGAACTATCTCAGCAATATTCATGATGATTCGTGACCCAAAAGTTGGATACTCTCCTTCTGATTAATATTTTTGTTGAATGAAGAATAAAATATGAATGTAGATACCTGTGCAGATTGAATTTCAGATAACGATTTCACTTTGTGAATATTCTATTAATCTTCATGATTAGATTATTGATACCGATGGCATAAATGAACCTTTTCAATTGAAATATTACCTCGACTACTCTCTAAATTTCCTCCAGGAAGAGAATCGAGTTATATCTGTGATAAAGAATTCGTACTTGAGTCGATGTAAAATCTAATCTGATGATTCTACTCTATCATAAAATATGGCATATAGGCGTTTTATTCATAATTACACTCGATTACATTTAATGTGTATATTCAGAAGTATCAATAAAATTCACTTTTGGCTCAAAAATAGAACCTCCGACTTCATGGATTTCCATTTGCTATCAATTAACAAATACACACGAATGAATGATTTGTGATAACAGTATAATTTTATAATCAACAAATCACATACGAATTGTGCACATTACTAACGCATCAATAACTGACAAGTTCTAGATTCGAGTGAATTTCCAGTAGAAGAACGGTTCGAACACTCAACAGTTGTCAGGTATTGTACACATAACATTAAATTTTTATCGATTGTTACGTATGTTACTAAATCTGATATCCTCGTGAATGCGATGATTTGGTTTGTAATAAGCCCGGTACGGAAGCAGAACGTTCATCCCTTGAAGGAAATAACATCAAATTTTAGGCTGTATCAACATTCGTAATTTGGTTATCTCTTAAAATTTTCGTTTTGACATTGTAAATAAAAGCCAGTTTGTCCCACAATGAACCAAATCCATACCAATTTCTGACTTTTCACTTTTATTCTTCCTAATCGGTGGAATGTTACAATAACACGCGAACAGTTCTCCACCTGTTCAGGCTGTCCCAGCTCGTCGCGAACAAGAAAATTCATTCGAACATTTGAAAACGATATAACTTCAACCTATTACCCTTCTCGGTGTTCACGTGCTCTCGAGTCTCGGGCTCGACACTCGCATTCATTCGAAAGAAAGACGAAAAATGAATACTGGAGCTCACAGTGGTGAATCGGCTAGAGGACGCTCGGCACTAGCACGAGGCTGAAGCTCGTTCCCAACGGGCTGCACTTGTCCAATCGGGCGCGATGTTACTTCTCATAGCTGCAATATGCAATGGCGCAGGTCTCGCCGCGGTCTCGAGCACGTGTGTCGACACACGGGCATCGGCGTCTCGTTCTCACTCACACGTGTGTGCGTGCGTGTGCCTATACAAACCGCGATTTACATCACAATTTCACAATGTAAAAAAAAACCAGGGGGTGTCACTAGGCGCAGCGGCCTCGCGGCGGGCCGCGCGCCGGCCCGCGCGTCTATGTATCGAATTATCGCGCGATTACCGCGGCTCCGGGAGCCCGGCAGTGCACTGCGCCCCCGAGACTCGCGGCTGCAGGGGCTGGACGCAGCAGCAGCAGCAGCACGCGAGCGCGCGCGCGCTCTCTCTCTCCACGGCCGCGCGGTTTGTCTCTCGCTGGCTGCGTAGGTGTGCGCACGCGAGCGGCCAGCTGCGGAGCGACGGGGACACACGACCGAGCGGCTGAGCTCCGCGAAATCAAATGATCCCGGGGCTAATTCAATAAGGGCCGCCGAGTGGAGAGAGCCCCCGAGAGCACTGGCTGCCCGCGGCCCGAGACTGGGTGGAGCCCCGAGCGGCTGCCGCCCCCCGCTCGCGGCCCCCCACCAAAGCGCGCCCGGGCTCCGCCCACCACGCCGGAGAGCTACCCCCGGCCCTACGCGACCCCCTCCCCGCCAAGCTCTGCTGTGTATGTGTATACACCCGGACGTTTTTTTTTACAGATGCGCGAGCGCGTCTTATTGTTGCGCGAGATGCTTGAGCTTCTTCTTCTCGAAGCCCCCGCGCGAGCTCACACCCTCCATTACGTCTCCATTGAGCTTTCGTGCACCGCTCGCTCGCATCATTCTTCATCCGCAGCCCGGGCTCGACCTATACCTTGGCCGTTCGGGGCTTATTCAATTAGAAAGTTGCGCGACGATTGGGCGTATGCGCTTAGTGTATATGGTTTTCATAGGCGCGTGATATGCACTGCGCATGGCGAATCGCAACGAGACGACTTACGAACGATTTTTTATATTGTAATTGAGCCACCGTTTCATCACCGGCTGTATATGATTACTTTGAGTGGAATTTTGAAAAAGAAACACGAGAGAGGCAATTCCGCGGAGCTTTGCGTCGCAAGATGACTGGACCCGATTTGGCACTTTTCTCAGATTTCGTATTTCCGGTGCTCTCTAGGCCACCCAAACAACACTTTATTTGACCGGTCTCTTCTTGTAGTTCTGTAGTAGGAATCCTATTTTATGGTAAAAAATTAGCCAAGCCACATCTGGCTCCGACATTTCTAAGCTGAATAAATAGCATTTTCAATAAATGTTCGGACATTGGGCGCGTAAAATCGAGAGGAAAATTAATAATTCATGGTTTGGGGGGGGGGGGAGGGAGGGCCGGAGCATATTGGGTACAATTGACAAAAATAATAAAGAAATATTGAAACGGTTGATAAGAAGGACGTATATGATGAGAAAAAAAATCGATGATGTAGATTGATTGGTGTAAGCGTTCGCGACCGCGTCGAAGTATTTTCGTTTGTCATTATTCCATATTGACGACAAAATTCTGTGCCTCGGCGTGCACTAGATGCGCGTATATATAAATGCAAAGGGTGGCGCATATTGGGTATACCTATACCTTAGTTGAAATTGCGAAACCCTTAGGGGTGGTCCATTGGGTACAGTTACCTTATATAAGGTCAAAGAAAGCCAAATAAAAATTTGTCTCGGCGACAAAGGCAGTTTGAACACACAACTATATTTCACAGCCTGGATCTTGTTGTGATCGCGCAGGTGAAAAACGCATGCATATGAGTCATTCTCACGGATTATCCGAGTTCTTCGTGTCCTCGATATTTTGAGCATTGAAAAAAACTGTTTGCCATTCCATATGGGTAGATCGGAATAGTTATGTTCTTCAAGTCAATAGGAAACACTTACCAATTTTGTTATTTGGCAACTTATTCAGCATCAAAACAGACCGAACCTTCATTCGTCGAATGCGTCCCAAATCCTACAAGTTTCATCTAGCACAAGTGCTATCATTTATTTGTTTTCGAGTTTTGTCTATCGCAACTTATACTTTTATACTTTTATAAAATACACTTTGCATTTAAAGGGCGAATCTGAATCACTTATTTTATATTTTGCAGTGATTTAATATCTTCGTTGAAACGGTTTGACAAAAAAAAACCATGGCCAATAAAAAAAATGTATGGCAATTTCGAAGGGCCACAAGTAGTTTCAGCTTGTGTTGTTCACCGAGAAACATAATTAATGGGGATGGAAAAAAATCAAGTTAAATATTTCTATTGCATCGCCAACAAAAACTATCGTTTCTACGATAATGAGAATACCCTTCGATCGAGGCGAATAATTATTTCGTTGGTGAAATCGCTCATCGAACGGCGAGTGAAATTCGGCCCGGCGATTAGGAGCGCGAGGGGAAAATTGGGAGTTGGGGAATCGGCTGCAGCGAGATATATATATCTACCTACTCAATTTCGCCTGCGACACTTGCTCCGCACTTGTTCTCACGCGGAGCGCCGCGTGCGCGCGGCCGGCTCGATCCTCGGGGAATAGTCGGCGCTTGGCGCGCAGCTCATTGGCGTCTCGCTCGCACACACGCGCACGTGCCCACGCGAAACCAGCAGAACACATGATACGTCACAACTCACAGTGGAGGACACTGTCACATTGTCCCGTGAATTGTGCTTTTTCCCTTCAGCTCCTTTGGCGTCTTTCAAAAGTATACGTGGGATCAATTTGAAAATTAAAGTTCGGTCAGATCAAAAATCAAATCGGATTTTCCGTAGAGTGTAATTTTTAAATGTTTTTTATTCAAGGATTTGAATGAAAAATTAACCATAACGATTTTGATAGGTGTCATTTCGTCATTTATGTCTCAGGCTAGATCCACCTGAAAAACATTACTGATGACTCCTGTCAGGTAGATCTAGGACGAAACGCTCTACATTAGAATATAATTTTGACCTTCTCTGTTAGATTAAAAAGGCGCATGTATATACATTCAAATTTGAAACTCGCAAGTGTGCGAGACGCTTTTACAACTAAAACAAGTGTAGAAGGCATTGGCTCTCAGCCACACAATTTATTACTACAATCAATTGGTAAAACTTTGTTCGTGATTTTTTATATATTGAATTAACTCCTGAGTTTTCTGTTTTACGATCAATTGCTAAGGAGCAACGTGCAAGAAGTATGCCCGCCAAGTAGAATCATACGGTTAAATTTTATCACGTGATAATTTTTTAAAGAGTCCATCACCAGCAAATATATTGATCAATATTATAACAGCTTAAATCAAGTGATACAAAAATATTTTTGGAATATCCACTGTAATTACCTGCAGCTGCCGACCTGTGTATTATATTGTACTTGCAGTATATACATATCTTTGATACACTGGGGAATCAGCCAATTGAATTGTCGGTGTCAGACACGAGACTCGTTTGGAATACGTCAAGTTGTTACGCGATCTGAGCTATAGCGCGCGCAAGAGCAAAGGGGACTGTCAATACAACATCATGTGTGCAATTTAGTCTGGTGTGTCCTACCCTTCCACCCACAAGCTATTTGCAGCATGCCCTACAAATCATTAATGGCCTCGATCGTACCAATTAATTTCCCACTTAAGATTTTTCTCACGGTATACTCGCTCAAATTTGTATTTGTGATCAATGTGTCGTTTGTTCAGTTGTATGTGGATTGCCTATATATATATAGCAATCGCGAAGATAGCTCGATTCCGCGACGCTCATGACTCAGAAGTCGGACAATGCTGCTCATAAAAAGATTAACTGGATAAGAGTATATGCATTGAAGAGTTTCCTTCCAACGTATAATCTCGTCTGTATGAAGTATCATGCAAAATGTGTTTGATAAGATGGTCGTTTCACATCTGGAATTCATCTTCTGCATAATATATCTGATTGTGTTGCTTCTGCTGGATTCTTTTCATAAAAATGAATAACGCTTATTCAGTTTAGTTACACATTTATTTATTCGTCATAATAACATATTGGTTGTATACGTATATAGTGATGGATAATAATCAATTATATATTGTCGCAGATTCAAAAGATTAGGAAAGAAATTTGTATAATGTAATATATATTAACGATGAAAATGCAAAAATAACTTCGAATAAGATAGAAAAAGCTCTTGATAACTACGATAAACATTAAAATCCTTAATTTGTCACAGATAATTGATAAATTAATCATTATAATAATGGTTCCGAAGAGTATTCTCCGAAGACGAAACAGTTCCACGCGACCCACCGGATATGTTCCTTGAATCGTTTGCTCGTCGACGATACACGACATAAAACAATGATGCTCGTAATAAAATGCATAGTAACCATAAACAAATTTCGTTGCTGTAAATTTTAAATAAAAAAAATTATATATATGATTGATCAATCAACCCGAGTAAAAATTTGCCGTCGTATGAAAAGTTTTTCAAAACAAAAGTATAGTTTCTCTATTTTTTTTCTTTAAGTATAGCTCGAAACAACTCACAAGCTTCGTCTTTATTCAATTTATCTAAATTGAAATTCGGTTTGCTTACAATTTCTTTGGCGTTGAGCGCAATATACTGTATAATATAATTTTTCAAATAAGTCGTTCGACAAGAAAAAGCTAAACTCATACATTCAAGTACATTGTCGTTGTTGATAATAGAACAAATGTAATCTTCGCACATGATTTTCAAATCTTCTATCGATAATTCAATCGAGAGAAGCAAAAGGTCGGCAACGAGTTCTTCAAGTTTATTGACCTTGCCGGTATAGATAAATCGGCACAGTTCCTTCAAAACCTCTATACCCATTGTGATTTTTAAGCAACCATCAATCGGAAAATTATCTAGCTTAGTCGCGAAAAATTCACTTCTACTACTCAGTATGCATCTGTGGAGCTTCAGCTGCTCGCCATTTTCAGCGATAAGAGTAAAGTCGCTGAATTTTTCACTCTCAAGAAGATTTTCAAAATTATTGTACGGCCGTGTGTAAAACCTTTCGTCTATAATGATTTCACACCCAATAGTCAATTCATCGTTCACCAAACAGTCATAAACATTGATCGGTGCCAAGAAGTCAACGATCAACGCAATAATGCGATTGTTGCTCTTTTTTACTTGGTGATTCGTCAGGAATCTTGGAATTCCGAATGTTCTTCCGGGCATTAATACAAGTTTCTCATTCATATCCATTTTGACCATTTTACGCTCTTTGAAAACACTGAAAGTCAAACTTTCAAGTTCTACCTTTCTCAAACTTATATTCTCTAGATGAACAGATACATAGCCTCGGTACTTTTTACTCTTGTCTAAGATTATTCTCCATTGATCAGATAAATTCGCGGAGAACGGCGGCGAAACTATTTTATCGACTATTTCCCCAAAACCAGCACTGAAATGTTTTATCTTCCACTCGTATAATGTTTTCTGTCGGATCTGACACGATCGGGATGGCACCATGTTCAGTGACGACATTTGATAAAAAGAATCTAAAAATTCACAGTGGCAACTGAGTTCCAGAGCCTTAAAATTCACCGGACGATGACTTCTCAGTCGACGAACCAACTGAGAGTACGAGGCGACATTTGAGTTGTGCTCGAGTCGATTTCCCCTTCTCTTTCTCACATTTTATCGATATATGATGCCATGCTTGGCTTTCAATACGAGCTCGATTTGCAAAGCAAGATTCACATCAATAACCACACTGTTCAAATCTTTTCAATATATGCTACAAAATTATATGCAATTCAAGTGTACAGCAGGGTGTGTTATATTAATAATTCCAATTTTTTTCATTGTTTCCAAGAAATTAGAAGCATTCTCATACTTAAGTTTGGCATGATTGAGTGATTTGAAATATGGACTTTCATATTAAAAATAAACTCTTCTGTGAAAAAATTATTATGAAAATAATATACCAGTTAGTGAAACAGCCTATGATGGTTTGACAGTCACGAATAGTCTAAAGAAGAAGAAAAATCAACCGGAGGTTTTAACAAAAGACAAAATCATGTGAAAAAATAATTCATTACAGTTATGAAGCAGTAGACGAATTATAACGTATTATTATTCTTCGTCACCGAATATAAGATGAATACACGAATGCAAAAAAAATATCTTCCGTAATTTATTGAACTAGTAACCAGATTTTGAATTGTCTCATGAACTTCGAGCAAAATGAACGATAAAAAGTGGATATAATATTATCAGTGCACAGTATGCGTGCCAGGATGTGACTCAAACTTGCAATTATCTTAATCGTACTACAGTGCGTACGATTGGTATTCAAGTTAGCCATCGTAAAAAAATCCCTTGGCGAACTTGATCGCATTTGCGCTACAATCCGTGCCAAGAAGATGGAAGAGAAAACATCGCGCCTCTCTTGTGTGACAAGAAAATTGCGAGCAACTCATAATTCTACTGGTCACAACCCTGCAGAAAATTATTCTATGACAACAGTGAAAAGCCAGTGTATGAGTGAAAAATCACTGTATTATAAGGTGGCCGTGAATAGTTGAGGGTAGTGCAGTTAAAAAATATTTTCTATCAAAACTCATGGAACTAAAGTGAAATAGTATATAATGCAACTAGTGCATTAAATGCGATTTTACGCACCAGTGAGACGAGGCGCCTGCACAAGTCGTCGGCAAAGCCGGCGCACGAGTGCATGAAATCGTATTTCATGAAATGCGTACAATATTTTATGGCATAGTCACGAATTTTACGCATATCGACTTCAGTGCGTAAAATCGTGCGTTTATGATCTCGTATACCATGAATTAACTTTTATTACATAAAAAATTAACTGCAGTTTCACTCAATCATTCATCCCACCTTCATTCAGTAATTTTTCACTCCCATACACTGGATTTGAATTGTAAGATTTTGAGAGACGTTTTGAATAAATTTAATGCAGTGGCAGTGTGGAGAACGTCGCGAAAAATGTGACCGAGTGCAAACAACTATTGCCAAAAGTATTCGTTTTTTTAGGGTAACGGTTATCTTGACTGTCCCTTTTAAGAGAAAACTATAAATGCTTTCAGTAAAAATGTCCCTGTCAAGTACGTTGTTCAATACTTCGATCTTATGTCTCAGCATATTTTCACGATTTGTTATTTCAATGTTAACCATACCATTCTCCAAAGTATAGCTGTTTAACCAGCATATGCTGGGAAACGGCCATTTCTAAGAGTTTTTTACGGTATTTTTTAACGGGATTTTTTTCTTTCACAAAAAACGTTGAAAATTTACGAAGGTTAAGGGGTGTCAACTATTTCTCGTAAAAATGGTAGGATTTTACTATTTCCGTGGTAAACCAGATTACATCATCTTTTTGCAAAAATCTCTTGGATGATATTAGAAGATATGATTATTCACATTTCTCACGAATAATGTGTTTTAGAAGAGTCAAGGATATGTGACAACATTAGAGATTACGCGAAGCATGCATGAATCTAGCTAGTTGTCAATATAGTAATTCATTAATTTGTTTTAATAATTTTGTACTAAATTTTAAAAATTAAGGGTACTTCAAGTTTTTGCCTATTGAAATGATTTAATTTATTTTGCTCTATTCGGATTGAGTTTTACTTAGGACTCAAAGTGTTAATCTGAAAATTATGTGATACAGGGAATGATTCAACAAGTTGTTGCAATTTATTATTAAAAAATAAATAGTAGTTGTTATTGTTAACTATATTGTTGAATATTTGCAAGGCTTAGCTTTTTGAAAAGAATAACTATATAATTATGAGTATAATGTTATAGCAATGCATTCACTCAATGGATTGTACTTCAATATTAATGCTCTAAGTTATCAATCAGCAATATAAAGAGGAGAATCTATAACATAAATGTATCAATATCTAGTAATATAGAAATGAATTTGCTTCAAACAATTTCAATAATTTTTCCAATTACATTAAGTTCAACATCAAGGACAACAGGAATATAAATGAAAACATTAATTCCAATAATTTCGATTTATTGAATAAAAAAAATTTATTATTACACTCATTCTTAGTGTAAATAAATTCTGTCTTTCAATTTATGAAACCTTGTCAATATTCTCCAGTGAAAAATCTTCATCTATCTTTGGAAAACATAGATCCATAAATTGAATATTTAACCGTTTTGAAACGATTCCATGAGGTAATAAACCAAATGGATCATTTTGAAAATATTATCGTACCACTATAGTAATAGAATTTTCCATGATGATTGTTTTAAAGATGAATGGGAAAAAATTGATTACATCAAATCTAAAAAACGCAAACCATCGAGTCTGAAGGATATAATGATCCATTAGACTCAATTGTCAAGTCTTATGTACAAACGTTAAAGTATTTTGAAAACTAGGAGTACTGATTGATGTAAGTCTGGCTTTGAAGGCCAAAAATCTGTATTTCGATGATGAGCAGAGTATTGTAGCACTTGCAAAGATAAAATTATCCTATTAATATATTGAAGTTGATGGAAAGGTTGGATTGGTGCTATTAATGCTCTGCAGGAGCTTTTACTCAAGCCATTATATACTCCAATCGAAATATCAGTTATTTGCATTCATCACATAACTTACAGCAATTTTTAAAATTAAATCTGTATTGTAAAATAAACTAGTGTTTTCTCCGTTTGCTGTCATCTTTTTTTGTATCCTCTTTTCGTTTTGTGCCTGTGGCAGCTGTGGTACTGCTAGCCCTCTTAGCCTGTTTCAAGAACTGATCCAAACCAAAAGGATCCTCTTCTTCTTTTTCAAACTGTACAGGTCCTGAACGAGGAGCTCCAGTTCTATCAGCTCCACTGAATTCTTTGTCTGGTACAAACCTGAAAGAAAAAAACATTTTCATCAATGCTCATGAAATTCATTGTACAACTCATAGCAGAATGAAAGTAAAGTGTATGAATACCTGCTCGTAGTCTTCAATTTTTCTAAAACTTCTCCATAATTATCTTGGTCTAGGTTCTTACTAGGACGGTATATATGATTAGCCAAGGTACTGTTTTCTCTCCAAGGCTTATCATAAACATTGTACTCATCATCATGAGCATAACCACTGTCCATGCCTTTAGTTGTGTTGAAAAGCCTCTGGTCAAAGACTTGATCATTGTTCAAATTGACATTCTTTGCTGGCATGCCCAACGCAATCTGTTCACTTATGTCTCTCTCGCGTTCTCTCTGTAGCCTATTTCTCTTATCAGGAGCAGCTCGCGCCAGATTCCTTTCTCGTGCTCGCTCTTTATGACGCTCAGCACGCAGCTGTTCCCTTTCATGGATTTCCTCGCTCTTATCCAACAAAGCTGTAGTTTTCAAGCCAGCTCGTTCATTTCTGGCTTTTTCAGCCAACTGCCTCAGATGATCTTCCTTCTTTTCTTTTTCTTTCTGAGCCAGTTTCTTCTCCAGCTGTGCTCTCATTTCTACAGCTTCTCGAGCCTTTCTATCAGCTATGTACAATGCTTCTGACAGTTTGGCAAAATTTTCATTGATATGAACCTGCTGCAATCCACGACCATCAGCTGCTAATCGCTTGTCCAAAGGAATCGTGTAACCCTTGGCATTTTTCCAGTTACTAATGCATGGTGGAATTTTCCATTCCTTTTGTTCTTTCACAGTGACTTTTCTTGTTGGCGAGTGCATGACAGGTGCAGGTGGGGACGGAGGACCCCGTGGGATCTTTTTATTGATTTTGAATTTTGGTGGTTCCATCGGATCAACTTGAGCCTCTACCATTCTTATAACTCTCTGTTTTGCTCCAGAGTTAAACGACTGTCCTTGTTGAGATGGAGTGTATCTGATATACTGAGCTGGACCTTGTCTTTCTGCACGTCTAACTGGCATAGCTGCAGCAATCTTTGATTCAATAATCTTTTCCAGAGCTCTCTTTGTCCTCTCCGTTGTCTCTTCAGCCTCTTCATCATCAGGCTTTTGAAGACTAGGATCATCCTCGGTGAGAATTTCAGCAGGCAGCAAATCGGTCAACTTACTGTAGATAATCTTATCTTTTGAACTGCCCTGTCTGGCAATAAGGTCGTACTTGACCTTACCCTGTGAATCCAGTTGCACGGCAAGGGCATTACTGGTGGCTTCCTTTCCCTTAGCACCCATTCCCAGTGGGTACTGGGCAACATGGATCTCTGGGAATGCTCCGCCATCTCCAAAATCATCCTCATTACGAGGCACCCAACCCTTACGCTGGCCATAAGGAGGAGCACTCACGACAGCTTTTACCAGTGCCGAGACTGGTCTCTGCCTGAGCTTTGCCTCTCTGGCCTCATCTTCTCTATCCCATACAAGTTGGGTAGGTTGTGGCAACAAGCTGCAAAAAGTATAAGCATCGTCGATTTAATTGCTCTGTCAAGGGAGACATTGCAAGGGCAAAAGTGTTATGAATACATTTGTAGGTTAAGATGCGTTTGTCAACAAATGCGCATTTCCAATATCGAGCTGGTCAAGAAAAATTTAATCTCACCTCTTTAGAGACATAGCGAAGAAAACAAAGAATCAACGGATGAAGTTTCTTTGCTGCATGGGCCCGCGTTTTGATGCCACGAACAGCCCAGCGAAACAGCCACGAAATCGGAGTACAGGTACAACAAACTTGAAACTTGATGTACTGGAGCGCTGATCGTGAAATGCGTCAATCCCGAACCCCCCGTCCCCCCGTCCCACGATTCCCGTCAAAGGCGTCAAATGGCATTCCCGTATCACGTGGGTGCCCCAAGATGCGCGCTCGTATACGCCGGCTGCGCAGTTGACGACCATTGCGGAGCGCTAAAACGTGAACTTGAACGAATCATTTTTCATGCGCGTTAACTTCTAACTAACAACTTCTGGGTCACGGATCATCATTCGAAACTTTGTGAGAGGATTCATGAGTATCATAATAGCTTATATCTACAGCCGTACAGTCTAATGTTCCGACTCCCTGCGAGATATTTTGCCAATTTATCCGATTTCATTACTGAATAGTATTTATATTTATATCTATATTTATGGTTTTTCGTGTATACAGAAATACTGTCCTTCGTCCATACGATCAAGAATGATTGAAAGAATGTCTCCAGCAAATCAAAACGTTACATTGCATTGCTCAAGTTATGAATGAAAACATTAAAAAACTGTTCATAGTACTCTCGTACCTCTATCGTATCAGCGGTGTTCTCTAGCTAAAGTGGGCATAAGAAAATCAAACTTCTAATTTTTGTGTACACACTTTTCTATCTCATTTTGTCTAGAATCTATTTATTGAGATACAGTATTTTTCGGTACAGTAGAAAAAAACGAATTCTCTGCCTATGGCGTTTGCCGCCCGAGCGAAGCGACGGTTGCAATCTTGTAATCACACACAATCCTAAATAGAATCAACTTTTGCTACACTGTATCGAACGGTATTTTTCTTCATTACGTAAATGGAAAAACACATCCTCCAAAGATCAACTTTTCCGCACACAATAATAAAAAATAACTCAATCTAACAAATGGGTTTAATCCTTCAAACAACGTGAAAAATTTCATTCGATTTTTTGGTACATTCTTTTATAGTTATGAGTTGTGTATTGTGTATAGTTATGACATGTGTATTTATTATCATGCAATACAGTTTCTTGTATAAAATTTGAGCCCGGGTATGCGATAGGAGTGTTGCATCAACATGTAAACATTTTTACGAAACTTCCAATACTCTTCGAAAATATGACGCGCTCTTGCTAACTTACAGACAAATCGTATGGTGCGCTATTATTTTGATAAGCGTGTCGTGATTCAATCACGTTCGATTGATATGGCTATACGATGGCGTGGGCTTGTTCAAAATAAGAGGTAATCAAAATTATGAAGTTTCTGTGCTAATAAAGTTGCGATCATCGAGTGGAGTATTGTGAAAGTTATTATGAATGGAAACAATACTTGAATGAAAGAAGTACGTGGCTCCTTTCATGTATAAACAGTATTATGGTGGTGTGAAAATTAATTTAGAATTAACATACAACCATCAAAAATGAAAGTTATAAGAAGATGGACATTTTTCAAAGCCTTTCTTAGATATATGAGAAATACCATGGAAGAAGAATTCAGTGATATATATATTTCATGAAGGAACAAAGTTACCACTCACCCAAGTGTATTCCACATAATTGAAGAATTATGTTTTTGCAATAGTAAAAAGTCAGAGGTTATTTCTAAACAAAATATATTAAAACAGCAAATGAACATTTGTAGTATCAACCAAAATATTACTGGCCAACCAACATTGAATTATGGATGAATGCAAATACATAAATTGAAAAAATCTACTCACTCAACAGCTTTGTAAGTTACTTGTACTGTAAGAGTTTTACTTTGCATTAAATTAATAAATAAATCCATTGTGATCAAATAGTTCACCAAGTCATTCCTTGTTGACTCAGTTAATTTGAAGACAATTTGAAATTTAAAAATTACTCAAACTATGAAACATTGCTTGAAAAAAAGCTAAGGGAAAAACAATAAAAGACATTTGGTTAATTAAATAATGTATATTTAAATAAAAACACAGAAATACTAGCCAAAATCATTTATTAAACTCTGTTAATAAATCAATCTTGACTGGAGTCTACATTTTCTGTTTGCAGTCCCTTGAAGGTTCCAACTGGGATGTATGTGACCAATGTGTACAGTTTGTGGTCTGAATCTTCATCATCATTCCTTCTCCTGCTCAGACGAACGCGAACACGGAAAGGAACATTTCTGAAAAAACAAAAAGGAGTAATGAATTTAAATTTCCATATTCGCATCTGAATTAGAAACATCAACAAAATATTGTTTATTCTGATCTAGTACATTATTGAAACATTAGGTCTTATAAGTGAATTTAGATCATTTATCATATTTGATCAAGTAAATACAGCTCAACTTTATCAGAGAAGTGATTATCTGCTCTTTTATTTATTAGCACAGATATACTCTACTTCATAGGAAAAATTAATCTTCAGTGAGTTATGAATCATGTCATTAATTCATGATGAAGATGTAGCTAAGGAATGAAGACAAGAATCAATTCTTGTTTAATACTTTGAACCAAAAGTAAACAACCAAATTCCAAGTACACGAGAAATTCATGGATCAAGGCATGAATATGAGAAAGTTCTAATTGATGACTTAAACATTGCTTGTTGGAAACATTGTTTATATGCAAAAATGAAGTCAGTTTAAACAGATAGTTTCCCAAAGTGATCTTACCTGATTCCCTTGGACCAGAGCTGCTTGTTAAGTCTAGTGTCAATGCGTACATCAGGGGTACCCATCTGTTTTTCAGCGAACTTCCTGATTTCTTTGATGGCCCTTGGTGCGCGTTTCTTGAAGCCTACACCATGTAACCTCTTGTGGAGGTTGACTGTGTATTCTCGGGTAACGACATCGTCGATACGTGGACCCTTCTTCTCACCAGCCTTGGCTCTGGCCATTTTGTCTGGAATAAACAGAAACAATGTTCAAAACTCACGTTCTTTGCTGCACTTTCCTATTCCTATTAAAATACCGAAAGTGAGAAGTTATAACGCGAAGGAAATGGCTCGACGATCACTGTCAACAAGCGGTATAACCTAGCTTTCACTCATTGTAAGACCTTGATTCTAACAGTTACTCTAGGACCAGAAAAATTGTTAAACAATCAAAAGATTCATTGTACACAATGAAAATATGCTTCTGTAATCGGTTTTTGTCTAATTGAGGAAAATATGTAAACAAGTTAACCTAGCACACGTGAGACCGACAATTACTGTGACTTAGCACTGTATGCAAAAAAATATTGGCGAAAGCTTGTTCACAACGGATTTCAGATTGTGATTCAACGATTATTTATTACAAATTGTTCGAGTTTTCGTCGATGTCAACGGATTTTCGAGCACAAAAACTTTTTCATACCTCTCCGTTAATAGCGGATTATACGAAAGAACCTGACGACGTCGCGTTCACAAAGTCCCTTGTTTCCAACTAAAGCTCCGTTCGCATGAACTATGAAGAAAGAAAAAAATTCTTCTCGAATAAAATTTTACATATTAACAAATCAATTTTATGTTATTGATAATATTGTGTCGAATGATGGTGAAGAACATCGAAGAATAATACAAATGAGTTAAAAATTAAGAAAAGTTGGTGCTTCGAAAAATTCTAGATTAATAAATTGCAATTTAATCGGATTGAGAATATTTCATTCAAAATTCCTTTTTGGCATATAAATATTTCTCTTCCTCTTGAGATTTTATATTAATTTTAAATTCATTTCGCCAATTTTATATAGACAAAGAAAATAATATGAATCTCAACTAAAAAAAAAGTAATTTGTCCAATTATCGAATTTGTTAAAAAATTAACAACAATCAGTCTACCGAACACATACAACTACTGTATAAACAGTTTCCCAACTGTTCGTTTCCAAAACGTCATTCATAAGCTTTTATTTTGTTGTTGGAAAATGATTTAACAATTCTCAACAGGGACAAGATTGAATAGTTTGCGGAACGCTCGCCGATGTTCTACGTAAAACACACAGACAGTCGGGGATTGTATGAGAGTGTGAGTGCGCGCGGCGGTGGTCAGCGGCGGTATTGAAGAAATGGAGTCGGCTTAACCTGTGCTCCCTGTTGTTGTCGCGTCGCGAATTAAATACTTATATAGTATCTAAAAGGTGCATCAGTTAGTGAGGCAGGCGAGATGCCGCCGGTGAACAGTAGCAGTAGCAGTAGCAGCAGCAGCGGCACGTGGGGCGCCGAGCTGTGGAAGTCTTGGGACAAGCAGGGCAAGGCCGACTTGTAAGTGAGATCGGGGCAAGCTGGAGCGGCGGACCCGCGCTATCTCTCCCATTTCCACATTGCCCTCCGGGCTCCTAATCCCTATAAATTAAACACTGTTTCCAGCATCAAGCTCATCAAGTCCAAGCACGAGGAAGGCATCAGCACAGGTGAGTCTGTTTTGTCATCTCTCTCTGCTGTTTTGGGCCCAAAGTTGGCATAGACTTACCAATTATCTTTCAGAATGGAGAAGAGGTCTGTACGAGCTCATCCTCAATGGGATCAGTGGCACCATCAAGAAGGATACCGTTGCCTCGACCCTGGGTGAACTTGTGGTGGGTGTTGATTTACCGTTGATAGTATCAATACAGCATGCCAAGTGCAGTCGTTTCTCAATGATAATCGTGATGCTTAGACTTGACAATGGCTGTCCAAATTGAATCTTCAGGATTTTCAAGCTTACTCACATTGATTCATTTTTGCAACAGGCCATGGATGGAGCGATGCCTTCGGCCATTGTAGACATCTTCACTCTCATCGATGCTGAAGTTCTCGGGGACAGTAGGAATAACTTTTATTTTATTGTAAAGGAATCTGAAAAGGTGAAACATTTGTCTATATCAACTTTAGTAGAACATGTGAATGTAAATAATATTTCTATTTGATTAATTTTTTTTCTTGCTCTGTAGTTTCTTACAGATCGGATTTTAAAGGAGCGCCTTGATATTGATACACTCCAGGAAGTAGGAACATTAAAAAACTTGAACTTCCAAACAAAGTTCATCAAAGTGAAAACAAAACTTTAGTATGTATTTTGTACTTGGAAAAATAATTTCATCTGTTGCATTGTATAGCATTAATCATATAATATTTCAGCTACAAACAGAGGAAGTTCAATCTTTTTAGAGAAGAGAGTGAAGGTTACTCTAAACTTATTGTAGAGCTCAATCAGGATCGATCAGAATCAGAAGTGGATTCAGTCTTAGAAATAGTCAAATCACTCATTGGTACATATATGGGGCAAGACAAAGTCGTTTTTTTTTCAACCCATTGAGTAACAAAGAACTTAACTTGACCTTAAATAAACAGAAAATAATAATCACTGATGTTTACAAACAGAGCCATATTATGACCTTTAATTGATACAATTTTTGTCTGGGATTTCTAATTATTCATTGCTCTTCCTTAACTGAGGTAGTAAAACAAAATATGATATGTATTATGAAAATGGTTCCCATACAATTATTTTTTCAATTTGAAATTTCTTGTTGAAATCATACAATTTATTGATTCTCAAAGGGTTGAAAGAGAATTATTCAGTTAATATCACCAGTTGTAATGAAAATTAATATTACTTTCAGGATATTTTTATTTGGATCCCAATAGAGTTCTAGATATTTTGCTTGAAACATTTGAAAATAGACCACAAGATGCTGCTGTATTTATCCCTCTTATAAAATCTTACATGAGTGATCGGCAAGTTTTATGTGAGGTATTAGGTTTTAAGTATTCCTGTACAACAAATTCTACGCCTCCTTCTTTACAAAGACTTACAGCTTTGATGCTTCAATATGAAGTCATCACATTAGATGATATATTACCCTGGCTTGTTCCTGATGACAAGATAATAGTTAGAGACTATGACAATGAGATAAGTATAGCTTTGGAGTATGTCAAGAAAATGAACGTGATCTCAACTAAAGACAAAGAAGAAGAAAAAGAAGAAAAAGAAGTTGTACAGGTACTTGTAAATCTTCTTCTTCAATGGTTAATTTTATTATTACACTACCATTTCTTATTAAAACTATATTCTATAACAGGATAAATATTCGAGTAATCAGAAGTTTGGACTTTGCGAAGCGCTTTTGGAAGTTGGAGCATGGGATGTAGCTCTTAATCTTTTCAATCGATTTCCTAATCATTGTTTAACTGACCAAAAGCCTATTGCATTGGCACTTTGTCGTATGATTCATGCACTTATTGAGCCAGTTTACAGAAAGTGAGTGATCAAAATCATTGAATTTTTATCTTATCAGCTCAATTAAATCAATGAAATTAATATTCAAATGATTTATTCTTAGGCACTGCGTGATATCTCCTAAATTACCTGGACGTAAAATTCCACCTCTCAATAGTTTGTTAGCACCAAAGACATTGGAGCGTTTGGAAGATATGCACGATCACTTGCTGCCCATGCTAGAAGTGCTTGGTCCTAATCTTCACCACGATCCAGTCCTCATGTACAAAATAATGCGACTGTGCCATGCAACAATAAAACAATGTCCTGTGGATGCCAACAAGCAGCCTATCGACAGAAAATCTACCCTGTACACCGACATCCTAACAATTCTTGACTTTGCACTGCTACCATCCCTCTCATTTATGGATTGCAACTGCTGTGTAGCAGAAGAAGTATGGAACATTCTCAAGTATTACCCCTATCAGAACCGCTATGCACTCTATGCAAGGTGGAAGAACGATACTCCACAGCAGCATGCAGCTCTATTGAAGAAAAAAGCTGATGCCCAGAAGAAAATCAAGAATGTCATGAAAAGAGTTAGCAAAGAAACAATTAAGCCTGTTGGAAGGTCAATTGGTAAACTGACGCATTCGTCTCCAGGAGTCCTTTTTGACTATGTTCTCGTGCAAATTCAACTTTATGATAATTTGATAGGTAAATATTTCATACATTGAGTGTTATATATTATGAACATTTGATGAAGTAGAAATAAGTAAATTTCAATTATTATTCATGTGAAAAAAGGTCACTAAAAGAATTACAAAAATCATTGATTTATTTTTCATATTTTCAGGACCAGTTGTTGATTCGCTCAAATATCTAACAACCTTATCATATGATGTCCTTGGGTATTGTTTAATAGAGGCATTGGTGAGTGCAGAGAAAAAACGTTTCAAACATGATGGAACTAGTATATCAATGTGGTTACAATCCCTTGCTTCTTTTTGTGGAGCAATTTTCAAAAAGTACAATATAGAATTAACTGGATTGCTGCAGTATGTAGCTAACATGTTGAAAGCACAGAAAAGGTAGATTGAGTTTTCAAAACTAGAGTTCAACTAAGATATATATATATAGGATTGCTATAAATTTCTTTCTTTACCTTTTACAGTTTAGATCTTCTAATTCTAAAAGAAATTGTTCAAAAAATGACCGGTATTGAAGCGTCAGAAGAATTAACCGCAGATCAATTAGATGCTATGGCTGGTGGAGATCTTTTACGTATTGAGGTAATTGTGGTCACAAAATAGGAGTGATAAACCTATTTTATTTTATCATTATATTATGTAACATTTCATATTTTTTCAGGCTGGATATTTCAATCAAGTTAGAAATACCAAGAAATCATCTCAAAGATTAAAAGAAGCTTTAGCTGAGTATGACCTAGCTGTAGCTCTTTGCTTACTCATGGCACAACAGAAGCATTGTGTAGTTTATCGAGAAACAGATCAGTCCCATTTGAAACTCGTTGGTAAGTGTCAGCGTGGTGTATTGAAACCTGGTAGTCAAATACTTTTAAGACCATTATAAAATATAAAAATTTATTTACAGGCAAACTGTATGATCAGTGTCATGATTCATTAGTACAGTTCGGTACATTTTTGGGATCAACTATGACAGTGGATGAGTATGTTGAAAGGTTACCATCTATTCACTCCATGCTCCAAGATTATCATATTCATGCAGATGTTGCATTCTTCTTGGCAAGACCAATGTTTTCTCATGCTATAAATGTAAGTAAACTTCTAAATTTCTGATGATGATTTTCACACATGAGTGTCCTCTCCTTGTAAGATGCAAGTCACGAATACCATATTTTTTTAATTTTTCAAAAATTTACAGATCAAGTACGATTTACTCCGGAAGGCCGATCCAAATTATAAAAAAATGTCTTCAGCCACTAAGCAAACTAAATATGCAGAAGCGGCACAAGCTGTTATGGCTCCAGTAGCTCTGTCAGTCCGACCTCTACATCCTCTGAAAGTTTGGGAGGATATTTCTCCTCAGTTTTTGGTAACATTCTGGTCACTTTCAATGTATGATTTATCTGTGCCAGCAGATAGTTATCAACGTGAAATCAACAAGCTAAAACAGCTTGCCACTCAAGCTGCGGATTCCAAAGATTTGGTATGTATGATTTGCTGTCAATTTCTCTAATGACTCTTGATAATATGAAATTACCAATTGGCTTCTGTATTGATTAACCAATTCATCAACCAGACTGCAAGTAAAGGAAAAAAGGAACAGGAAAGGTATACTACATTATTAGAGAAGCTCCAAGATGAAAAGAAAAAACAAGAGGAGCATGTCGAAAAAGTCCACGCCTATTTAAGGTATTTATTATTCATATTTTATTATTTATGAATATTTCAATTTTGGTTGCATAAAAAAACTGGCCTATTGAACCAATCTTTACAGACAAGAGAAGGATTCTTGGTTTTTGTCAAGGAGTGCAAAATCTGCTAAGAATGAAACGATAACACAGTTCTTGCAATTGTGTTTATTTCCTCGATGTACTTTCACAACAGTAGACGCAATGTATTGCGCCAAATTTGTACATACAATACATTCTTTGAAAACTGCTAATTTCTCTACCCTTCTGTGTTATGATAGAGTGAGTAAAACTTGGCTTTTAATGCAAAAATATTTGTAATTTCTTATTTCAAGGCCAAATTCATTAAAACTCAATTCAATTTTTAGCTATTTTGTGATATTACGTATTCAGTGACATCATGTACAGAAAATGAAGCACATCGTTATGGCAGATTTTTATGTGCCATGCTTGAAACCGTAATGAGGTGGCATTCTGAAAAAGCAATTTTTGACAAAGTGAGGACATTTAACATTTTTTTCAACTCTTCCAATATTATAACTTGACTGAGAATACATTGAATATTTTCAATTATAGGAATGTAGTAATTATCCAGGCTTTGTGACAAAGTTCAGAGTGAGCAATCAATTTTCAGAAGCCAATGATATGGTTGGATTTGAAAACTACAGGCACGTTTGTCACAAATGGCATTACAAAATTACGAAAGTAAGAGGATATTTTCATGCTAGAATTTTCGAATATGTATACATTTGATAAATATCTTCAATTGTATCTATATTTTTCAGGCAATAGTTGTGTGTCTTGACTCAAAAGACTATGTACAAATAAGGAATTCTTTGATTATATTAATCAAAATTCTACCGCATTTCCCAGTCTTATCCAAACTGTCGCAGATTCTTGAACGGAAAGTTGAGAAGGTTCGTGATGAAGAACGTAAAGAAAGACAAGATCTTCATGTATTGGCCACATCATATTGCGGTCAATTGAAGGCCCGAGCACCGCACATGATTCGCGAATCTGATTTCCATCACGTTGGTGACAAAGTAAGTTTTTACAGATTTATATGTTAATTCTTGACTGATTATTTTCATTTCATTTTATAAAATATTAAAGGCGGCAAAGGCATCTGAAACAGCAACACCGGAATCAAATTTAGAAAAAGTAAGCAATGGCGTGTCGACGAAAGAAATTAACAATGGAGATGCTCGCACTGAAAAAGAAAGTAAAGAACGAGAAAAACGTCCGGCTGCAACCATTCAAGTTCATCAGTAAATATATTTTATCAGCAAATGTAATTAATTCTGAATAATTCGTTACTTATTTTGATCGTATTATTTTCTAGTGAAAATTCAGATAAGAATAAGAAGAAAGATGACAGTAGAGAAGCTTCAGAATCAAGAGAAAAATATTCAAAGAAGGAAGATAAAGAAGAAGAAACGGACAAAAAAGATAGAAAATATTTCAAAGTGAGTAATCCTCCAAATTAATTTTATTATCTCAAATGACATTTGTATTGATATTGAATATTTGATTATCATTTTTCAAGGATGAACATGAAAACTTTGACCGAGATCTCTCAAGTGTGTCTAACAGTAGCACAAGTTCTGGACCAAATGCAGATGCTGCTGATAGAGGTAGAGATCAATCATTCATTTGATATTAAAATTATATTTTATTGAACTACGTGTTTTTTAATACACGTGATCTTAAAATTTCAGACGCGAAAAGAAGGAAAACGGAAGCTCCGCAAAAGGTAAAAAAATTTCTTTATTACTCAACTCAATGTTTAAATCCGCCTGGAGATCTCTTCTATTTCATGTAGAGAAACTTTTTAAATAAATTATCTTCCACATTCTCCACAGGAAACTAGACGAGCTGAACCAGTTGTCGATAAAAAGGAACGTTCCTCTACAAAAGTCAAAGTGAGGGAAGAACAGAAAGAGTTACGCAGAGAGAAAAAATTAGGAAGGAAAAGAGTGAGTAATTTCTCTTCAAAATCACATGTTGGTTCGGAAAAAATGTATATGATTTTACATTTAAATATTTTATAGGATCGAGCAGATGAGGTTGTAGCATCAACGGATCAAAAAAGAAGAAAAGATGATGATCGGGGTTGGTGATCTACGATTTCTAGTCCTTTTACTTATTTTTAAACGATGCAACCTCACTGTTATATTTTCTGTTACATACAATTATACTTCGAGAATGGAAATTATTTAATAATTTCAAGCGTATGAGTTTTACTAAATACACAAGAATCTTTAATATGATTAGTACAATTCCTTCCTTTCAGCCAAAGGAACTCATCAAAACGGTGATATGCCTGAGCCCAGAGATAACAAACACCACTACACTAAGGTGGGTTGAGAAATGACTTCACCAAAGTCTATCTTATTTGTTTGTACTTCAATTGCTTCATTGTTACACTATCATTCACTGCAAAGCAAAAATTCTAATCTTCAGAAGCATAATCGACTTGTAAAAAAAATGTTCGAACTGTCTTTACATCTTCATATTAATATGAACTTGAACACGTCACTGGAGCGACTGACTTTTTTTAAAATAATTCAAATGCACTAAAAAGAATTATTTCACTGACTGTCACATTGATGAGATATTTTTTAGACCATCAGCGTTTGTCATTTAAATCAAATTTGAAAGATTATTTCTATTCTTAGCGGCGAAAAAGAAGAAAGCATTAAAAGAAAAAAATCGTGGCATCAATCTTATTCAATTTAATCTTGAACTTCGAATTTAATTGCACTTATATATAGTTCTTCGCCACATGATATTTTCGATAAAAACTAGATTGCGACTCAGATTTCATATATAATAACAAACATTCATGTTTGGGTCTGTAGTTCCCGAGAACGTCGGCCTCCAGTGCTTTGAAAAGACGAAACGGGGCGATGACAAGAAAGAATTTAGGTGATGCTTGTTGAATTGATCGCGATTGAAAAGCAGTCGAAAGTACAGCTGCTCCGAGCTGTGGAAGAGAAAGGAAAGACACTACAAGACTCTGTATGTTTTCAGGAAAAATCACCGTACGCGAAGGATCGAGCACACGAACGGGAGGGCCGCGAAACCCGTGACAAACAATATCCTTTTGATACTACTTGAAGTGTTTAAGAATTCATTTTTATTGATTTAAATCATGGTTGTTTTAAAACTAACGTTCTATTTATTATTTTTCGAATTCTATTGGAAATATTTTTTCTTTAATCACTTTTCGTTTTCCTTTTTTCCGACAATTATTTTAAATAGCATTTTCTAGAATATTTTCATCAATAATTCTTAATTTTACCCGTCTGTTACCTACTGTAATCAATATTTTTAAGGAAATAATTTCTCAAAAATCATGAATTTTCCTTAATGAATAATTACTAGAAGAAGTTCTGATCCCAAACGAAGATGATGCAGAACAGCAGAAGGAATTTGACTTACATTTTATATTAAATGTTGTATGTAATTAATTTAGAAACACAACACGTAATAAAGGTAAAAATAGTGATCAATTTGTATATTACGTTTACGCCCAATTTTTTAAAATAAAATATATTCAACAATTTTCTGCTACAATTTTCATTTTATTTCTGTTTCATACAATCTTCTTACATATTTAGATCAGAAATATATTCACAATTATTTATTTAATAAAAATACTGCACAACTACTGTGAGGAATCCTTAAACATAGAATTCTTAAAATAAAAATAATCACTATCAGCCTTCATTGATTCTTCGGTTAATCGTAATAAACGTGTTCTAGCATCATGTATTATATCATCTAGTGAACTGTTTTCACTTAGTGTGGTATGAGCATGAGTATTTACAACTTTAATTATTGGAGTAGGTACTCCTGAACAATGGACATTTTTCAGTTCTGTTTCTTCTAATTTTCGGGTCAAAGATATAACTTTGGATGTCAGGTGATCTATTCTTGATTGCTGCGCATGAACGAGTCCATTCAGATCTTGTTTTTCTTGTTTCAAAAGGTTTCTTTCATTTTGTACTGATATAAAACTTTCAAAGTCAGTTTGCACTTCAACATTTCTCACATTTAAATTACAACTCCTTTCAGCTTGAGGAATGTCTCTTTTAACTTTTGTAAGTTCATCTTGCAATTTTTTCAGATTTCCATCGAACTGTTGATAGTTTTGACGTTCCCTCTCTAATCTGAAGTTATTCAATATTCATAAGAATGATTTGATCCAAAATTTATTTAAAATGAGATTTATTACTCAAAGATCCTGCATTGAAAACAAAATAAAAAGTAGAGATAGTTACCTTTCTGCTTCTTGAGAAATTAATTTTTCTCTCCTAGTTAATTCAGTTTCTTTTTGCAAAATCCGCAAATTTTCTAATCGTTTGTCTTCGTCAAGTTGCTTTTCCTTCAGTTTATAGGAATGCATCAATTTCTAGGAAGAAAATTCAAATAGTTTAGAAAAGTCAATATTTGCTACTAATTAAGTTTTGTTTGTTTGCAAAAGTACCTGTGCTTGTTCTATTTTATGTTGAAGAGTTGATAACTGCTTTTCCATTATTATAGTTTGTTCTCTTAATTCTGTTTCTTTCTGTTTCAACTGAGCTTCGAATAAATCTTTCTGTTGGATCAATTTTTTTTTAGCAATTGCTATCTGAGTTTTCTCTTGTAGAACAGTTTTACCAGTCTCTTCAGTTTGTATCCCTTGATTCTTGACGTATTTACCTCCTGATCCTCCATCATTTACCATATGATGATTATCTTCTATTGTCTTAAAATATTGCAATATGCAGAGAAGAAGAGGTATGTTGTTTTCTGCATATTCTTTTATAATACTTTGACCTGTGATCTTCTTAGGTTCTATTCCTAATGTTTCTAATGTATGATACACATAATCATTCTGTAACTTCTGTCGAGAATTTGGAGAACTGTCATTGTCATCGGATCTTATATGCTTTTTAAAATTAACTAATAAAGGTGCTTCACTAGCTAATACTGATAATGAATAAACATAATTGTGATTCCATAGATATTCTGCTATAAGCAGATCGTAAACATATTGTTTGGCTGATTTTGGAGCATTGCTTTCAAACTTTTGAACTAAATCTTTATTTTTCAAGGCATTTATCAAATTATATCTAAGATGTGTTCGAATATTTGAAATAATTCCACACTTGTCAAACCTGCAACCAAGAATCATGAGCTATTATACATAAATCAGCAAAAAAGTAAATTATCAACAAATCCCATAAACATAACCTATACATTTCAATAAATGTAACGGTCAGATTCAATACAAGTAGAATATTCAAAACAATTAATTCTCACCATGAATAGACAGTGGTTTGATATTCATCTTCCATCACGTATTGTCTTGTAAAATAAAATAATTATATAAATTCATAAAACTAGTAGTATGTAAACACAACATAGAGACTATACATCACAAATCGTACTATACTATAATATACACCATATAGCCATGGACTATATATATATATATATATATATATATATATATATATATATATATATATATATATATATATATATATATATATATATATATATATATATATATATATATATATGATGGTGTATGGCAGCTCTGAATAGCTGCCAAGAAGTTGAATAATAAATATACCCAAAATGGGTACATCTCCTTGTGAGGATAACCCCTGGAAGAAAAAAAAAATATACCCAAATCAAAAGAGACAAACGAAAACAAAAGTTTTCAATGGATAAATTGATCTTATTTCGTTATTGAGATACTAATTTGTAAGTTTGAACATTTGATTATTTAAAACTTTTGTTAGTTTTTATTTTAATGCAATTCTATGAAGATCAAAGTATATGTATGTACCTACATAAAATTGACAGAGTAAATTTATTACCTACATATAATACAGTCACATAGTTACACATTGTCACTATTAAATCATCATGTTTTCAAGATGAATCAGAAGCTCTTTGGGATTATAATAATGCATCAAATCAAAAACTAATGCACTATACAATGTTGAACTAATAATATAATGGATATTGTGACTAATATCATTATTTCCAGGGGAATATTTATTGTTCCCAAATTACATGGCATTTGATCAGCAGTGGATTGACAAGCACATGTTTCGACTACGTGTCCTCCTACCTAAAATTGATTTGAGACTTGAATTCCTCAATTTTTTTTAGTTATTCATAAATTAATCATTATATGCTACTAAAAATTTCACCTTCTGACTGTAACATTTATTCTCAATAATATTGGCTGAATCTTCTATCATTTTTCCACAAAAATGAGAACTATTCACCACTGAAAAAATAAAATCAAAGCATCTTTAGATAAAGGAGGCATCATATTGTTCATATTTAGTTACTCGTTTCAAACCCACCAGCACCATTAAAAGACATTGTATACTTAAGGCAACTATATCCTGGTCGTAGGAGACATATGAATTTAGAAGATTCTTGAACTTCAGCCTCCCAAATGTTTTCAAAATTTGGTGGTTCCAAACCATCTATAAGATATGATCAATAATGAAATTAAAAGCACTAATCAAGTTCAATAGTCTTATAATTATAAATATCTTACAGATTGATTCGAAACAAGGGATTGTTTGATATTCCTCTGATGAACAATTGATTTTCTTATTCTCCATTGGTCCAAGCCATGATAATTGAAAACAACGAGCTCCTCCATCTTTTACTAATCTTTTATTTATGAAATCTAACCCTGTTAGTTGTTTGATGTTAAATTATAAAAACGTATAGTGATAGCTTTATTTTATAAATATTTGACAAAAAAACAGTACCTGAAACACTACAAGATGTAAGAAACAAAATAATTGTTGAACACTTCATATTTTTCATTCCATGTACAAAAATTTCTACATTCGTAAAGTGACTAACTTTTCACCTGACATCGCCTTATACTAGTTATACTTAACTGATAAGTTATCTCTACTCAGAAGATTAGGTATTGATGATTAAAATGTGGTACTATATTGAAAATTAATTTATTGATAACATTAAAATCTATTTTTTTAATCTCTTCTTTTTTTGACAACTTTCCACCTTTCGCTTGCAAAAATATAATTAAAATATGTAAAAAAAAAACTTGTTACATAAAAGTTTATAGTAGATTTCAAATGGCAGTTACTCATTCAATATGTGAAGTGTATTGAGCTCTTATAAAGAATGCATAGGATTGGATGGAAATATATTACTTTTTATAAATGATGATGTTATTTGTGACATATGTTACCTTAAGACTTCTAAAATCTATTCAAAATAGAGAGCTTAACTTTCATAAACTTTGAATATAAGTTAATATATATACATACACACATAAAATTTCTTTTTCTAAAAATATACTCTTAAAATTCATCATGTCTTGTAAGAGCTTCTCCAAAATCTGTTGCCTGTGAGCCTACAAAAATATCATATTTTTCTAAAATTTCTTCTTTTGTTAACTTCTGATCTGCATCCGAGTCAGCTTCATAGATCAGATGACGAGCTTCTGCTTCAGCATGATCAAAGTTGTCGGGAAGAATCCAGTTCTTTACCTAAAACAAATGATGAGTTTGATATTTGCAAGAAAAGCATATGATCAATTGCAAGACAAAAAATGTAAATTACTTCATCATTGTCCATGAAGCCATCTCCATCTTTATCACGATGAGATGAAAACTGTTCCTGTTCATTTTTTACCCACTCTGGTAGTTCCTCTCCATCGTCATTTCTGTACATGTCACCTAAAATTTATTCAAATGAAAGTGAGTAATGCATTTTAATTGTTTTTCAAATTGTGTCATGTATCAACTAGTAATTATTCATTTATGCATTAATTCTCATGGATTAACATCTTTTTTTAAATTCAGATTAGTTGCTTAGTTTAGAAACGTTACAAGATTGTTTTGAATGAGAAAATTACCAATATATTCAGACAGTGAAATTTTCCCATCTCCATCCTTATCAATGTCTTCTATTGTCTCAGTTACAACTAAATCTTTCATATAATCTGACTCTTCAGGATGGAGAAAAGAAAGAAATTCTTCTCGTGACAAGGCATCATCTCCATCTTTATCAGCAACAGACCACCGTCTCCTATCTCTCTTTTGCATAGTGATATAAGAGTAGTTCTCATCCTCCTTGCTAACGTGTTCAAAATCTTTGTCATCAAGGAATCCATATATCATTTTACGGTACTCTTCCCACGGTATTTTCTCCTTATCTTCAGGATTATGAGATTTCCATTGCCTGTCCAGATCATCCCTGATGTATCGCGTTTGGGTGTATTTGATCCAGTCTTTCAGCTCCTCCTGGGTGACAAAGTTGTCCTTGTCTTTGTCTATCTTGTCAACTATCAGACCAAGTCTTCGAGTACTCTCCTCGGGGCTGAGCTGCTCAAAAGTCTTAGCTTCCTCTCCCAGGAAAGCCTCATGATCATAAGTTGGATTGTGATGCGAATTCACAAAATGCTCTTGGTCGCTCAGATCCTAAGAAATTGAAAGAAACGAAAAGAGCTGAGTTTCGGAGAGAAACAACTCGCACAGCTCTTATCTATTTTAAATTTCCAAGAATATTTATAAAAGCCCCCGTAGTCACGCGTTTGCCCCTTCAGTAATCACGTCTATTTCGAGAATCTCCAAAAGAGCCATACCAATACTGTATCGAAGAGAAAGTCTCATCCTTGCCAAGGCGCGCGACTATCGACGAATCACAATCTAAACAAATATCGCGCCCGTTGTTGCACACGACTCCGGCGATCGCGCGCAGGTTATAAAAAAGCAACAGATGAGAAGAGGGAACGATAGCTCAGGGCGAGTGGCGCATCCGAGGACCGATGCTCACCTTCTCGATGATCCGCTTGTGATCGGGCTCCTCCTTGGGGATGGCGGTGGCAAGGGCGAAAGTAGCGAGCAACAGCTGCACGACGGCGTGCTTCATCTCGACGGCGACGCGCTGGCAGAACTGAGCGCGGTGCCGAGATCCACATCATCACCGCGCGCGCCGGCACTCTTTTCTCGCGCCGCGTGCGCCCGACCCCCCCACGACTCGTGTATATTCACGCATACACTCGCATGCATATACATATATGTGCAAATACACTCGGCCACAGCTTTCTTTCTAGAAGCTCTTTACGAGAAAAAGCGTATTGTCGAGTAGTCGAGCTTGAAATATATATACATTAGCTTTGAGAAGTTCTCAGTAAAAACTATTTCATTCCCTTCGAAATGTCATTTGAAATCATATTCGTGGGATCGACAGAAGTATAAAAGAATGGATCGAGAACTCTTGAGTTATGCGTGAGAATATATATCATTTACGAATTCATAATACGGGAAGAAATACTTGTGGAGCTTTCGTCAAACACGTGAAAGCAATATTTGTTAGCGGCAGTTAAGCAGGGGCAGACATAGGGCGTGACTATATTCCATATTTGGATCTTTTCCGGTAACAGCTGCACTATATATACATACAAGAGCGAACATTGCGCGCCGCCGATCTTCCCCCGAACGTTCTGCGGCTCTCTTACGCCTACACTCAATTGCTCCTCTTCTCTGATATACTGTAGTGCAGTGTATACGTAGATCGTTCTAGAGATGAATGGATTATGTCGCAAGTCGCATATTCTTGTTACGTTTGCTGTTGATGTAATTGCTTTCCGTATCAAATTTGTTTTACAACAATTAACGAGAATTCCGGTAACATAAAGAGAAACTCATCATAATCGACTGTGTGTGGAAATCGATTAGATAGACTCGTTCTATTTCGCTTCATAGTTCACAGTATATAATATTTATTGTTTCATTCGTTGCCATCTTTATTGAAATAATCAATATAATTATATAAAGTGAGCGATATTGGCGGCTGAGTTTCGGAGTTGCGGATTAATAAAAAAGTTTCCGGATTTTTGTTATCTTATTATCATTTTCGTGTGAAACTAATTTGAAAAAAAACGAGAAAAACGAAATTTTCCAAATATTTTATTTTTAAATTTGTTTTGAGAAAAAATGTACCGTATAAATTTGTGATCTCAAGTTAGTAAAATTGGTATTGAATGATATGTATGTGTATAGATATTGTTTAGCGAGGTGTGAACAATTCACTTAATTCAATAGAAAAATAAATCAACTGGATAGAAATAATTGTGTAAGAGTGAATAATAAATTAGACTTACAATTGAATGATAAATCTAATACTTTTCAAGACAGTGCACTGTCATTTTTTTATTCACAAAAACATTTTCTCGAGTTAAACATTCAGGTTTTCAATCATTCGTAACATTTGACATCCAGACTTGCTTAGAATTTACATTTTATATAGATAATACTATGTATATATATATATGTGTATATATATATATATATATATATATATATATATATATATATATATATATATATATATATATATATATAACGTGAAGCTGTGTTTCTAGATTTATCAAGCTCCATTCTTACTTGATAAACGCGGAATTCCACAATATATGCATCTTTCGTTCTTTATCATACATATGTATACATGTATATTTACAAAAGTAATACGGTTTATATTCAAAGTTTGATTCTTGACGTTTGTGCTATGCATATATACTATACATCGTTAATACATAAGTACTTTCTCGTGTATGCAGTCAAAATGTTGTGCAGATTTCGCGATATTCCGTCATTAATATTCAAGGCTTACATATTATGTAAAGATATATAATTAATGTATAAGGCATTGTTTATCTCTTGTGTACAAAAAAACCCAACATATATCATATGTTAATCATGAACAACAAAAATTCGATTCGCAAAATGTACAATCGTATTTTATGTTGAATTGATGGGTACTTTCTTCAATCATTTCTCGTCTAGCCCATAGCTAAGCTTACGTAAATCTGCTAAAGTTAGTCAAACGTCAAGAGAACTATAACAAAATGCTGTTACCCTTATCGTTTCATCTTACATTGTCTAGGAATAAAACTTTGTAAACAAAATAATTCTCAGAGTCCTCATCATTCTGAATCAATCATTCGTCAACAAAGTATACGTACAAAATATTATATTATGACGTTTCAACGATCTTATAAGATCAAAAATTAAATATTAGCAGAAACATACATCACATACCAGTATTTTATATTAGATTTAAAATTCTAATTTATAATTCTATTACGTGTCATTCTCTATAGTTCTTTGTTCTAAGTATTTACTGTACGTATACCATAATCTAAGAACTCATGCACGCAATGAAAAATATATGTATATATATCGTGCACGCGTTCAGTTCTATAGAGAACAATAAAACGGAAATAGTAGAAAAAGGAAATGAAATTCGAGATAGTAAAATTTCAACAGCGCGTAAATTATTCGACGCAACTTTAAGATCTTAAAAAAATAGTTCAAATGAGGATAGTTCAAATCTTATCGGATCCCCATACCTCTTCTTTCTATCTATCGTTTGACAACGACCCTTTATTTTCGTAAGTCATGTTGCATGGCATTTCCTGCCTTTTGGTTGAAAATATACTTCTACAATTTTATTTTATTTTACAGAATGAATTATGTGTTGCACTAATTATCAATTCTTGTCAGTAACTTTGAAATGATTTTACGAATCTTCTTACATCATAGTTCACAAGATAGATTCAATATTGTTGATAGACATGATTGAGTTTTGAGCATTTCCGTAGTTGTTTTTCAACAACTATACAGCTGTTGGCAGTGTAATTTCAAATGAAGATTAAGAAACGAACGTTACGTCAATAATTATACTGAATTCAATGTTGAAAGAGATAATCACCATGTCTGCTCTGAAATTGGTAGAATGAAAAAGTAACAAATTTAGATATTTCCCTTATAAATTTGTTTATAAAATAATCAACAATTTTGATTCCCAAATTCAGGCACTTTCAATAAATCCTTTCAATTTCCATGTTATACCATTTTACACGAAGCAATAACTTCATTTTCAAAACTGTTTTCAATTAATTGACAACAGTTTTTTTTTCCTGATAAAGTATAGAATTCAATTAAAAATCTTAAAACAATGATTATTTTAAAAACTGATTTCTCGCACAACTGTTTAAGTATGTGTTTATTGAAAATGCTTTTCACTTAAATTACGTATCATAAGATATGAATTCTAGTTTTAAAATATATATTATTAATAAAACTTCAATGTAATCCAAAAAGCCTCTCCCAACAAGCATTGAAAATACGAAAGATAAGTAATAATCATTCACGGGTTGTTTGTAACAACGGGAAGAGTTAAAAGCGGAGCAATGCGTTACTCTCGCAGCGAATATGCACGGGTGTGTACATACATCGTCCTATTTTCACAAACGATACAATATACATGTATATTTTTTAAATCGTTTTGCAAACAACAAATGAAACTTCTCCCCATGACTCAATCCACGATGTATTGTAAATTTAATAGTATAAGTGCATTTAATTATGTCCTAATGGTTTACTTTCCGTGTGTAAATAGTTGAACCTTAAAGATAATAGATGGATTGTAAATCTTCCACCCAGAGCGACGGGGATCGTTTGTAGAAATGTATGTATACCGAGAATGATCGAGAGTAAAAATCCATGGTCGTCATAAATACATTCCACCCAAGTTCGCTCTACCCTTGGGATTCATTGAGGGGGTGGGCGTGACGGAGTGCTGCCGCGGCAGATGTTGGCTCCGACAGATAGACTCGAGAGAGAGGATCGAAAAGTAAACTGGCCCGTGTTGGGAGGACGAAAGCACCGCGCAATCTGTGTATATGTATACTAAGTAAACAGTCGGCCGACGAGGACAGAGCCATGCACTCAAGCGCCAGAACAGACGCGCACACAGTCATATTACACGCGCGCGGGTATAGAAAAAGACGCTGTACTCTAACACGAGCTGCGTATCACAGCGAGTTATGGCGAATGAACGTTTATGTGGTAGACGGAGAGGGTGCGGCGCTGGTGGAGCTCGATCCCGTCGAGGTCGTCCTCGAATTGGCCAGGCTCGCCGCGGGCCGGCTGCAACACGAGGCTGGGGCCGTGCTACAACTTGTCGAGCTGCTGCTGCTGCTCGGCCTGCTCGGCGATGAGCTTCTGCTTGGCGGCGAGCTGGGACCTCCTGATGAAGGGCACGAAGCCCCAGAGGGCCGAGCCGGCGACGAGGATGATGCCGAGGGCGGTGAATATCGGGCCCCAGTCGCCCAGGACGCCCTGCAGCTTGCCGCATATCGGCGGCCCTACCAGCTGCAGCACCCCGTTCACGAACAGCGATATGCCGTAGGAGGAGGTGAGCTTGTCGACGCCGAGCATGTCGGCCATCACGACGGCCGTCACCCCGACGTACACGCCCGAGGCGATGCCGAATATGCTACAGAAGAATGCGACGCTGCCGAAGCTCGAGGCGACCGGCAGGATGGCCAGCGACACGCCCGAGATGAACAGGCCCGAGACGAAGTACCAGTGCTTCGGCATCAGCTTCGTGTCCGACAGAGCCGCTCCCCCGATCCTGCCTGCAATTAAAACGCCCTTATTATACTCTCAGCTCGTTTGTATCTATCTCCGTCCGTCCCTTCGCAAATCCATGCTTACAATTTGAGATACGCGCGGCAGTTGTGTGCATGGAAAATCTTGAGAGTATCACGTTAGAAGCAATTTAAAGAAAACTGCCCCGAAGAAATTATTACGAAGGGCTATATTCACTATACAGAATCATCATTGGGAATTTCCCATTTATTTTTAGCCCGACTCTGGAGCGAGCGGCCTCTCGTACCTAAGCACTGCTCTGTTAAATCCTTGCAGTGAAAAATCACTGTGAGAAGGCGGACGACAAATTGCACCGGATTGCAGTGAATTTCTCATGTAACAAGAGTGAATTTTCACTTTAATTCCATGAGTTTTGATAGCAACACATTTTTACATAAAATTCACAGAAAGTACATAGATTAGAAATTCACTTCATGTACATCATACTTACTGCTAATCGTGATGTAAAAATGTGAATTTTATGTGAAAATGTTTTCCATAAAAACTCATGGAACTAAAGTGAAAATTCACTGAAATTCTAGAAAATTTGTCATGTACCTTGTTACAGTGATTGTAAGGATTTAAGAGAGCGCGTCCGAGGGGCCACTCGAGAATTACCCACCATAAGAACAAAAAATATCTAAAGAATCGGAGCAAATCACCGTAGTGATTGTAGAGTCCTCCTCGAATGATTCAACGAGACACCTGACAAATATATCCCGGGGAACGATATAGTGACATATGCGTGCGCTCACCCATGAGATCGAAGAGGGAGATGATGGAGAGGAGGAGGGAGGCCTGCTTGTCGGTGAAGTGTAGCTGCTGGTCGGCGTAGAGGGTGAGCACGATGACGAAGTTGGTGTAGCTTATGGCGTTGGTCGAGTTGCTTATGAGTATGACGAGGTACATGGGGTCGTTGAGGAGGCTGACGTCGAAGAACTTGTTGACGGCGGTCTGGCTGGAGGCCGCGGCGGCGCTCTTGGGCGCCTGCTTCTCCGGGCTCTTCCTGAACGTCGACGAGATGGCGTTGAGGGTGAGGGTCGAGGCGTACTCGGGGTGGAGGGCGGTGAGCGTGCTGCCGTGGAACGGCGTGCTGATGTAGTTGAAGGACGAGGTGGAGGGCGAGAGGGGCGGGGGCCTGGGCCTCCTTGAGCCCCTTGGGCCCTCCGGCACCGCGTGCAGCGCCGGCGTGCTGTGCATCTGGCCGGCGATCTCGCGCTGGCCCACCGGCATGCTGATCTTGCGGGTGCGCGCCTGCTGCAGCGAGGCCGGCTTCTGGTAGTTCTCCAGGGCGACGCTCGACGCGCTCTTCGGCACGGCCGTCCTCGCCTCGCTCGGCGACTCCGACCACGGCTTGCTGCTGTCCTCCGGCGCCTGCAGCAGGCCCGCGTCCGCCTCCTCCAGCGGCTCCAGCGCCTCCTCCTCGTCGCGCTGCGTCGCCGCTGCCGACTTGGCCGGGATCAGGTGCTTCTCCACCGGCTCGTACAGCAGGGCGCACGCCCACACGTTCAGCGTCAGCGCGCCCATTATCAGGATCGTCACGCTGCCAACACACACACACACCATCGGTTCATTGCCCAAGTTCAAGTCTCCCCAAAGCGACGGGAGCTGTCTTACCTCACGGTGTTGCTCTCCAGCATCAGCGTCAACACAGGCGGCAGAATGATCGAGCCCAGGGAACTGCCCGAGATGCAGAAGCCGTTCGCCAATCCTCTCAGCCTCACGAAGTACGACGTAACGATGTAGACCGTCGGCGGGAAGGCCAGACCTGCCCCGATACCCACCAGTACTCCGTAACTGCGATGACGAATTTCAAAATTATAATGTGGCTATACCAGAAATTTGCATTTCCTTTTACTTCATGATTCAATCGAAAATTCGAAATGATATCGAGGTGGTGATGTCTATGTAACGTTGACAGTGGTAGAATATCGAAGCGACGTCGTATCTTTTCAAAATATGAATTTGAACAGAAATAACCAAAATGCGCGGTCTTATTATTTTTCTACATTCTGTGTGAAGCACCTACAAAAAAGGCAGTTGGAAACAATGCAAATTGCCTACTCTTCGAAAATACTCACGTTATGTAAAGGTGTTCTATCGTGGTGGCAAAGTAACTCAGCATCATCCCCGCAGCGGCAAAAGTACCGCCAATCAGGGTGACTGTTCTGTACGAGTACCTCACGGAGAGAACGCTCGATAACGGACCTGGAAACAATCGATATATATGTGTCAGTTCCAATACATATCCGCGCGGTATGGAAAGGAAAAATTTACACCAGCGCTACCAAAACAGAACACGTTGTTTGTTAAATTAATTTTCGTCATTTGTCTCGCGATAAACACAATTTATCTTGCGTATTGATTCGTGAACGCGAGAGAGCATTTAAAAAATTCGACGATCCTTACCCAAGGAGCTGTACAGGAAATAACACAGCGCTGGAATCCAGGAACCCTTGGAGGCGTCGGCCTTGAAGGTGACGAGGAAGGCCTTGTAGAAAACACCGAAAGACTTGATGCCGCCCGGGATGAGGACGTTCACCATGACCGCCGCCACCAGGACGAACCACCCCCAGCCTCCGTCTGGCGGCACCATCTCACCCGCCGGTTTCTTAGCTTCTGCAAACAGAACAAAATTTGCCGTCAACACTCGTACGAAGAGCAAACAAATAGCGTACGTCTATTTATACATAATTTTATTGTTTTACAAATGGAGCGGTATACGTGATGTGGTGGGGGTGCTATAGGGGAGACACCGAGGCAAACGTGCATTTCGCTTTTACTCTGCTAGGTAATAACTTTTATCTGGCGCCAGTATGCGGCAAGATTCAATTTGTCACTATAGGCGAACATTTGTCAACAGAGCGATAAACACATCTGTAGTGCTGTTCAAGACGAAACTTTTGATACCTGGCAGATCTCGGTAGGTAACTTTTAAAACCTACGTTCGAACGATCAAGCCATAGTGGGGCAAAAAACCCGCTTTTGTTGGGGCACTTCTTACCTAATGGTGGACGGTCCCTTAAAGTTTATTCAGGTTGCAAACTGACAATGTCGATCAGTTATAATGAATAAAGATTTGATAGTAAATCGATTCGTCGTCAATTTTCCCGTTTAAAATTTACGACGTCGAAGTGCCTCGGTGCTAGAGCAGTTTTGCTCCGTACCCACAGCTAATGGATCGGAAACAATTTTTTTTCAATTGATAATAATTGATAATAATTCGATATTTAGTTGAATAATATCTTAAGGATCACTTTTAACCCGTAATTCGATTTGATTATTTGAATATCGGAGGAGATATCTGCCTCCGAAAAAATGTGGACACTCTTGCCCCGCGGTCTAATTCAACCTCATCGTTATTTCAATTTCGCTCGATCTGGGCTCCTGAATGATATATAAGTAGCTTCTCTATTCGAATTCACCAATGACGAGCAACGAATCCGCTGTAAATAGATGTCTCTCGTCCACGTGCAGTTTTTCAAGCAATCAATAATTTTTCCAAAGAACTTTCCACTTCCTATATAATATATTCGCGGCCACGCTGATTTTGACAAAATCATAAATAACCCAGAAACGAGGACCCGTACGTATAGCAAACCTGCCGCTTCGACCTCATCTCTCTCTCCCCGAAGCCATAATAAACAATTGCGACGGCAATTACGCGGCCCCTCGTAGTCGCGAATTGATTCGCGCGATGATAACTCTTCATTGTATACGTATAGCAATGGGTTCCCAGCCAAGACGTCACTCGCAGAGGTCGAGTACATAACGACTCCGAGAGAAAAAACATCGGGCGAGAATTAGTTTGAGGAGACGCCGCGCGCGTACGGCTTAGAGGGACACGCGCGCGTGTAAAAGAGCGTATGTGCGCGCGCGGCGTCTATTGATACACTCGCGCGTTATGATTCAGCTGTGCTCCAGCTATTTCTGGTGATGGACCGCCAACACAAAGAAATATATATGTCGGGCGCTGTATACGTGCCGCCGCCGCGTGCGTCTCTCTGGATTTTCATCGGAACTTTTTTCCTCGCGCGGGTCGGGAAAAATCAGATGTGATTATAACGATTAGCACACTCGCCTCGAAATTCCCGTGTCGTCCGCGCGCGCGAATTCGTTATCTCTCAACTCGAGCGTATATGTACACTTTTGTCTCGCACCACCAGGACAGCATTTCGAGTGTCAAACAACGAATTAGCAAGGACACGTTGATGCGCTTTAGATTGAGAGCCGAGCTCGAGAGACGGAAGTGTATTGTAACAGTGTGTCATCGAGATACCAGTGACTAACCGAGCGTGCGGTGCATTCAATGCGCGTCGTGGGAGCTTGCGTATATACATATATATACATACATGTGCACTTGAGTATGAGCGTGCATACAAATATTGCCGGGCCAATTCAGGTTACATTTGCGGCGCACTTGAATGCACACATTGCGTCTCCGCGCGTGTATACAACAACTTCTTTTGATGATTAATTAACGGTGCACTTGTCGCGAGTGGATCGCGCGCGCATCTTCGCTCGTAATATATATTTCAACGGATCGCGTGTGCGCGAACCGCACAAAGGATGCCCCGCAGACAGTTCAATCCCACGACTACAATACACATTTGTGATAATTTTCTGAATTCAGTCAGTGAGAATCGATGTTCGCGCACACTCACAAAAGTATCTTATTGTTCCCAGAGGAATTAGGCCTCGTACAGCTAATTCCGCTACTTCGAAACATAATATATATTGTTGATTGTAGAAGAATAGTCTTCTCTCAAGAAGATTCTGCTCGGAAGTAGCAGAATAATTCTGACTGAGGCCTAATTCCTCTGTGAGCGAGATGATACATTGTGCGAGTGTATATAGAAGAAGGATCCTGTCAAATTACGCAAAAGTATTAGAATGACAGATTTCGTGGTTTTTTGAACACTCCATCGGCTGCTTCCACGGGTGAGCCATGTACAGCTCGCCTAAAGTAAAATCAATCAAAACAACTGGAGTATTTGTAAATTCGACGGCGGATAATCGCGTGAAAGAGAACACGGCATGGCATTTTGAACGAACGTGTACACACAATTTATTCGGCACTACAAATACATAAAGTGGGGGACACGGGTCACATGTAGACGTCCTCGGAGTTGATGGTGAAGTCGCCCTTGCAGACGGTGAGCATGGCAGAGCCGGCGGCCACGAGGGCGAAGCCGGTGTAGACGATGCTCTGGGCCGCCAGCCACAGGCACTCGAGCATCTCGTCGTAGATGAACCAGGCGACGTAAGCGACCCCGACCGCCATGGCCGCGTAGCCGAGCACCTGCAGCAGCTTCTTCGACGCCTTGAACAGGCAGTGGGTGGGCCGTTTGCCGGCCCGGCCCGCACGCACCGCCGCGTAACCTCCGATCCGTTCCCTCTGCGAAGACTCGAGAGCCGCGCAAGAGGCGCAAAGCTGCGGCTTCCGCGGGATGTTCGCACCTGTGCAACCGCGGGTTCGACAATTTTACCCGTTATTCGTATCAACCCGATGCAGTGATCTTGACTTACTCATGGGATGAGAATATAAGTTACTTTGAGATTTTTTATATAGAAATCATGATTCAGTCGAACATTGAACTTATTTTTTAGTAATCTTGATAACCTTTGATATGTCAGCAGTCAATTTTGAAAAGAATTATCTCACTGACAAATGGAACTAGAAACCAAATCTATGCAGCCTCGGTTGATAAATTATAGATACCTTATTGAGAATGAATGAGCATCCAACATTCTTGACAAAACATTATACAATCCAAAAAATTTAAAAAAAAAAATATCTGTGTCATATCTAAGAAAATGTATCTTGTCGTGCCAAACAAAATAACCGTTTGAACGCAAAAAATAATATCACAAAATACGTTAACTCTTTGCTCAGAAATAAGCCTAGTATATCACTACAATACTAACTCATATTCCACGCGAATCATCAGCTGTTTATCATCGCCACATCACTGGCCATCCTCGAGCACCAAAAAAAACGACGGATTTTCAGTCTTTTCGAGGGCCGGAAGTCTCAGAGTTTCATCTTTTACAGAGCTGAAAAGGGTCACGGGTAAGTTCGCTAGGCCAAGAGAAAAATACAAAGTCTTTCGCACGCTTTTCGAGGTTATTAACCTACTTCATTACCGGAGGCCTTCAGTTGCTGTTTTTACGGCTTCTTTTAATCTTTGTTTATCCTCCCATTTCAAGTTTATTTGTCTTGCAGTTTGGCTTTGAAAATTTTATCAATTTTTAAAGTTTATACTTTGGAAGCTTGGACACGGCAAAATTAGCTGAAAATTTTGGTGCGGGTTGGTAACATGCTTGGTGATTCGATTTGACATGAACTTGCTTACGGCTATCACTCGGAACTCCGAAATCCATATATGATGTTATCTGATTGGGGATCCGGGATTTCTATCATACGTCATACGGTATGATAAAATTTAGCGTGTATCAAGCTCGCAATAAACTGCTTTATTATACGTACACTACGTATTTTTTTTATGGAAAAAATTCCTCGTTTGAATTTGTGAAGGCGAATTTCATGTTCCCAGGAGGTTCTTAAAATTCAAATAAATGAAAATATCCGGATGTTTACTCCGCATTCATGATCCACTTTCTGGGCAAATATTATTTTAATTTTCATTCTAAAAATACACATACACACTGTATCAATCCTTCACCTTGTTTTCCACAGTCATTTGGGTTTTGTAATAATGTATTGTACATTGTATATTTTTTCAATATTTAATTTTGAAGGGGAAATAAAATGAGCTGATTAAACTGATATAAGTCGCTGTTCTCTAGACAAAATTACAACGAATGTATTTAATAACATTTATTAATGTCAACTAGAAGTCATAATATGAACATATCCAGTTTCAACAGTCACTCGAAGCTTTTATTTATTGTTTACAGAGATAATGAAAAGATAACATAGGCATATTGGATTCCTACGGTATATATTCTGAACATTTCGGAAAAGAGCTTGGTTTCCTTGCATTCTTCGTGAAAATTAAACACATTATGTAGGGGTTTGTTTTAAGAGTCACGCGCAAGCTCGACGTGACCTTTAGACGGAAACAATGAAACTTCGAGCTACAGCTAGTAGTCGCAGACTTCCTTAGTAGTAATAATCTAACTGCAAAAATTATGAACATTATACCTCGAGCTACCAGCTGTTTACTAAACTTCATTGCTGCCTATACACTCTCACGCCTTCGAGATCGAAGAAATTTTCCTTCGAATAAATTCCCCTTTGAACTGTTAAATTCAACAGAAATAATAAGGCACGCGATAAACTTTTCATTCCATGTCATCCTTGCAACATTTACGATTTATTAAAATCACAGTGTATATCCACACGCGGCGTCTGTCAAAATGTGCTCGGCGTAAGGATGGGTTCAATATTTCTGACGAATCCGGCATTTAAAGAAAAAACCTTCACGCACCATTTTTCAGCAAGCTTTAGCTCCGTGTATTTTACAATCCCAAGCGCTTTTATGAGTCAGGTGCAAGAGTGACTTTCTTATCAATACAAAAACACTTCTGGAGAGTTTTCAATAGATCGCACTCCCGCAGTGGAAAAGCTTATCCGAGAGAATTGTAAATATTGCTTTCCACAATTGATTTCGCAACGATTTCTCGGGTACCGCATCGATAATCCTTGGATGTTACATTTGCGTCTCGCGAAATCATCACACCCATTATCCAAATTGTAGAACAAAGCCAATAACAATCACGAGGTGTTATGAGAAAATGATTCAGCTCGATCAGCGAATGTTCCAATGCACATTACGCACCTCAACACGCGGAAAAGTTTTAATCAGTGGCTGAGTACTAACTGAGAGGTGTGCGCAAGAATACGTATAGCGGAAGTCACGGCAATCGCGGTGTTGTGCCATTTCGAAAGGCGAATAATTAGGCCACGCGGATCATTAGGATCGTCGAGGTGCAACGAGCTTTTTTCGAATGTTGACAGACTTTGAGAAAAAAAAAGCTCGGATAGAAATCGTATACGACGGTCTAAAACGTTGCCAGACTAAATTTAGTCCTATTCTTGAAATTTGGATTTTGCAGTTATTGTTTTTTTTCTTTTAATTCAATTTTTAACAGCCTTTAAACTATCTGCATTCGAATCATTCAATAAGAAAACCCAGTGTTTTCAAATAATTCTTTTTTGATTTTTCATGATGCAATTTTTTTCAAAAGTATCTACCGTCAATTACTTTGTTGATTATCTCCATATTAATTGAGAATGTAAGAAAATTAAAGACACTTATAATGTTTTTTTTTTTAATTTTAACGCAGGGTTATTTCGTCAATTTTTCGCTACTCATAGTTACCCTGATTCATTAAATAATTTCATGCAATGAAAACTACCTGAATCCCAAGAATTCCCTAATGTGCATCGTATCGGAAACCTATACATAGACAACTTATTCGCATCTGCTCCATTCGAATGCCGCAATGACGGTTAGCGTCTAGTCGGCATTCAACGATCAGTTAGTGAGGCAGCTATTACAGTACGCATTCGTTGTTAAATGGGGCAAGTTGTTTGTGACACAAATGATTGACCCGTTTTACAGTGGATCTGGTGTAATTGGAAAAGGAGTTTAGGTTTTCTTCGCAGCTGGCAACGCGCATCCATTAATTTACTTTGCCCGGCGTTTTCCATTAAGTTAATTGTCTTGTGGCTTCTCTCGTATGCTCGCGTCGCGTCAATTCCCTTGAGATGCCGAACGAGAAATCCTCAAGAACGTTTCTGTTTCTACTTGTCGGCACTAAAGATTGATGCTCGAGTACCCCTCGCACATGATCATACCAGACCTATAAATTTCACTTTACAAAGGAATTTCTAAACGAATACTATCCGACCAGGGACTGGACTCTTTAACAGACGATCGTTTTCTCAGAGATGACTGTACTTTTATCATCGAGCAAAGCAATCTCGAGTACAATCTACACGAAGAATCATTCAAAAATGTCATTCCCCTTGGGCAAACCACTTTGTCATCAAAATAGCAAGGCAGTCGAGCGATCACCTACAAATTTCCGGCTGATAACAGGCAAACGTACACCGGCAAACCGGGGCGACTTCTAATCAACGGCCAACCACCTCGAAATCTCATATAGTCGTCACACCCTCATCATCACACGTGTAACTCGATCTATAAAAAGCCTCGGCAAATCAAGATGAAAATACTTTGGTCCATGGGACTTTCCGTTGGAGCTCGTCGACTGCAAGAAGAATCGATAGCTGGCTTCGACTGATGGCCAATTTGTTTTTCTCGAGTCACCATGAGGTCGGACCTGTTACAGCTATAGGTTCAGACTCGTTTACGTAAGCAGCAGTTTATAGTACCTATACAGGAAGCATCTATTTTTCGCTTAACTTTACTCATTAGTTTGCAGACAGACGTACCGATACTTGTCAGCTCTCGTGTGATCCGTTCTGTGACGTAGGTTTCTTCCCGCAAGTAAAACTTTATTACATATATCTCTTATTTTCAACAATAAGCTGTTTGCCAAGAGATACAACTTGTTTTTGATTAGAAATGTAAAAACTCATCAAATATGTAGTTTTTTAGAAACCTGTTCGGTATGCTCATTATTTTTTCACATAACTTATCTTGAGACCTCGAAACGAGAATATTTAGTTATATATAATCCAGCATCTCGATTAAAGTACGAAACGAAACATTAGACACGTATCTGAACTTTAAATTTCCAATTACTGTTGTCGATAGTCAATCTATCGAGAACCTCTGGAAACAGGCGTTTTTTGACCTCTGACGAAAAGGCAAACGAACAAGCCAGCCGATGGAAATTCATAGAGTATTCTTCAAACACGTGCAGCGAATTATGTAACACACGTGTGTCGGTCGAGGCGCTATATCCATAAATATTAGTCACTTGGCAGTCTAGTGCGTCTTCACCGGCGTGATTTGTTTGCTCCCCACCACAGTATCACTCGTTTTTCCTGTAACTCGAAGACTTTCTCCAATCGCGAGCTATTTGCATAGAATCGGTATGTCTCAGCTGAACGATCGCGCGGAAGCTGAAAGTGAAATTCACGTCGAGAGAAGGAAGACATTTGTGGGGAAGAGCGAGTCAGTTCATAAATACTGTCGTACCCCGAATTGTATATGCGTATTGCGATTTTCTGGCTTGAAAATTTATTTCGTGCATTGAGGGATTTTTCTTCACGTAGATTCTTGTTATCGAACCATCATTTGAAACCGGTATTTTTTTAAACTGGTTTTTCAAACGATCGGTAGTTATTGATTCAATTTTCATACTCGGTTGCAGAGAAAACGACATGTTGCACACGAATCGACTTGATAAATTTGGATTTACACAAGAGTGTTTCTTGTCCAATCAATACAATACACTCGAACTGCTTTTTTTTATTATCTAGTTCAATCTCATTCCACAGATCGGTCAATACTCAATCGATATCCTCGAATCCAGGGTCTCTCCAAGACCCTGAACTTTTTTCCTCGTCAGCGAGAATAGCGAAAACCCAATTTGGATTTACGTAAACAAAGGAGAAACGAGCATTCAATTAAAACTCGTGCCACCAATGGAAAGGTCAGGATCAGCTGATGGCAACACACGTGCGGCACGAGCTCGAAAGAAAAAAGAGGAAAGAAAAAGAGAGAGAGAGAGAGTTGCGGCACGCACGAGGCACTCCAATCCGCACGTGCATGAAAGCAGTTTGATCGTTTACTTATGCACATATGAAAGCCCGAAGTTCGAAGAAACGTCGAGTGAAACTGATTTGATATAGATCAAGTGACAAAATGTTGAGGCTAACGCAGTTTACCTATGTATTTATGTAGTATTTTCCTTTTGCTTAAGCAACGTTGTTTTCATTTATAGTATGCTTTATCTTTGGTACAATAAAACGCTGTGTTTTCATGATAGCATAATTAGTGTCAGCAGAAAATTAAAAATGATCGTGTTATATCAACAACGAGCTTTTATCATAAACATATTAACGATAACAGAATTTTGTGAAAAAAAAATGTATTCATTCCACTCTAATGATCTAAAGAACTCTATTTCAAATAGCTGCATATATTCGAAATGGTTGAAGCTTTATTGAACCATTCATTATAGGTACAATAGACTTGGTTTCAATTATTTCATTCACAATCACGATAGTCTGAAAATGTATTGAAAATAAGCAGAACCTAAAATGAACTGAAATAATTTTCCAATAATTTCCATGTTTTCGAATTAACTTTCATCCCTTTTTTATAATAATTCCAAAGTTTTATATCTGTATTTTCCAATCCAAAAGCTGAAGAGGCTTTATGTCATCGAGCTATTCACGAAAAAAAAGAGTATTTCAAAAGATTAATAATTCTCGTTTGGCAATGAATCTTTGAGTTGAACGAGCTGAAAAGTACTTCATTTATAATAGGCGTGCACATAAATTCAGTTGACTCGTGAATTTCGTTTGGCACGGACGATGGGAGGATCGAAACAATATCTTGTGTATAGATACTGCACGCGTTGACTAACGAGGAGATTCTCTTGGTCGCGTCCTCTGACTCATTCGTTCGCACATTCGCACTCTCTATCGTTCGTGGTTTTTTTCCAATGGAAATTTTGCTAACGCAGTGCTTAGGAGAGGAGCAACGGGGCGATAGAAAATTGAATACTCCTCAGTGTGAATCGATGATTCCGTGAAATCTCAAATTCTTGATGTTTTGCTTAGGTGGACACACACACACACACACACACACACACACACACACACACACACACACACACACACACACACACACACACACACACACACACACACACACAAGAAGGTAAAGTTACGTAAAGAGCATAATATTTTCACACGGGATAAAAACGAAAATGTTTTATGTACACGAATTCTGTTCGAAAACTGTCTTACGGATTCTCTAACCAATATATTTGTGGTTATTTCTATTTCATTTTTTACCACGTCAATTATAACGAAATTTTCCTAAACAATAACAAAGCTAATTAGTTGAAATAGCTTCTTTACAAGGAACGATAGTTCCTCTCGTATAATTTATAAAATTCTTCCCTCAGAATTTTTTAACACACCGTGTTGAAATAGTGCGCAATTCGAAGAATTAAACCGTACATTATATGAAAACTGTAACTGATAGACAGCAAAAGTAACAGTTATTAGATAATGGGAAACTTTTCGAAGGATTAAAATTAAACTTATAACATCAGTTTCATTTTATTTATTGAGTATGTATTTAACTCAGCCTCGTTTATATACATATATTGTATACAAGAATATTCATACATCAGTAAAGAGAAATCGGTAATTGCAGTATATCACCTGAATACGCCAGACGGATGACGAAATATCATAAGACTATTTCATGAGCGCATTTCAGTTTCAAGAGCAAAGGAGTAAAAACAGGAATCATTGACTGCTCGCATACCTGAATCTAATGAGTACTTTCGAAGTATACGGTGAAACGTGAGGAAGCTATATGTATTCGCGAGATGACAGACGTATGAATAATCGCCATGTAGTACACACAACATATGGCACCGATTAATATCAGAGTTTATCAACTATTGAACCCATTCACCGTATAGGTCATATTTACAGAGAAAAATTTATAATATTTCGTTGCACAAATACACAAATTCACGAATCAAGTTTGTAGTACCATGACACTGCAAATGTAATTTAAACATAGTATGGACACGTCTCACAAACAAACGATTTGTAGCGAGTCTTCATCTGTCATTAGCAATGAAGATAAATATAAATGATATTATTTATAATATTTCTGTAGAATATTAACAAACAACAAAATAAGTTAAAATACTTCCAAGTGCCAGTGGAATTTTTAGAACAGGTTTTCACATTTTCATCTCTAATCTTTCTCACCACGACGCCAGAGCAAGAATTTATCTACGTAGAAACTTAGAAAGGGTCGGTATTGTCGGCTTGGAACTTTTCCGACCCACCATCGGGAACCTCCTCCTAATAGTCCTATCTCTCTCTCTTTATCTGTTTGTCAGCTGTCGGTTCAGCCGATGAGTCACCGGCGCCCATCTGGGGGTATCTACCTCTCGCTATACACATACCGCCAACGTAAAGGGCGTTTTTGTATGCATTGTCCAAAAAGTGAAGTCCTTCGGCTCATGGGAGCTAAGTCAAAGGGGCAATCGATGAGTAGAATTCTCTTCAAATAAATAGAAAGAAATGTTTCTATTCATTTGATTGAATGTTTAAGCATTTGAAGTAATTTACTTTAATTGTACTCATAACCAATCAATCAATTGTTATAGGGAGATGTTCCACTTGCTAGAAATAATTTATATCTCTGGCTTTCTAAGCTAATCTTAATTCTGAAAATGAGTATTCTGAGTGAGAAATCTGGAGTAGCAATAATGCCGCAACAAGGTGTACCCGTAGGCTGTGTCAAGAGTCCCTCTGCCTACGTCATCTGCGTGGCATCCTCCAAGTATCTATAGCTGACTCGTTTTCTAGTCTAAGAGCCTGGCTCCTTTTTGGTGTCTAATTATATTATGGTTGAAACTCATAACACTTACTATTTGAATCAAATATGAAACTTCAGTGCAGTTTTTGTCCAGTAACGATGGGACACTAGCGAGCTACGTCATGTGAAACACGTCTAAATTTCCATGTCCCACCCTCCAAGTATAAGAAATGTCTTTATGTTATTATTGGGTGCGTGAAACGACGTTTCACGTACTAGTGCATTTCTGAAATTTTCTTTAAACTCGAGCACTAATAACATAAAATATCGTATCCGACGGGTGCGGTAAAATTCAAACACTTGTGTAAACGTGTGACACTTGTGCGTCTTAAAATTTTCATGCACTAGTTGCTTAATATGCTATTTTGTCATCGGGGGGACATTTACAACAGAGATTGATATATCCACTATAAGGAGGTATCATGCTCTAGCTAATATCGAGCCAGGCATTAACCAGAATATTGCCAGAATTTGGCCCGGTGGAATTGCTCCTCCAAGCACTTGCAATTTGGAGTACAGCAGAGCACAAAAGCGTAACTGTGCTCGACTCCATACGAGTGCTTTTTGTGCTCGTCTAATCTTTACTATTACCGTGTACTCTATTGCACACAACAGGTTACAGGAGGCTATACAGACGACGCTCGAGCATCGCCAACCTCTCTCCGTACTTCTACGATTGTGACGCTGACAATACGCGATATGTTCTATTTGATGAGGGCAGATATTCTTTCAACCCAAGTGTATACGTATCTCATTCCGGTAGTGAGTTCCCTTACGAACTTTGTCGTAACCATTGTTACTCAGAGAGTGTGAATTGAGTACTATTTTGAATTTATTTTGGTTAACATTGTGAGTCAATACAATTAAATCCAACACAAGTTAAATAAAATTTGAAAACTGAAAAGAAATTGAATCTTGACGAATTTTGAATTTTGATGAGGTAATTGTACCCAATGGAACCTAATAGACCCACCAATATATGTCGTATTGTCGAACACATTTCGGCGTGTGGTACTCAGTTTACGATGGCAGTATGTATTCAAAATGTTAATTTTACTTCGCGTTTCATATTCTTTGGGAGTAATTCATTACTTTGAATAGTTATAAACTTTTTCTTGGAAATGTGATTGATTCTACTTTAAATGCTGTATTCTTGTATGAAATTTGAGCGAACCCAAATGACTCCATACAATAAAATAGATGCATTGTGAATAATTCAACAATTCTGTCATTTTTATCTTAATTCTTATTAAATTGAGATTCACTGAATTTGATTCTTACAATAATTCATTAAAATATCATCTTTTAATTTACACACCTCAGAAAGTTTAAATCTAATGTTTGGTCTATAGGTTTCTTTTTTCACTGAATTATGGTGTAAAAATGGCTTGATGTTGAATATAGTTGAGGTTTCTAATACATTTTAAATCATATTTGGATGTCACATTTGCAAATTCACAAAATGTTAGTTTTGAGATAATCTCTTGAGGGAGAGAAGCACATTGAGTACACTTACTGCTCATATACTATGAAGTTAATTGAATCAACACGATTTGGTACAAATCATTAAAATGATATACCCCTATTTTATAACTCCGCTATCATCATACTACCTCACATCATTTACGTACTGTACAGATCACGATTATCTTTGACTATGTAAAAGGTACAATTTATACATGCAAATACTAATTAGCTTTGATAGCTTCGTTATTATCCATGTTACATCACTAACAACATATCTGAATTATCTTCGTTAAACGTTGAAGAAAGAAAAATAGTTTATGAGAAAGAAAACGAGGTTTCTTGAGCAAAGTACTCGCGAGGAATATACTACGTATCGATCGCAAATGCGATAAACTGCTCGCACAGAATCTCGGGAAATCTAATTTCAATGCTTCCTCTCCTGGTCTACGGCAATTTACTTTACGCTTCCACGCATGCACCTGCTCGTGGCAAACATTGTCACAGTGAGACGAGAATTTAAACAACAGATAAATTCGATTTTTTTCAAAGACGTCGTGATCGACGATACAAATTAACTTTTTGTTTATATGCATAGATAATATACTTATTGAAAAATTCTTCGAGTATTCACGAAATAATTGACACGTCTCTTTCGTTCCAGCTGATTGAAACTCTATTTCACAGATGATCGGGTGGGTCGTATGATTTATTCTACTCAATTTACTCAATAAATAGCCCCACTCAAGGAGAAATGGGAGGTTTTATAGAAACATTTACTGGGCAATTTCTCTTGAGATGAACAAACGATTCATGTAGACTTTTTTTCTGTTATATAGAATTCAGATTCATTCTATCAATCATCGTGAGAATTTTTTTTCGCATCTTATTAATTATCGTGAAAAGAACCATCAATACCTATTCTGACGCATTTTGAGATTTAATGAACACTATATATATATTCTAATATCATCAATTAGCTTCATAAAGAACAGACGCATACCGAACACTTTGCTTATGAAGATTGAACTATGATGAATGGAAACGTACTATTGAAATATTCAACTGGAACTATAGAATTTAATTTATATTTGACACTAAAACAAAAGAACGTAGATTCATACATTAACATTTATTTGATTTTTAATTCATGCTAGTATGTTCATTTTTAAAATATTATAGTTATTTATTAACAATATGGTCGAAGAAAAATCCATTTTCTTATTTTTAGGGAAGAAGGAAATTATGGTTGTAAAGTATATGATCGTTCGTGTGAAATTGTATGTACTATTATTATAAAATTCAGAAAAATAATTAATTATTTTTCGTTACATGTTTGATATACATGCTTTTTCGCAGTTAAATGAAAAATTCGTAGCACGTGAGTCTTGTTTCGTCTTCTGGGGAGAAAATTAATACATGGGCCCAGAAGAAAACTATAAGCGTTTATGGACGGTTACCCCAGACCCTGAAATCCTCTTCGGCCTATATAATCCGGGGAAACACTCAACAATCGGTCATATAGTCAAACGAATCGGGCGGTGGTTCCCGGGTTCTACATTGTAACTATAGCGCCGCTGCCGCGTTGCTGTAGAAAGGGACGCAGCTATCCGCCCAACGTATCGTACGATCGATTTTGCACGTGCGCGACCCGAGCTTTTAATAGGGCCGGGCTTCGTTCGACACGCTGCTGTTTATAGGCGTATCTGAATTTTTCCGCTGGAGTTGCTGTTATTCTCCTTGGCACGCATCTCTTGTTTTTTTTCCCCCCCAAGCCGTGCAGTATACGACTGCAGCGAAATTGCCGCTGGGCCCGATTGTGTTTGCGTCGAGCTGTGGCCTCGCGTGGGGTTTCCCAAAGTGTCGATTGGTTCTGAGACTTGGAGGTTGAGTGGAAATGTACTTGAAACGAGATCACTTTCCTCGCAACGAACTATAAGTAGCTGATTAATGGGAAAAACCGCTAATTCTAAGAGCGTCTCAATGCTAAGTTTGTAGAGAAACTCGGTTGTAAAAGAGTTCAGCATTAGAAAAGTGGCAGTCCCTCGCTGCAATATATTCGCGCTATCTCTTGATGGACGAGAATTATGATTTCATAAACCCTCTAATTAAATTCCCCTCCAATAAAGACGGCGAGCCGAATGAAACGACGAAGAAGTTTGTTTTATGCCTCGCAAAGCCTGCCTTTAACAAGTCGTTATAGACACTTTATCTTTGCTCGCAATGGGTTAAATGAAGCGTCTCGCAAAGAACCGGTCAAGTCCATTCTACTGAAGATAGTTTAACGACCAATTTGACAGTTATCGCGTTCATATACAGTTAACTAGACTCGGCTGGTTTTGTTGCGACAAATATACTTGATACGCGGCTTTCTAGGAACATTTCTATCGAATTCCCAAAGGCTGAATCGGAGGATGAATAATGGTCGAATCCGGAAATAAAGCCAGCTCGCGAGGTTGATACCGCGGTAGATCTTCGTTGAAGCTCAGATTAATGCGAGACATAAATCGTCGTCGCTCATCTCTGTATACTTTTCGTGCGCGCATTTTTCCGTTTCTCGAATCATCTACTCGAACAAGACTTTTCCATCCGCGATTTCCATGAAACAGCCTAGATTTTTCAAATACACGAAAATGTCTACGAATACGATTATCTAACTTTTCGGCTAAATCACACTTTATTCGAAATTTCGATTTGAGAACCCAGTTGTATTCTATCTTCGAGTCTAGTTGGAATCTTTCGGATTTGAGAATAAAAGCCAGGGAAGTACGAGGCATAAAATGGGGAAAATGTTGTTCATAAACAAAATATGGGTCAAGGCGAAACTAAACTCTAACGTTATGACACAAATGTATATTACAGTTGCATAAAGTTTCATATGAAACTGGATATTTTAAAAATTGCGTATCCGACCGGACACTCGTTGGCGATAAAAAAAGTTATTCGATCGAAATTTCGTCCGTCAGATACAAGGACGAGACGGACGTGAAATGGAAGGCACTCGGTAGGGCACGTGAGAAGAGATGCGATTATATACATGTCGGTCCTGTTGAAAAATAAACACCAATCGAGTCTCCTGCCGCGCGTGAAACACGCGCCACGTGATAAATGCGCGCTGCACGTGGGCCGTGTGTTTGCGGCTCATTATCAGCGGTTATATATGTGTGTCGCCGTCCACCCATTCATGAATTGAGTTGCACAACGACCCGATGTATATATAATGCGCGCGAAGTGCGTTGGGCGCTCGAAGAAGGAAGCGTACGGCAATCGGAGAAACTCTCGCGCCCTCCCCACCGCCGACTTATCCGGGGGGATGACGCGCACAAACCAGGGGCTCGGTCAAGAGCACTACGTCTTATGTACTTATCGTTCCGCCGCGTCGCCCGAGCGAGATGTGGGCCAGTAGACCACCGCGTATTTTGATCCGAACCGACGCACCGTCGATTTATTTGTCGTTTTGGGACTCTTCGCGTCGCAGCTTGATGGTCTCGCCCGAAGAACCGAGCCAGTGCGAGACGGTGCAGCCAAGTAGCTCCTATTCGATTTGTTCGATCTCTACTTTCCTAGTTTGATATTCGACACGGTAAAATCCAGCTGTTCGCAACGTGGAGATTCAATTGTTCAATGGGGGAGATGTGCGTCTCGGCGTCGTTGATCCGAAGGGATAGATTTTCCTTCGAGTATGTAGTCTGAACATTTCGTATTTTGTAAAATATAGTATACTCGCTCATTCATTAACGAACAATGAAAAGTTACCATTCCGGGAAACTTGCAAATGCGAGTTACGAAAATTGAGTACAGTTTCATTTTTTTTTTATACAAAGAGAAACAATTGTTGCGCTATAATTGAACGTGTGTTCCTCGTGAAGTGGAAGAAGAAAATGATATGATCAAATGATATGATTATCATTTACATATGCTTAATTAAAATTACACAACAAATATAATTGATAATCATGCATTTTCAGACCTGAACTCACGCTGTTTACCCTGATTAAGTATTTTTGTTTGTCATTCCAGTATTGATCACTCGCTTGATTATACGAATCCAGCCATCTGCTTTGGGAACTTTTATCGTTATATTAATGTCAACAATGACTCATAATTTTCAATTATACACTGTAAACATAGGATTATATTCAATACGATTTTAACATTTTTTTTTCACCCTAACAAAAACTTGAATTCTCCCAAGTAGTAGATACTTCTTGTCCTGATTTAGCATTCACGGAAAATAATTACTCATTTATGAAAAGTTAAAATTAGGGGGTGTAAAAAAAAGTAAAAGATTTTCCACTTACAAGATACGACGCAGTCCGGGAGCTAAATATAAATGAAACTTCCCGAGTACAATCCTTCCAGCACAGACAGAAGTTCTACGCAAAGATTTCGTCAAATCCTTCGATATCTCAATAATTATATCCATAGAATTAACCGGAAAATTGGAGCATTTGACAAAATCATTGTACAGTACTTCTTTCGATAGTGAAAGGAACGCACTCGGAAAATTTCATTAAAATCTAGCTTCCGTATTGCACAGAGTCCCCTCGAGTGTCCAAGATACCGGTACACTCAATCAACCGCTCTGAAAATTGTATACTTCGAATGATAATGGACAAAGCAAAAAATGCTTCAGTTTTCTATTGGCAAGATTGGTGAGAAATTCCTTCGTACATATTACCATTCAATTCGATAATATATCGATTCCACGAAATTGAAGATTTTTAGTTTTGACGTGGGAAAAAATATAACGAGATAATTCGAACATTTTGAAATCTAGTTAACGGGTACTCGGATGATATAAGTACGCTCCCAGAAGATGATTTCGTATTGAACTATTTCGCAGGAAATTATTTACAAGCAATAACAGAAAGCAGAAATAGAATATGAATCGCTGAAGTTCTTTTTGGCTTATTGCCGGCAATAAAAAGGCGAGATCATCTCGACGGAGTAAAAAGATCCACCGCCCGCTCATTTACACCGGATATACTGCTCGAATAACAATCAGGCTCTTACAGTATGCAGAACGAAATCGAGACTATATAGACGTTGATCTATTCTAAGAGTCACGAATGAATCGCTAAGTGCACTCGTTACCTCAAAAAAATATTCTCTATTTCTTCACTTTCAAAACGCAACTTGTTAGCGTGCATCAACGTAACAAAGTTTGAAAATGACCGAACAGCCAGTAGATGTGTATGCCCCTTCATCGCCTGACATTCAAACATTAACGTTTTCTAAAATGTTTAAAAAAAAACCTCGAGGTCAGCCGCTTCGAAAAAAATACGCTTTGAAATTCGGTCCGTACAATTCGAGCCTGCGAACAGTTTCCATTCCACTGATTTTCGTCTAACAAAAATTGACCACGTTATGATGCATTATTGCGAGATCCCTTAGTCGGTGCACACGTCGGTATCTCTGTGAAACCAGCCGAGTTTTGCGAAGAATCCACGCAAGTCTACGCGCGAGACCAACGCGAGAGCCAAGAAATCAAAAACAATACCGCATCAGCTCGCAAGCGAGCCCCTGCCAAAAGTTCGGCTTGGTTCATAAAACGGGGATTTATAAAACATCTGGTCGTATGAATTTGGCAGGCACGTGGACGGTTCTCGGCTTGTATATCCTGTACGATGAGTCCGGGGCACCGCGAAACGCTAGACACAACGTGCTCTTTCTTCACGTTTCACGAGCGACGAGTTATCTAATGCGGCTCTGCTCTTTGTCCAACGAGGAATCCATTATGCTGATGAGCGCGCTCGTCTGACGAGCGGACGAGCTCTTGTCTTCCCTTATAAATCATAAATGGCTGGTGTGTGTACGTGCTTTTCAAATATTACTTTTCGTCATTATCGGGAGATATATCAAGGATAAATTTATTGGTCGACGAGAGAGTTGGGTTGCAATTGAAAAATCGCAATACCGAATCAATTGTTTACCATGGATAAACAGTTCGATTACGAATGGAATCGTTCTGCTCGCGGCGGGAATTTTCCAGAGTTGTAAAATTGCTCTCGTTTTCTATGTACGAAAGTTATTCGGCTCTTGTCGTTTGAGAAGAAGTTGGGAGTTTTTAAGGCGCGTGTGGCAATCTCTTTTTCAATAGAGTCCTAATCTTTTTTTCTACCAAATGCCGTGTATTGTGTCGAAAAAAAAACTTGAATAGAGTTTGAAATGAGATTCAAACAACGAGAGAAAATAAACGACTGCAGTGAGTTTTTCTACTCTGACACGCAACTCTTACTATCAGCCATTCCCTCGAGGGTTATAAAGAAAATAACACATTAGATTTCGTCGGTGATTCGAAATTCAGAATGATGAAATTCAGAAGCTACTTATTCTTATCCAGGCGAATAAAATAATCGCCGAGCGAAGAGGAGTCATTGCCCTCTCGGCTTTTCACATCAATGAATATTCATCCAAAACAGTCCAAACGCATAAATAATCTCGCGATTGGAAATATACGAATCTATTTCGGATTAGACCACGCCGATAAATCGAGAGCCGCGTTGAGGATCAACGCGTGCAACATAAACAACCGGTCGATGAAGATAAACGAAAATTTGCGGCTGGCGATTGCCGCGACGAATAAATCGACTATTGAAAATACCAAATAAAATTAGTCGCCTCGTATGTGTATCGGCTGTGCCTATCCGACTCCTCCACGCGGCGGAGAGGAAAAACACGTGGATTTTCAATTGCCCAAAGGACGTCTTTTCAGCGTCACTCTCAACTGATCCGACGGAGCTTAGCGTTGAATATGTTGGCAGTCTCGGTTCCGGGGATAAACAAACACAAAAGTATCTCCTTCCCAGAAGAATTAGGTTTCAGTCGGAATTTCTGTTACTTGCAAACAGAATCTTTATGAGACAAGATTATTCTTCTCAAATCAAAAATATAATACGTTTGAAAGTAGTTGAATTCTATATGAGGCCTAATTCCTCTGGGAACAACAAGATGCTTTTGTGAGCGCGAGTGTCGCAGGAAAATTTCCGACGATGTATACTGTCGGGCGCACTTTCACTTTCTAATTCATCGACTGAGCTTGAAAAATTCATCGGGTCCCATGTCTACATACCTTCCAATGTTTGTACAACAAGCACAATTTCATTGTCAGTCTAACGAATCTCTTTGCATCGCGCGCATGCCGATTCGAAAAAAAAAGAAGAAAAAAAAATTAATAACCCGTTGGAGCTCGCGGTGGTATATAGTTTGCATACGGATAATGTACGCCAGACGCGCAACAGCAACGGTGCCCGCAATTTCAAACGAAATGATTTCCTCGATTGTAACGACGTCGAGTCGTCCAAAGACTAAGCGCAATCAAAATCGAGCCGGGAAAACGAGCTTCGGTCTATCTGGAATCAAGCTCGCGGTCGAAGCAAGAACAATCGTCGAGGCTGCACACACTGCAGAGCAGACGTTTTCGCGCTGTCGCACGCTGATTACTGTACAGTCGCGTGCGAGAGACAGCTCGCGCAAAAAAAAGCAGGAAAACTATTGAAAAAGCTCGCGCGCGAGGCGTATCCGGTGCGGCTCGCGTCAGGTCGCGCGAGCCTTGGATCCCGCTCTTTATTCGCACACGCGCGCGCGCCAGCAAGGCTGCGTCGATAAAACGCCGCTAGCGCGGACACACTCCAGCGTTTCCTGCATAACCAAACGCAGAGCCGTCGCGGCGACGGTCCTTCGTGTTCGCATTCCCTTACAACCGTACGCGTGACGGTCGAGTTGTATACGCGCTCGAGGTGACAATCGTGGTTTCGAGCAATTTTTTCGAAAAAAAAAATAAATCAGGAAATAGTCGCGCGTTTTCGTGGAACGCGTGCTCTGAAAACTCGACGAACGAGGTAGCCGTTTACGGACGTACCGGATGACTCGAATGATGTTTTTCAGACGAGGGAACAAATGTAACAACAATGCTTAAATCTCTAGACTCGTGTCGCAAGGATCAACTCGTATCCCCGAACTAATTAATGATAAGGAAGCTGTCAAAGAGATTCGTTTCTCTTGGCAACATTCGCTCGCTCTTCAGCTGCATTTATTCCACGATACATGCGGATATATTTCCATCGCGCGAGTGCAGCCCAACGAACGAACCGAAGGCCCTCGTCGGATCGAAATCCAACTAAACGAGAAACAGACGCCCGAAACAGAACTCGGTACGAAGCGAGCTCCAAACTTGCGCGGCTCGCTTCGCCTCAGACTGCACAATAGATTATTTATTTATCAAGTGGTGAAATAACTTTGACGCGGGCGCGAATTCATGAATGTCGAACGAGCCTACGGCGGGGAGGTTTAAAGCTGCGAGTCGTGCGCTCGGCTTCTTTTTTTTTCCTTGATTTCGGAATCTATATCAGCGACGAGACACGCGACGATGACGAGTCGCGAAGGAAAAAAAAGCCGGAAAGAATTTGCGGTCGCTCGCGCGACCGGATGCAGCAGAGCCGGGATTCTCCAAGATTCGAGCGCTTGTTGCGCGTTTGAGAGAAGCCAGAACGAGCCTACTTCCGCATTTGACTCGCGGATTACGCGGATGTTTTTCTTTGTTCGACGGGTAGCTTATACGTACACGTGTGTGTGTGTGTACACAGCGGGGAAAAGAGAAATAGTCACGCGAGATCGATCGGCCGCTCGACGATCCACGCCCCATCGATTTGGACTTGTTGAATCGTTCGAGACGCGCGTTTGTCGTCGGCTCTCGGGTGTGTATAATACGGAAACTCGACGGACGAAAGTTCGTCACTTTCTCGGGCGCCGGCAGAGAAAGCGTCGTATTTTGTGTGTCGGATCCGTCTTCGCGCAACGAGGATCGGCCAATTTACGCGCGGGCAATAAAACAATCTAGATTGAATAATGCGACCATTGGAAATTGGAATGGAATTCTGTTGAAAGAGCGAGTGTGTCTACGTGTGTGTGCGCGCGCGCGCGACTAGACGGTGGACTAATTGGAATGAACATTACGTTCCGCGAGTGAGCGTTTGTTTGTAATCAATTCGCGCTAATGCGAAACTTGTGTGCACGAGCCGGTTGCATAATGAGAAGAAAAAAACGGACGCGAAGATGAATTCACGCTGACGGAAGATTATGCGAGCGGTTGAAAAAACAGTTGATTGGATATGTGTATATATAGTCTACATGGAAATCAAGATCGGAGTCGATGCACAATCCGTCGTTGCGCACGCGGCTGTATCTGAATTCCCGAATCGTCCAATCGAAATTACCCGCGACCCAAATATTCGCGTTTCCCGGAAACGACGTATCAATCAGTCGGAGATTATGCATACGCGGGCCAACTATCTACGCTCGCTCGGCTCGTCCAACGTCAATTCATTTTTGCCGAAACGTATAAAACGGCCGCGCGGGTACAATGCGGATTTATCTTGCGCGCCTCGAGAACGCGTAGACTCTCGGTGAATTGGCAACACCATCGTGGCATTGGGGAAGAACCAACTCCGCGCGGCAATGTACACGTGACGTGCTTTCGGGGGCCTATCGACAATTCGACGTTTCGATGAGAAGAAAAACACCTGTATAAGCCAAGTGTATAACGTGACAATGAAGCGCGAGTGCTGCAGTAACAGCTCTAGAGAATATCTCGAAGAACGACACTGCGCGGGGGGTTTACACTGTGAATCGCTGCCTATAAGTACACGGTCCGTCAAAGCGACGTCGATTTCCATGCGGCGAACCGTATGAAGCGCACACTGCGGGGGGCTGCAGCGCACAGGTGCAGGTGCACGTCAGGTATACACAACGTTCGTGTATGCAGCGAGGCGCGGGCGATTCGAGCGGTCCGAGCGTGTACACCGATGAATTCCGGGAAATGCGACAATTTACACGGGCTGGATCGATCGCTGGGGGGGTGTATACACTCGGATGCAGGCTAGAGACGTACGCTTTGTCCGCATGGCCTTGTGATTACGAGGGGCTGTGGGGGTGGGGGTTGGCGCGCAGGTAGGTTCGGGGGGTGGGTGGGTGAGCTCACCTCGTTTGGCGGTGCCATTGATCTTGGCGCTGCTGTTGCCATTGAGCTGGGCCTGGTTGACGAGGCGGTACTCGCCCTTGGTCGGCGTGCGGTCGGGGCCGAACTTGATGTTGATGCCGTTGTCGTGCTCCTTGTCGGTAAGCATGGCTGCGGCTGTCTCTGCGCTTCTGTACTACTATATAGTGTGTCACTCTCTCTCTCTCTCTCTCTCTCTCTGTGGGTTGGACGGGGGGCTAGACCTCGGACACGGGGTACTTGTTGAGCTGGTGGGGCTGCACGAGGGCCACCACGGGCGGCCGATCGTCAGCTGCAGCCGGCCCGGCCTCGCTCCTCCTCGTCGTCCACCTTGACCCGCACATAGACCCGCAGCTCACAGCGATTCGTTCACCCCGCGTGCAGCAGCAGAGCCGCGCCGCGCCGGGACTGTGCAGGCGCTATAAATATATATAACGCGCGCGCGCGCGATCGATGGGCGGCTCTCGCGCGCGCAGCTGCACACACTGCACACTGCAAAGAGAGCTCGCGACGCGCAAGCTCTCGCGCTCCTGCAGCACTGCACTGCAACGCCTAGCAGCAGCCACGTGCGCACCGACGAAGCACCGACGTAGCACTGGCGGCCCGATCAGCTGTGAGAGGTGCGCGACCCCCCGACGCAGCTCGCCAGCGCGCGCGCGCGCGCAAGCGGCTCCCTCTCTCTCCGCGCGCGCTCACTCCCCCGCCAACCGCCTCTCTCTCTCTCTCTCTCTCTCTCTCTCTCTCTCTCTCTCTCTCTCTCTCTCTCTCTCTCTCTCTTTTTCTCCGTGTAATTCGGCAGCTCTCCACGCGCCCAACACCTGTATACTCTTTTTCACACCTGCATCCATTTTCGCGTGGCTTTGTTCTTTCATCCGCGGTATATAGAGCCCGAGAGTCGCGATGATTGGAACGGCGACTGGAACACGAACGGATCACAATGGGAACATACTTATATTTTATATGTCTCAAATAAACGTTGAATCCATATTTATTAGGAAACAAAGAACCGATAGATACTGTCATCCAGCATTTATATATGAATGCAATGCCCAAAAGTTATTGATTCTTCTTTGGTATGCTTATCATTCGCATATAACTCATTCTATCAGCATTCCAGAGTAATGCATTTCTAGTTGATCCTCGTAATCAAACTAGCTTGCACGAGTGTCTCGTCAGATGGATCTTGGACGAAACATATTCAGTGATTCATTATTAGTAATATTACTTAAAAAAAAATATACTAACAACTTCGTTAATCATAAAATTCTTTTATAAATCATCATACATGCCTATACAATTCATGGCTCACAAAAGGTTCATTACACATATTCTCAAAAAAGGAAAAAAAATAATTTGAAAATTTTGACTTGGTCTTGAACAACAAGTGTACGAGACAATTGTGCAAGCTAGTTTGCGGTTATGCGAGAATCAGCTAGAAACGCATTACTCTGGGAGGGCTGACAGAATATCAGTTATATGAAATACTTATATTGTGTTTGCCCATTTTCGAAACGCGCAAATTATCGTCGGCCCAAACAGATTTTCTCATGGGAAAACGTTTCTCGCCCGTGTGTGTGTCTTGAAAATTTGAATTTCAAATACGATGGTACAACGTGTGTATACGCGTTCGGATTGATCGTAAGATCGATCAACGTCATTCGTGAATTTCAGATGAGCTACTTCTCTCTTTTTTTTATCGTGTTTACTGCCTCAAGTGTTTTCTTGTTGTCCGAGCTCCGAGATGAATATATATATATATATATATACGGTTATCTTTCGCTCCGTTCGTATATCGTGTAATACGGGTGTACTATATCCAATCCCGTGGCGAAGTTAATCGGCACTCCGAACGATTTCGTTCGAATGATTATTCGAAATCGCACGCTCGGATAAACCGGCTGCTACATTTTATAATACCGTCACTTGCGGCCCTTCACTTTCATCGGATGATTTATCATTCGTATAAATATGAATCATTACTCAGAGCTACTAGATGCGTATCCCAGCCGCTCTCAGTATTAATTAACCACATGCGTGACCTATACGAGTTTGGGCTGATGAATTTTGATCGACCAACGGATTTTTTAACTTCACACTTCACAAAGTCGCACATTTGGTAGTTCACTTCCGCATGAGTCAAAATGAATTTTTTTAAATAATCGTAAAACATCATTCACAAAGTATAGGCTCAATATACCTGCCAAGCTTCTATACAAAGTAATATACTAAATAATCAAAATTATTCGGTGCGTGAACCGCCATTTTACGCACCAACAGCGTTTTCCAAATGGCCTCTGAACGAGCGCTCATAAGAAAATAGTACATTATGCAACTAGTGCGTAAAATTTTATAAGACGCGTGAGAACTCGGTCGGCGACGAGTGTTACACATTCACACGAGCGACTAGTATTTCAACGCACCATTTGGGATACAATATTTTATGTTACGAGAGCTCGTAAAACGGCCTTATAAGAAACTCACTAGTGCGTTAAATGCCGCTTTACGCATCGAATAACATAAAATATCGTATCCGACTGGTGCGTTAAGACTCAAACTAGTTGCTATATTTATACTCTTCTGTCATGGTAACCACGATTCGGTTAGTTAAAATATCGGTCGATGTGCATTAATGTAGTTTTATGCAAAAGATCTTCAATATCCATGTATAATGTCGCATGTATCAACACTATCCGGAGAGCTGTATCTATATTGGTGGTTGTCGAAGACAAACCTGAAACATATATGCTATGTTTCGATTTAGTAAACCGAAATTCGTAGACCAAGGTCGAATGGATAATTTTAGAAACCATCAACTCGAATTCAAAATATATTGAATTCTATTGAATTCCGTACTTATTATTGATTGAAACAAATTCTCTTTGGTCTCGCCAGACGCAACTCGTTCGTCACATGTGCAGGTATAGATTATAAGATGATTATTATTGTATCAGAATCTTCTTAACCGATGAACTAATGTGAATGAGTACATGTAACGTAACGTAATGTGAGTAACGTAATGTACAATTTATGTGATAAATTCAATGCTCTCAAGTGTCCGAGAAGTTGAAAAGTGAATCCCCAACTCAGGACCATTTTTATCTCGTCATGATCCACTAGATTTATATCACTAAATTTGAATTATTATTTGCGGTTCGGCGAACGGAGCAGAATATGTGAACCAATGAACTGATATTAATTAGGCCACTTCATCGCATTGTACATACAACTAAAATAGATTGATCTCATGTGAAACCATTTTTATTTTCTCGTATTGATTCCCAACGTTTAATTGTTCTTTTCAATTGGAACATTTTATATATCCTAGAAGATATACTGCTAGCAAATCCGCTTGATTCAGTTAGATTCTCACTGTTATAGTGAATTGCCTATTGCATTAAAAGTTTCACTGCAGAAGAAAGAGCAGACAGATTATTCGCGAATGTAAATAAAATAACTTGTAATCACTGAAGGCAATACTATAGATATGATTGAAACAATCTTCGTTTACTTGGGGGTAGTACAAACCCACTGACCGCTATCGGATTCGCTTGAATCTGAAACCATCGCGATTGGCGTTATAAAATACATTTTTCTTAGTGTATCTATATTCCTGACCATAAAACCTCGATTCGGATCTATTTGTTTATCCAACACACACTGATGCATCGTATAATCAAAACAGATATATACTTCGTGAATTATTCTCGACGGAAAGTTACGTAAATCGAAATGAGTTTATACTTTTCGGTATTCTACAGCAAACGAACAGACGCAGAACAGCCGCGCCGCAGGTATATATAGGTTCATTTTGAATTATCGATGCCACACTGTCAAGAATCGAGTATATTGCCGTTCGTTATATTTCATAAAACAGGCTCTCTAATAACAACAGCTGTTTTTTTAATTCAGATTTCTAGCAATGGTGCCAGACTTGATCATCGATGAATAAAAGTCTGGCAATTAATCGAAACGCCATCAGACATGCATGCGAGACTCTATGGGCTGCAGACATGTTCCAGACATTTTCCTTTACGCGGAAGATGATAAGCGAGATCGCTTGATAAATTTCTTTCTCGGACAAACACATCTACATTTTATTCTTCCCTACCGACACAAAATACGCTCGTTGCGCAACTGGAATTCCCACCTATCGTTCTCAAGTCCCATCCTTATCTCACGTGGAAATTCCACGATTGATTCGCGATCCGACCAACGATTGTCTTCCGATTAGTTTCCACCCCGATCCCAAAGAATTGCCGAATTTGAGAGTTGAAAATTGACGAGTCGCACCCGCTACACATTGTGCGATCAATCACGTGCTTCCCCGAACAATCCAACTGCGGCGAGTCGCGCCAAGCAGTCTCCCGGTGCGCCAGAGGAAGCCAGCGCCGCCGCTATATGTATACGTAACATATCGCGAACCGAGATAAGTATGCGAATCGCGCGATAAAGCCCGCTCGTCGCCTTGGTACGTGCAGCTCTCGCCGCCGCCACGCGCGCGCGTACTACCTATACATATCGAACGACTCACCTTTCTGACCCGTTTTCCTCGAGGGTCCCGCCCGACCGCCTCCTTGACCCACTGCTCGCACCCGGAGCGCGGGGAACTGCACCTGTGTGTTATATACGTATCGCGCGAATCGGAAGAGGTGCACGCGCCGGCCAGGTATGAATTCGGCGCTTTTTCCCCCCTTTCTTTCCCTCGAATTCCCACGGAAACTGTTTGGCCGCGAGTGTTTTACAGTTGCGAGTCTATAACTCTTGCTGATATACATGGGTGTGATACGTTTGTTTCCTCTATATTATCGCTCTGTTTTATTGCCCTCGACGTTGATTGTTTCCTCGTCGACTCGTTACGGAATATGGAGCGTTCGATTCTTGCTCGACAAATCTCCAGGGAATTCCTATCAACGCGTGTGATTTTTACGAGCCAATTAATTACGGCGCGCGCGCCGCGTGACTTTTGAAAATTCCAACGTCACTCGGAAATGAAGTGTTGCATTTCCGCGAGGAAATTCAAATTGTACCCAGAGTTGTCGATACAATCGATAACCGATTTCAACGACCAACTTGTTCGGTTCGGGAAACGTTTCTCTGGAGCACGCGATCTCAACTCTCAGCTCAAGTTGGGGTTTCCTCGGGAGTTGAAGCCTTGAGTCTTCAGCTTTCTGAAATGGTGGTACAACTTTTCGACGGGATTTCATCTTGGAAAATAAGAAAACATGCTTTTCTAGGGATACGTTGCTCTGTAAAACAAACAGGTTTTTTCATGTTTATATATCTTTTGGAAAAATTAAGAACTCTCCATCGTTTTCGAGTAGTTAAAAATTGAGCGTAAGATGTGTGAAAATTTGAAAAATATATTCTACCGCCACAGGAATCTAATTAAAAATAAATCGATAAATTGTAAATGACATATTTCAAAAACATCATCAGTAGGATCCCCCTATATATATGTAGAATATGGATAGCATTGTTAGAATCGTTTCAAACTTTACTTTCACAATTTCATTATTGAATTATTTTAATGAATTTAATTGAATAATTTTCATTAATTATGCGATTCAGGCTTAATTTGTTGAAACGACTCAAACCAGTAATTATTCTTGAAACAATAGAATCAATTCTCTCATATGTTTGTGAGAAATTCGTAAACTATATCTATCGGGTGCTCGTATCTCTCTTCAGAAACGTGATGAGAAATTATGAGTCTGATATATTCTCATTTTTTACCGAATAAAATACAAGAATTATTGAATTTCCAGTTATAATAGGTATTTTCATCTATGAGGCCTGATTTCACGAATCATTTGATCAAATGTTCAACAGTCTACAGATTTTTGTGTAATAAGTCAACAGTTTGTGACCGACTAGACCACGAACAATCGGTCCTTTTTTCATCATAATGAATACAATGCTTCACGCATACAAACTTTATCTGTTCAGAACGAACATCAACAGTTAATTTCCAATCGATTGTTCGAGTTTCCTCGAGTGCTCGCGATAACTTTCCTCCGACCTACTTTCGTCTTCCTGCAGTGTCGCCGTCTAACCCCCGTTCCAAAATCAATCTACGACTGTTGAGAAAAATCTGATCCAATTCATCTTCGATCGCGGCAGTCTCAAATCTTTCGGGAAAAGTAACTCCGATCCGTAAACTGTTTGCGTCAAACATAAGTACCCGTTGCATCCAACCGCTGCCGCGTCTCTCCGCAAATCCAATTGACGTCGAGACAGATTGGCCGAAGGACACAATCTTAACTTCGCTCCTCTCGTTTCACTTCTCAAGCTCGCCAACGATTGGCCGCGAAAAAGAAAAAAAGAGACGTCTGCCTCGAAGACAACAGCTCCTCCGAAGACGAAGTGCAAACGCGCCTGACGCGCATCAAAGTCAATTGGGATCGAGCTCCATCCGGTGTGGCCTAGCTTCTTTTTCTCAATTGAACGCGACGGAGGAAGGAAATCGTCGTTGCGATACACATCCAGCACGGCCAATCGGCCGACGAGCGCATGATTAAATCGAATCTGCATTGTGTATGTGTGTGCGTGTCTTTTGGTGGACGATTTTGCAATTGTCGCGGCTACTCGTGACTTTTAGATTGTATTTTTCCTGCTTCCAATTCCAACGCGGCTCGCTTCTTAACGAGGCAAAATTAAACGAACCGAGTGTATCTCTCGTCGAGTAATTAGAGGCCGGCCGCCGATCGTGTCTAGGTCGAAAACGATCGGGTTGACCAACTATTATATCAAGCCGTTTTCTTCCAGGCTCTCGATTCGCATATATACTTTCCTGGATAACCAGCTGCGTCTGATATCGTAATATGGGTCTCGTAGCTGCGTTCGTCCGATGTATAATTTTCACTTTCATCAAGAAAAAAGAAAATACTCAATAGCAAAAAACGAGCTCGTATTGCGAATGAATCCAATAGTGGAGCGTTGGAGAGCGAAAAATGTAATGATCAACGGATCGATTGAACTTGAAACTTTCATCCGCGACCGCGAGATAAAAATCCAGAGACCGAGAGGAATGAAAAAAAAAGGTCGGCTCGAGCGCTCGTGCGGCGCATCAATGATATATATAGGACAAGCGAAGCGCGCGCGCAATTATGATCCGACTCATCGGTCACACCTCCCGGTAAGACGACCATCCGCGGCCGCGGAATTTTTGTTCCTCGACGCACGAGCGCATCCGCTTGACGCGTAACCAGATTGAACTAGAGCGACTTTAGGAGGCGTGACGCGAGATTTCGTAATCGATATACGGGGGTCGTTCTCGTGAAAGCGATAGTTTTCGACGGCTAAAATATCGAATTCATAATTTTGGAACTTTTTTTTCTCCGTTATTCGTGTTATTTGATACCAACAAAAGCTATAGCCACTTGTGGCCCTTCGAAATCGCCATGATTCATTTTGTTTCCAATCATTTCGTCTTTCCATAGTTATTATGGTAATGGAGCGTTTTATAGATATAACATGAGATCGACGTGTCTTACGAAGAAAGACACATCTCAAACTGTCCGCGAAGAAAGATACATCTCAATTTGTCCGCGAAGAAAGACACAACTCGCAATCTAGCCGCGAAAAAAGACACAACTCGCAATCCAGCCGCGAAGAAAGACACAACTCGCAATCTAGCCACGAAGAAAGACACAACTCGCAATCTAGCCACGAAGAAAGACACAACTCGCGTCTGGCCGCAAAAAGGATACATGGCGCACATCCCACAATTTTCCGACGTAAAAAATATATGGAATGAAAGCTTGAAATCAGTAGGTTATAATTGACAAAAAAACGAGGCTTTTCTACAGTTTAAACTCTTTATTTTCGTTAATATTCGCGGGAGAATAATTCCGACATTTGTCTTTCTTCGCGGACAGATTGCGAGTTGTGTCTTTCTTCGTGGCTAGATTGCGAGTTGTGTCTTTCTTCGCGGACAGATTGCGAGTTGTGTCTTTCTTCGCGGACAGATTCGGATATGTGTCTTTCTTCGCGGACAGATTCAGTTATGTGTCTTTCTTCGTAAGACACGTCGAGATCAAGTTCGAAATACATTTTGCTTTCTCAAAGAGAAAGCTTTGTAATGGGGCAAAAATCGACCCACCGAATCGGACCTCGGGACCTCGATTTTCGTAATCTACGGGTCGAAAAACATGGAAATCCAAAAGTGTCTGTATGTGTGTGTGTGTGTGTGTATGTATGTGTGTAACGTTTTTTTTCGTCCACGATAACTCTTGAAGGAATGGTCCGATCTTTTTGAAATTTTGCACACAGGTTAGTCGCGGCAAAATCTCGGCCGAGTTCAATTTTCAGCAAAATCCGTTGTTTATTTCTCTAGCAACCGTTGCTAAGGTGTAAAATTTTTCGTTTCTTTTGTCTACGATAACTTTCGAAGGAATGGTCCGATCTTACTGAAATTTTGCACACCGGTTAGTTGTGGCAAGATCTAGCCCGAGATCAACTTTCAGCAAAATCCGTTGGTTCTTTCCTTAGCAACCGTTTCTAACGTGTTTTCTTACAAATTCTTATGAGTGCTCATTGGGGCAAGCCGGAAAATCAGTTTTAAGTCACACTAGATGGCCAAGGACACTGAATTGTTCTATTTTCTCCATAGCAACCGTTGTTTACCTCCCTAGCAACCGTTACGAATGTTGGAAATTATTAATTTATGACCTATTTCCATAATTTTCGACGGCAAAGGACACAAAATCTTCCCAATTAGCTCCTTAGCAACCGTTGTTTACCACCCTAGCAACCGTTGCTAAGGGGAAGAAAAATTCATGTAAGTTTCGTTTCCAGTATTTTCAACGTGCTATAGAGAAAATTGGGAAAATTTGGTGTCTTTTGCCGTCGAAAATGATTAAAATAGATTTTGAATTGATCATTCCCAACCTCAACCGTCGAAAATGATCAAAATGAGTCTTCAAGTGTGCTAAATACGGACTTAAGGGCAGGACGGATGGATTTTAACCACCATTAAACCGTAAGACAGTCACAAGATGAATTGATCGAAAAATTATGCAGGTCCAAATATCTCGCATCGTGTAGAACCTAGAACCGTTTGCTTTGTTGCATTTGATCAAATAATAAGAGAGCCCGGGCAGACATCAACAGTCGCGACAAAGTTTGGTCAATTGAAAAAGAACGAGACTTTACACAGTCACAAGGATACGAATTGAACTGATTAAATAATATTTTTGTAATTTTTGAAAAATAAATGATAGTATCTACGCTAGTGGAATAGTGAAAATACAGGTTTGGGATGCGTTTGTGGGTGATGTTGAAGCCTCTTCGAGAAAGCATACTGCTAAGGCACTTGGCAGCGGTTTTTATTACTGTTTTAGTGGAGTCATTAACGTTCTAAGGTAAAGAAAACGTGATTTTCAGTATGATTTTACAAAAACATGGTCTTTGAACAATAACAACTCGGTTAAAAAGTTACTTGCAAAACAAATCACAACCAACGAATCTTATGTATTTTGTTCGTTCTTTCTTATGATTCCATCATATTTACCAAACAGAATCTATAAAAATGTTACAAAATACCGTTTGCCTATGACTATTCGAACAAAATTATTTATTGTCGTCCTATAAAGCAAATTTGTGAAATTTCCACGTGTGAAGTACTATACATTCTTCTAGTACTAATATATGTACACATTCGATTGTTGGGATCATTGGTGATAGAACTAATCAATTATCGCGATCCAAGTAAAGATCTAAACTTGTTTTTGGAGTGCTTTTGAAAAAAAATCATAAAAATAGACAAAATCTGTGGACATAAAGTAAGTCAATTCAAATTCGCACAAAACATGTAAAAAATTTAAATTACAATATAAAATCAATTGACAATGTATATCTAATATACATTCGTTAATTCGAACTATCCGTAGTCGTTCGGGATGGCAATGTTTAAAATGTCGAGGCATGAGAAATAGTCGTTCCATGAGAATGACCCATATATATATACACGCGGTCGGATCGATCGTCCTATATTACCCCGGTCAGAATTTTGTAAAAGTGCAGATCCCGTCGCTAAATGTTTGCAGCAGTAGTTGGAAGCTCTCGGGATATTGGCGAAATTGTTGTTTTTTTTCCTCGCAATATACCTGATCGAGCACGGAGTGCCGATAAAATTCCATCCTCACTGCAATACACTTATGTAGCGTAAGTAAATCACTTAATCAATGCGGAGTAGATCTCGGGCGAGAAGTGGTATACGATATTCGTGATAAGCAATCATTGAGGACTGAAGCAAATCGATTTCGAGTCATTACTGGACAATTAGCTCAGTGAAAGATTCTTTTCCATTATCAATCACCTAGTGAGTGAATGATAAGCAATGTGTCTTCAATCATCACTATTGTAAATTTTAATGTATAGATACTCTCGCGAAAATTTCTTTTCGAATGAACTGAATATAACGAGCATCGACTCGTATTTCGTGCTCATACCCATCGGAATATCAAGTTTATTGAAGAATGGCCCTGGTTGACTGAAATTGAAAAGGGCTTAGAACCCGAGGATTTGTACTTGTCGAAAGAATAAAATCGTCTCGTTCGGTATTCTATGAACATTCTTCTTCTAAAACTATTCAACGGAGCATTCGAAGCGCGTCTATGTGCACATTTTTGTAGCCTGGCATTTCTCGGAGAAAACAGGAATGAATTTATCATGAAAATCTAATGATTCCGTCCCTGAAGTTCAATAATATCGAGATCATTCGCGACATATGCCCGCGGCCGCTCGTATATAGTAGGTTGTGTTTATCCGTGTTACGAATTCCAGTGTACGGAAAGCGAGGTATTTGCGAGAGTTGCGTCAGAAATCAATCAAGATAATCGCGGCACGTAATATAATCGACGTCGACGAACAACAGATGCTCCGAGAGCCATGCTTGAAAAAAAAAGATTGCACCGAACCTTCGATGTGAAAACTGTAACTGAAAATATTTAATGCATAGTTGCATAATTTATTACGAATCGTACGAGAAAACGGCGAGACAATGCATTAGTTAATATTCGTACAAAAATTGGAAAACTTTTTTGTTTATCATGTTTTAAAATTAATGATTATACATAATCTTCTATAAATAGTAATTGCAAAAATACTTTTCAAGGATACTTATATAAAATGCTTTTATAACTGATCTCATTCGAAATCTTTTTCGGAGATAGATTCAATGTTCAAGTGTTGATCGTTTCTAATGGCGATGCTATTGTAATTCTTTCGAGTACTCTTCAGATAACTGTATCTAGGAAGATACGATTTCTGAGCCGCGCTTGGATTGCAGTCTTGAATTTCCGAAGCACCGTTACTAGTGGAACTCTTTCTTAAAAATTCTCCGGCCGTATCGTTTTCGATTGATAAATCACTGCTGCTTTGTACTTTGAAAGAGTCGTCATTCCTTTTGAAAACCCAATCAAGTTCTCTATCTTTCTTGATTTCTTTTTCTCCAGCGCCTTTCTCTCGTTTTTTACAAAACGGTATCACTGGACTGGGTTTCACGTAATTCTTAGATGTTTTGAGAATACCCTTAGGACTTCCAACCTTTTTAGATTTCTGGGTGGATTCGGGTCTCGTATTTACTTTATTCGTTACAAATTCAGGAGAGTTCAACACATTTTTAGTTATTTTAATTCTGCTGTCAATGTCACAGAGAACTTTTTTCAGATCGTCTGTCGATACAGTTGAATTTTGGGATTCGCAAATCATACCACACGGGCACGTGGGCGTGATGGTACCTCTCTTAGGATTAATTCGTTCGTGGCACTTGCCTACGCCATGGATCAATTTATTTTTGTCAGTTTCCCTAGTACTTGAATATTTATTTTTCTTGCTAGCGATTGCTTTCGGATCGCAAGATTGCTTTAGTATTTCCTTAGTTTTTGATTCTTTCAAAACAATAAGTGGAGTTTGTTCACACCTAATATGAGTTTTTTTCTGGATTGTTTTCTCGATACCATTATCAGCATGACATTTATATTTGGCTTCTTTCAGTCTTAATTCTTCATCGAGCTTTAACAATTTCCTTTTCACTTTTTCAAATCCTTGAAAACGTTTCACCGTTTCCATGCGTCTAGGACAATTTTTATGACATTTCCTGTACATTAATTGAACCTCTCTTGTTTCGGGTTCAATTTTCGGTTCGAAAGTTCCATGCATGACGTCTTCAACACTTCTTACTGTTTTTATTTTTGTCCGACTTTTCTTTTTCTCTTCGGCGCAATTGATTTTCTCTGAATATGTGCGATGTAAATCTGTGTATTAAAACAAAACACCGGAAAAATGTTAAAAAAATAAAAATATTATAAAATATTCATTAATATTAGAAAAGTTTTACAACGACACTCACAAAAATGCATTTTTGAATCAAGAGGAAACTACTTTATACAATAAAAAATTATTCTATATAGACCTCCGACCAAATATTTCTAGAATTTAGTGAAATCTGTTTGAAAGTAAATTGTCTCTATTTTAAAAATTGAATTTAGAATCAATAAAGATGATCACGAATCACAAAGATGATACACGGTTGCGGGTCTCTGATGTTGTTGAAACTTTGTGAGATAATTTTTGAGTACACAAATAGGCATAGTCATGCGGCCTAATATTTCGTTTATTCGAAAAATATCTGTCAATTATACCTAATTTGCAGTACCTATATCTATAAGTCTGAGTATACATGGATATACTGCGAAAATAATAATCCATTAAAATTTCCGAGAGAAGGAACTTAAGACTGAACGACTTTACATACGAATTATTTGGGTACCCAAAAGCTAAATCTTAGATTTTCAGCAAAATCGGAGACCCACAACTTTGATACTCTGATTGATGGAGTTGACAGGTTTCCGCTAAAAAGGAAACTTCTTGATTCAAGCATTCATTGATTCTATCGTTTCATGTAGTTGTAAATACTCTGTGAGAATCTATGGTCATTTCAAAATAACAATAAAACTTGAAATGCTTCTAAGGTCATATCCAATAGTCGGTGGACATCATTACCACGGCTTTTAGAACGTTTGTTTGACCCATGTTCTTTTATTGGTTCGCTGAATTCATGTATGATGTTCTCAGCACTAACTATTTTTATTTTTGGTTTGCTCTTCTTTTTCTCCTCCTCCAAATGATTAGTTCTCTCTAAATGTACACCTGTATTACAAAAGGAAATCACAAAAAGAGGTATATTATAAGAGAAGAAGAACTATAATCAAAGTTATTCGATCATGACGTTAAAATGAAGATTACGAAATTGAAGTTTTGGTTCTGTTTAATAACAGCTCGATGATTGATTCTGTCGTCTTATAAACTTGTGGTTACTTGGATTCCGAATTCATAACAAAACATATGAATACTTCAAAATTATATTCAATGATTGGAAATTCTAAGTTCATCCACTGTCAATATGATCGGACATTTTCTTATGTGATAAGCCCTATGGACTCACTTTGTCTCCATGGGTCGGGAATGCCTTGAACAATGGGTAATCCTCTGCGAGTCCAGATGTACTCGGTACATTTTACGTATTCTTGATTCAGCCTAGGGTCCTCGAATCCCCTCCTTATGCCTTTCTTCCACGCTACGTACTCTAACCAAGGGTCGGGGATACCCACCTTGAGGAAAGCTTCATTTCCGGGTGTGACGTAGGGCTGCACACGTAGTAACTTATCTCTAAAAAACGGCCCAGGCACCACTGCATGGACGATCTCCGATTCAGGATCTTTCCACTCCAAACACCAGCCAGGGCACAGTTCTTTTCCTTCTCCATCATATGGCTTATTCTCTGAAAAATTAATGGATTAACCTCAATTGGGATGGTTGAAAGGACTCTGACCTTACGGGGCAGTTGGATCTCCTGAATTCCAATCGAGTGAATGTTTTTCCTAGGTTTGTTGGGTGAATCTTCGGTCGTCTTTCTCCCTGGTCGGTAAGTTTTTATGCTTGTTATGCTTTGCGGCGCTGAAAAAATTAGCAAATTAAACCTAAATTAAATCCGGTATTTTGTATAGGAGGGAAAATTAAACTCACGTGATAAAGAAACTTCGTCGTCTGCTTTTACAGTAGGGTTTTCTTCATCGTCGATCTTTTTCTTCAATGGGTGAGTATCTTTTAGATTGCTCATACTTTATCCTATTGAAAGACTTAAATTAAGTTTCTATCTTTGATGTCTTATTGACGAGAATAGAACTTCTTTCAAATACGAAAATGAAAACAGATTCAACGGTAACTGAACGATCGCCATCTCTCAAAATTCACATATTTATAGATAATCATCAACTTTGTGAGGTTAAGTTATTGGTTAATGATTATTATTAAAATGCGCCAATTACAACGCTTGATTTTTAAGATTTGAAAATTTAATAAGAAATATAAAGGTTACTTTTTAATTTTGATAGGAATATCGGAGTTATGCGAAAAATTTACTTTCGAAAATGTTCTTTTTAATCAAGATTACATTCATGATTACATTCATGTAGCAGTGATTTTTCTTGGATTTTATCTAGAATTAAGTTGAATCTATTAATGCATCTAATCATGTATCAATCTTTCTAATTCTAAAAATTCAATCTTTATCTAAAAATTATTCTTTTACTTGGAGAGATTTTGTTCATCAGAAAACTTTTCTTATATCTTGAATGAAGCACCTTTGATAGCATAGTATTCGGGGATATATATTATATTTGTTTGTCTGTAAGGAAGATTATGATCTGATATGAAGTGGATGTGAATGATTGTGATAATCTGCAAGTTATACTGAATTATACTAAAAATTACAATGAAACATTTATTTTATTGGGTGTGATGGGTTCAACCGGAATAAATTGGTCAGCAATTAATTTTCAAGCATCTTTTATTCAATCAATTTACTTATTTTTAGACGATTGTCGGAGTCTCTCAAATGTGACTCCGTGCAAAAAAAACATCACGCGCAGCGAAAAATCGTTAATCAGCTGCCGCATCATCACCGTCGTTTCTCATAAACATTGAAAAACTGTTTTGTTTACTTGCAAAAACAAGAACAATGAGCGCTACACACACGTTTGCACCGCTGGGATAGAGGAAAATGCTCTTCCTTGTTTCATCTTATTATTATCAAAGTTATCTATTCTGTGCCCGAACAAACACACGAAAGTCGCTTTTCACTTTTGTTTTATTCATTGAAAGTACAAGTTAAAAAATTAGATATCCGTATGCCATCCAATATATTGCTTCCAAAACTGAGGGATATACTCGGCTCAACACGCGATGAATCGCTGATTCATTTATTTATTCAATATACAAGAGCGCCTTCTTTTAAAATCTTATTAGCAATCTTACTCCCACAGAGGAAGCATAGTATCCTCCGTATTCATCAATATTCAGATAGTTACCCAGCATACTCGTGCTTGTTTATGATTATCAACAGAAAATAATGCTTTTATCAAGAAACTTACAAGATACGTATGATATACTTTCGTGTATAAAAATAAATATACACTAATTTTTTGTCAATAAAAAATTTCTCGTGCACTTTGTTAAACGTTCTCTCTAAACTAGACAAGAGTGCAAAATTAGTTTTCATTTAGTTGTCTTTCGTTGAAATCGAAATGATTGCGTGGAGTGTTCAATGGGTGTGAAAATCTCATTTTGCACACTTGAAGTTTGCAATCTCGAGCTTACGCTTAAAAACTAGTTATACCGTACGGCTATCTTACTTCAATAATCTTAAAGCTTTCCAAATATTTTTCTTTTCGTATTTTTTCTTTTCATGTGTAATCTAATCCATCAATAAACGAACATTTTTTTGTTTCAGAGCTGAGAAATCCTAATAATGCTGTTTAACGGTGAAATCAATCCAATAGTAAATCAATTTTTCTACCTTTACACCCTATGCCGGTTAATATTTACAATTTTCGGGGATAATTTTTCAAGTCCCGTTAGCTAATATCTCAATGAAGAACAAACTAAAGTATATAGTTCTAATTTCCATTGGTACGTTGAGAAAAATAATAAATACATAAAATTTGGAAAATGATCTTCTGTCCCAAATTGCTTAATGATCTCCCATCGAAAAGTTTCTTATGTTTTCTTCTTTAATTACACGTTCATCACTTCAAAAATTAAACAATCCTCTTTGCATATTTGTCGTTTGTAAACTTTTTTGTCAACCAAAATCAAACAGTTCTCACTGCTTAATTCGTGGGCTTAAAAGCAGGCACTCTCATAATATAACTAGATTCTTAGCTGATAAAACGTCGAATGATATATAAGTACATACATTATTATCATAAAGCTTTCTTTCTTTCCTCTCTTCAACACAGCCATTGAATAATTCAACTGAAAAGCATTTCTGACTTCTTTATCTTTACTTTCGCCATTTTTTTTTGCTTCGCTCTCACTTTCCTTACTCTTTTTTCTTTACTCAGTTTCTCAATTTTTTTATGATTGATTTCAAAGTTTTTTGTACAATAAAAATTAGTTTCAAAAAAAGGGAAGAAATGAAAGCGGACACCTATCAATACGTAGGCCTCCGTGTCATTGGCTTCGCGCACCTTTTCTATTTTTTTTTACACAATAGCAATACAAAAATTACAGTTACAAACCATTGCTTGTATCACTATGTAGTGTATTATAGTCAAAGTTACGATGAATCGTATAGATCCAGAAAGTTTTTGTGAAGTCTCTTTCAAGATAAAATAAAATTTCTCACACAGAATCTATGATGAAACATTTTTCCAGAAAATGTGGAAAAATGTTGTGTAGAATCTTTTCAATGCTTGATATAATGAACATGAATACATTTGTGTAAATCTTTCTTTGCTAACTCTACGAAACACACTTCTGTCATACGAGCACTCGTGATTAATTAAAATTATACATAATCATCACAATTCGTAGATCTTTAATGGAGCGAGTTTTATAGTATCGTAAATTAGTAATCTCCTCGATTTTCATACGAATCTTCATATTATCAAGTATGCGTACGGTACAGTTAATGAAATTCAATCGCATGTCTGATACGAATGTGAATGATCACAACGAACGTGAAACGTAACCATACAATATTATACGAAATTGTTTGGCTTCATCAGTTTGATTAGTCGGCAGTCATCTGTAATAAGTTCAAAACATACGGAGATATGGGAAAGAACGATTTGACGTAGAGTCAATTGGATTTTAGAAGCTCGGAGAAAAAACTATTTCTTGCGTGAATGCTCGTGAGCATCGACATAATCGACAACGGTAAGACTTTCTTGTAATAATATATGCGCAAGCACAATCAACGATAATGCATCGTAACCATCTCAACCAGACTCAGCGGATAAAATGGTCACAAGTAGATACATTGCGTACAAATTTACAATAAAAATTGTCTATCTAACAAAATATTATGTAAGTAGTAGTAACAAATCTTGAAACATGTTTTCAATGAAGGAATACGGAAATTATAACGTAGCTAAAAACTGCATTTACATTGAACGCATGAAGAATTATCTTCAAGTAGCCAAAGAGAGTACTTCATTACTTATAATTCTATGTTTCAATGTTTCTCAAGCTCGCATTGTTCTCGATATCTCGCCTTCGAATATGAAATCCGGCAAGACATACGATTTTCAAAAGCAGCATCACACAAATTAACAAATAGCGAAACGAGGATATAATAACTAATATATAAAATATTCAACATGAACTATGAGAGACAGATCTTTTCTATATAGTAGTTTACTTCTGCTGTAATATTCGAATATTTTATTATTGAATTATTGAATTGGAAACTCAAAATACACAGAGAATGGAAATTTCCATATATTACAGCAGAAATCGTATTGTAAATTTATTTATCTATAAAACCATGATTTTTTGGATATCGTTTTGTAATTTCAACAGGCTCTATATTTTGAACTATTCATTCTTTTATCTTCTGAAGAATAATATCCACAATATTGTTGAGTGTAGAATATTTTAAAGAATGTTCTGGACGAATATTTGGTAATTATTCAAGTACATTAACAGTTACTGAGGCGGTAAAGCATAGTAAATCTACCATCCCGTCTCATTAACGTTCAACATTTAAAAACTATTGATTTTACAATAAGTACTACGGGGTAAATCAAGTTTGGTAACTTTCTCCAGTTTATTATTCACCATGAGAAACCTCTAGTTTCTTTTGTTTCTTCAATCTCTTCGTTATTAGATAAAAAATGGGTATATATACCTTTGTAGAACTGATTTAAAAATGCAAATTTAGATCTAGCAAACCATCACGTTCGTAATTCAATAAAATTCTTGTATACAATTGAGATTGATGTGAGTGCACCATATGAAGGGATCGCTAAATCAAATCAGTTTCAGTTGAACAAATATTATTTGTACATTTTAATTAATTCTATTGATATGATGCATACGACTGCTGAAACAAGAATCACACGATACAATTGAAATAGTGTTTGGTTTGTTTTTAAATATTTGATATCTAGTTCAAATAAGAGTCATAATTTTCACCCATCAAACAATCGGGGAAAGTTTCTCAAACTATTCAAGTTCGTTGTACATAATCCCATCTTAGATATTTACTAACTAATTCCATCGGGAACCTACGGCTATTTTTATTTTCAAGTGAAATTTTCTCGATCAGTCAAGGTATATAATTCTCTTTTCAGGATCCAAAAAATGTCAAATTATCTCGTGTTACTCAATCAACATAATGTCTATCAAAAGATTCCAAAACTGGTGATCCTATCGGACCCGACAGATTAGATAAGATTAGAGAACCTTGATTATCACTTCAAACGAAGTGTACTCATCAGGTTTACTAACTAATTATACATCTTTTGTCACAAAAAATGCAATGTTCAATTTGCAATAAACTTATGCAAATCGTTGTAGACATCGAATAAAGTTGCACCTCGAAACACATTGATCAATTCATGCTTGTATATAGTTTTACAGTAACAAACATCAGAACGAGCGTCGCCCTTTGAATTTTCCAGTTGGTCTGTATCAATGTTACTTTCATTCCTTGGGAGGATTCTCGGGGACAGGCTTATCCCCGGCGCTCAATTTTCTCTCGGCAATGTCTGTTTCGGAATTTTTACGAGAATTGTAATTTGGAGCTAGGAGCAACGGCACACCGCCCAGAACCATGCAAGTACCCATAAACAGGAAACAAACATCGTAGTCGCCTGTCACGTCGCGCATGAAACCTGAAAAATGAAAAAAGTTTTCCAAATTAGCGTATACAGTTTCCGTCTTGTGGAAAAAATACAATACAATCACGCCCAATGCGGAATATGCATGAAATCGCTATAGAAATTCGATTTAGTTGTTTTTATCAAGCTTTTAAAAATAATTGTCACGTGGTTTTTGGTTTCTCGATTCGGGAAAAATTCAAGGATATGCAGCAAATTGAAATATTGTCTATGATATTGGGAATCAGTGAGAAGCTTGTATATCTATTGTGTGAAGTTATGACGTCACAGCGGACCTCCAATGGATTTTCGACCCGCTGTATATTTCCAGTAATTTTCGTCAACTCGATAAACAATAAAACAGTTGCAGATTATTTTTGAAAGCTTGAAAAAACAACCGAATAGGATTTTCCATGCTATTCCTTATTATGTTACACGAGTGTAAAGTTTTCTTTCATTTTGAAATGTCAACGGATCATCATTGATATGAAGCTTATACAGGATTAATTTATTCAACCATGATGAAGCTACTGTAATCTAACGAATGACGATGGAGAGCTCTGCACTTTTCAAATTGGAAAAAATCGCAAAAGCAAGTCTAAAATACAGATAACGAATGAAAAGCAATCGTAAAAGTTAGATTTCATTATCGAAGATGACCTGCAAGACCGCGTTGCACAGCCTAGCCTCACTTGAAAAGTGTAATTGCTCTCCCAAAGACTTGTTTTCTCCGCGAGAGCTCCCTTCATTCAATTACTCAACTGTTTGTCTCGCGTTAGTAGACTGCAGGGCGGAGCACCACAATAATATAAACGAGACTCCCGGGTTACGAATGCAACACAATGATAAGACAGATATTTATCTTCGTATATTGTCTATACTCGTCCACCAAGCTTACTGTTTGTGTGTTTATTTGAAATTTAAAGTTTTGAATGCGTTCGGTGATACACCCGTCTTTCTCAATTTTTTCATATAGTCGTAGATGCAATTGTGTAAACAAAAAATAAAAAAAAAACTTTGACGTTCCATTTGATAATTCTATTCAATAATTTTCTGCATTCTAGCATTTATGAAGTATCACGCGCAGCTGCAGGTTTTGTCATTCAAGGACAGGCAACTGATCAGCCGCAGTTTCCAAGCAGTCTTTTGAAATGAAAAAAATACAATAAAAATTTACATTATCAGAAATAAATTTTATAATTAGGAATTAACTCTTATTCTCTCAATATATTTTATAGAATAATTGTCTAAGCGTTCATTAATATGTTTAGATTTATCTAGTAGCTACTGTGAGTTCTTTTGTAGGCACAATTTTAGTAGGCAAGTTACGCATACACTATTATCACATTTTATTCTCAATAAAGTCATTGAGAGTCTATTCAAACGTGAGTTTCTGGTAAAATAATTCTTACAAGTACCGTGCGGTTACTCATCGGTTTTTCATCATACGAAAACAATGAACAAGGAAAACAATTGAAACTCCGTGCGTGACATAAGAAAAATCAAACAGAAGGCTCGAGCTGCACTTGCATTTCTAAACATGGCGACACGATCTTCCGGAGCGAAGCTCGTTGTAATCTCGTCTAATTAAGCTCGGCGAGTGCGATCACCTTGAACTTGGAAAGGTAAAGCTCGGCGCTCGTGTCGGTTCCTCTTCGCGCTCGCGCGCGGTTGTATATTTATAACGAGCAAAAGCCGCGCGATCGATAGACCAATACCGAGCGCATGAGCGCGCGCAAGCGACTCTTTTTAATTTGATTTCCCAGGGGAGATTGATGGACCTATAAAAATTAATGTACTTGTATCGTCCCACCTGAGCCTCGGGTTTTTCCATGAGTCTCGTCGGACGGAAAGTGGCTTTGCTTCGTTTCTATATAGTTGAGGAAAAATTATAGCATCCACTGCGGATACTAGATTTTTCATTGCGGTGAAAGTTATTATAGTAAATAAGTAGTTATATATGACGATAGCGGGACGTCTACAACAATACAGTCCTTCAAGGATTTAAAATTACAGGAACAATATCATGGTCAAGTACTTTTTTTTCAGTACGTCTACCCGTGAACCACAAAGAGAATGTTTTTTTTATTTCAAACAAAGTCCTCGAAAAATATCCCGAGCGAACGGATCTAAATGAGATTGACATTCAATCATTAAAATATTCTAAAGGCGCAATGGGATCAAGCTATTGTTGAATCTACCAAAGTGTTTCTTCGATTACTCCAGACATTTGTAACATAATTCTTCCATGAAATCTTCCATATTATTTTTCACTTTCCAATGGGTCCTTCCTGATTTTCCAATATACGCATGCGAAATCGGACCAGTAAATACTTCACCGTTCCTGGCTGTGCTTCTTTCATCCCGCAAAGTTTGATCGAAACTCCCGAGCAAATATTTGTCCTTGCACTTGATCGCTAAAAGCCAAAATAAGCAACGAGTCGAGAATAGCTTGGCCAGTGTCGAGGAGAGCAGATTTGCTCTCTCGCGCGGCTCGGAAGGTGAGTGCGTGAGTGTGTGGGTTCCCGGTGCGCGGCACTGTCCCTCGCCCAAAGTCCTGATGGGCTGGAGGCGAATCGATAAGTATATAACCTCGGGTACACGAACCCCGCCGCGCTGTGGAGCTTTCGCATGCATGTCGCGCGCGCGCTCGCTCGGGTGAATAGCCTCGCGCAGCCTTACACGATGCTTACGCTTTTCTTTCTTAGGTTTCGTTCAAGCGCAAGACATGTGTGCATGTGAGGGGAGGAGGAAATACGTTTTTCCATGATATTCAGCAGTAGTTAGTGAAATTAAGTGTTTTTATGACTTATATTCTCATACGAATTGTAACTGTATTATTACTTTTGACGTTATCGCGTTTCTTGTTTTTTTGAAGGGAGATTTATTCATATACTACAAAAGTATATTAGATGAGTTGGCTGAAAAATATTGTATCCACTATATTTTCTACATCGAGCGAAAAGTTAATTGTTTAACACAGATTCGTATGACTTTTTTCCGCTAATTATGAAATTCATCCAATAACCTTTCGAAATTTCATTAATAACTCTCATAATTTCTCATAAAGATTCAGTGGCCATATTTCAGCAGTATTCAGATCACGAAATCGTATTGAGCCACTAATCATCTCGCATTCAATGTTTCCTCTCCAAGCACCGGAATCCTCCACTCTGTGTGATTCTACTTCTCTTGACCCATTTCTACTGCACATTCCATATAGTGGACTCTTAGTCAAAGGCTTGAAAAGCTCATCGAGAGGATTTGAAGAATTCGTTCCAACATATGTTTTATCATTTCTGATTCACATCGCATGGGGATTATGTGCATATTGACCTTGTAGACTATCCAAGAACGACCTGGGAACATTTTTTTTCTCGATAGATGAAACACTATGTCATGTTTTGCATGAAAAACCTATCGAATGTGTCTCATAACGAATAATTTAATGTGATTCTTTAGTGGAACTAATGAAGAAGTAACACGAATATCTAAAATTAGTATCGATTTTGGCAAAGCTCAAGGGATTGGCGTAATTTTACCTGTCATCGTAAAAATTGTTTTAGTTCAAACTTATCGTTAGTTAAGTCTGATGTTAGAATATCAGAAAAGTATTATTGCGTGAAAAATGGCACGTATGTGAAACATCATGGTAAAGTATAATCAGTTTACACAGTGAAATTCAGTAACTGACTGTAATATAAATTTGTTCGTTGATAAATATCCATTATCTCCCATTAGATTCTATTTTTCTTTTTTTTCTCCCAAGAAAATGATTTGACCCCTAGAATATAGTCATAAATTATTCCAACTGTTTCAACGTTCGGAAAGCGAAAAAACATTAAGATTTCGCAATGATCAGAACTAATTGATGAGATAGTTGATGTGAAGAAAGATACCAAGATAAGTTTGAATGTAGTTTTTGAGTACGGTTATATTTCAAACTAAAATTAGTGCCTACACGTAACTCAAGTGTGCGAGATATTACTCGCAAAGAACTCTATTCTGATTTATGCCTCTACCGACTCCAATGAATTTGTAACGAAAATTGAAAAAGATGCAGCTCATACATATGGTGGTTTCAAGAATCAGTACTATAATACTATGTACATAATAATAAAAAAAAACAGTTACACTTTTATATCGTTTTTAAAGGTAATATAGTTTAAACAACTATAACAACAGTACTAACTCTCAAAAAACATAATAGTTAACTGGTTAAATTTAGATATACTTATGACGGAATGAAATTGAAAGATATTACTCTTGAAGCAAGAAAATAACCGAAAAAAATTATGCAGCTATCGGACGCTTACAAATTTAAAGAAAATGCTTTAAAATAAATGCTCAAGTTCAAAGAGAAAATTGGGATATAAAGTTCAAAATAAATAGTGATACTTTTGTTCGAATAGTTCTATGGGTTTCAAAGTTCTTTTACTAATTATGTTAGTCTGAATGATAAGGTGACACATAATTTGAATATTTTTCGGACGTACAATTGATAACCTTGTTATATGATATTGATCTCATTACATTAAAACTTTATCAATATATTTAATTTATTCAGAGTATAATAAATTGCTTGATTATAGTATGCAATTTTAAACTGCGTTAGCTCTTTTCATTTTGCGTAGAAAATGTTTACTACCCTGCAAATAAAAGCGTGCGTTTAGAATCAAGATTCATAATAAATGTACTCCATAATAATCCTGAACCAACTCTCCAGAGCCGGACGAAAAAATTCTCATGTCAATTAGTGATTTGTGATACATTTCGTCTTGTACGCGTGGGTACCAACAGACGTTATATTTTCATATGCGCTCCTAAGAATTTGTATAACCCTAGTGAAAAAATCTGGCTAATTCATCCGTAGAGGTGATTTCCTGCGGCTCACTAACTCATTCTTAATTTTAACGGTTGACCAAACTAATTTCAAAAGCATATTTGGAATTCGCAGATAACATTGTATTTCTCGTTTCAAGTTTCAGATCTTATCTATCCGAATCCAAAAACGAAGGTCAATCGTGCCCCACGTAAAAAGTTCAACAAAAAATGTATAGCGTTTCTCATAAGAACGGTCCTATAAAAACCGTACGAGAACCTTGTATTATCTTCACTCAATCTGGCACTCGATTATAGTGGTTTTGCACGACAGCCGTGTGCAGAAGCTCCGCACCCAATCGAAACGAAACACGAAAAACGCGAAAGATTAGTGAAATATATGTTTACCTGCCAAGGGCGGGATGGTTATGGCACCGATGCTCTGGAACATTCGCACGAGTCCGTAGCTGGATGATATTTTGTCCATGCCATATTGATCGGCAAGCAGTACAGGAACCAAAACAAACCAGCCACCGAGGCAGACGCCGTAAATCGCAACGGAAACACCAAGGATGTAAAACGAATGGGCCACTGGAATCACCAAAACTGCGATACCCGCTCCGACGATGCTGTAAACGGAAATGTCCCCTCTTTGAATCTGCACAGCTGGATGAGACACGCGCTTCCGTTATCAATCATGTAAAGATTATGAAATTGACACTGGGTATTTTTTCCTCGAACGTAAAATTTTCCTGGCACAAGGATGCCACAACAGCAACCTTCGGGATGGGATCGATGTTATATCGACGAATTCACGTAACATCAGGCTCTTGTTGCAGAGGCTGGATCAAATTTTAACGAGGGAATTTCCTATCGCCGATAAACGGGTATTCCCCTATTATTATTTTCGCGTTTGGGCAATAACGTCGTAAAGCAGAGACGCGTGACAATGGAAGTAGAGTTTTGACGCGAAGACGAACCTGCCGATGTATCCTTTCCTGCGGTCGAACAGCTGCAGATCGGAGAGCCAGCCAAGGCCGAGCCTGCCGCAGAGGTCGAAGGCCGCGGAGATGGCGACGAGGTAGCCGGCCTCGGTCTTGGTGTAGCCGGCCGCGTGCACGTACGCCGGCAGGTAGTACAGCATGTAGGGGCTGCCGGTCGACATGAGCGTGACCGACAGGCACATCGCGATGAACCGGCTGTCCCGCAGCAGGCTCAGGTCGATGTACCGGGTCATTATGCGCTGGGGAAGCGACTCCTTCGACGCGGACTGCTCGGCCGTGTGGCTCGGCTGGATCACCACCGCGCTCGGCGCCTCGTTCTCCCGGGGAGGACCCACTGCCAGGGCCGACGCGCGCAGCGATCTGAATTCATAACACATGCCAAAGTCAATCAACCCAAAGACCCTTCGACTATAATCAATCTGAGATAATTGAAAACTACTATTTGTTAGTAGATTTCGCATAACTGATAACGAATATTCAACTGATGAATCAGGAAAACATTCAATAATCAGTTATGAAATTTGTAAATGTTCATTAATTTTCAGTTAAATGCGTATACTATTTCTATCGATTTTATAGAGAGTAGACTCTTACGCTCTTCCAAACGCAAAATCAAACTTGTCATCTGGACATATTTTTTTTGTGCGCAACTATTGGCAAAATACGATTGCCGTATAGCTGCGTCAATAGTTCAAAATTGTATCCATGCTTATGTAAAATTGAATAGTTTCCCGAATAGTGTACATATTAATTAACACGCGACATCAGATTCGCGGATGGGTAATTCATTATTGAAACAGATCGCTGACTTTAAAAGTGCGGTATTGAGGCTCGTTGGTCATAGAATCGGATGCCCTCGTGTGAAGTTCTCGCGAGATATGAAGTAAATCGATCGAAAAAGGTCCCGGATTGAAGTAGGATGTAAGATACAGTACCTCTGGGAGGAGCGAGACTTGTAGAAACAGGTGGAATCGGTAGAAAGATCCTCCACACTGTGTAATAAACTTGAGCTGCGAATCTTGGAGATTGGTTTCATGTTCAAAGTCTCACCCAATATATCCTTCTCTTCCTCGCTGTCCGTCAACTCGATTGCCAGTCCTGCGCATTGAGGTTAGTGACAAATTGACGTGAAATAGATTGTCGTAAAGTCAAAATGAGGATTTTAACGAATTTCTGGGTAAAGTCTGGATATCGAGAGGTCTGTGATTTAGTTTACAGTCCCTAGTACATTCAAAGGTGTCAAAAGAGGACATTTTTGAAACTAATTCAAGTCAACAGTACCATGTGAACTTCTCCAAAATGACCTACATCCTACTCAGAATTAACATGTATATCATATAAACATTTAAAAGATTATTTTCACTTATCCGAAACAACAAACTTTTATGAGTTTCTATAACCAGGGCTTCTAAAGTTATAAAATTCGTAGATTTATAATGGCGACAAGTAGAATATTATTCACACCAGCGTGAGCCTCGCTGTATACTAGTGAAACCCACCAAAAAAGTAGTTCAGCCACTACATTTCTTATATAGTATTGAGTCAATTTTACTACAAAACTATATACTAGAATTTCCCATAATGCAGTGGAATCTGATGAAAACAGCTAGTATAACTCGTTATATTTCTCCCTCGTATGCGCGGTATACAGTATACAGGATCCCCGAATTTCGCCCGGAATGAATCTCGTAAGAGAAAGAGAAACTGACCAGTGGCCCGGTTGCCATGGTGGAACAGCTCGTTGAGCATGTTGTTCTTTGCGGTGCTGTCGTGGGCGAAGAGCATCTCGAGCTTCTGGCGGGCCTCGTGCTCGGCGACGAGCGGCTTCTCGGGCAGCTGCTCGGCCCGCGGCTCGGGCTCGTCGTCCGGGTAGCTGACCGTCTCGAGGGGCCGGTACAGGCTCGCGCTCACGCACACGTGCAGCATACAGCCGCCGAGGATGAGCAGGGTGCCGTGGAAGCCGAAGTTGGCGATCAGCGACTCGATCAGCATGGGGAAGACGAAGCTGCCCGCCGCCGTGCCCGACACGCAGATCCCGTTGGCCAGCGCCCGGTGCTTGTCGAAGTACTGCGACACCAGGATTATCCCCGGCGTCGTCGACAGGCCGCCTCCGATTCCTGCAAATCACCATCGATACCCGATGTTTCGTCGTTTGTTTCCGTGCTTTTTATCTTTTGGGTTATTTGAAAAGGGGCTCGAACGAGGGGCAGTATTCCCAGAGGGAGTATCACGAGGTTCTTCTGAAGTACTGCGGGTATTTATAGGTACACATAGTACTCTTTATTCGCTTGCAACTAATATTAACCGACTAGCTGCGACAAGCTGAATCAAATCACACAATAAGTACCGAGATAAAAACACCCAATGTCTAAATACTAAAAATGATCGGAGTACCGGATCATGAGAAGCCCCTAGGACTCGAGCTTGGCCGCGAGAATATTGTCAAGCAGACCAAGATAGATTTTTGGATTTTAAAAGCATTTAAAATTTATTTCATGTTTGAATAAATCATGTTGACTCTATTGCATGTTCACGAATTAAAATATCGTGGATGAATTGGCTAACCACCTCTTGCCAAAAAATATATGCAGCTTTATTAGCCTTTCCGGGACTTATATGTCCCCCTCTTCAGACTTCAAATTGAGAAAATGAAACATTGCATTATGTCTTTTCAATTTGAAGCCTGAATACGGGGTATGTAGCCCCGAAAGTTTGTTTCTGACGAAACTTATATTTGTTCGCAAGTGTTATGATTAACCGATTCACCAGTAATATCCTAAATTATTTTTTTCCCATTTAAGATAAAGTTCATTAGGAAATAGTATATTATGCAACTAGTGCGTGAAATGCGATTTCACGCACCAGTGTGACAAGCCTGCACGAGTCGCCGGCGAACGAGTGTTAGGCGGTCACACGAGTGCGTGGAATCGCATTTCACGAGTTGCATACGATATTTTATGTTATAAGTGATCAAACGCGAATTGAGTGATCAAACACGCATCGAGCTTTGAGTACGTGAAATATTTCACGCATCGGTTTCCGTGTGTGAGATATTTCACGCATCGATTTCCGTGCGTGAAATGAGCGTTTATGATCACGTATAACATAAAAGATTTTATCGACCACCTCGTGCTATTTTTTCTTTCTCAAATATTCTTGTAGTACTTGACTATCTGTTGAATAGCTCGACGGGGGTCGGTAAAATCTCTTTATCGATAAATTTCCAAAACATTTTTTATCCTTTCATGAGATCAAGGCGATTTTACCGGGTATTCCGAGAATCGCCAACTCGCGAGAAATGAGAAACACTTTGATTTCAATGGTATGCGTACGCACGGCTGGACAAGTTTCGCGCATGTAACCTTGTTTCGTTTCAATGCAAAGGTTCTGATAGCGCGAGAGCCTGATTCCGTGTTTCTTATACCAAACTATATTATGCCAGTGATAGCATGTATTCTCTTGTATATACGTACATGTCCTTCAGATGACACAAAGGCAGTTCTTACAACTGGAGGGTGGGCCATGGAATTTTATATATGTGTTTCGAATAGCACTGGGCGCCAGTGCCCCACGCGAGGAAAAATACTCAACAAAAACGGCACTGAAGTTTCTTTCTTGGCTCAAACAGTAAGTGTGATAAGTTTTAACTTTAATTCAGTCGGGCAGCAAAAAAAGGAACGGGCTCTTACGCTATGAGACATTGGCGTTGTTTTCACATACCTGTTAAAACGCCAAATGTAAAAAGAAGATGCAGTAAGCTTGATGCGAAGTAACTGAGAGTGAGACCTAGTGAGCAAAACAGACCACCGACGAATACCACCTTCCTGCAACTGTACTTCTGACTCAGCATACTTGTTATTGGGGCTGGAACACAGAAGACGATACGTTTTCTAAAATTCAATAATTGCTCACACGACAGTATTAAAAAATTGTATTGCAAAAAATGTCGTTTAGTGCACACGTGAAAGATGATTCTCGACGCGTGTGATTTTGTCCCACGATTCGCTAAGGTAAACAACCCTCTCACGCTTGTACCAAAATGAATTATTCCACGATACTATGCGTGAAACACGATTTGTTACCGTTTTTGTCTCGAAATAGTTTATTTGGATCGCACTTTTTCACGCAATTTTGATAAAATAGTATATTATGCACCCGAGCGAGGTTGGGCGATTTCGGCACGAAAAACGTTTGCGATCCGAGCGCAGCGAGAATTGCAAGTTTGCGCGTGCCGAAATAGCCTAGATGAGCGAGGTGCATATACTATTTTTCGTACCCCGCGGCAGAAAAGTCCCATTCTTTGCAATCGCCAGGACGCAAAGTAGGCACTTTACTGCCGCTGGGACGAAAAATTAATGTTCGAAACTCGCGTGCACAGCCACGTTTTATGCACCTGTACTGTAAAGTTAACTCTCAACACTCTATATGTTGTAAGTTAAACCATCACATCAGCTATCAGAAAATTCAACTAAAACCGATACGTCAATTCACAAATAGTTCCCAAAAACGGATTCGTTAAAGTTTATTGTCTGAAACCGGCATTCTGAATTCAGAAATAAAAATCAACCATATGGTGACGTGGCAGTGGTCTTTTATAAAGGGATTTGGGAGGCATGCCCACAAAAAATCGCCGATACACACCGTTTTAATAATAAAAAAAAAATATATACCGTTTGGCTCTCCAATTTTTTTCATCAGATATTAGATTGACAGAAGAGCATACACTGATTGTTTTCAAGCCGTGTAAATGTCCTGAAATTGACAAGTGAACGTAAAAAAGTTGAAGAATGAACCTTGGAAAATAGAACGTATACGAGAAGTCAGTTTGTTCAGGTGACCAATCATGATTAAGTTTTATGAGGTGGTTTTTGTATACTCGAATAATCCATACCGTCAATAATTCAGTCTAGCATTCCTATCTCCTCGAAATATTCAGTTTACGAACTCGCAAAAATCGATTTTTTTTTCTTGAACCAATACTAGGTTTTTCTGCATATATATGTAGACAAAAAATCAACATCCACAAATCATCGAAAATACCTACAGATTTTTAGAAAATAAATAAAAAAGAAATTCTCTCTACGTCCCCGAAACAGCAGCGTTCGAAATGCAAAAACAAAATTCTCACGTTTCGATCCTCGCCTCCTCCCATAGCCCCCCATGCCCTCCGTATAGTTCATCGACTCAAGCCAATTAAGTATTGTTCAAGGCGCGAAGCCAGTTCTCGCGAGGACGTAATTGATGGAGATATTAGTCGCGCCGAGCCGGGGCGGGCACAGGTGCTTCGCCCCTTTCGCAAATACATCACCGCTAATCGAATTGCCGCGCGGCGGATGCGAACATACCCCCGACTGTTTGTCGGCGTCGATGAGCTTACCTATGACGCAAGCGAGGTATAGGCGTGTGCGCGGTTATGACCCGTACTATCGATGTATGTATACCCCGAGTTTCTCCCTTTGTCAACGAGTCGATCGCGAATCGAATCGCGATAGAAAAATCGCCGGTGTTTCCCGTAGTCGGTAGGTATTATTTCGATAAATTTTTTCCGCGATCTTGAACTATCCAACGTCGCACCAGCCGGTGGAATTAGAACGCGCGCGGCTCGGGGAAATTTTCCGCGCTTCGCGAAAAATGAAAAACGAAGGAAAAGCATATATCGGGAGAGCGACGATGCAAACTCGGGGCTCTCGCTCCGCTCTTTATTCAACGACACACGCGGAAGGTCGACTTTTTTACGAGCGCGAGGGTTGCGTCTCGCATGAGCATATTTCCCCGGCAGAATCGATATATTAGTAAACACGAGCTTTTATCCAGCGCTTTACTTCATTCACTAAAAGCATACCCTCCGCCTTTCCAGCTTTGCAAACATAGTTTCATTTCGAGCCGGTGTACGCTTTTGTCGAATCTCAAAGGGACGAGAGTGAGTTATGGCTCGTAAATTCAAAGGAGCTGAATTCGTTAGGATTGAATCGAGTATATTATATCAGTGGAGCTCCGACACACGTATATACGAGATATGCGTCCTTTCAATTTTTCCGCTTCGCGCATTGAATGCTTTTAGACTTTTTTATTATTTTTCCCATCATTCCGAGGAATTGCCATTACCAAAAGAATTTAATGCTTTCTATACTACGCTGAAACGACTCCCACTAGCAAAATCAAAGTCAATATCACTTTAGCGCACGATTCATTTCGAGCTTATAGGAATACTGTGCGCGAAACTCGAGGTATTGTGTTTTCCCTCGAAATACGTTGGCCGTTCGTTGCATAAGCTTTTTTACATTCTGTCTTCAGCTGCTTATTACATAAAAAAAATGCGAAGGCAGCATGTCGTCCGACAAAAAAATCTGCTATTCTATATACAGCGATATATATTCGTCAATCTCGACCCACGTCGTTTTTGATCCTTCTTTAATATGCATTCCATTCGGCTGCTCTATTGTTCGGGCACGATATGTTCGATGGTAATTGCGCGGCTCTCTATTTTCCATTGGAATGCATCGAGGCTGACTCCCCTACATCGTCCTTGCCCTTCGGAACAAGTTCGATAATATCGGAAGCGGCACACGCGGCGAGAAAAGTTGCAAACTGCGTCTCATCCGCCGGGGAAAATTGACAAATCGACTCGTAATTTTTTATCCATCTCGGCTGGTACGAGCGCAATAACAAAATAGTAGAAGTTTAAAGAATTACAGACGTTATCCAGCAATAATTAGGTGAACTGTTGGAGAATTCATATACAAGGGTCATTTCCTTGTCATCTTTAAATTTATATTTTACAAAACAAAACGGATTTCAACAAACGGAACGTGAGAAATCTAGAGTTTGCACAAATGAACAGCGATTCCGCGCTCATCGTGTGAATATATGTGTTTAACAAGCGTTGGATTCTCATTAGTTTCGCCAACTCGTTCAAACACTGAGCAAACACATCGAAACGACATAATCAACAACTTCTCTATTAATATCCAGCAAAACTGTGAGGCTTCTCGTAAGCTATGAGATATCACCTTCGTAATTTTGAATGAGTCAAATAACGATAAAAACTCAAATACGGTTCATTATCTCACGCATTAGAAGAAAAACAAGAAACTTGAAGAAAATTTTGGTCATATATATGATTTTTATCATCACCCTCTTCAAGACACGAAGGAATTATGATAATATATCCACGGTCTGCGCGTAAGACTAGCACGTTTCAGACTCTGATGATTTCTAATATTTTATCTCGAGTTGAAAATTGTTTCAATACTCATAAAGATTAGAAAATTCTTCTTACTTTATTATTCTTACTCCATTTGAATTCATTATTTTGACAGAAGACTGACTTATAGATGTACTTATGTACCTCGGATGATTATTAAACAATTGAAAATAACAGTTATCGAAAACATGATCATCAGTATTACGAGAAATGCGAAATCAGCCACGTGTTTTTCATTTTCCCCCAAGACTCACGAGTCAAACGTGCGGGAAAATTCAAAGCGCTCCTGTCTTGGGCACCACTAATGACCATCTTATCTCCAGTTGATTCGCTGGTGAAGCCCATTATCAAAGCAGCAAACATCCGAAATCCTTGGGCGGAAGCTCGGATAAATTGCATGCACCAGCGACTCAGAAAAATCGATATACGAGCCACGAGTTTGGTTCTCCGGCCGTTGCTGCATCGGGTAATTTGCATCCCTGACGGATGAGCGAACCAATGTCTTCTCGCCGACGTCCTCGGCATGTGTGGATATATCCGGCCCGTATCAACGCAACGCGGCGCGCTGGGCTGGGGAACCTTGACCGCGACCTCACGAGTCGTGGCAGTGAAATTTTCCCGACGAGCCGCTCGAGCGGGTTAATTTGAGGAGCGTTTCACTTGTCGCTGTTGCGAAAAAAAAGAGAAACATCACCAGACAGAGATGCCGAGAAAATTTCGAAGGGATCGCGTTACGGCTGGAAATAACGCTGCGGACACGAGACATTCAACGATGAGCAGCTCGTAAAAAGTATATCTCGAAGCCAATTTAGCTTGCTCGACGTCGTTCGACGATCGATCGATTCGGCCCGCGACTGCAGCGATCGACGGTGTAATTAACACGGCTCGCCTTGTCGGCTCGAGAGACGATCGGAAATTATACTGGGTTGAGTCTCGCCGGGTTGCGAAACTGCCCGATACAACTCGCGTCGTATCCCCGACGATTACGTCAGATATAATGCCTTGCCTCTGGTGCGCAAGGTTGTGCCAACGAGAAAAACACCCCCGCCGACACCCCACTCCGCGCTAATAACTCTCCGAGAGAGGAGAGCCCTCCTCTGTTATCGCGCGCTTGCACAACATGTGGCAGACGCCGAGGAGGTGGTGGAAAGAATCCTACCGTGGAGAGAACAAAGCCTCAGATACGCGTCTCGAGAGGGACAAAAGCACACACCGCATCGGGCGGAAATGAAAAGTAACGCGAGAGGGAGCGAGATAGGCCGTCAGCAGATATGCGCGCAGTTGCCGAGAGGTGTGTGTGTGTGTGTCAAGGGCGAACATCGCGCTCGTAAACGGTATGCACTTGTCGCTAGAATACATGCGCACGCGCGCCCTACAGCCGGGTGATTTTCGTTGAGCCAATTATCGGAGGATATGGGCTTTTGCATGCGAGCGATTTTTATTGTTTGACTGATTGAGTGTGCGTGGGACGAGATGTTTTGTCGTGTTTTTCGTTATCCCTTCACGGTTGGACCGTTTGATGATTTTCCTACCCGACAAGCCATTACTGCTTTCGCTAGCATAGCTCTCGCTTAGAGGCAAGTGACGAGTGTTTGTTAATTTCTTAAACGCACACGTCATTCTCGCTTCAGTGATCAGCGGTGAGATAGTCCGATTCAAGCTCTGTCAATTTTCAGCTGTACCTTGTCCAAAACGCTTCGACATTTTGCCCGATTCCTTTTTGGACTTGTAATAATTAGATATCCTGGTTGATCGAGGCTCATTGGCGCAAAACGGAAACCACGACTTGGAGAGAAGCACAAAAAAAACGTACAAAATTACTTTTCGCGAGAGTTTTCGAGCTTTTTGTGTACAGCGTAAGAAGAAAGTTTAGCGGGCACGCGAGCAAAAACAAATTGAATAGAAGTTTTTGATGGAGAACAATGGTTCTTCGATGCAGGATAGAAAGAACAAAAAGATCGAACAGCACACATGGAGGTTTAAAATTCTGAAACTTTGTTTGGAAGAAGCCCGATTGAACGCGACATTCATTCGCCACACATCGCTAGTGGCTATACGTATTTCAGTTGTATACAGCAAAAACTCGGATTCTCTCGTGCACGCGCGCGTATTTCATCCCAGTGCTGAGCCGATTCCATTAGCTCGTAACCTATTGGCCAAATGGAATTTCATTGTGTAGACTCTGGCAATGCGACTTTAACGAAGCCAGTCGAGGTCCGAAATACAGCGACTTTAGCACACGTGGAATAAACGAATTGGGAATACAATTAAAATTTTAAAAAAGAAATACCGTCTCCTTGGAAAAGTAATTCCCTCTCTGAAGTACGCATTTGGTTAACGTATGTGAATCGTCATAGAAACGCTGCGGCTCTCTTTTATTATTTTCTTGGCTATTTATATATACTCTCATTAACAGATGACAGTACGTGCGGTCTGCGTGCAAATAGACATTTTGATGAATTATTTCTCTTCTGTATGTTGGAAATATGAGATGCGACGTTTTTCATTCGAGTGTACACTTATTCTTTCATACAAAAGAGCACTTGTCGGACTTTCCAACGTCTTTTGAAAAGGGAACGAGTAGTGGCGTGATTTCAATAGTTTCTCGTGAGTTTGGTATTGATCTAACATGATTCATTCGAATCTTCTACTTGAAAATCTTTAATCTATTTTTGCGTTGTAATTATCTCCTCCACTTTTATATTTCCTCATTTATTTTTCCTTATCGTGAGAAAATTAATTTACTGCTTTCTCGTTGATGAATAATGAATGAATAATATTGTTACATTACGTTTCTCATCAAACTTCAAAACTTGAAGAATCTTATTGCATCAGTCTTTAATAATAGATTATTCCATCCTGGAGAATTTATCGGTATTCGATAGCGGTTTTAATTTCGATGTTGGTACAAGACTTTCAGTGAATTATTTACCAAGCGCCTTTGCTCGACATCCTATTTTCAACTCGGGTATGAAATCCCACTCTATTTCTTATAGTCAAATTAACTGCCTGATACAGTGGCCGACATTCCGCTGATGCTTTACAGTGATATTCACTAAATACCAATGAAATATCGATTATTGTATTGCATGTCAGGAATGTACAAAACTCTATACAGATATACTCATCTACGCTGCCTATAGCTTAATATATAGTGGAAAATAACCCTTTAATAATGCTTAGTATTTAGTTCAAATCATCAGTGGAATGTTGCTGCAAGGGATTTAGAGAGCTGATTATCAGCTATTTCCGCTCAATTTCCGGTAGTCATGGATGTAAATCACTTTGGCTTAAAACGAATACCCGTACCGTACCGCGAACGCGATGTTGCTCGACTGATCGATACATCCAGAGTTGACGATAATTCGTAAACGAATGAAACGAGATGAAAGGGGGAGGATGATGAGCCAACTCACCCAAGGCCAAGCAGAGACAGGAGAGTATGGCGGGGATCCAGGAAGCGACTGACGCGGACGAGTCGGAGAACGTCTCCATGACCTCGACATACAGCACCCCGTACGACTTGACGAGGCCGGCGACCCAGAACTGCACGAAGAACACGCCGAAGACGACGACCCAGCCGTAGCCGCCGTCCAGGGGCTCGAGGGGCGTCTTCTTCTTCCTGCGCTTCCTCTTCTTCCTCTTGTCGTCGTCCTTTTTCCTCTTGGCGTTGGTGGTGCGCTTCTTGCTGCCGAGCTCGCGCGACTTCGCTATCAGCGGCCGGGCAGTCAACGAGGAGATCGTGTACTGGTTGTCGGGGTCCTCGTCATCCAGGGTCTCGGGGGGGCTCAGGTGCGGTGGAACTATGGGCGTCGAGTTCGCCTGCGTCTGGATTACCAGCGACACCGGTCTGAAATCATGGTAATGACTGGCCCCCCGTTCGTGCGTTAGCCAGGCGACTCGTTTTCACATTTTCATCTGTGCTTCTAGGGTGACTTTTTTCGTCACTTTTCGATTGAATCGAATCACATTTTATATCAATATTAGTCATATGGTTGATTCTAAGGAGAATGGTACATTCCTACTTCGAAGAGATAGGTTTGAAATTGAGAAATAGAATAGGGTTCACAATCGATTCAAGTAGTCAATGGTCGAGTTTGAGCAGACGCGTTGGAATGAATGTTCTTCTATTCTGATGTGATCAAACTATACAGATTTACAGTAGCGGAACTTTTATTTCTTTCAAGATGGCAATCAAAACAATTCAACTCTCCTGAAACAGACACAATATTGCAAACTATCGATGTTTGGTTCCGGAACCGAATGTCCGTGACATTGAACAAGACATAAATTCAAGCATTCATCTATAGTGACGGCAAGTCCTTGCTAAGTATATAAGCAGTATCTCATCAGAACGTGAAAACTTGGTCATATAACGCAGTACAATAACTGCGGAGTAAACTTTGCCCTGCGAGAAGCAGATCCCAATGAGTACGGAAAACAATCCGTATTAGCAACTCGCCCCTGAGTCTCAAGGTCTTAAAAACATCATCATATCGAATGATCGAATTGAAATGAGTAGATTTGATTCATTTTTTTGCTCTTTTGAATTTAACGCAACAACATGATTTATGATTTATGAACCGAATATTTCGAATTCTACTAGTTATACGACACAGAAAAATTACACCTCCTGATTCTCGTGCGAGGTACATGGAGGAGGCGATCGATTTTACGAATAATTTAATAGTCTCCACTATAGGCAAAGTCTCGATGACACCCCGTTATCCTCGTATCAAGCGTTGAGCATCACAGTGGAGACGGGAGGTAGGGTATGTATTTGTAACAGGTCGTAACTACACACCAAACTGTTTAGCGCTGTGATATTCAACGGTTTGGTAGAGATTACGAAGCAAAATAAATCAGAAAGTTTTGACGTCATCGAATCGATCGCTACCTCACGCCCATAGCTCCCGATTTTCTAATTTATGTTGAAGCTTCGTTCTCATAACTGAAAATGATGAATTTTCAAACAAAAATCATGTTTCCTATGTAGTTTTGGGTGTGCTCTTTCGGAACCCGTGGTCAAAATTTTGTTTGGTTCAACAAAAAATGAAATATAGCACCGAATTTAGAAAGAAATACCAAAAAATACCGAAATGTATTCTTTAATATATATATAATATAATATTGAATTTTCAAAACCCAATACGTAGACCTAATAAGGCGGACATGGAAGTTTAAAAACCTCACGATCTTTGTGCACTTTTAAACTCGGGAGTTTTGAGGTCATTGATTAAGTATTTGACAGCGGATTTTTAAAATTAAAAATTCCAAAATTCTAAAAAATTTTTTGAGCCTCAACTATTTCGATCATCGTTGGTTATAGTTAAAAGTGAGTATCCACTCAATTTCATCCTGAAAAAAAAGTAACGAAAGAAGAAATGTTCGTACCCAAATCCGGTGCCATATTTAATTTCTCGTTAGTTGGACCTGTTGTAAAAGAGACTATACCCAAACTATCAGGGAGCATGATTTTCGTTATGAGAAATGATTTCAGCTGTAAGAACGAAGCTTAAAAATGATTTGGATATGTTGTATTTGGATATGTATTTATAGTTATATGCAGAATAAGAAGCAGCGTAAAATCATAATAGAGCTCGTTTCTTCTATAAGTGCGTCTTGAGCTTTTGAGTTTGATTATCCTTCAAAATATGACGTATACCTCACTGGGAGGATGAAAACCCATTAATATCTCGTTCCATACTTTCCATACTTTTCACATAGTTCATTTATCATGAAAATATTCGAATTTCACGAAACTCCACGAGAGTGCTTGTAAATCAAAGTTTTCATACCTTACTAACCAGCCATCCAAGCATTTTCGAATTTTTGGTGCAACTTTTACATCACAAAATATGCTCATGTACGAAGTTTCGCGTCACTATATTCTCATTCCCAGGCATATAACGCGTGTTTATAATGGGGGGCGTACCTTTTTGACGCGTTGGAGTCGGCGTTGGACTGGTCGTAGACGGGTGCGGAGTGTATGGAGAAGAGGGAGCCGAGCAGGTTGTGGTGCTGGTTCATGTTCTCGTCGATGGAGGAGCCGGGCGGCACGCCGACCATCTCCTGGGAGGCCGCCTGGGGCAGCTGAGCCCCAGAGCCCGGCTGGTGCAGGCCGCCGGCTTGGGCCGCGACGACGGCCGACTGCCCGTGGTGGAGGCTCCACTCGCGCGGCAGCGACATCCTAACGATGTCCGCCGCTCCTCACCCTCCTCACCTGCGTCGCACTTCTCGCTACCGCTCGCGGGCCCGCCACAGCGAGAACCCGGATACATTGGATCTGTTCCGTTCGGATTCGGCTTCGGCGTCTTTTATCAAGGTTTCACAACACAGCCTGGACAGATGGACAGATTAAACGCGTTTGTTATAATACGTCTATACGTGAAATGTTGTGTTGGGGATAGTTTCACGCAAATCAAGCGTGGGATTCGTTGTCGGTGAAGGCTACATGCGTGTACATGCATTTTTTCAATAAAAGTCGGGTAATACAGGTTGTTTACTCTCTGCACCATCTAGGAGAGTTGGGCAAGATCTTTTACGTCACAGATCCCGTTTCGAAACTTTGTGAGGCGGATAAAATCTAACTTTTCGATTTCTCGCTCGGACATTCTGTCAATTTTTCCGGTTTTGTTCGAATTTACAGTATATTTATTGGTTCTCGTATACAAAGATATACTGTTGGAAATGAAAATCAAAAATTATTCACAGAATATCTCTGGGAAAAACAAGACGTTGACTGCGTGGCTCGAGATATAAGCTGTTACGGTATACTCTAAAACCATCTCACAAAGTTATATTGTGCGATTGGCGATTTTCAAAAGTTGTGCCCACTCGTAGTAAGCGTTACTCCCATGTGAGAGAGTAGTGGGCGGGATGGTATCTCGTAGAAAAATGATTCATTTGATGAATATTGTCTCGAGTACTCGGTACAAAATATTTAGTCTGGTGTTTCTTTTGCTTTCTCAAGGAGAAAGCTTTGTAACGGGGTAAAAATCGACCCACCGAATCGGACTTCGGGACCTCGATTTTCGTAATCTACGGGTCGAAAAATATGGAAATCCGAAAATGTCTGTATGTATGTACGTACGTGCACTTTTTTGTCGTACGATAACTTTCGAAGGAATTGTCCGATCGTCCTGCACACAGGTTAGTCGCCACAAAATCTCGGCCGAGTTCAATTTTCAGCAAAATCCGTTGTTTATTTCTCTAGCAACCGTTGCTAACGTGTTTTTGATAAAAGCTCCAAAAATCATCATCAATGCACAATGGGTCTCCAATTCTTTCGACGATCGATGAGAATCGATAAGACATTCATTTTGGAACAACCATTGTTTATTCTCCTAGCAACCGTTGCTATGGAGATACAAAATTCAGCTTCAGACTGACTTTTTGTTTGTCGTACGATGACTTTGGAAGGAATCGTCCGATCGTCCTGAAATTTTGCACACAGGTCGGTCTCCGAAAGATGTAAACGTGTTTAGCAGCATCCGTTGTTTATTTCCATGGCAACCGTTGCTATCGTGTTTTTGATAAGTTCCCATATAATTCATGATAAATGATCATTTGGGTTCGTATATTTATGGGATTCTATAAGAATCAAAGAGAGATTTCCCGTAGAAACCATTGTTGATGTCTTTAGCAACCGTTGTTTATATCCCTTGCAACCGTAACTAGGGAATGGGAAAAGTCAGTTGGAGGTTCATTTTTGGAACTGTTGATGACTAAGAAGTAAGAACATCGAAGCTCCGACATTTACCATAGCAACCATTGTTTACGTCCTTAGCAACCGTTACTATGGAGTGGGAAAAGTCAGTTGGAGGTCCATTTTCGGAACTGTTGATGACTAAGAAGTAATAACGTCGAAGCTCCGACATTTACCATAGCAACCATTGTTTACGTCCTTAGCAACCGTTACTATGGAGTGGGAAAAGTCTGTTGGAGGTCCATTTTCGGAACTGTTGATGACTAAGAAGTAAGAACATCGAAGCTCCGACATTTACCATAGCAACCATTGTTTACGTCCTTAGCAACCGTTACTATGGAGTGGGAAAAGTCAGTTGGAGGTCCATTTTCGGAACTGTTGATGACTAAGAAGTAATAACGTCGAAGCTCCGATATTTACCATAGCAACCGTTGTTTACGTCCTTAGCAACCGTTACTATGGAGTGGGAAAAGTCAGTTAGAGGTCCATTTTCGGAACTGTTGACGACTAAGAAGTAAGAACACCGAAGCTCGGATATTTACCATAGCAACCGTTACTATGGAGTGGAGGAAATAAGTTAGAGGTTCATTTTGCTTCCTCAAAGAGTGGTGATTAATGCAAATTGAGGTTCAATTGCAATACTTTGAGAAAGCATACTGCTGAGGCACTTGGCAGCGGTTTTTAAATTCTGGATGGCTCAAAGTACTGTTATTCAGACATACATTTGATTTTTTTGTTTACTTAAAAAAAAATAATGGAACTGTAAAAAACTTTAAATCCCATTATGAGAGTCTTTTTATAATTTATTCAGGGCTCACTCAATCACGTTTCGACATACTAGATAACTTTTTTTTTTCAATTTCCATACAAGAATGTCCAACCTATCTTTTCACACGTGCTACAGGTACGCGTCAGTCACGCTTCGAGAGCCAATCAAAACGCTCAAAAGAGTTAGCCACTTCCAGGTTTATTATTTTCCCAAGAAAAGAATACTGATGAAAAACCCGGCCCGTTGAAAAGCACAATATCGAATCAATGTCGAGGTGATGATGATTCGACGTTGATTGAATACTGATTGAAAGTGAAATCAGTTCAAAATACAATATTGGTTTGGAATCAAATCCAATACTCGTTCGATTCAATTTGCGGATGCAATATTTTATTAGAAGATTGAAGAGAATTTAGTTTTAGGTATCGTTAAGCTTTGAAAGTTTACCCTGATATCGATGTAAAGTTAATATAAAACCAATATTAAAATTTGTTTCTCGATATCAAGTCAATATTGCAGCTTCGAACTAATTTCACGTTGGATCAATGTTAAACCTTGAATCACAATTATTCCAATATTGTAATCAGTATATGTTGGATATTGAGATTAATGGGGCGAACATGCATTTTGATATTACTAACAGAGGAAAACGACCACAATACGTTGAACTAATATGAAAGACCCCTAGTATACCTCTATATGTCACTTGTGTACATACAGATTCATTTTCAATACTATCTGCAATAGTTTTGAACTTGCAATATCGTTTTCTCTATATTTCTCAAATGAAAACTGAATTCTATATTTACGTATAATAGCAATGATAAAAATGATAATAATAATAATGAATTGGTAATTTAATCATGCAATCTAAAGTTCCTATACTTTAAAAAATAAAAATTATAATATAATATAAAAAATTCAACATATATGATTGAAAATCTAGCACAAGACACACAAGACTATACGTCTCACCTATGCAGCTGTGTTAGTAATACTGCTTGACGATCCCTCTAAAACGGGGATTGTCTAGGAACGTAAAGCTGCTCTCTTAACTTGGGCGGAGCAGGCTGCATGTACCAATTATCACGGGGGACGTGCTTGTTACTTCTTCGGCTCCGTTCTTCTGATCTACAACTAACGAAAGGCAAACTTCATGAGCTGGCGCTACTTCGTTACTCTTCAAAGAGCCATACGTTTTTTCCCTCCGACTCGACAAAGACACACGGTACACGCGGGGCAGGTTGTTGCACCCCCGCAACGATGGAAGCTATATCGATTCGTATGAATGCAATAATCCGTGGCCGCGCGCGAGTGTGTCTACGAAAGAGTTAAGTAGTTCGGCAAGTTTATACGTTTGGTGACGTCACTTCGACCAGCTGTATAGTGTTGTGACGCCACGGATGAACTGTCTCATATGTGGACATTGCACCGAGTTGCGGCGAGCACCAAAGCCAAGTGTATAATCCATTGGATTTGAAGCTCGGAAAACTATTCTCGCGGGCGCGCATTTCCCCTCCACGGAACTCGTGTGTATACACATTTGCCGAAGATTATCGCGTTCCATCAATCGCGCGTAATGTCATTCCTCGCTATAGTTTCTCTGCAGTTTTATCGCGTTGCTGCACAATTTTTCACTTCTTTCAGATTGGAGAAAAAAATCAACCCCGATTGCATTTCCCTTTATGTAACACATCGGAGTATTATCCGATCAGCGCTGCAGTATCACTCGGATTAATTAATCGGAAAGAGTCTCTCTCGCGATTGCGAAATCCGAACCGAATCGTCGCGGCGGACACAAGTCAATGGTATATACATGCACACGCATCGGCGTAACGGCGAATCGCGGAATACAATCGACGCTCGACGGATCCGAGCACTTGTGTAACATGTCGCAGGAGCCGCGTCAGCCCGGCCCAACTCGGCCGCGGGCCGATAAAATCGAGGATGAGGAGAGTTTATTTTCGGCCGTTTGGTCCAGGCCGCGGGTCTCGCGTGGAGTGCTATTGACACGATTCGGGGGCTGAGTGCTCCCGCCAAGATATAGAGTACTCGCGATCGATGCACACACACACACACACACACACACACACACACACACACACACTCACGCGAGCGAGCGAGCGTCAGCGTCGAGGGCAACGCGACTCCGGGCAGTGCCAAGGGTGATCCGAGACGGACGAGGAGGCAGCGAGTATATGAAAAACGCACAAGCTCGCGAGGAGCACGCACTGACCACTGGCAGGGGAGATCAACAGCTGAGCTGGGGGTTGTAGAGAGCGCGAGCGAGAGTGAGTGAGTGAGAGAGAGAGAGAGAGAGCGGACTCCTGGCAGCAACGGCAGAGCCGCGAATGGTGGCCGACTCGAGAAGCGGCTGCGCAGACGCGGCTTCCTCGCGCGCGCCCCGAGAGCTGGCTGTCACCGAGCGCAACCTCCCCCCCCCCCCCAGTCGATCGATATTACCCGCGCCCCCGCCGCCGCGCGCGCACCAACAGATGCTGTCACGCAAGCTCTCCAGGTCTCTGGCGCACCCAGCTATGGGTCAGCGGGCCTCGCGAGCCATGCCCGCGTACACACACCTCCGTAACTACCCTCGTCCACGCACCTCGACCTTACGCGTATACTCACTCTAAATTCCTTACAGTGAAAACCTCACTGTGAGCTTTGGTGATACGTTTTTTCCTGTACTTACAGTGAAATTTCGCTGTAATTACAGGAAATTTTGACTGTAAATATAGTGAATGTTAAATTAAAAATATAAAATTATCAATTTCATTGTGAGTTACAGTGACTTTCCCTGTAATACAGTGAGCGACACTTGACTGAAACTCACAGTGAATACTTACTGTAATACAGAAAGATTTCACTGTAGTACAGTGAGATTTCACTATAGTACAGTGAGATTTCACTGTAAGGAATTTAGAGAGTATGATGCACATCATTTTGGTCAAAATCGAAAGGGCTCAGAAGCGGAATGATGGATGTATTTTATACTCTTTTTTTCATCGAATGTTGTTGTCATTGGAAAGACAGGATTCTTCGGAGACGCAGTAACTCGAGAGCACGAAGCTTCCTTTGTCAATCGGAAGATAAGTCGCGGACGATGTCATTAGAAAGTTTATCGCGCATAGACGATTAAAGTTTTATTTTTTAAGTGAACATCAGGAGAAAAAATGTTGCGCGCGCTGCAGCTTATCGGCTAATGTTTGATACGGAGAATTTCCACTGGAGCGGATATGCGCATAAACAAATCCGAATCATTCGAGTGCTCCTCTCGGTGGAACGTTTTTCTTCCCTCCAATGTCGCGTCCGTTGACATTTATTTCGCGGCTCGTTTTGTCAAGTCAATGAGGAAACGAAGATCGAGTGAAATTGGGCTTCTCCTTCTCGAAGAATCACACGCCACGGTGATCGAAGTATCGCGTAGATCACGAAGCCAGTTTTTTCTATTACTTAAATATTGCAATGAAACTTGTGCTTTTAGTGATTGAACATTAAATGATAGTCAATTGGTTGTCGAAGATATATATACTTGCGAATTCGAGGTAGGAGATGGAATGAAATACGTCTTCTGCGTGCAAATGATTTTTTATGCTTCGTAAAATGCTCACTTCGCGGAACATTATTTAATCGCAGATTTATAATTTTACGAGAGGCTGGTACGCAAATCAGGGAGCTAGACTTTTATGAAAATTAGAAAACAAAACTTCCTTCCACGACTTAAGACACTTACTTGCAAAGTTTCATCATAATTCGTCAGCGTCCAGACTACGTATCGGGTCGTAAAGTAATCTAATAATCTCTATAAATTAGTGGGTTGTCATAAAAAAAATCATGGAATCTTTGAAAAAATCTTGGAATTTTTTATTCATTTTCTCAATATCATATATAACAAGAGAACACTATATGCAATCCGTAAGCTGTAGGATGATGAAATTATGCATGAATGTACTTTTCATCATCAAAAGAGTTTTCATATGAAAATTTTATCGAAAACGTCGATTCCGTTGACATATTCTATGATCATTTTGAATTCTGTACTTACATGTGAAGTGGAATATTCATACATATAAAGTCGTATACATAAACAATTAAAGTCGATGTTTTTTGTCGAAAAAATTCAAACCGTCATTTTGCCAAAAAAAATTCTAAAAATATAATGATGTGTACTTCACTAGCGACACTCATGTAGATAATGGAAAAACTTTTTTTTTGTTATTGGTGGAGTTGTGCACGACTTCCACTGCTCGCCGCGGAAGAAATTTTTTAAAAAAGCGGTTCACGGCATTCGCTGCACAGCCGTCATTTAGTAAAAAAACTGACAATAAAATTTTTTTTTCTATTCTCCAAGAGTTGCTTAATCCAATAATATATTATTTATATTATTTATAGACCTTACATCTCAAATGTCGTTTAAAAAAAATCATGAAAAAAGTCTTGTTTTTGCTTTCTCAAAGAGAAAGCTTTGTAATGGGGCAAAAATCGACCTCGGGACCTCGATTTTCGTGATCTACGGGTCGAAAAACATGGAAATCCAAAAGTGTCTGTATGTATGTATGTGTGTGTGTGTGTGTGTGTGTGTGTGTGTGTGTGTGTGTGTGTGTGTGTGTGCGTCCCGTTTTTTTTTCGTCCACGATAACTCTCGAAGGAATGGTCCGATCGTCTTGAAATTTTGCACACAGGTTAATCGCGGCAAAATCTCGGGTGAGTTCAATTTTCAGCGAAATCCGTTGTTTATTTCCTTAGCAACCGTTGTTAAGGTGTCTATTTTTTCGTTTCTTTCGTCCACGATAACTCCCGAAGGAATGATCCGATCGTCTTGAAATTTTGCACACCGTTTAGTTGTGACAAGATCTAGTCCGAGTTAAATTTTCAGCAAAATCCGTTGGTTACTTCCCTAGCAACCGTTCCTAACGTGTTTTCTCACAAATCCTTATGAGTGCTCATTGGGGCAATCCGGAAAATCAGTTTTAAGTCACACTCGATGGCCAAGGACACTGAATCGTTGTATTTTCTCCATAGCAACGGTTGTTTACCTCCCTAGCAACAGTTACGAAGGTTGGAAATCATTAATTTATGACCCATTTCCATCATTTTCGACGGCAAAGGACAAAATCTTCCCAATTAGCTCCTTAGCAACCGTTGTTTACCGCCCTAGCAACCGTTGCTAAGGGGAAGAAAAATTCATGTAAGTTTCGTTTCTAATGTTTTCAACATGCTATAGAGAAAATTGGAAAAATTTGGTGTCTTTTGCCCTCGAAAATGATCAAAATGAGTCTTCAAGTGTGCTAAATACGGACCGGATCGATTTTGACCACCATTAAACCGTATGACAGTCACAAGATGAATTGATCGAAAAATTATGCAGGTCCAAATATCTCGCATCGTGTAGAACCTAGAACCGTTTGCTTTGTTGCATTTGATCAAATCATAAGAGAGCCTGGGCAGACATCAACCCTCGCGACAAAAGAACGACACTTTACACAGTCACAAAATACGAATTGAACTGATTAAATAATTTTTTTGTAATCTTTGAAAAATAAATGATAGTATCTACGCTAGTGGAATGGTGAAAATACAGGTTTGAGACGCGTTTGTGGGTGATGTTGAAGCCTCTTTGAGAAAGCATACTGCTAAGGCACTTGGCAGCGGTTTTTAGGCATTTAATGGATATTACCCTTTAATCTTGATATGGATGATTTTTTTTCTATAGGTTCACCGCAACGATGCACAGTGGGATCGTGTGACTCTCCACTCGGTTAAAAAAAGGAATTTTCTCCTCCAATTTATCAGCAATTTCCAAACTCTATAGCCAAACTCGTTACTTCATCTCTTGAGCTGCGACGAGTCTCGTGAATTTTCCCAACTGATCCGCGCGCGCGAGAGCCAACGCACGACAAATAATTTCGAAAACGTTTCCATAAATTTAGATCCGTTTGTTTGTGCAAGCTCAGTTTTATCCGCGAGCCGGACCGGCGCGCTGGAATCTATCGAAGCATATATAGAACGTCGAACTCCGTTGCAGTTTTAGTGCTTTGACGTCAAGTCCCGCTGCGTCATGCTTTTGAAGCCGATCTTGCTTCATCCGAGATTTTCCTCGAGATCTAAACAAAACGTTCCCCTAAATCAGCACCGACATGTTCGCGAATACACAAACGGGATGATGGTATAAAATCCGAGCAGAAAGTCTTTGTGCACAACCCACTTTACGGGTCCGTTTTGTCAAGTCGCATTCGCTCGTATGTATACTCCATAACGCGTGAAATCCATTGTGTGATTGGGTGCGTACAGAGTAACATCACTTTGGCTCACGAAAGAAATCTCACAAAGCGTTGTCGAACCTGTCCCGTATCGTAGGGCTGGGGGGGAGGGGAGGGTAAGCGGCCACTCAAGCGTTCATTGGACCCGGAAAAGCGGCGAAGAATGGGTAAACTCACCGAGAATCGATGCAGCGTTGCGCAGCCCACGCTCGAGAACCGTTATATAGGTATATTGGAATCGCGCGCAAGGAAGGAGGCGAGCTTGCAGCCCCGTCGGGGAGCAGCGCTAGACTGACATGATGTTGGCCGCATCGCGGGAGTAGCCGACGCCGCGCGCGCGACACCTCCCCCCGCGGCTTCCGGCATCGTCGCCCGCAAATTCACATGTAACTATACATACGTTTTTCCTTTCGTTGCACCTGCGGCATCAGGACAATGGAGTGTCGCGTGTTAGTTTTTTCCGGGTTGCCGCGGCACTTATTCACCGCCGCGGAGCTGTGATATACGTATATATTACCGGATCGTGTGACATCACGATTTTCGTTGTGTCCCCAGACTTATCGCGGGGGATAATCGTGGCAATGCTTTCTCATGCGTGTATCAATAATCGGTGAGCCAGCGCGTGGAACGTCATCGCGAACTCAATGTCAGTTGTACAAGTCCATTTTCGGACTCGAGTGAGTTCTCCGGGTCATTCGTTATTTATACAAAATGTTAAATTTAGAAAAACGACACGACAAATGGGCAGCATCCTGTCGCCTACTCGGTTTTTCTCGCTGACGTCGACGAATCGATTCCGCGTGTATAATTCAGATGACGATCGATTCGCGTTCGGTTTTACGGTGGACAAACGAACAAACGAAACGCAGTGCAAAGTGCAAAAGTTCGAAGCCCAACTGCGAATCGCGTATTTCGTCGAGGAAAAATGAAACTCCCGTTTGAATTACGTTTCAAGGACACAAAGCGCATCAGCTGATGCAAATTTGCGCGCGAATTTTGAACGATGCAAAGCTCTCTGGACATTCCCTACCTTACCGGTTGTTTTCAATCGCATCGGTCGGTAAAAATCCAAATGCCTGACAATTTATACACACATATATATGTGTGTATTTACAAAAAAATCCATGACCCAATCATGCCCCTTAATGTATAAGTGTCACGCTGCCACCAGCTGGCTTTACTCGCCAGGTGGTGGCACTAGCGTGCCACTGGATTCAACTCAAGACGAGATACGATATAATGTCTCTGAAATGCATCAGCAATCAGTGTGCGAATAGAATATTTCTGCAGATTGCAGTTCTCTGCAGTTACTACACCTGACACGACTGCATATATAAATGGTATGTACTGCAATCGCTATGATTTTTTCTTGGTTGAATAAAAATCAAAAGCGTATATGATATGGTGGCTATAACTAAAAGAACAAATACAAAAGTAAAAGGATAAACGAGTATAAAAAGAAACAGTGTAACCCCTTATCGCAGTCGGAAAGATGCGTCTGATTGAATGCGATCGATCAAACTTTATCTCAGCACGCACGGGGTAGTTCCTCTCGTGTTCGTTTCACAATAATGCGAACAATAACAAACCCCCCCGCGGAGCAGAAGAAAACTCCGACGTAAATATCGCGGCGTGCGTTCTAACCCCCGCGTGCGCACTGCAGTCATATATGTTTACACGCGGCGGCTCGATGGTAAACACTTTTATGTCAATGCCCCAGCACACGTGGATTTTCTGCTGTCCCGGCGGAAGATTGCGAAAAATTAGGCCCATATGATTACCGCGAACCCGTCGAAAAACCCGGGATAAACGAGAAGAAAAGAAAAACTGGCGTGGAACGAAACTATGAGTACGTCGGGATGCCGGCGGAAGAAGGGTTCGGCGATCCGGATGGCGGAACGCGAGCTGCTGCGTACGATCGTTAACGAATGCGACCGAGAGTCGAGGAACCACTGCCTCTCTCATCCTCTGCATCAGGCGACCAAGCGAGCCGCCAACTACGCCCACGTCTCCGAGCGCACCGTCAAACGCATCCGCGAGGAGATCAAACTGAACGGGCGCGACATTGTTGTTGGGCGGCGCGATCACATGTGCAGCTATGCCAGACTCGCGGTGAGAGCAGAATGGATGGTTTTTTACTGTCAAATTGCTCCTGTAACGCGTTTAAAATAGCAGGTGAAAGGGGTCTTTGAAAAGTTTATTGATTCAGCTTTTGAAGTTACCATTGTTGTCAAGTGGTTAAGTGTTTCGTTATTGTAAACAAGTCTCGGTGTAGATGACCACAGATAACGAGTTCTTGATAAGAATTACGATAATAAAGTGTTATATAAGACTGAATATAGTAATATACTGAATACAAGTTAGTGATCGTTGTATGTTGTGTTTGATTTCAGAAACGAGCCAAAATGACCTACAAGTTTGCCAGCAATTTGTCATTTATGTTCCAAGAGGCACCTGCTATAATCGACAGGTACCAGTTAGCCAAAGATTCAGGTTTTGGGGCTGTGGAAAGCGGATTTCCCGTTGGGTTCACTGTTAACCAAGTTGTTGAGGCCAAACAGAAAGCTAATATTGAACAAATTCTCATTAATGTCTTTACTGGTAAATAGTAAGAATGACATAGATATTGTATCCAATCCAAAGTTATTCTCTTTCAATTGAAATTTGAAATTTCAGGCGATACCGCAAAAGGAGAACTTGGCTTTGCTGCTCTTCCAGGGAAGGAACAAGAATTCAAGGATAGCATATCTTTAACTCTTGAATATGCTAAGGCTCTGAACTGTAAAAATTAAGTACTTGTTGATGCATTATTACCAAAGACAAAATTATTCCATACATGGAACTTTAAATTGAAAAAAATTGAACAATATGAATCTTCCCAATGTTGAAAGCTGTTTCTTTTTTCACCAGGATCCACATTATGTCTGGAATAGTTGCAAACCCCACATCTGCCAATGACTCTGCATACATAAATAATCTGAAGTATGCTGCGGGTCAATTTGAAGCACTAGGAATTGTAGGAGTTATTGAACCGATAAACAGTATTACCGTACCAAATTATTACATGAATAACTATGAGAAAGGTGAGTACGTCGCTCGAAATGTGATTAGAATCGAATTAAAGTCTGATAACATTCAAACATGAATCTGCATTTTTTAGCTTTGGAAATAATAAAAAAGATCAACAGTCCAAGCTTGAAGCTGCAACTGGATTTTTTCCATTTACAGCAAATCACCGGGAGAATCACGAATACTTTTGAGAAGTGCCTTCCTCACATTGGTAAGAAGCGTTTTGATTCAATTGAGATAATTAAAGCACTGCGTTTGATGCTAATCGAAAGAGTCAGTCTGAATATGTTGTGAAAATTTCAGGTCACATCCAAATAGCCCAAGTGCCAGACAGAAACGAACCGGACACCTTGGGCGAGATAGACTACCACTACATATTTTCGCTGCTGGACAAGCACAAGTACAGTGGATACGTTGGGCTGGAGTACAAGCCCCGCGCCGGCAGTAGCGAGGGCTTGAAGTGGCTCAGCCGCTTCGGTCTCCAGTTGTAAATACACCCCGTCACGCGTACATTAATAAGCTAATAAACTTGTAAATAATCTGTAACATATCGAATAAACGCTCAATCCAATCCAGACTCGACGCGCGTGCGATTCTTCAATTAGCGCAACCCAGTTTTGTATAAGTTATATATTCAAACTGCATCATCAGGTGCGCTTGTGACGTGTCGCGGTCAACGCGCATGGCGGCGCTGGCTGTTTCTCTCTCTCTCCTTAGCAGTCTGCTGCTCGCGCAACGTAAAGTAGCTCGCTCTCTCGCGTGCGCGTTGTGTGTGCAGCGTGTGCAGCCCGTGTGGCGAGGAGCCGAAAAAAGAAGATAAGCTGAGCGTGCAGCGAAGCAGGAGAGAGCAGCCGTGGCTCTGTCGTTCTCGGTGGGCGCGCCGCTCCTGCTCAACAGTCCGGCGCCGTTGCCCGAGCGTCGGCAGCAGTGTCCCAAGACTCCCAAGACATCATGGCTCGGCGGGCTGCAGCAGCAAGAGCGTAGCCGAGGCATCCGCGGCACACTTGGAGCCATGGACCCGAACAAGCGCGGCTCCGGCTGCTGGTGGTGCGTGAGGACCATCAAGTGGATCCCCGTCCTCTTCATCATGTGCATTGTGTTCTGGTCGTACTACGCCTACGTCGTGCCCCTCTGCTACTGTGAGTGCCTCTCGCGCGCAAGCGAGCTCCTCTTCTCCTCGTCTCCGTGTGTTTGCGCACTGTTTGTCATCACACGGAGAAAATGCAGTGCCATTAAGTTCAGCTGCGACCGCAGTGGCTATTTCGAGGGCTGCTGCTGCTCCCGCCGCTGCTTGTGTTTGCTTTTTTTGGAACTGCTGCAATTCCATCCGACAGCTTTACTGTTATGAGCCTCTTTCCCAAGCCATCGATAAATAAATAGTATTAACCTAAAACATACTTTTGCTTCTCTCATCGAGCCACTCTCTTCACAGAGTGCCTGCGGTGATTCATCCAGCTTTGACAAGGCACACAGTGCGAATCTAATCTTGAGTTTCATTTCTGACATAACTCGATGACTGGGATAAAGGCTCAACATTCAGCACCATTCTAGAGCGCGAGTGTGCCTGCAACCGTGAAAGATATTTTTGAGCTTCAAGTCTCTGTTTATTTGAATAGCTAGATGTTTGATAACAATGCTGTTTCTATATCCAGTGTTTTTTTGGTTTTCATGATTATAGTTGCTTTTGTTTGATAATTCATGAGATAATTAATCCCATATCATTTTCAATCTCACAAGAATTTCATTTTATGTATTTGTGTTTCAGATACAATCGAGAGCAATGTTCAAAAAGGTTGGTTTCCAAAAACATTTGAAATAATTATTTTATCTTGTGTGAATTTCAATAACCAATGTTTTTGCCTCCCACAGTTTTCTACTTGATTTTTTTCCACATTTTCTTCTTCTTATTCCTATGGTCCTACTGGCAGACTATAGCTACAGACTTAGTAAAAGTTCCAGATAAGGTAAATATAACATTTTCATTCTGTTAAGATTTCAACTAGTTTCAATTCTTGGTAAACCAATGACTGAGTTATTTCCCAACTTAAAAGTCAAGCAAAAATAGAACAAACCTGGAATGCTTTTTGAATGTAAATCCATTCCATTTGATGTATGAAGCTCTATAAACACAGTGGTTTGAAACAGCAGAATTTTATGCTTACTTTGCTCCATTCCATTTACTTCAATCTGTTTACATTGTTTCAAATCTCAGTAATTTGATTTTATATCTGACATACAAGGCACTGAAAATGATTATTCTTCCAGTTCAAACTCCCTGCTACGGAAATGGAAAAATTAATGCGTACAGATAATGAAGAAACCCACAGGCAAATCTTGGAGAGATTCGCACAAGATCTACCAATCTCGAATCGTACAATGAAAGGAGGTAAAATAATTTCAATATTCTTTGACTCAAGTTATTCTTCAGAAATTTCAGTTTAGTATTACTACTCATATTTTTTAATATCAATCATTGAATATATAAATTTGTGCTTCATCTTTCTTAACCTGTAATCACATTCAATCAGATAGAATAAATGAACAATTCCATTCTATTTTTCAGACATACGTTTTTGTGACACATGTCAACTTGTTAAACCAGATAGGGCACATCACTGCAGTGTTTGCGGTACATGTGTGCTTAAAATGGATCATCACTGTCCCTGGGTGAATAATTGTGTAGGCTTCCATAATTACAAGTTCTTCATGTTGTTTTTGGCTTATGCCCTTCTCTACTGTATTTACGTTGTTGCGACGTCATTGCAATATTTTGTAATGTTCTGGAGGGTAAGTTTTGTTTATAATTGTGGAATGTCTTCAGTTCACTTTATTACTTAATCTGTATAAATTGAAATGAATTTGGAAAAATTCTGAATGTGCATCCGTAAACATATTTTACAGGGTGAGCTAGAAGGGATGGGTAAATTTCACCTACTCTTCTTGTTTTTTGTCGCACTTATGTTTGCCATCAGTCTTAACTCACTCTTCTTCTACCATTGCTACCTCATTTTGCACAACAGGTCAACGTTAGGTAAATAATTCCAAAATATTACATTAAAATAACCATACTCTTTATTTATATCATGAAAACTTTCACTAGAAGAATTACTTATTCAATTTTATTATTTCAACTCTTTGAAGTACTAGCATTAGTTTGATGTTAATGGTAAATGATAATTTAAGTTCTATTTCTAGTACACGCATTAACTAGTATTGTAATTGAAATTCTAAATGTATAAGATATTGAAAGTGATTCTTCAAGTGAGGCTTGACTAATTTTTCTCAAATAGCATTATTCAAAGCAAAAGATTTGAATTCAATATTTTCGTAATTACAGAGGCATTTCGCGCTCCTATGTTCCGGAATGGAAAGGATAAAGACGGCTTTAGTCTTGGGAAGTATAATAATTTTCAAGAAGTCTTTGGTGACAATTCGAAACTGTGGTTCCTGCCTGTATACACTAGGTATGAACAAATTTTCAAGTTTTATTCTGTGCCTTGCGCATCAGTGGCAAACGAGCTGCCAGTCAATCGTGAGAGAATCTGGATTGATGTTTAATGTAGTTTAGATAATGATATCGGTTTTTCGGTTTTTCTAATTTAATTTTCTCAATCAAACTTAGTGGTTACATCCAAAATCCGGATTCTCCCGTATAAATGGTGCAAAAAATACATTTCGAGTCGATAAATTTGAAATTATGAAAAATGAGATGATACTTAAATTAGAAATTGGTTACAAGAAAGATGTAATCATTTTTTTTTGTAATTCTTCGCTTCCCAATATTTATAAAAATAAAATTCACTTCTTTCACAACTCGAGCTTGCAAATAAAGAGAAATGTGGCTAAAAGTGGGTCAGTAATTCAATTTGCTTTGAACGATGCCTGCTCTACCTTTGCGGCCGATATGTTTGTATACAGAAACATTGCCAATAATAGTAATGAGAAAATATCAATTCATACATTTATTAATAGTACATTGTCGACTTCGAGCCAACTGCACAATACCAGTTCGTAGGTAACGGATGACGTCGCATTCACTGGAACGATTATAGAGCATCAGTGCTTATTCGAGATTTTTATGCACAATGGGCTGCTTAAAGATTTTTTTATTTTAGTTATTTTTATTTAGTAGATCATGTTTCATTTTGCACAATTTATCATTTCTGCACCTTTCAAAAATATATTTCACTTCATATTTCTTTGTTTTTGCTTCACTGTTGTTATGCATTTATAATACTTGTATTTTGAAATTTACGATGTACTTGAATAGATCTTCAACATCTATATCTGATACCTTAATGCTGTAGAAGTGTTTGAAACTTTTTCGCGCTATATTCATTTATTTGGATAAATCAAAAGATACCTATAATTTTTTTCAACCTAAATTCAATTCTGCTGGCAAATCTTTTGTTTGCTCTAATGCAATCACGTTGCTCAATCTCTATAATAATATCTATAAGAAATTATGGTGAAACGTTTCATTGATTGAGTAAATCAGATAATAAATATTTATTCTTCAGTTTACTGAACATATATATGTTTTGAAAATTAGATGAAATATTTAAAGAAAATAGAAAGACAATAAAGACTTTGAGACAAGTGAAAAAATCGTTTTAAAAACCGGGGGGCTACTATCGGTATGTTCTAGTCTCGGAAACGGAGTCGTCTTTCCGGTACGATCCCAGCACCAGGGTGGTTCCAATAAGTACAACTCTATGGGCAGTACTCAGAACAGGTCAGCATTTATTTTCCGTGCTTTAACCTCCTGACGACATTTTTTTGAAAATTAACGCTTTCAAGTTTTTGCTACCTCATTTGTAAATAATATTTTTATCTCCTCTGAAACATTTTTACTGTGGAACTCAAAATTTAGACTGAGAGAAAACTTTAGTTTTCAATGTATATAGTTTTGAGGAAAAAGTTCCATTATATATTGTGTTCTATGCATCAATTGTTAGATTAGACATTTTGTATAATTTTTTTGATGTACGATTTTCTATTTCAAATGAAATCCTTATTTCAGAGAATGATAGATCTCTTCTAACAAGTACTCAAGAAAAATTATTTTCGTACATTCTCAAAAATCGCATATCTAATTCGCGTATAATATGTGATTATCAGATGGTAATGACGAGTTCCAAAGTGAGGAAATTTAGTGAAAGAAGATGACGTTGCATGTGCATGTTTCTCTTATGTCCCTTACTCCTGACCAGCAGTATATATAGAAACACCAGTAGAAGCTTGGAACACCTGCTTTTTATAAGTGGAAGATGCATTATTATTCGCTTTGCTTTCTTGAGAAACCCTTTTTTATGTTATTTATGTAGTCAATCTATAATTCTCCAGTATTCATACATTGTCAGCTCTACCTTTACTTGACTATTTTTAATCTTTAATTTACTAATTTATTTCATTATGCTTGTTCTCTTTTTAATTGCGTTACTCAAAATATTACAATGTGCTGTGAATAAAACTTTAAAACGGAGAACCACAATGTTCCTCCTGATTAATCGTCAGCCTGTATCATTGAACAAGTTGAGATGAAAAAGAAAATAAATAAAACGACGATCATCCATACGAAAAAAGTGTAGATATTTTTGTTAGCTAAAGTCATGTGCTTTTGTTGGCAAAGAAAAATACGAACAAGCTACGTAGAAAATACCGATTAGAGAATCATGCGATAGCATGGACCCATCGATGTACTCATGGCATTTACACTGTCACGTGTATATACCCTACAGTTCATCCGAAAAACAACCTTCCGACTAATCGATCACATCATCTTAAACGCGATCGTTGCCAACCTCAGGTATTGTGCATCTGGTTCTTAGATTATGTGTTTTATGTATCCAAAGCGGCGCAACTGTACCTCTCTTGATTTTTTCTAACCATTTTGTTTCGTTATTCATACCATTTTCATTATCCTTTCCATCAAATTTATTCGGACTTTCCATTGTATAAAATCGATGTTCCCTCAACCCTCATTTATTTTTGCATTGCTCGTGAAACACTTTGTATAAAAACTTACTCCTTCGTTGTAATTTTCAATATTCAATCTTCGTTTCCTACTTTTACTCTTGTATACATCGGATACTTCGAAAATTACCGAGTCAGATGGTCAAAATAAAAACTAATTTTCCCTGCGTGATTCCTTTATTCTCAATGTTAAACTCTGTTGTCTTGCCGCAAGCTACCGACATATCCTCTTGTTTTCAATCCACCCCATCAATACAAGATCCAGAGCAGCCAAGTTGGGTACAGTTACGCCGCGCGGCAGCGCGAGCTCGCTTGTAGTAAGCAAAAAAGCAAAACAAGCGCATTGGCCAAATTAGAAATAGAAGAAAACCGAAGGGAATGGGACTTTGTCGTAGCTTCGGCGACGGGGTGACGTTCCCGGAGCGCCAGTTCGACGAGGACCAGCACACGCTGCTCGGCGTGGAGACGCAGCGCGGCTGGGCCAACGACGAGACCGAGCTTGACTCGCCCTCCCTAACGGCCGGCTCCCGCGCAGGTATCTGGTAGTGCAATCACCCGCACCCCGCCCTGCATCTCGCACCGCCGACGATCATTTATAAATATATGTATAGAGATATGTACGCATTACTCCTTCACCAGGCTGATTCTTATCTGCGGTCGGGAATGGCGTCTTATTTTTATTGGACGCGCGTATGGTTGATCCGTGCGTAACTCAGTTTCATGTTGGACTGGCGAACGAACAAAAAGGAGTTCAAGGAGGTTCAAGTGGATGCAATTTATTACCCAGCCCCGGACGAACAAACACACTGACTTGCGTTATTCTCCGCTTGTTGAGACTTATTTATTTATTTATTTATTTATTTATCCATTATTTCTGACGAATGATCGTGGTCACGTCATTACCAGGGGAATTATTCCACCCCACAGTTTGTATAGGTTCAAACACACGGACGTCTAGTCTACGGCATTTATTTCGTTGTTATTTTAACAAAATAAAAATTCCACTCATTTCTAATTGAGAGCAATATTGCGTAAAATATTTATATTTATTGGAACAATACGATACGACTATGTAATTTTGCGCCACATCAAAAACTGTATGATCTTACGAGTATTTAATCGATTCTTTGAAGATGATAATATTCGAGAATGCAAATGAAAATATTTAAGAATCAAAACTCGAATTGAATATCATCCCAAGATACGTTGTGTGAAAGTCATGTTTCGATGGATTCTATAGATATTTTGAAATACTTACTAGAATTTAGATGATACTTTCCGAAATTCAGAATCTATCTAATAAATTGTGGTCTGAATGAGCAAGTATTGATTTGAAAACAATATAAATACTGTACATAATAAATTACATAAGTAATAAGTATATAATCTTTAAGAACAAAAGTATTGATATAGGCGATTATTCATATTAAATTTACTTTAATGGAAGGGCCATTGATTTAACTTCTTATGAAATGAAAATTGAGTTTGAATTGCGCCCCGTGATAGAAAGTGATTTGCGTTTTATCTAGTCATACATTTTGATCATGGAGTAGTTATTAGTTATTGAAATGAGGACTATCTTGATCTAGGTATAACATTCCATCAAAACTCAAATCACTATTCTTTCAGATGATTTTTTATTGAATTTTTTTATACTCTTGATGATTTAATCGTGGAAAACGAATGTTTCTCATCTACGTTAAATTCTAGAATTGTGTCTATCTTAAGGCTAGAATTTTTAAAAATATCATTGCAGATGAATACATTGCAGTTCATTGTGAATTCATGGAGTGAATATTTTTATGGAAACGACAGAAATTACTTTGTCTTTCTCCGCCGATGTGACGATGAGCGTAGTACGACAAACATTGTGGACTAGACAAATCAAATATTGAATAAATTCTAAAAATGTGCAATTATCAATGTTACTCTGAATAGATAAGATGATTTTCAAACTACGTGAATGACTATCAGAGAATGCATTATATGGTATCAATTAATCATTTACATCTAATAATAATTGTACAGAAAAAAAAGATATTCAATGGAATATTAATCGAATCTTCCAATGCTGAAAGTGCGTTTTATAAGAGACTTCTAGAGACAATAAATTGAAAGAAACAAAATATATATATATTTCAAGTCAAGGTTTTTGTATGCAACTATTGTGATTTGGAGATCCTGGATCATTTTATTTACACGTTGTAGATTTAAATCAAAAGATTCTACCTGCAATTATTTAAAGAATATATAACAGAAATCAACAATACTTAGAAGCTAAGAGTTCGATAAAATTAACTTAACTAATTACTATTAACAAATTTTGTTTGGAGGTTGGAGTATTTCACATATAAGCTATAACAAAACTTGAAAGCATGTTGCATACTAACAATTTATTAATATTTGGTGATCTCGGCAAAATTTTTTAGAAAAGTAGAATTTCTTCATTTGATATTAGTTCAAATTTATTATGATTTTATTTTTAATTTTAATCACAATGAAACTATATTTCGGTAAAACATACAAATCTTTATTCTATTTATTTTATATTCAAAACGAATCGTTTTTAAAGTCTTATATCTTAATTCTAATAAATGCGTGACAGGATTCTTTGAGCGTCCAGGATAGTCGTTGCCTGCCATTTCGAATGGACTACACATTGCCTGCATAAAAAATCATAAAAAAAGTTGCCGATTTTACAATGACATGAAAAAATAAAGTCATTATCTAAAGTGAACATGAAGAAATTCAAAGTGTGAATAGCTCTGATGAGATTTTAGCAATATTGTATGATCTGTAGGTCGCCATTAGACGACATGACTTTGGTACAGGGAGCTACAATATTGGCTCTTGGCACGGGGTAATACTTATTTCACGTTATTTTATTAACTAACCCAAAAATATTTAGTGTGATTATGAATTTTTATTTCCTTTTTTTACAATTTTAGACTTTGTAAATATTGTTCATAGTGTATTTTGCCACGCGTAGTTTGCGCTCGAGATAATTTGTAAAAGCTATTTATAACTTCTATCGAAAAGTAATGTTTTGGGAAGATCAAAGGCAACCAAGAGTTTATTTTGATCATTCAAGTTTTCAGCTTCGTTCAATGAATAGTCTAAATATTGTAATATTTTACAGTATATGAAAATAAATTTAGATAATTATCTTATTATTCAGAAATTATCCAATTGAATCATAATTTAATTTAAACGTTCTCTCCAATTAGTGATGCAGTATATTACACTTTTAATATTGGCTCGGAATTTGGAGATTGTAATCACAATAATGGAGACGTTTTGTATAGACTATTAGATATTGATAATCTCATTATATACTGACTAACATTAAATTAATTTGCGAGGACATTCTCACTCATTGAATCTTAGTAAAAAATGTAATGAAAATGTAAACTACTACATTTGTCTTCACCGTCTCATCCGGAGATCAAGAGCTCATCCATCTCATGTGCCATCCCTCATTCCCTTAACGCACCGCTGAGCATCATATAATCTACTTCACATATAAATATCTGCAACTAATCGTGTGCCTCTGTTGTGATTAGCACTGCTGTCATAGGTCCACCACTGGACGCTAATCAGCCGCTCGTCGATCCAGCCAACGTTGTCTAGCTACAACTAACGAGAAACAAGTGAAGGGCCATCGCAGAGATAAGCAGAGAGGAATAGGGAGGGGAGAGAGAGATTGAGAGAGAAAGATGAAAAGAAAAAAAAATATATTATACAGAGATCATTGTCTTTCCTCATGTTAAAACAGTACCCTCTGTTTTAGTAGGGCAGCTGGACGTTGTTGGAGCGAGATTTCATTTTCTAACTTGATAGTGCTATTCATTCATTACAAACATTTAGAACGTCGTTAAACTATCATAATTGATAAGAAAAAATGATTTTTTATTCGGATTATAGGATTAATTTTATATTATTATTGTTTGCAATTGAAGGATAATTTCGTAATTTCTTTTTCATCAAGTGTAACGAATTTTAATATCTAAATTCGTTAAGGAATTTTTTTGTGCACCATTTTCTATTCAAAATTAATTTTTGAGCCGTTTAAACCTTAAGAGTCCAATGAACTAAACTAGTAATAGAGGTGTCCATTAAAATTTGGTTAAATTTTATGAATCAATAACTCAGGATAACGTAAGAACTAGCATTATAATATCATACATTTTTCCGTTTATAGTGTCTGAAATTTTGGATATTTTGCTGATCACAACGATATAACGATATAAACGTTATAGTTATACGATATTTCATTGTTTTTTTTTTTATGTTTTTTACAGTAATTTTTAACATTCTTAATGTTTCTTATCTTATTATTTCACCATTTTATCGATATCAATTTGTAAACTAGATGATACGTTTATTTAAAAAAGCCTAATTCGATTGTTAAGTTTTCTTCGTGATTGTATAAGAAATAGGATAAAACCAAAATTCTGAACTCTCAAGATATCTACTGATATTTTAATACATATAGTGAATTTCAAAAGTGGAAATGTTACGATTGATCATGAATATTTCATCTATTCATTAACTTATAAATACTTATAAATACTGGTTGAATTATTATAGCAAATATATTTTATACTGATGCTATCGAACAGTGTTATATCGATGATTTAAGTAATATTCATCTAATGAACAGAGCAAAGCTGCAAAATGTACGTGGTAACTATCGCAAAAGCAAACGACTGAATTTGGTTCTGCTGTTCCTAGTCTCAAATCGTTAATAGTGTGTCTGTTACTTATTACGGTCGAGTTATAGTATCAAACATAAGCATAAAACGTCACAGTTTTTGTTATAAAATGCACTACGGATACCAATGTACTCTTTTTTATGTTTTCAATAATTTACATTTAAAGATACTTAAAGTGCAGCTACTTAAGCTATATCCATATTGACTGGTATCTTACAAATATCATTATTTAATTTTCATTGCAAAAATATATACAGTATAAATTTGTTTGGAGTTACGTTAAAATTGCAGTAAGACCACATTGCAAGAGCATTTTTCTGTTTATTTTTCTTGAGTTTAACACAAATTCTACAAACTGCATTTTCTGTACATAAAAAATTGAGAAATTCTGTGAATTTGTAAAGTTTAGATAACATATACTTTTTCTTGTTCACTATAAATAAAGGTGATGAGATTATAAATAAAAGATAAGAACTACTGTTTATATGAGAAAGAAAAAAATGTATCGTCCTTTAAAAGAAAAAATTATATGAGTTGAAACGTGCAATATTCGTTTTATTTTCTACCGATGTTAACTAAATCTAAGTGACATTTTAAATTTGGTGCCTTTTTGAAAAATTCTATATCATGTAATGATTCTCATATGAGTGTATAATAGTATATTGTGCACCTGAAGAGGTTAGTCAATTTTGCTGCGCTAGGGTCGCAAACACACAATTTTTCGCTTGCAGCGGGAAAAGAGAGCTATTTTCTGTAAATTTTAGGGAAAAGAGTAGCATTTTTCTCCCGCTGTTAAAGAAATATTATTCCCTTATATAGTGCAATACTTAACGAGTTGAAATTGAAATTATCTTCTCTATCAATAATTTTAGTTCAGCATTTCCCTCGCTATGATGGATAAAGTGTCGAATAAACTAGGCGATTCTATGTAAATACTCAAGAGAATACATATTTTGAGAAAAATCCAATCATAGAACTATAAATAAAGTCTTTCTTATTTCTATAACCATACCTTAAATGTGCTTCTGTTGGATATTATTATATGAGTTCTTTTAATGTAAGAAAACAAGGACAAAGATATTTTTTTAAATAAATACTGAATCTTTTATTTTAGTTTTACGGTGCTCTACTGCGCAACTGCCAATGAAGAAATCTTTGCTTGACCGTTAACGACAATGATCTTTTCGGAAGAGCCACTATCCATTTTGATGAAGATAAAGCGCTTAGCTAGGTGTCAAGAGAGACCATGGCATGTTTTTCCAAATCATTATTAGTATCGATGTAGTTGAAACGTAAAACAAGCATAAAATTCTGATTAATTTTGAACGCACGAAATTAGTTTTCCACTGGCTGCCTATAGGCCTATAGCAGACGCTTGGGCTCCTCTCATCGCGCCTCCACGCGATGATTCCAACGTTGATGCTTGAGAAAAAGGGCAGAAATCAATCTAGTTTTACACATAAAAACGTCGATGGAAACATTTGTTTCTTCAACACATATTTGCAGCTGATTCGTACTTTTCGAATGAGCCGAACGAAAATAAATCTAGAGTACACATCCTGAAAACTGAGGGAAACTTGACCATGGAAGAAGATGACCATGATGATCGTGACCCAGGCACTGTACATAGACGACTCTTTATTCAAAATTTACGTAATTTTATTAGCTTTCATTTCACACCAAGTACGTTCCCATTCAATCGCTGATTTCCAATAAAATGCAGATATTCCAACAAAATCTAAAACGAAGAAAAATAAGTCAAACGTAAAAAATTCTATAACATATCTTGCAACAAAATCTCTGTAATTTCAACATTGGCTATGAAAGTTAACTCTCCCATGAACCTGTAGCAAGAATCAGATAAGATGGATATCACAGTTTTAGCGCAATCAAACGATGAAATTACGATTTTCCCAAAAATGTGAAGAATTCGTATTTTGGAGAAAAATGTGGACGGATCACATTTTTTGATTTTACAGTGATTAATAATTATTGAATTGAATTGTTGAATTATAGCTTAATAATAAGTATGATTATCACATCGAGAAAACATTGATTTCGGCGAATAATTATAGAAACATGAATATTAGTTAATCGTGTAGGAGAAATATGTGAAACATAATTAATCATATTGTCACCCAGTCACATGAGATCGGATGGAAGCCTCATTCACGATGCCTAAAAATTAATAGCACAGTGATAGGACGATATGCAAGATGGAGAACCGCGTAACATATTATGAAAATTGCCGGAAATTATCACCCTATCACGTAAAATCGTATGATTTAAGAAACCTGTGGTACTGAATTGGCCAAGACCGCAATAATCCGGTGCAAATGCGGTGCCAAAAGAAATGCTGAAAACTAATATAATGATGTATTGATGTTTATTAATAAGTTTGTCATTCAGTATATTAAAATCGTAGGATCGACTGTAGAAAATTTCCATATTATAATTTCCCCTGTAGACGTGAAAATAACTTTAAATATATCTCGGTAAATATTCTACTAAGGGCAAAATGAACTGTATCCGTGAAAACTTGACTTTTCGCTATAAAGTTTGGGATTGTTCAGCTTTGAAATTCAGTTTTCAATTTTTTGAGTGAATTCAAGTCAAAGAATTGACTATCCTAATTCTTTAGAATCATTTTTCAATCAGGCAGAGTGGAAACTGAAAAAACGAACAACTCGATGATCAACCGACTTAGAGCAGGAATAAGTTTCATATATATGTGATCACCTCAATATTTCATCATATTTGGTGAAAACAGTTCAGCTACGAAATTGGGAGTTTTGAAGGCTATTATCTCTAAATAATGGACTTAGCAAAAATAAGCTTTATCCATAATCACTCGACTATCTATTGGAAATGTCAGATGGTGTTTAGCCTTGCAAATCAAAAATTCCTGCACAATTTCGAGTCTATTCGCTAAGAAAACACTGGTAAAAATCTTTACTGCATGGAATCTTAAATTGCGATTATCTCGCCAAGTATATGACTCAGATAAAAAATAAGCTGCATCCGTGATCACTCGTTTCTGTGTAAAAAATTTCAAAAGCTCAATCGTTACCAACATCAGATAGTGGATAGCGGGCTCCTAGGGCATTCTAGATTTTGGAAAATCGCTTTGATGGACTCGCTCCGCGACAAGCCAGGCCTCAGTCTGCTTCTCTGAGACCCGAAATTTATTTTTGTACACTCACAAAAATAAAGTCTTGGTTCAAGAAGAAAAATCGGTTTGACGCTATAGCAAGAAGATTTCCTCTAGAATTGAGACTATATTCTTGATTCTAGATGAGTCCTTTCAGTACGAGAATAAATCTTCTTGCTATAGCGTCAAACCGATTTTTCTTCTTGAACCAAGACTTAATTTTTGTGAGTGTAATTCGTGCTGTATTTATACCAGCTAGTATAGACATTTGTATTATTTTATTTTTGAATTCTTTCTTCAATTGTATTAGTTTCATTAGTCAGTTACCATTCTAGATAGTTAATAAATATAATTATAAAATATCGATTATTTGCGATTCTAGTTGTTTGTAATTTAACCCATTAAGTCCCAGATTGCAGAAATTTTATTGGTACTTTCGAGCTCAAACCGACGCAAATATGCACAAGAGTGCACAAAATATTTGAACTTTCCAAATTCGTTGAGCTTTTTCGACGATGATTTTTTCCAGCAAAATGGCGGCCAAAAAACGGGAACCAATATTTTGGATTTCCATTTTATCAATATTTTAAAGCATTCATTTTCATATTCGATATATTCCTTTGAAATTCCGTATACAGGGGTTTTCAATGTCGCTGATAACGATTCTGACATCAAATTCTCAAAATTCTGGATCCCAGATGGCGGCTGACGATTTTCCACATTTTTAGTCGGAGAATCGTGAAAATTTGGACTAATAGGTTCTTGGGGGCGCTGATGATAAATCTGACATCAGATTTCCAAAATTATGTATCTAAGATGGCGGTTTCAAGATGGCGGCTCATGTTTTTGTACACGGACAATTTTGAGCCACCATCTTGAAACCGCCATCTTGGATACAGAATTTCGGAAATCTGATGTCAGATTTATCATCAGCGCCCCCAAGAACCTATTAGTCCAAATTTTCACTATTCTCCGACTAAAAATGTACAAAATCATGAGCCGCCATCTTGAAACCGCCATCTTGGATACGGAATTTTGAAAATCTGATGTCAGAGTTATCATCAGCGCCCCCAAGAACCCATTTATCCAAATTTTTACGATTCTCCGACCAAAAATGTACAAAATCATGATCCGCCATCTTGGATCCAGAATTTTGAGAATTTGATGTCAGAATCGTTATCAGCGACATTGAAAACCCCTGTATACAGAATTTCAAAGGAATATATCGAATATGAAAATGAATGCTTTAAAATATTGATAAAATGGAAATCCAAAATATTGGTTCCCGTTTTTTGGCCGCCATTTTGCTGGAAAAAATCATAGTCGAAAAAGCTCAACGAATTTGGAAAGTTCAAATATTTTGTGCACTCTTGTGCATATTTGCGACGTAAAAATAAAATTCCTTCTTCCTCTGATTTTGGATTGAAAAAAAAGTGCTCCAAAAAATCGCATTTTTTATTTTAACCCATTAACGACCAAACGCCTCGATTTTCTGTCAACTTTTCGACGCGATTATTTGGCATGTTACCGTCTTTGAAAGGATTCAGTTTCCACTTATTCTGGCGTGAAATTTTATGCTCTTTCAGAATCCGTGGTCAAAATTATGATAAAACTCCTAGAAAAAAAGATATGGCCGATTTAAACTCAAAAAATGCGAAAATTTAAAAAAAAAAAATTTTCTCGATTTTTTTTCATAATGTTATCGCCAATCATTTGTGCTCTAATTATGGACAAAGGTGGACAAAATGCTTCAGGTTTAAGAGGAAATTTTTTTTATCGAAGTGAAATCGCTTTTTTTACAAAATGGCGGCAATAACGTGAAAATTTTATAAAAAACATTGCTTATTTTTTTTCTCGAAAACTATGGACTTAATCAAAAAATTCAAGAGAACAAAAATGTCTTATAATTAGTCTAGAAATACTCCCAAATTTTTTTAAATGTTTTTGACACGTTTTGGAAAAATTTAATTCTCCGAATTTTCAAAAAAATCTAAATTGTCTCAAAAAATTCTACAAAAATTTGTGAGCGTTCCTTGACTAATTCTAAGACACTTTTGTTCTTATAAAATTTTTGATAAAATCTAGTTTTTAGTTTTTTCTAGTTTGAGATTCATAGGAAAAAAAACCGCTGCCAAGTGCCTTAGCAGTATGCTTTCTCAAAGAGGCTTCAACATCACCCACAAACGCATCCCAAACCTGTATTTTCACCATTCCACTAGCGTAGATACTATCATTTATTTTTCAAAAATTACAAAAATATTATTTAATCAGTTCAATTCGTATCTTCGTGACTGTGTAAAGTGTCGTTCTTTTTCAATTGACCAAACTTTGTCGCGACTGTTGATGTCTGCCCGGGCTCTCTTATTATTTGATCAAATGCAACAAAGCAAACGGTTCTAGGTTATACACGATGCGAGACATTTGGACCTGCTTAATTTTTCGATCAATTCATCTTGTGACTGTCATACGGTTTAATGGTGGTTAAAATCGATCCATCCTGCCCTTAAGTCTGTATTTAGCAAACTTGAAGACTCATTTTGATCATTTTCGGCGGCTGAGGTTGGAAATGATCAATTCAAAATCTATTTTGATCATTTTCGACGGCAAAAGACACCAAATTTTCCCAATTTTATCTATAGCACGTTGAAAATACTGGAAACGAAACTTACATGAATTTTTCGTTCCCTTAGCAACGGTTGCTAGGGCGGTAAACAACGGTTGCTAAGGAGCTAATTGGGAAGATTTTGTGTCCTTTGCCGTCGAAAATGATGGAAATGGGTCATAAATTAATGATTTCCAACCTTCGTAACTGTTGCTAGGGAGGTAAACAACCGTTGCTATGGAGCAAATACAACAATTCAGTGTCCTTGGCCATCGAGTGTGACTTAAAACTGATTTTCCGGCTTGCCCCAATGAGCACTCATAAGGATTTGTGAGAAAACACGTTAGGAACGGTTGCTAGGGAAATAACCAACGGATTTTGCTGAAAATTTAACTCGGACTAGATCTTGTCACAACTAACCGGTGTGCAAAATTTCAGGACGATCGGACCATTCCTTCGAGAGTTATCGTGGACGAAAAAAAAACGGGACGCACACACACACACACACACACACACACACACACACACAACACACATACATACATACAGACACTTTTGGATTTCCATGTTTTTCGACCCGTAGATCACGAAAATCGAGGTCCCGAGGTCTGATTCGGTGGGTCGATTTTTGCCCCATTACAAAGCTTTCTCTTTAAGAAAGCAAAAAAACACCAAAAAGTTGAAAGCATTGCTGGTATGAAAAATTTTGTCGAAACATACTCTTTGGGCAAGAAAATGTCTGGGACTGTAGCAAAGCATGTAACAGTTGTTAGGGAACTCTTTAATCTTGTTGGGAATCACAATTTACTTGAAGTATCTGAATGTGAGCAAGAACTCAGCTGTCAAAGTGATCACTCAACTCAAGTAATGGCTCTTTTACTATGTAGCTTAAAAGAGCCTACGTGAGCAACTCTGTGAATTTACACATATTTGAATTATAGCGCGAGCTTAAAGACAATATTACATTCATATGCGCGTCATGTTCCTCAGCAACTAAAACAATTGAAGAAGAAAAATGCATCACTTTGCGGGAGACGCTTTGTGAGTACAAATTAAACGAAGAATTATAACCGTTATACATACTTTTTCTCGAATCGAATATCGAATACGTTTAATTGATTTGTTTAGAGGAAAAATAATTTTTATACATTGGATACATTTATTTATCCTTATACTTACGTCTATCGGGGGATTTCTTTCTAGATTAAACACTAATTTGGGATAAAAAAATTTTTTACATCTAAAATAATTTTATAATTAATGTGTAACTTACAATCACTCTAAACTTTTTTATTTATTGTTAATATCTAAAAAACAAATGTTTCTTCAATGGTAGTTCTGCGTTATTATCAGGAATATTTTCTTGCACATTTGGTTCTAGCATGTTGAAAATATTGGAAACGAAACTTACATGAATTTTTCTTTCCCTTAGCAACGGTTGCTAGGGCGGTAAACAACGGTTGCTAAGGAGCTAATTGGGAAGATTTTGTGTCCTTTTCCGTCGAAAATGACGGAAATGGGTCATAAATTAATAATTTCCAACATTCGTAACGGTTGCTAGGGAGGTAAACAACGGTTGCTATGGGACAATTCAGTGTCCTTGGCCATCGAGTGTGACTTAAAACTGATTTTCCGGCTTGCCTCAATGAGCACTCATGAGGATTTGTAAGAAAACACGTTAGGAACGGTTGCTAGGGAAATAACCAACGGATTTTGCTGAAAATTGATCTCGGGCTAGATCTTGGCACAACTAACCGGTGTGCAAAATTTCAGCTAGATCGGACGATTCCTTCGAAAGTTATCCTAGACAAAAGAAACAAAAAATTTTACACCTTAGCAACGGTTGCTAGAGAAATAAACAACGGATTTTGCTGAAAATTGAACTCGCCCGAGATTTTGCCGCGATTAACCTGTGTGCAAAATTTCAGGACGATCGGACCATTCCTTCGAGAGTTATCGTGGACGAAAAAAAACGGGACGCACACACACACACACATACACACACACACACACACACACATACATACATACAGACACTTTTGGATTTCCATGTTTTTCGACCCGTAGATCACGAAAATCGATGTCCCGAGGTCTGATTCGGTGGGCCGATTTTTGCCCCATTACAAAGCTTTCCCTTTGAGAAAGCAATAGAATTTTCAAAAAGCTAGAAAAAAATGAAAAAACAGTTGGCAAACTAGATTTTATCAAAAATTTTATAAGAACAAAAGTGTCTTAGAATTAGTCAAGGAACGCTCACAAATTTTTGTAGAATTTTTAGAGACAATCTAGATTTTTTTGAAAATTCGGAGAATTAAATTTTTCCAAAACGTGTCAAAAACATTTGAAAAAATTTGGAAGTATTCCTTGACTAATTATAAGACATTTTTGTTCTTTTGAATTTTTTGATGAAGTCCATAGTTTTCGAGAAAAAAAATAAGCAATGTTTTTTATGAAATTTTCACGTTATTGCCGCCATTTTGTAAAAAAAAGCGATTTCACTTCGATAAAAAGAATTTCCTCTTAAACCTGAAGCATTTTGTCCACCTTTGTCCATAATTAGAGCACAAATGATTGGCGATAACATTATGAAAAAAAATCGAGAAAAATTTTTTTTTTTAAATTTTCGCATTTTATGAGTTTGAATCGGCCATATCTTTTTTCCTAGGAGTCTAATCATAATTTTGACCACGGATTCTGAAAGAGCATAAAATTTTACGCCAGAATAAGTGGAAACTGAATTCTTTCAAAGACGATAACATGCCAAATAATCGCGTCGAAAAGTTGACAGAAAATCGAGGCGTTTGGTCGTTAATGGGTTAATTTGTTAATTATTTATTGAAAATCAATTTTTTCAGTCTTTTTAACCATTGTATCGTGTAGAGCATACCCGAAAATAGTAGGAATGACTATTTTGCAATAAACCTTACGTCTTATTCATCAAAATATTTGAGCTCGAAAGTACCAATAAAATTTCTGCAATCTGGGACTTAATGGGTTAAATCGCTGGTCCAATTCTCCTTATAGTCATTAGGAGGAGTACTTTTACGTTTTAGGCAGTATCAGTATGTCGTACAATCAGACATCCAAGATATCTTCTTACGCGGGGGAGTGATAAAAAAGATTGTGGAGGGCGGCGTTTTCTTTGGCGGGGCCGAGACAGAAACAGAACCGTACGTCTACGAAATGCGTTTCCTCATTATCGGGTCAAAATCATTTTCCACGAGCGCGATTTTACGTGAAAAATAAATATGTGCAGCTTTTTGTAGAAACTAAATCTGAGGCCGCGATGAGCATTATTAAAAATACCTATATGAACTACTATTTTGCTAGCCGGAAAAAACTGAGTAACACAAGACCTCGTGCGGGACGTTAGTGGAATCAATAAAGGAGCAGATTTCGTGATGCGCAAATGCGCCTCAAACGAGCCATATGTGCAATTGAGTTTGCGGAAAACCGCTCGAGGACCCAGAAAGTAGCAATAGAGCAAAGAAGAGTGGGTCTTGAGGCTTTTGAGGAATAAAAATTCGGACAGCTTGTCAAAGAAGAAAAATTTTTTTTACTTTTTCTCCACTAGCGTACCGCTACATACAGGTCACAATTTTGACCCTAGAAGAAAAAATCGAATGGGGTTTTGAAGTCAAATAAAAAACTCAGTGACCGTCGGACGATTTTTTCGATATTCAAATTTTGGGCCAAATGGCGTCAATTTGATTTTTTTTTCGCAGAGAAAATCGATCGAAAATCGGCTATAAAATCGGTAAAAATCAAAATATCAAAAAAATCGTACTAAATTCACTTAAAAATCATGTTTCCAAGCTACAGTTGAAATTTGAAGTGAATCGGTTGAAAATTGACGGCGCTATCGGTACGCTAACGTCAAAAAAGACGGTTCCGAGATAAACGCGTTCAAAGTTTTGAGTACAATACTAATACTATACGACTTTGTTCAGAGAATCGATTTTTTGATGCACTTACAACTTCTTCCCGCACTTGATCGACTTTTCATATCATTCTTAGATAGTTTATGGAGCGTTCAAGCCAATAAAAAAAAATAGGGAAAAAAAGTCACAAAAGTATATTACCCCTTAAATACACAAGTTTCCAAAGGCTATTGTATCACAGAGTCAAACTGTTTCTATTGATGAATTATGGGGAAAACTTTGTATCAGGGTGAATATAATAATTGTTGTTGAGATGCGGCAAATAATATACTTATGGGATCAATTCTCAATTTGACCAATAAATGAAGGTATCTTACTGGCTATCCCGAAACTGACGCAGGTATACATTTTTCAAGACAAGCGGAAAGGTGGGGGCCAGTGGATAGATCATGGCAGAATTCAAATTTTCCTGTATTTTTGTGTCTCCAAGATCCTTTCAAGAGAGGACGAGCCACGCAAGCCAAAACATATGGATTGCGCGTATCCACTTTTCGGAATAGTCACTGCATTGCCCATTCATAGAAAGAGGCATAATTTCCAATGCCTGATGAAGCGACATCCGATACCCACCACATCAATCAGCAATCCTGACCGAAACAATCGGATTTCGATTGTTCCAAGCATCAAACTTTTTCAGGGTGGTTTGAAAGGTTGAAGTGATTCTAATATTCCCACTCCCAGAGAATTTTGACCCTCTAAGATCTTTTTCAAACATATTCAAAATCTCACGATTTTACAACGCAATTTGTCGTATGTGTAATACCCAAGAAGAATAAAAAAGGGTTATATATTTTTCAAGTAAGGCAATGCAATTTCATTCTATAGTAACTCCATGTAAGTCAATGAAAATACACAATTATGTAAAACAGTATCAAATATGAATTGAAAATCAAATTAGATAATAAGCTGACATCCAATGAGCGAATCGATATTCGTTGTTTAAGCTGATGATCAATTAAAAAATGGATTATCAACCAATGGAAAGCTGGTTGAAAAAATGGGAAAATTAATTTTTCTTCGTATTATGATGAATACAATATTTTTTTATTTATGCTCGATTGTACGAATGTATTGACTATTTTAAAAAAATAAAACGATTTCTGTTGGCTGCGCACGGACTGATATTTGGTTAATAAGATCAAATCACGATTCGCAATTTTCAATCATCAATATGCAAAATGGAGGTTCATATCACGATGGTCTATCTATGAATTTGCGAGTGCCTCATACAATGGATGGTATGGTAAGCTTTTGATTAGTAATCGGATCGCGGTGAACCAATGTTCCTCCCAAGTATTCAAATGATTCTAATGAACGAGAATTGTTACTAATCCAATCCCGGTGATAAGCAATTCGTCTGTGTAGATTCCTGGGTATCTTTGGCATGAGCAAATGATGCCCGTGGATGCAATACCCACTAGAATAGTTGGTCCGCTGATAATCGGTCCACCGTAATCGCCGGTGCAAGAGCCACGACCCTCCTCATCAGCGCATATTAGATGGTTGTTACTCATCCGCGGTGCTCTGAAATTCACGTGTCACGTCGATATACTCTGCCTGATAAGCTATTTCTGGATTCAATTTCTCATGTATTGACTCTATGAGAATTACGTACGCTATTTTGAATACTCATCGCCAGTCTGTTAAGATAGATAGTGGAAAAATACAAAAATCTGAAAAAATTTCCAGATATTCTTGAAATTCCCATGATGTCACCTGATTTTTTTGAGATTTTTCGGTCCGTACAAGCTATTAGAGGCCCAAAGTTGTGAATTTTCCAATATTTGCCATATTTCAGCTATCTGATCTCAATTTACACCTATTAAATGACCTCTGACCTAAGAAGTGATGATGTAGATGAAATGTCAAGAAATCGAATGTTATATCGCTCGACTTTTTTAGGCCTAGTCTAAGAGTATTAAAAAAATTCCCACTCACTTGAGCGAAGTTAGATCAACAATCAGAATTGGAGAAAAAAATTGAGAAAATGAGCTATACAAAATAGGTGTAGGCGTTCGCGACCGTTCAAAATGTTTTCTTTCGTCATTATTTTGTATTGCCGAATAATAGTGAAAGTTTATTTAGACCAACTATCTCGTAAAACATCACGAAAATCTTTGATTCGTGGGTAATAACGTATATCTTCATGACAATGTGGATTAATGATTGCATCGAAGATTAGCGCATCACCCGTACTTTCAGAGTGAGATTAATTAATGTAGAATCTAATGAGTCCATTTACCATACCAAGTTTTAAGATATAGATTATACTAGGAATAATGTTTTTGCTTATCCAACCCTCATCGTCTTCATAAGAGTAATTAATTAACATTTTATTTCTATAACAATTAAAGTTTTTCTGATTTTTGAATGGGTGAAGTTTTATTTGTACTTTCAAAGTAATTCAGACCAACATTGATAATTTCTTCCACCTGTATAATAGAAAATTTACATGGAAAATCTATTTGATTTTTCTCGTTAATTTCCTACAAATGTCTCGAGATTAAACTTGCTATATTTCACGTATGTTTTGGAAAAGAAAAACAAAGGAACGTATGTCGATTGTTTCAAGAAGTTTAACAAACGCGAGTAAATAGCAATTTCTTGGCAAATTTTCTTTTAAAATACAATACAATTCAAAAAGTGTACAAATGTATATTTTGTGTTATTCGTATTACAAAAATTTAATATTTTATTGTTCAGCCTGGACAAAGAAAAGTTTTATCGTTATAAATCTCAAAAAATATATGAATCATTCACCGGAGTTATTTTCTGGTACAAGTAATGAACAAACCTTACCGATGTTTGTCTGAAAGCTACTTTCAACTATATATACTATATAACACTCTGCATAATATATATGGGACGTTCCACGTCAAGTGAGCATGGTCAAAATTTTGTTCGAGATTCTGCATTGACAAATTGATTGGTATCCATCCCCAGAATACTCAAAAATTTTTTCAGATTTTTAGGTGCATGTATGTGGAAGTTAGTCTGTGCACTCAAAACCTGAATTATTCAAAATTTAACTTTTTTCTCAATTTTGAGAGCCCAAATAATCTTGTATATGTGGGAAAATGAAAAAAAGTTGAGAACAAAAATTATGCTGAATACTACAAAGATTATAAAAAAAAATTGTTTGACACCAGAATCCTCCATCCGGATAGGCTACTCTATTAATTAAACATGTTTCAACCAGTTTGGCTATGTTCGCCCACTTATTTTTGACCTTTCAAGTTATACGTACAAACCTTTGTTCGATAGCTTGAAAATGGTCTCATACATTTTTTGGAGAAATTCCAATATCTCCTGCAATTAATTGTTTAAATCTGCAATATCACAATCGCCTTCTTGTTAGTTTCAACATATCAGGTCCACGATGAAGCTCACAGTGAGGATATCATGCCTTCGGGTCATCAATCTCAGCCAAACTCTACAGATATGTTCCCTGACACTGGATCAAGCTACCGGTAGAGTTTGGAGTTCCAGCGCTGCCTTGTTATAGAACTTTTTATGACTTTAGACTGAGGCAGCTATATATAGATATACATATCTGCCTTGATTTGTCTAAAATCCACATAATATTCATAATTTCATCAAGAAAATAATGTATTTCACCTTGTTTGGTACTATGAATGAATATTATAACTTATGGTTTCACTTATATTGTGTGAACTGCAAGGCTAAGGTTGGAAAAGCTATTAACCGGTTGTCTCAAATCATATTCCTGGTTAATGTTTATAATTTCATGTGTAAATAACTTGCATGTGATTTGAAACCACCCGTCAACAGCTGTTCACACAATATAAGTGAAACCATAAGTTAATATTCATTCATAGTACCAAACAAGATGAAATACATCATTTTCTTGATGAAATTATGAAAATTATGTGAATTTTAGACAAATCAAGACAGATATGTATATCTATATATAGCTGCCTCAGTCTAAAGTCATAAAAAGCTCTATAACAAGGCAGCGCTGGAACTCCAAACTCTACCGGTAGCTTGATCCAGTGTCAGGGAACATATCTGTAGAGTTTGGCTGAGATTGATGACCCGAAGGCATGATATCCTCACTGTGAGCTTCATCGTGGACCTGATATGTTGAAACTAACAAGAAGGCGATTGTGATATTGCAGATTTAAACAATTAATTGCAGGAGATATTGGAATTTCTCCAAAAAATGTATGAGACCATTTTCAAGCTATCGAACAAAGGTTTGTACGTATAACTTGAAAGGTCAAAAATAAGTGGGCGAACATAGCCAAACTGGTTGAAACATGTTTAATTAATAGAGTAGCCTATCCGGATGGAGGATTCTGGTGTCAAACAATTTTTTTTTATAATCTTTGTAGTATTCAGCATAATTTTTGTTCTCAACTTTTTTTCATTTTCCCACATATACAAGATTATTTGGGCTCTCAAAATTGAGAAAAAAGTTAAATTTTGAATAATTCAGGTTTTGAGTGCACAGACTAACTTCCACATACATGCACCTAAAAATCTGAAAAAATTTTTGAGTATTCTGGGGATGGATACCAATCAATTTGTCAATGCAGAATCTCGAACAAAATTTTGACCATGCTCACTTGACGTGGAACGTCCCATATACAATGAACTTGAATATATCATGCAATAACTTGTGTACATTTATTATTTACGATGGATTGTTTCAAATACATGTGCCTTGAACAACTGAAGCATTGTAAATGTTGCATATTTTTTGCTTTTGTTATGCGGTCCTATACTTTACCATATTCTATGAAAAAATCGAATCCTTAACATTCAAACGTTTGGAATTTCACATAAAATAGTATATTATGCACTCGAGCGAGGTTAGGCGATTTCGGCACGAAAAACGTTTGCGATCCGAGCGCAGCGAGGATCGCAAGTTTGCGCGTGCCGAAATAGCCTAGATGAGCGAGGTGCATATACTATTTTTCGTACCCCGCGGCAGAAAAGTGCCATTCAAGTGCAATTCCAAATGCGTTTCAACGGATCAATACAGGAGACGAAGAGCTATAATTTGTACTAAATATAATTTTGGCATTGCCATGCATAATATAAATGGTTCAGAATAATCTTGTTCTCGACTTTGTTGATAAATGTGTATGAAATTTCTCTAACTAAAAAAGTATGTAAAACCGTAATGCTTTGAAAAATCTGGTCTAGTGGATCGATAAAGGAATGCAGGAGCCTTATCACTTAGTCCATGCCCCTTGGTTCGGTGAAATATAACATATATACATATGAGAAATGATTTTGGGTACCTGAATAAGCCCTATTTACAACCATTCGTATGAATGTTTGTTCTATACTATTAATTCTATATCATCCAGTATTAATAAATAATTTAAAAAAACGTTTGAAAATCTCCGAAATATTTCATACTCCATATACCAATCACTGATTACATTATTAGTAACCTATGTTTACTTCCTTAACAAACATTGAGAAGATGGAGAATCTAATGATAGGTTCATTTTAAAAAATTCTGAATTTCCAATTCTTCTTTGAGAAAGCATAATAATACAGTTGGCAGAGTTTTTTTTTGCTTAATTATACATGCATAATGATAAATCTGGTTCATGTACGTGAGTTTATGTAGACCAAGGACAGCGAGACGAGGTAACGATTCAATTGAGCCATTATGTACGTATGTACATTCCGTAATAAAATTGGATGTCTGTAAGGGCGAGCCCCCGCAAATATATTCTCGGAGTTTAATCTATGGTACAGAGCAGGAGTAGCAACATATAGAGTGTAACCCGAAATTCGTTTAACATCACGGTTCCTTTAATTTATCGGAGTTCTCAATCTTTGAGTATAGAGTTGAACTTTATGTTTAACTTCTCAGTTATATATATTGACATTTCAAGAATGTTATTCAGCTTATTCTAAGACAAATACTCACGAATGTCAACTTTTCCATTGGATATTGGATATTTACCATAATAATATCCATTTTATTGGATATTGAGACCTAAAGATGCACTTGATTATGGCAGTTTGAGATATTAAGTCTTTTTCCTGTATTTAGAGAAGTCAAAAAATGTATTTGGAGTACGATTTTGAATAAGAAAAAATTCTCGATAAATATTTGTAAACCAATACTACTTGTTTCATAAACTGGAATTAACAAGTTTCCATCACTGCACACCTTACATGGTTCGCTACAACTATTAGTTTCAGGTAAACATTGCTTCTAGTGTACCAGAAAAATATATTAATGTACAATTTTCGAGACGTTCACCATGATTACTAGTGCACATAAGCGTATACTTAGTAAACTAGCGGTTCGTAAATCATGTAATCCATAAAAACAATGTAAGTATCAAATATCCCAACTCGTAAATCTAGTGAATGGGCCCCTACGAAATCTTTCGATTTAAGCCTATATAAGTAAGTAATGATCGAAGTAGCGCAATAACACGTTGAAACCGGTTGAATGCGAATACAAACACTGATGCAATTGGGCACTAGTCAGTGCAGCTCTTGCAATTTCGGACACTTGGAAAGGTAAAAGTTAACGTGCGCACGGTCATAGTTCGCTGTGAGAAGGTCATTTTTAATAATCTCACGAGTTACTTTGCAGCGCGAATGAACTGTTTTGAAATAGCTAGACAGTATAGTGGTTTTTTTCTTATTACACTTGATTTGGTACATAATCGTTAAGAGAATGGAGAACTCTTATATTTGTTAAGAAAAAAAATGTTGAAATCTTTCGAGGTTGGATATAAATAATAATTCAGTGCATTCAAGATTCTTCGAAGTTTTATCTTTTATAGTTTTGAATCTGATACAGATATACGCGTACGAAATAATGGATGTGAAACGTAGTGTTGGCTACATTTTTTTGATGCCGCAATACTTTGGTCCTGATGAAATATTATATACACGGTATTCAAGTAATTTACGAAGAGCTCGATAAAACGATACAAGTCGAAATTTGACGAAGAAAATTGTAAAATAATATCGAACTTCTCAAATTTTTTTCTCAGATGATGTAATTCGAAAAAATTCTCATGTTCATAAAAGTTACATATATTGACAACGAAAGGAAAGTGATAGCGCGACATACTTTCACCGGTAATAAAATTATAGCTAAACACTGCATTAATTTTTTAATCTTGGGGCTACAGTCACAAGACAAGACTAATAAATATCATAATATTTGTTCATTCCCAACAAACAACGGCTACCTAAAAATTATATGATTGAACGTTTTTATCTCAGTATATGTCTCGGCGTACACAGATGCCATGATAACCCAAGTAATGGCAGGCGCACGTAATATCAGAAGCGATCCCCGCTCGGTTGTCGCTCGCGGAGTAGTGTGGGGAGGTAGAGAGCAATATGCGAACAGAGCCAAAGCGGAGAAAGTGAGTAGCCTTCGTGGCTTTCGCATACGGTCAATGCAGCCTCGCGTCACTTGAGTTGTTGCGTGCAGCGGCCAGCGTTGGTCAACTGCCTCGGAACCAGTAAAAAATCACTTTTCACCCGGGACAGATAAGGCGGTACCTCGCACTGGCTCACTAGTCTGCCATCGCTACGGAGCTGTTTGGCTCTAGAGCATAGTGCGCATCATAGAAATTCAGTGTTGTGATTAATGGGTGTTGTTGCAGTAGCTGTGCTATTTATTATGTGATTTTATTGTTGCGAATTCTGGCGCTGTGCGTCTCTGTTTCGATTTCAAAACGTTCAACTGATCTATTCGACGTTGCGTTCGGTAGTGTGCCAATGGCACGTGCCGAGATTCCGCATCACTCTTCCTTTCACTTGTGCTTCTAGACTCAGCTCGGCTACGAGCGATGCAACGCTGAGTTGTGACTTTGGTTTTATTCGTAGTTTCAATCGAATCGCGGAAAATGTTTCTCGAAATCGGTTTGTGGCTGGTCGTTGGACTCATTATACTATGGGCTTTATTAGACCCTGTGAGTAGAGTAGCTAATGCAGCGTGGGAAGTACTGTTGCCAATCTTCGACTCGGCGCCGGTCGACCTGAAGACTAGATTTGGAGAATGGGCTGGTAAGACTTTTATTAGCTTGAGTAGGATGAGTTGTATTCTGAATGAAGTCGGAGATCAAATCTCATTGTAAAAATTGTAGGTGACATGCAAAATAAATAAGTGTTTGAAAGTAAAGTGATAGGAAATTATGCTTGCAATTCTGTACCCTGTGGTTTTGATCGTGAATATGATCTTTCGTAAAGTACAGCCGAACATTTATTTGCAAACCGGATGCATTTAATAGCCTGAATGCATGATGATATTAAACTTTTAAAACAGACATTAAAAACATGTCTATAAATATAGCTTGATCACAAATTGTTGTAACAGGTAGCTGATCATTGTTGTATGCTTTCAAAGTAATCAATTTTCGTTTCTGATTTCGTCTGAAGTGTTGGTGAAATTTGAGTGGTGAGTAATTCAACGTGAACAGTCCCATATTCGATTATTTTTGATAATAGAGGATAAGAAAAAATATAATTGGGATTGTCTGGAATTGATTAGATTTCATAACACACTCAATCGAAATTTTTAACTGAAGTCATCCTTTCCGACTGTCTAAATTTTGTAAGGAAAATGATTAATTTTTCGCATCAGAAATTAATGATAAAAGTGGATAAGGAAAAAAATCTCATCTCTTGAGAGCGTTTCATCTTCGACCCTTCGGACAAGACTAAAATTTCTTCCGTCTAAGATTAAAATCCCATAACATCACTTTTCCAACTGTTTTTGAAAGAACAAACAATTTTCAGAAATTCTCTGGAAGATATATGGCTCGCCTGCATTGCTTTTGGATACATTTTTTTCGCAAAATCTCCGTCTTTTAACACAAACACCCTTTTACCTCGCCAGATATATCGGACAGTCGATTAATTTGCTCTTAGATGGAAGTGAAGAGGTCTAAAAGCGCTTTCTTAAAACTTCATGTAAAACCTCGAGAGTAAAAGAGAAGTTAGATTACATCTGACGTAAAACGACTGCGCTGTAGTCAGATATTATAAATATTATTCTTTTCAATGTAATGTACATTTCAAGTGAATGAATTCATCAATGACTTATATTTCAAGTAATTTTATTTTGCATAACCTGCAAAATAAAATTACTTGAAATATAAAATGAAGAAAAACTGGTCAATACGGCAAGCTGGATAAATAAAACCGGATTTTATCGTTTCGAAAAAGAGTCAACGTGAAAAGTTATCCACGTATAATACTCAAAAATGTTTGATTAAAGGAAGGTGACAGGAATATGAGTGTAAGCATGAATAATCGACGTCATAAAGAAATTTAACAAATACGAGGAAAACGAAGTTGCTATATTTCTGCGTGGCTAGCACTTGCTTCACTAGTTTAAAGTAAAGAGATACAAAATTGAGATGTGAACAACGCTCATAGAGATTATCAAAGTGCTGGAATTATCGTCGGGTCTTTTTTTCAATATAAAGTTCTTACTGTACTATTATTTATTCTTGTCAGTTTGACAGATCAGTGATTTGATATCAACGTTACTGAAAAAAACTATTGCCAATACATTATTGAAAGGCATCTCTTGAATTTTTTTATTTCCAAATAATTATAGATGGTAGAACATTATTTGTCGATTAAACTCGAATTATTTCATAGAATGATGTATTGTATAGTTTTATAATAACCACATTTGGTTTAATCTTTCATGATTCAATAATTAAACAAGATTGGTTTCGTTCTATTAGAATAATTTCATTGCATAATGTTTAATCTGAAAAACGCAGTTTATAATTATATAGATGAATTGTTTCCGATGTTTCGATATTATTTCTTATCCATTAAGATAAAATACGATTTTTGTTTATATTTAGTTACATGATTAATCTACATTTATTTTTTATGTTGAATATCAATTTTAAATATTAACGATGGTTTTTCTTGACATTTAGTAGCTTTAAAAAAAGAGAAGTATCAATCGACAATAGCCCCATTTTGAGAAATTTGAAAACGACGGGAAATTGCTCTAAAAACAAATGAAATACAAATGAAATAAAAAAAAAATACATCTATGGGCAACAGCAAACGCACACATAAGTACAAATAATTTCGTTAACTTTGTAATATACGTACTTTCTCTTAGGATATTATGATATATATCATGGCATGTCACAACACCGTATACAACAAATTTTCGTAAAATTAATTCACCACAGTGTTACAAAACTTGCTCTACGAAAAAGCAAAATATACCTTCACTATTTTCAAATCTAATATATGCTCAAATAACTGGCAAAACAAATTTCCATGTCATTGGAAATAGGCGCAAATAATGATGTCCTTAATTACTTTTTTTAGTGGTTACTGGCTCCACGGATGGAATTGGCAAAGCTTACGCCAAAGAGTTAGCTACAAGGAACATGAATCTGATTCTCATAAGCAGAACTCTAGATAGGCTAGAAAAGACTAAAGCTGAAATCTTAGAGGTCAATCCAAAAGTTGAAGTAAAAATGATAGCAGCAGATTTTAGTAAGGGAAAAGAAGCAATTGATAAAATCAGACCTCAACTGAAGGATTTCACCATTGGTATACTAGGTAAGAATTTTAATTTTTAAAATTGACTTATGAACGATCTTATAAACTCACAAAAATATATTCTGATTCCATGAGAAAAAAACTATAAATAGTGAACCTTGAAATAAATATGTCCTTCCTCAATCAACACTATGTGCTTTTCCATTCTGTTATATAGAAGAGAAGAGAGAAAAACATAGTCGTGATTAGAAAAGAACAGTCTGAGCAAAAAGAGGCAGAAACTTGATATTTCTAGCTAAGGTAAGATGGTTTAGCACGATTCGGAGTCGGTTGCAAAATCATCACCCGAGCCGGAAAAGATGTGAAATAAAATATATTGGAGAAATTATTTTTATGTTTTGTGGACGTATAACTGATTTAAAATTTTGACTAAGATTTAATGAAGGAAAAATGTAATTTTTTTATATCAAACCAAATCGTTGTGCTTTTACTTTCCACTCATTAACACGAGTGTGACTAGCAACAAGATAACAACCAAAGTAGAATGTAAGGAATTGCTCAACAGTTTTTTCGACATAAATAATTTGTTCCCAAATCAATTAGACCATTGTAAAAGTCAATTTAGTCACGAGAGACGTGAAAGCCATTCTTGGAATTGTTAAAGATGGAGAAATATCACAATGGACCTTTTTGTTTACTGGTTGCCTCGTGTTTCAATAGAGTTCAATGCTATAAGCCGTGCAAAAAAAAATTACAGATAATCGTTGCATTCCCTTAAAGTAGTGTATGCAACTAAGGTGAAACGAGGATAATGCATTTCAGTCAATAATGTCGGGAAGCAATACGAATACCCAATGTACTTGGGTGAAGTTCCGGAAGACGAGCTCTGGGACATCATAAATGTGAACGTGGGAGCGGCGACACTGATGACGCGGATGGTAATCGACGATATGCAGAAACGAGGCAAGGGTGCGGTGGTGAACATATCGTCGGGCTCGGAGCTCCAGCCTCTGCCCCTCATGACTGTCTACGCCGCTACGAAGGTGTATGTGAGAAGTTTCTCGGAGGCGCTGCGCGCCGAGTACTCCAAGTTCGGCGTGACCATTCAACATCTTGCACCGCTTTTTGTCAATACCAAAATGAACGCTTTCAGCCAGAGACTTCAGGTAACTCATCCTTTATACTTGTGGCGAGTTAGACAACTTTTGACGTAACTTCCGATATAACTGGGTGAAATTGGTTTTTTTCATACGACATATACGAACGAAAAATGAGTATTTTCGAGGATTTCACCAAATGTCAAATGTGATTCTAGGTATCAAGTTTATTCGTTCCTGATGCAACTACTTATGCCAAGAATGCGATATCGACTTTAGGTAAAGTGGACTCTAGTACTGGATACTGGGCACACGGGATTCAAAATATCTTCACATTGATTCCTCCTGTCTGGATAAGAATGAAGATCGGACAGTTTATGAATCAAGTCTTGAGAGATGATTATTTCAGGGAAAAAAATATGTGATTCTAAGACAAAGACACATTGAGAACTAGTTACTCGTCTCCTATGATAATCGCGAGGATGGTGTGTTAAAATTGAATTAACAAACCTTATGGTATGCTTTTTTACAGATGCATTGTACTTTGTCGTTTATGTTACAAGCGATGAGAGTTTGTGGTTTTTTAGAAATAAGTAGGATGTATAATATTAGAATTTGAAAATTTTTTATATATTGTGAACAATAAAATATATTGAACTCACCATGAATTAAGTTGGTCAATCACTAATACTTGACTTAGTTTTTCTTGACACTGTTGACTGTACATAAAAAGAACGTTTTATAAAAATACGCTTTGATGCAAAGGAAAAAAAAAAGAGAACTAGTATATTATCCAACTAGTTTGAAAATTCACGTATCAAATGCGTAGAGTGTAAATTGACTAAACAGCCACGAGAGATCAAATCCACTCGAAGGCTTGTGCGGCGTAGCAGGTTTATCCATGGGTGGAAGTTTCACCTTACGACAAAGGTGTGAAGATACATTTTTGGCATACAGGCGTAAAGTAGTACGCTTTTAGTTTTGCTTTTTAAATGGGGAGTTTTACTTCCATCGTTAAGAGTTTGACATCACGTGCAGTAAGACTCGATTGAAGAAAAGATCTAAGTTCATCCCGGGAAAATACGTTAGACCACAGAACTAGAAATGTTATATAATTTACAGAAAAATCACAAAAAAGACTTCTAGATTAAAGGGAGAAAATTTTCTTACATCTTGGCTATTACTGATACGATATTTAGAATAAAAATAATGTAGAAAATTTTGATTAATATAAAATGCAATATTCCCAAGCTCAAATTTTAATGCTTTCATTTATTTATTTTTTTTTTTTTTATTAGAGCTTTCATTTATTTAATGCTTACATTACGGTTATTCCATAGAAAACTGAATGATGTAGAATTGCTTGATAGAAAAATTGATAATTTGAATTGAAAATCTAAAATTATGCCCTTGTTAAATAATACATCTACTTTTTATAACAATTCGTTAATTACTGCACTATCTAGAAAAAGTTAGCAGAAGTATGAATGATGAAAAATAAGAAATGAATTTCTACTACTTGAACTAACATTTCCGGAACAAAAATTTGCTTATCATTAGCACCAGGGAAATTGAGTGTTACTCAATTAGAATCACTAATGCGATACATGAATACTATTCAATGAAAATGCAAATATCCCATTAAGTAGAAATTAATTATGCACCGTGATGAATACAGTACACTACTATAACTTATAAGGAATAATACTACTGAACTTATAATACTACTGATAAGGCAAAGGTCATCGTTTACATTATATTGAAAATAATTTCCCCGTCTCTTCTGGGTATGCAGAAGTGTATGTCAGAAATTATATTAAAACCTACATGCGTTCGAATGGAGCGACAAAGGAGGCGAATGCTATATTTTGGCCTCGTGACAGATTCAAATAAAATGATGAGGATTGTGTAGAAAGGGTACTAATTTTTACAAAATTATCGAAATGTGTACGAGGAAAGAATGAAGATAAAAAACCATCTAAAGGAAACCTCAGACAAAATATATTCCTGTACACGTTTCGACAGAAAAAATGAGAGTACTTATCGAACCGCGCTACTACTCTTCAAGAAAATTTAACATCCCTCGATTTCAATTATTTTATTTGGATAATCTCTCTTTCTAATTTTCATTCATTTTTGGTATTCCCATGAACCAATCACTTGATTCGTGCATTGAGAACAGAGTTGAGATTGTTATATCTGAATGTGATAGATATTCTATTAATATAACAGACCAATTAGCAATCTTGATTCTAGAAACTGGAGACTAGTTATTAATCAAGTATGCGTGTCACAGGAAAAAATTATTTAACATTCAGAAATTGAACCTGTGAAATAGAAACGATTGATTGATAATACAGTTTCTTCTTCCAGAATCTGCAAGTCATTTACTCAAACTCTAAATAATAACTACTAGCTACATTCAGACGCGCTGCGAGCGATCTACATTCACAAGGTTCAAAGTCATATTTTAATCATCTTTTTACGTTTTGTTCAATCAAACTATGAGGCAACTGGCTCCACTTTACGGGCCATTACTTTCCATGTCAGGATATTGAGTAAGCATTTATAGTCGACCATGCATATATACACGTATATTTGAATATTCCATATTGATTATTGATTTAGTGTGTAGCTGCTAAGAGGGCTAGCTATAGTACTTTGTTACCGACTCTGCTTTTGTATAACACGATAGTGCAAGATTTGACCACAGAGGGATACGTAGCTGGAGCATACCCTGCATTGGCTGCATACCGACATCCACAACGGAAGGCCGGGACTCGAGATTGTACTGCCGAAGTGCCGACACCGTACACATATAGTTCGTACATTATCGTTTCCCAAGAAAACATTGAGTTTTTCCTGTGTCGTGATTTGCCAAAAAAATAATTGACAGTGATTTTAATTGCAACATAGCGAGAACTTGATGCAGTGAGTAAATATAAAATTATACGATCATATTCATTCAGTTATCAGTGCGTAAAAGTTATTGAAGGTTATATGTACACAAGGAATATCATTTCCATTGGGACGAGAGTGAAGTAGTGAAACGAGTAAAAAAATTCGATTGGATTTTAATCAAATTTTAATAATTCTAAGATATTGTGAATTTCTTTACAATTTATTAACAATTTTTCACAAGAAATGTCATCTTTAGATACGTCATGATGAAGAATTAAAAAATACAATAAATCAATATTTGTAATGAGTAACTAAAATAAATAACGTAAATCCATAATGGTTAAGAAATAAAACAAATCCATCATCCGTATTGCAAAAAAAAAATCTGTTATTCTTGTTTTTTTTTCTAATATGATGGGGTATACTTACTAATTATCATCTCTGATACTATTTCAAAGTGCAAAAATAACAACAAATTTTTTAATTTTATAAATCATAACACTGCGAGTGGAAATAAAAATCCATGAATTTCAACTACAAGTTTCTAAAGAAATATAATCAGAGATCTTTTACCCATAAACACATATTTGGATTTGCATATCACGTTTTGCTAGAATACTGTTTAGTGTGTATTGTGTATGTGCATGGAGAACAATTTTTTTTATAAAGCTCGAGCCTTTTTGTGATTCTAATAATTTATTCACTTCGATTTGTCAGATTCTGAAATAGAATTGTGAACTCTATGTTTCCAAGCTATATACTATATTTGCATGAATCCGTGTATTAAAAGTAATGACTTTCTGAGTGGAGCCAGCACAAACGTAATTTGATTTATTAGACCAAGGATAACTGAATTCTCGTACGTGTTTTAATCGATGGTTTTTGAATTCCGCACAAATTCATAACTATTCGATATACAATCCTAAATTTTTTAAAATATCGTAAGAATCTATCACGCGAAGCGGGTACCAATTTTTATCGTGATTTGTCTACTATTGTGAAGCTAGAAATAAATATCGCAAATCGTCAATAATTTTAAGTTTTGATATTTTACAAAACTAGTGACATCCACTAGCTATATCTCTAATCGATCTCTATTAAACTCTATTTCCGTCACAATCTATGTACTACATCGCCATTTTAACCTCAAGGAATCAGATGATAATTTAATTAATACAATTATAAACAAAATATAAAGATATACGATGATGGTATGGAATGGAATAACTTCATGACTAGATTTTTTTGAGTGTCGCTTCATCAAAGACACGAATGATAATTAAGCTAGGCCTTGGGCCGACTTACCAGGAGAAAGGGCCTTTGGAAATCCAATCACGATGAAGCTTTGTGAGATAGTTTTTGATCATCTACGTTATATACAGCCAGGAAGACTGTAACATTTCGATTTTCCGGAGATATTCATACAATGATTCCTGATCTTATGTATGTACAGTAGATCTATATAAATAGACTTGACTGAAATTGACAGAATATCTCCGGGGAATAGACACGTTAGATATCATGGCTCGACATATTAACTACTAGAGTACCAAAGAACCATATCAAAAAGTTTCATTACGATTGATGGCCCGAAGGCTGTGTACGCTTCTCTTGAGTGTAATTTTTCAAATATATATACAATGACACAAAATAATTTGTTTTTTTTTAGAACGTGTAGAATATCATTGATCTAAACTGTTTGGGTTTAGATCAACGAAATTACATTGATTTAAAAAACAAGAAACATATGTATGTACATGGGTACATACATACATACATATATGTTTCTTCATATGTTACAGGATCAGTCTATGAAACCATAATGGATTTATTAAGTGGATTTCTCGTATTATGCGTGATATTAATATTCATAAATCCCTGTATCCGATTCTTCAGCAGTATTTCGATATACTTATCAACAATTTTTCAGACAGAACCTATTAATTTGAAAGAGAAATATGGATCTTGGGCAGGTAATAAATAAATTATATATATTTTCTGAAGAAAAATTAAATACATCGACCCTTTGTTCCATGAAGTTTTTTCATGTTTCAGTTGTAACCGGCTCCACTGATGGAATCGGAAAAGAATATGCCAAAGAATTAGCAAGGAAAAATTTAAACTTAGTCTTGATTAGTCGAACCCTAGAAAAACTGAAAAATACTAGAGAAGAAATTAAAAAAGTTAATCCTGACATTGAAATCCAAATTATTCAAGCTGATTTTAGTAAAGGGAAAGAAGAGCTGAATAAAATTGAGGAACAGTTGAAAGATATTCCTGTAGGAATATTAGGTGAGCGAATTTGAAACTCTTCTCAAAATAATAATTTATTCAATCGATCGAAGTTTCCAAATTGAGGCAGTCTATAATTAATGAATAATTCTAAATATTTAATTTAAAACAGTCAACAACGTTGGACAAATAACTGAATATCCAATGTATCTAGAAGAAATTCCAGAAGATGATCTATGGAGTATGATCAATGTAAATATGGGCGCTACAACGCTAATGACACATATGCTCATAAAGGGTATGAAGAAACGAAATAGGGGAGCAATTGTTAATATTTCTTCAGCTGCCAATATGATGCCTCTACCTCTAATGGCAGTATATGCGGCGAGCAAAATTTATGTCAAGTATTTTTCTGACGCTGTACAAGCAGAGTGTTCAAAGGATGGATTAACTGTTCAATGTCTTTCTCCGTCTTACATAAATACTCGAATGATTGGCTACAGTCAAAGACTTCAAGTAAATAATTCGCATAATTTTATACGAAAAGTTTTAAAACGATAATTCATATTTTTCATGTTTTATTCAGAGTAACCAAATAATCGCTCCGGACCCTTCAACTTATGCCAGGAATGCTATTCAGACTCTGGGTAAATTAGATTCAACAACCGGATATTGGTTTCACGATCTACAAGAATTCTTCGTGTCACTGTTTCCGGTTTGGATTAGATCAAAATTAGGATTCTTTATTAATCGTTCCACGCGTCGTGAATACTTCATGTCTCAGAAGAAAAGTTCAGATGAATGAAAATCTTGGCTTAAGTGGATTTCTGTTATAACTTCGCATTTTGACATCTTTGACATTTGATGAATTTGTGATATCGATCAATTTTTTGTGAGTTGTTTTGTACACATGATTTTCATCAAATGAGAACATAGACGCTCAAATTCTGGTTTATACAATTGAATCTTGGTGGGATTACTGACTGAGGTGATAATATGTAGATTTTCATGTTGCCGACGATGTTCATTGACTGAGTTAGCTGTTCGGAGACGAGAGGGAGCTACTCTAACAAGCGCCAACTAGTTTGGAGTTTCCGCTGATCCAATTTTCCTTTGCTTTTTCGCAAGATCAGCAATTTTTTTATGTCATAGAAAAATAGTAAAGTCCAAACGAGTGACAAAATAATATGATAATTGATACTTATATCAGAATTCATGTACATAAACAGGAATTGCTATTAAAAAAATTTGAATAACATTGAAAATGTTCTGTATACTTTTGATATTTCTGTCATATGGGAAAGTTATTGTTAAGATGTGTATATTGTATAAATAGATGTTAAACTGATTAAAAGGGATTGAAAATCATTAATAAATAGGTGTTGTAATAATAATGAAAAATATATATTTTCATTCACATAATTCTGCATATTCTGAGACTAAGATGACACTAAACTAGGCCATGAAGGTGGGAAAAAATCGTAGTCCGCGAATTCAAGTGGTATGATACATAAATGTAACTTACATATCGACATCTACGAAAAAAGGCACATTCCAGGTCTATGTTCTTATGAGCTGATTGATTATATAGGATCAAAAATCCTTGTAGAAGAAGAATTAAATAAAAACAACTCTAGATTAAAAAAAATGCAAGTTTTGGCCAGCGTGAGTTTGCTCGCGTGATCAAGCTTTATTGAACAGAATTATTAATTTAAACCTGATATGGTACACAATATGTTAATCACAAATACACAAAAATACAAAATTATTCTTGCTGAGTATAATCTAAAAGGATCGCATTATTAAAATTAGGCAGTGAAGGGCAGTAAAGGAAGTGAACAATGAAGGGCGTTTCAAACGACACTGCATACTTATGATGCTATGACTATAGATTTTTACAGAGCATAAATTGCATAACTGATGAAAATCAAATTTTCAAAAGTCAAATTTTACTAATTTTCCAGTGAATATTCACTATTAGTCATCAGTTATGCAATTTCTAATAACAAATAGTAGTTTTTCACTATTTTCAATTTAGAGAGCAGAGACTCTAAATTTTTGGACTTTTTTGTTGATATGTTTGTGTGAATTCGAAAAAAATATAGATTTTTGTTCTGGCTGGCAAATATGAGCGGATCATTCGTTTGCAAGAAACGCAAAGTGAATATCGCTTGAAGCCTCTGTGACCGATGCTTGCTGTCGTTCTACGAATATAGTGTACTACCTCAGCCTTTTCGCCCCGAGATTTAAAATAAGCCTTTTTTTTCGTAAGGGGTAACGATGTGCGGTTATATGAAAATCGGGAAATATTGAAGCAAAAATATACGAAGGAAATTCCCAGGCTAATATTCAAAAAAAGTATTGATCCAACCCACTGGACGTGTATGGGTCATTCTTATGAAAATGGTGTATTTGCTGGAAAATAGAAATATTCAATTCATCATTGCATTGTTTTCTCTGCTGACTAAGCGTATACAAAAAATATATTTTGGTATCCAAAAAGACTCATTCGACGAATATATATTTTTTTCTCATTGTTCTGTTTCTGTGATTTTAGAATTGTTAGTTATTTTCACGAGCTACGGAGATAGCTAATTTGATCAGAAAGAACAAAAAAAATGGTGAGCTTTGTTTCTATAATTTCTTTTTTATCAGTGTCGTTATAACAGCGCTATTAACATTCAAAGATCAGGGTGCATGAATAGAATGTATTCCTGTGAATCTGTATATCTTTGAACGTGTCTTTGAACGTTAATAACTTCTTTAGAAAGGTACTAACAGGGAAATAATGAGGATGAACCTTACGTATTTTTCCCAGACCTTTGTGATGATTCCATCAGATTTCCAAAAAAATTGAAAAAATGCCCTTTTTCAGGCGCTTGTCTCATTTCCTTCTCTGGCGTTTTAAACAATATGGAAAATCAAGATCAAGATCAGAATAGACCAAATCTTAGTATGCAGAGTAATTGATTGAAATTTAAACTAAAAGTACATAAAAACTGAGTTGAAAACGAAAAATTCAAAATTTACATATACATTTTTAAAATAGAATTTTTTCGTAATCCTTCATCAATGAAATTGCAATTACGCCAGTAGAAGGGTGAGAATTTGAGTTTCCAAATTAAGGATAGGTAACGGTTATGTCGTTTAGATCTGTCTAGGAGCTCATTTCCATCTGAAACAACATTTCTAGTAACATTTCACTGCTCAGTCCAGGATGGAAAATATTTCTTTTCAATTTTCACATCGCCCAGGATATAGAAAACACCATATTTGTGGGAATAACCCGTATATGGAGAAGTAACTTTATAAAATAATTCAATAAATGAATAGAGACTTGAACAAACGTTTTGATTTTTTCACAAAAACATCGACATGGTAATTAATATTATTTTGTTATCACGAACGTCATCAATGAATCAAGCAGGATTCAAACTGATGCATCGTATGACTATAATTTGTATGTAGGTCCAGGCACAAATGCCTTATTTGCAGGGCAGCAGCCTGTACATAGCTGTACGCTCAGCTACATCACATACGTCGGACTGCTGTTTCGGCACAAAATCAGGTTATTGTGGTTTGTAAAATGATTATCGATACTGATTTACTCGCATGCACGCTACTTGCATCAAAACATTGAATGTATCCGTCTTTTTGGCTGATTGGAGAGGCTGTCAACTTCGAGGGACCAATCGTACGAAAACATTGTGAGATGATTTTCGGACACCTAAATGAAACATGTGTACATACAATTGTTCATTCAAACGTTTTGATTTCCCCAGAATAATCGTGAATCATCCTCGGCTTTATATCTCGCATATATTGTTACATAGTTTTTGAACTTGCTCGTGCAGTAAAGATAATGAGATGATCAGAAACTATTACTATTATCGAAAATTTCATGATCACGCCTGAATACTCGTACAGTGAAATCAAAACAATGTTTTCCAGCTGATCAGCTCAGCTGATAATGCTGTCAGGTGGCTGCGCGTTTCCGACGCGAGTGCCTCTCTATATATGTATATAGTTGGCAAGCCTTAGTATACGTAAGTACGTATCCTCGTACCTCGGCTCTCCGTACTTTGGCCTTGAACGGGAAACGTTGACCTCGGCGTTCCGATCCGAGCGTAACCGGTCACAGGGCTCTTTGCGCCTGTCGGTTATATTCAGAAATAATATTGCCTCGCTGCACGCGCAACACGTGAACCCAATTAGTGTATCTATCAATAAAAGTATTGTCGGGGTTCATTGATCCTTTATAATTTTGAGAAAGACCCATGGTAATCAAGTTTCATCTTGTGACTCGAAGAGGACTCTCTTAAAACCCTATAATACAGTGAAAAATCACCGTATATGAGAATGAACGAATGATTGATTCGAACTGCAGTTAATCTTCCATGTATAATGAAGGTGGATTTTCACTTCACTTCCATGATTTTTGACATCTATTTTTCACATCAACTTTGTGAATTTCAAATACTAACTTTTCGAGGCTCCCGACTCTCCAGCGAATATACGCTGAATGTAAATTGAATCCTTCGCTGGACTTACTGCGAATTTGATGAAAAAATTTTTGGTATCGAAACTTATGACACTCAAGTGAATATTCACTTGTATTACATAAAAAATCAACTGCAGTTCCACTCAATCACTCACCCACCTTTATAAAGTCATTTTTCATTTTTGTATACTCGCTTTTCACGGTCTTGAGATAGTTCGTTGTTATGAAAAGATCGACCAGTTTAGATCTACTGATCTTTTGTTTAGTTGACAGATTGATCAATATAAAATTCGCGTATTTTTTCCCTCGTGATTAACAAATTTTGAATCCTACATCTACTATAGTATATGTACATACGCGTCACGTCATATACTTATTAATATCTTTTGCGGAAATGTCACCCACTTCCATAGCTCGCATGTCAGGAATGGAACGTTTGAATTGACTGAATTTACTCTCTGTTAGTCCTTTGCTACTCCTCACTGCCACTCAAACTTCGACTACTCCCTTTTATTACATACTACTCCCTATACTACTGGAAACTAGACTACTCCAATGCTACTCCGCTTTTATACTCTCACACGCGAGTAGCACAGTGAGAGGCTGCTCGTGTGAATGCGAACGAGTATGTTTGGGTTTGGAATACGTTGTCATAATAACGATAATTTACAATGGTAACAGCCATTATTTAACGTGCTAGGAGCATCCATTCATTTCATAATATGGGAAAATATTTTCATAGACAACAAACGTTCATAATGAGCATAATTACCATTGATCAAGAGACGTGTACAACATTGTTCATTATCAATTTTCGTAATACGTGCGTATTTCAGTTCTTTTGTACCAACCTTAGGTGAATATTATTCGAAGTGAGCATTTTCTTTTTCTCATACTTCCCCCCCCCCAGCCATTAAGAGAATATCCTGTTGAAGAGTTTTTTTCAATGATAGAAAATGTTATTATACTCATTATATGTGAATATATATGTGAAAGATAAAAGAGAAAATGAAAGATAAAAAGTGCGCGGTATCTAGTAACCGTCAGCTTGCCTGTCCGACTACACGCCAAGAAGCCATGATACTCCATTTGTCAAGACTTCTCTTGAAATTACGTAAATCGGCTTTTAACGTAAAGTATCATTTTTCTTTTCCTCCCGAGATCTTCTGACACTGAATAATCTCCAGTTATCATCTCAAATAGGCTCACAAATCAATTCTTCTGGCTACAGAATTTCTACCAAACCTCCTGTTTTGTTAGTCCACTTTTACATTTCACAAAAAATGTTGTTTCAAGTACTATGAAAATATCAAGTGATAAAAGAACCACTTTGGCTTTAATAACTAATTTAAAATGTTCTGCGTGGACGAATCAAATTAACGAACTCTGTTCTTTTGCTCTCAAATGGAGGACCAATTAAACAACAAAAGCTTAATAAATGTATAAGGTATAGGCATATAAGGTGAATGATATTTCATATTTCCGGTGCTTTCTGGACACCAGTGGTATTCGGGTTATGTTGGTAGTATTAAAAAAATTTTCGGTGGCTTCCTCGCTCATTTAACACTTAAAACCACTAATTTACTACAGTTTGAAATTTCACGTGTTTTTTTCCCTCCTTTTCTTAATTTAACTCAATTATATTGAGTGAGTGTGACCATTCTCACTTATTTACATGTGACTATTTTATATGTGAAAATATCGCATCTATCGATCCGTCCCGCCCCTTTTTAAAACTATTTTCTATCTTACTTAAAGTGCTATCTTTTGCATGCAATGAAATTGAGTTGCCAATGTGCTTTATACAGTTCACCCTATGGAAAACCTCGGAAATACCGCAAACAGTCTCAATTCATGAATAATTGGTATCAGAAGCCGACATGTACTGGCAGATAATTGAATTTTGATGCGAACCACACAACCCAGTAAAAACGTAACATAATTTCAAATTTAGTATACGATTTTCAGAAAAACGATTCCATACTCAAAACATAAATAGAATAAAAATCATATTCTTAGATATGATTACCCATCAAAATTCATAGATTTCGACGTAAATAACATACTCCATTTAGTAAGGATTCCAACGTGAAAATTTAGTTTTAGTAATAATAAACAACCGTTGTGTACTTTACCAAATCTTTATAATGTAAAGTTTTTGAATAAGGTTACTGATTCACTGAAAAAACTCAATATTCGTACTGTATCGTTGTACTTTGTAGTCAATCACAATCTCGCAGGTGTAATGAAACTTGGCAAAGACAAATTTGTAAGATGGGGAAAAACTGGCATAGTATATAAGTTTGACTGTGACGATTGTTCTACAACCGTGGTTTTCATCCCTAACAATCGTTGCTAAGGTGTGGAAAAAATAAATATGAAATTCGTTTCCAGAACTTTCGATGGCGAAGGATATATAATACTCGCGATTTTCTATAATAACCGCTGTCCATCTCTCTTGTGATCATCCTGTTTCCATAGCTTTTGATGAGAGAGGACAAATGAAAATGAATGATATATCTGCAAGTTCCATAGCAACCATAGTTTAAATCTCTATAAACCGTTGTTAAGTAAATAAAAATCAGGACAAGGATCACTTGCATATTTTTAAAGACGAATTTTTAAAAATTCTTAAAATATTCCATATTTCAGAGCTACCGCTGCTTACATCCTTAGTATCTTACATAAGATTCGTTAGCAACCGTTGGAAAAAGTGAGAGGACTTTAATGTAAGGTCCATTTTCAAGATATCTTAATTCATAAAGCTTCTTGGAGAAATCATATACTGTTAATTTACTTGGCAGCGGTTTTGGAGCTGAATACGGAGTTGAAACAGTGAGGCTGCATTAAAAAAGTTTAACTTTGTGATTATGAATCTCCTCTTTGTGCGATTTTTTAACAATCTGCACATAAATATTTCCACGATGAAATGTTAAACTTTGACCTTTCGCAAGTGTACGTCCAATATACTGGCTACTGAGTGTCAGGAGCTCGAAATGAATTGGAATATAGGTATCAAATACACAACTATAATTTCTCTTAAAAACTTAATAAACTTAATAAACTTATAGTTTCTGTCAAACTTAATTACATTTTTTTCCAAAGGTAAACTTGAATAAATGCATATAGAATAGATTCACATTACTCAACAAACTTACTGGGTCGACGGCGAGTTCCGGTGAAATTAGTCGATACTCGAGAGAAAATAGCGGTGGATTCGAAACGACCATTGAGCATGCATCAGTACTTGAGATTAAAAGCGGAATTATGGAAACAAGCTGCAACTTAAATTACAGTACTGCATACTTTGTGCAAGTTTATCAGAACAAAGTTAGCGCACGTCCCGGCGCGCCGGCGCGGCGATAGCTAAATGAAAATTTTCGTACGTAGGCACGTGCGCGCCCCAGCATCGCCGCTCGTTCGAATTTTCATTTGAGGATGCTTATACGTATACTATCCAATTAACACCGATGACAAATGGAAATTAAGTCTCGACGAAGCCTAGCGCAATTCAGAGTTCGTCTGTACTCTTTCGCTGTACGCGGCTGCTCAGGCAAGTGAACTAATTAAGTAAAATTGAGTTTCGAAAAGGCTCAAGGGCTGACAAAGAGATAGAGACAGAGTTAGGTATAGATATAGAGATGGATACAGGTACAGAGAAAGAGAGAATGGACAAAAGTGCGATTCTTTATTAGAGACGAGCAGGGCTATATCAATCGATTCCGTCGACTAACTGCTAATAACGTGGACTTTCGATTTGTATTATTCTTTCTTTGTAGCCCAGTGCACGGTCGTTCGAAATGAGAACACCAATCTTATGAATCTCGGTAGGAAACAGTTGGTAGGAATCACTTGGAGTAATCACTAGGAAATCGTTGGGCATTATAAGTAATCACAAAATCATACATCTCTTATGAATGTAGGTGAATTGCTCCGTAGCTTTTGTAATTCGTGCCCTGACTTCGTTTGGTATTCGAGAATAGTATGATAAGGCTATTTCCATAATACGAATTCATGCATATACCCAACCTACTTTGCGAATACGAAAAATAGGTGAGAAATCTTTATGTTAAATTTTATTTCAAATAAATTTTTTGCCCGAAACAAAGTCTGGATGAGAAAGTGATTTTATAGAATACCTCAAGCTAATTAATAAATAATTCCATACCCCTGTATTTGGTTATCTATATCAATTAGCTCGAAGTAATCGCTAAGATCACTTGTTTATCAAATAGTTAATCAATATAAATAATGGGTGAACATTTTTGACTATTGTACTGTTATCTAAATATTAGCCAAATTCGTGCAAAAAGTTTCACATCGAGTGAAAACTATTTTTCGGCCACAGTAGTGGAAGAAAGGGGACCCCGGAATACTTACACAACAAGTTTTTCATAATTTTCGTCTCACGATTTGAACAACCTGTAATTATGAACTTTCGTATATCTTGCAAAATCAGTCACACTTTGAATACGCATGTATATAGAGTGTAATCGTAGGGAACAGTGCGTATTAGCGATATAACCGATCGACGTTAACCCTGCGGTGCGTGCCTATCAATCAGACTAACTGTGCGTCGGATTCGTAATTCAGTTATGGCTCTCCACACCGGCAGCGGTGATGAGAGAGGCTGCAGTTTCTCCGGCTGATTTGTCTGGGCCGACCACGCTCCGCGCATTGGTACAGCCGAGAAGACCGAAACCTCAGACGCAACTGTGTTAAGCTGCGATCGACGATTTCTCTGGTTTACGCGGTTTTGATCTGCAATTCGATTCTCCCGCTAGATACCATCTAATGGCATAGGGATACTCTCGATTTTACACAGCCGCGCGCGCGTACACGGCTTAGCCAGTGTTGGGTGTCACTCAAATTATTTTGGTGGCGAAATGCAACAGTAGCTCATATACTTAAGCTTGAATGATCTATTTGTAGAACGATGGTGAAACGAGATTAGCTTAGTTTGTGTTCACGTATCATTTTTTTCAGTTTTTTAAGCATTAGTTTTGTGTGCAATGTCATGATTTGTAACAAAGTAATTCACGTTTTTACTGGGGAATGTCTGGAAGATATTCACGCAATGAAAAGTGCGTCGTTCGCTGAAAAATCTTATTTGAAAAACATTTTTCATAATTTTTTAATGTGGGTCTGAGAAAACTCACAACTATCAAAGTCATTCTGATAAAGCTGTTTAGGTTCCTACAATTCACTCGAAACTTTCCAAGGTGTGTTTTATCCTTATCCTCATATGAAAAGTGATGGCCTCTAGAGTGATGGCATTAACTCGTGATATGATTGGTGTAGATCTAACCACGTGATTTGTAGTGGGGTGTATATAGATATAGTGTGAGATGTATATATAGATAGAGAGTAGCCGATGACATGATATTATATAGGTTAGGATAGTCAGTTTCGTTCGCGATGCTGTCATAAATTTCGACAATTTATTTTCAAAACTATAATTGTAGGTATGTGAATTTGATGGTACGTGGATATTTTAGGCTACCTTTTAGTTTTCAACAGTTGCCGGATAGGATAACTCTGTTAGGTTAAGATGTCTGATTTGCAAGTTTTATGTGTTATGTGGTTTGATGGATCGTTTAGTGTTAAAAATCTGAAATCGTCTTGCGAGCTCAAGGGTCGATAACTCAGGATTATTTAAATAGAAATTGATGTCAGTGCTCGATGGTTCTTTCTAATACTTATATAGTTTTTACACGGATCATAGGAATATAGGGTTCGGTTATTCATTTAGCTTTTAGAAATTTGCATCATGAAATGAATTGAGATGTACGTCAAAACTATTCTGGTCAAGAATCGTGGAAACAATAATTGAAATATGATTTTGAAACGCACACATGTATAGATCGCGCGCAGCGCGTTTGTTGTAGCTAGTATATATAAAAAAGTGATGGGGGTCAAAGTGAAGCCAGTTAACTCGTGTTTTGATTGGTGTAGACCTAACCACGTGACGAGTCGAGTGAAATATAGATATAGATGTAGGTAGTGAATGCAGGGAAGCGAAAAACAAAAGAAGAATAAATTTTGAGGTTTAGGGACGTATACTGTAGTTTTAAAAAGAAAATAAAAGTTTTGAGGTTGAAACAACCAAATCTTCTTGTCAGATGTTGGATAAAATCTAAATACAGGTTTTATAATTGCATATAATAAAAATAAAGCGTAAATCGCGCGCAGCGCGTCTGAATGTAGCTAGTATACCTAAAGTGTATATTTGTAAAATTTCTCTTACAAAAAATGATGAACTTAAATTGGGAAAATTTTTCGATATTGATTGGCTTTCAAAACATGCGACAAATGCGTATCGGCAGCGCTCATAAAAATATATAGATTGGTGCAGTTACAATTGTCCAGAATTAATAAACAAGTTCGTTTGATCACTCACAGAATTTCGAAAATCTCTGATGTCAGATTTATTATCAGCATCCCCGAAAACCCATATTTCAAATTTTCACGAACCTCTGACTCAAAATGTAGAGAATCATGAGCCGCCATCTTGAATCCGCCATCTTGGATACAGAATTTTGAGAATTTAATGTCAGAATCGTTATCAGCGATATTGAAAACCCCTGTATACGAAATTTCAAAGAAATATATCGAATATGAAAATGTATGCTTCAAAATATTGATAAAATCAAAATCCAAAATATTGATTCCCGTTTTTTGACCGTCATTTTGCTGAAAAAAATCACCGTCAAAAAAACTCAACGAATTTGGAAAGTTCAAATATTTTTTGTTCTTTTGTGCATATTTTCGACGATAAAAATAAAATTCCTTCTTCCTTTGATTTTGTATTGAAAAAAAGTGCTATTAATTATTTATTGAAAATCAGTTTTTACAGCCTTTTTAACCATTGTTTCGTGTAGAGCGTACCCAAAAATAGTAGGAATGACTATTTTGCAATAGACCTTCCGTCAAATTATTCGAGCTCGAAAGTAGGTACAAATATAATTTCTGCAATTTGGGACTTAATGGATTAAACTCTACCGGTAGCTTGTTCAAGGGTCAGGGAACACATCTGTAGAGTTTGGCTGAAATTTATGACAATGATATCTTCACTGTGATTTTCCACGTTAATGCTATGTTGGAATCAACCAACAGTTAACTATGACATGGTATATCAAAATAAATAAGAGCAAGGAATATTGGAATTTTTCCAAAAAATGTATGAGACCATTTTTAAGGTATCGAACAGATGTACGTATACCTTGAAAGGTCAAAAATAAGTGGGCGAACAGAGTCAAACTGGTTCAAACATGTTCAATTGATAGAGTAGCCAATCAGGATGAAGGATTCTGGTGTCAAACAATTCTTCGTCATTATTTTTGCATTATTTCTGTTATGAGTTCAACATTTGGCGATTTTTCTCAGTGCACGAGTTATAACCCAAGTCTCACAAAGCAGTATTGAGGATTTTTGAGAATCTCAGAACACCTTAGCTCAAATGATGAAGTAATGAACAACGTTTGCTATTGCGAATTTAATCAGTTCTACATCTGACCAATCACGACTTGTGTGAAATATGTCAGGACGAGCGGACGTATGCACATTCGTGACCGACATTTCCAGGAATCGATATTTTTCGATTCGCAGATTACGATAATGAAGGTTCGGTGGTCCGATTCGAAAGTTGAATTTTCCGTTGCCATGCTGTTTGAGAAAGCAGGAGCAAAAGCCTATAGAGTACATACGGTTGTGCTCGCAGCTCGTATATGGGTATCCATGAAAAGTTAGTTGGAAAATAATTGATTAAAGTTCCCAATCCAATAATGGTCTTTGTAGTTTATACGGATGACACCATAATTTCATAGTCTTGCTCTCGAGTCCGATAGTTGTGAAAAAAAAAAACGGATTGAAACGGGATGCTTTTCCGCTGATGAAACCGTGCGAACCTATTTTATCCCGTATCCGGAAACCCCCTCAATTAAATTACTCTGTATTTGCGATTACGATTTGATCAATCAAACATTGCTGCGGAACTATGAGCAGAAAATATCTCTGTATTGAGCGGCGCCTCTATTCATTGCACGAATAGGTCACCGTCACGCCTACACGCATACACATATATTATATATATATATGGTGCAAATAGCCCCGAGAAACAATGAAACGTGCTTACATTTCTGTGGTCGCGTGCACTGGCTGTCTGTACATATAATGATTGCGCGCGATCGTAATTACAGCTTGCCGAGTATTTTTCAGTCGCACCTTTTGGCGCGTGCGTATATATATATACACGCGCGTATACGCACACCCGAGCAGGCCAGGCTCGTTCGACCGGAAATCAAATGAATCAAGCCGCTCTCGACTTGCCATCCCGATACATAACGATAGTCGATTCAATTTGAATCGCGGCCAAACTAGATGGGGGACAATCAATTCCGCTTGAATGACGCCGCTGCCTCGAGGGCGTTAGCTTGACTCTGCACCGTTCTTCTCATTCCGCCACTCGTTGGTCAATACTGCAAATTTTGCCTCCGTTCCTGCAGTGTTGTTAAATGCTGTATACCGAAAGTATGTAAAGACGTGCAGCGCCCTCGTGTTGCTATATCCATCATGTACCATCCTTATATAAAAAGCAAAAACCGCTGCCAAGTGCCTTAGCAGTATGCTTTCTCAAAGAGGCTTCAATATCATCCACAAACGCGTCCCAAACCTGTATTTTCACCTTTCCACTAGCGTAGTTACTATCATCTTTTTTTCAAAAATTACAAAAAAATTATTTAATCAATTCAATTCGTATCTTTGTGACTGTGTAAAGTGTCGTTCTTTTTCAATTGACCAAACTATGTTGCGAGTGTTGATGTCTGCCCGGGCTCTCTTATTATTTGATCAAATGCAACAAAGCAAACTGTTCTACACGATGCGAGATATTTGTACCTGCATAATTTTTCGATCAATTCATCTTGTGACTGTCATACGGTTTAATGGCGGTCAAAATCGATCCGCCCTGCCCTTAAGTCCGTATTTAGCACACTTGAAGACTCATTTTGATTATTTTCGACGGCAAAAGACACCAAATTTTCCCAATTTTCTCTATAGTACGTTGAAAATACTGGAAACGAAACTTACATCAATTTTTTCCCTCATTAGCAACGGTTGCTAAGTAGCTAATTGGGAAGATTTTGTCCTTTGCCGTCGAAAATGATGGAAATAGGTCTTAAACTAATAATTTCCAACCTTCATAACGGTTGCTAGGGAAGTAAACAACCGTTGCTATGAAGAAAATAGAACAATTCAGTGTCCTTGGCCATCGAGTGTGACTTAAAACTGATTTTCCGGCTTGCCCCAATGAGCACTCATAAGGATTTGTGAGAAAACACATTAGAAACGGTTGCTAAGGAAATAACAAACGGATTTTGCTGAAAATTGAACTCGTGATAGATCTTGCCACAACTAACCGGTGTGCGAAATTTCAGCAAGATCGGACCATTTCTTCGAGAGTTATCGTGGACGAAAAAAAACGTTACACACATACATACATACATACACACACACGCACATACATACAGACACTTTTGGTTTTCCATGTTTTTCGACCCGTAGATTACGAAAATCGAGGTCCCGAGGTCCGATTCGGTGGGTCGATTTTTGCCCCATTACAAAGCTTTCTCTTTGAGAAAGCAAAAAGTGATGGGGGTCAAAGTGAAGCCAGTTAACTCGTGATTTGACTGGTGTAGACCTAATCACGTGACAAGCCGCATAGAATATAGATATAGATAGTGAATGCAGGCAAGCAAGAAACATAAGAACGATAAGTTCTGAGGTTGTAACGACCAAATCCTTCTTGCCTGCTGCTTCCAAAATCTAAATGTAGGTTTTAAAATTGCGGATAATCAAAATAAAATAAAAGTTGTATGAAATATGAATGTAGGGTTAAAAAATACGAATATTGTGAATGAATTGATGAGTAAATGGAAAAGATTATCGTAGGTGAATGATTGGAACATAATTTTGAAACGCACGAATGTAGATCGCGCGCAGCGCGTCTTAATGTAGCTAGTGTATTTAAAGACACCAAGAGTCCATCTGCGACCCAGCGGTTGAATCAAGTTGATTTTGTCGATTGTCAAGTTGACGAGGCTGTACGGAGAAATTATGTACGACGAAGAAAATTCAATTTTCTCATATACTGTACGGGTATACACGACCATTTTTTCACAATTTTTAACGCCCAGAATTCATTCTTTTCAACTCTCATTTTTGTTTAGCGTGCGCGAAGTGCCAGATTTTTTCAGAGCGTATATACACGCGTGAAGTAACATCCTCGGCGGGAGAAAAATCGCGCGCCGCCCGCGCAAAACCAGCGCGAGCAATTAATTCTGCGCGTATATACGTTGACAAAAAATGTGGCATAGTTTTTTATGCTTTTGATCACCCTTCATCTTTCAAACAAATTTGTTAACGCAATCTTGGCCTTCTGAGAGGGCTACAAAGGATTTTAAAAGAAATGTTATGATACCGAATTTGTATTATAATTAATATAAGAGAGGACTTTATCAATTATCGATTGGTTGCCGAGCATGTCGGTTGTTGACCAAACTTCATATTTGCGTATTTGTAAAAATACATTCCATAGCAAACTTATAAATAAAACTTACGACCTATCCATGAGAAGGCTAATTAATTATGTACATTCATTTTTTTTAAATAGATTCGCGAACGTACGAATTTAAATTGTTTCAGAGGCAAATTCATTTCACATATACAATTCTTGAGAGGGAAAATTGCACCCAGGTAAAATTCTGCTTGGACTACTGTTTTTGAACGAATCTTTTGTAGGAAGTTTTAATTTTCCATTGCTTTTGCTTTACATGCCTCTGAACCTCTCTACCCCGATCCCTGGAGGATTAGACTCCCTATCCAACCCCCCTCTAAGGTGGGGGGGGGGTGTAGCTAACCTGAAATTTTAAATTTTGAGAAGGCCAAATCATTGCGTTAGAAGGAGTTGTGAATTTGATAATTTTCATCATTTCAAATTATATTGTATCAGTCACAACTGAAAACGATCCAATTACACGAACGAATGAATCAATTGTTTCAATTCAGAAGTTGATATTGTATTTCATTTATTGTTTTTCATTTCATATAGTTTCATACACTGGAACATTTTTCGAATTAAAATATTCCAATGCTTGAATCATTGCTCAATTCCGATTTTCAGGAAATTGAATTTTCCCTCGTAGGGAAGGCACAGTTGCTTAGATAACTGTAATCAGCGCTTCACGCTTTTACTTTCTTTTATAATAATTTGAAATATACTACAGTGAAATTAGCAATGACCATAAATAATTTTTAATTCTTTCTCTTTGAAGGCTATAGCTAGCATCCATCGTTTCCTCACAAAACTAATGTGCTCTCTATGTCTCTGGGGTAAACTTTGTTTTCAGTATTATGAGCTTCTAGGTTGCCATTCATTGATTGTTATACACATGAAGAATTCTTTGTTCTCTCTAATTCTTTCTATTTACAAAAGATTTCTAATCGTTATATTCGTTTACCCTTCACCACATCAACGGTTTCTAGGGAACTGAACAACGCTTGCTATGGTAAATCACACATATATATATATATATATATATATATATATATATATATATATATATATATATATATATATATATATATATATATATATATATTATCCATGATTCTCTATTGTATGACGAAGGTCCGATTCGAAAGTTGGATACTTGTCCTGTCACACGGCTATCTTTCCGAGTATATATGGGCAATTCTCTGTGGGATCGAACATGAAAAAATTTGATTTGGCTCAAAATTTTTTTGTAAGTTCTAGGACATCAAGCCGATTTCCCAGAATTTTTTTAGATTTTTTCGAGCACTTTAACCCCCTTTAATAAATAGGCAAAGTTGCTGATTTTGCTGTTTTTGCATTTTCAGAGGCATTTTCAACCTTCATTTACACCCTGAAAATGACCTCTGAGGCATAAAATGAAGGGGACACTTTTTTCTGCAAATTGCCTGAATTTTATAGAAAAATTATCTCCAAGGTCATTGGAGCACATTAAGTACTCCACATTACCAATTGGAGCCTCTATTTTTGAACCCTGGGAGTTCGCTCGTCAAGCCCCACACCACATGGGTACTAAAAGTTGTCCCAACTCATACCACATACAGGCTATATAGTGAAAAAATGGGCCTGGACTCTGGAAGCTCCCAAAAAATTAATATATTAACTAAAATAGGGGTAAAAACAGGCTAAAATGACTATTCAAGGGGAGCCTTGTACCGCCAACACTTCCAATTTTTGCAAACACTTGTCTGTGGTATTATTACAATTATCCACTGTAAAAACTCACATTCTATCATACTAATACATATCCTGAGTTGTCAATATCATATTTATATAGATCAAGCATTACTATACTACTTGACGCCACCTAACTTTCAGTAGTTACATGTATTGATGGTCAATATATTGGCTCTATTGTGTTAAAATGTACAAGAAACTACTAATAAAGTACATTGTCATGAATTGCATTCACTCGATAAGAAAGACTAATCCAGAATGTAAATTATAAGCTGTGGATTACACGTATACCATATAACACACTAGGCAGTGCATAGATATCATATGATTTTTTTAATATCAACAAGAAAATGTTGAAGTTCACTAAACATGGGTAATATTCATGAATGTGGGACTCATGAAATCCACTCATATTGTATAAACTGCATAGCTAAGGTCCAAGCAGCTATTGCCGGATGGGCTCAAACTACAACCTCAAGTTATTTACTCATGAAAATAGATAATATGAATCAATCCACTTGAAAGTATGATCACTAGATGCGCAATTTGATAAGGAATTCAAATATATATAGTTTGCCTGTCTAGAAATGAGTTTGGAGCTTCCAAAGTATCTTTGGCATGTCTAAAAGTCTATGGTCGGTAACCTAACCTGTGCCATACATGGGTCGTACAAGTCTCCAGTATAGGCAAGTATAACGTTCACAAAGTGGTTTATAAAGTCATTTAAACACTGGAAAACTATATATATTTGAATTCCTTATCAAATTGCGCATCTAGTGATCATACTTTCAAGTGGATTGATTCATATTATCTATTTTCATGAGTAAATAACTTGAGGTTGTAGTTTGAGCCCATCCGGCAATAGCTGCTTGGACCTTAGCTATGCAGTTCATACAATATGAGTGGATTTCATGAGTCCCACATTCATGAATATTACCCATGTTTAGTGAACTTCAACATTTTCTTGTTGATATTAAAAAAATCATATGATATCTATGCACTGCCTAGTGTGTTATATGGTATACGTGTAATCCACAGCTTATAATTTACATTCTGGATTAATCTTTCTTATCGAGTGAATGCAATTCATGACAATGTACTTTATTAGTAGTTTCTTGTACATTTTAACACAATAGAGCCAATATATTGACCATCAATACATGTAACTACTGAAAGTAAGGTGGCGTCAAGTAGTATAGTAATGCTTGATCTATATAAATATGATATTGACAACTCAGGATATGTATTAGTATGATAGAATGCGAGTTTTTACAGTGGATAATTGTAATAATACCACAGACAAGTGTTTGCAAAAATTGGAAGTGTTGGCGGTACAAGGCTCCCCTTGAATAGTCATTTTAGCCTGTTTTCACCCCTATTTTAGTTAATATATTAATTTTTTGGGAGCTTCCAGAGTCCAGGCCCATTTTTTCACTATATAGCCTGTATGTGGTATGAGTTGGGACAACTTTTAGTACCCATGTGGTGTGGGGCTTGACGAGCGAACTCCCAGGGTTCAAAAATAGAGGCTCCAATTGGTAATGTGGAGTACTTAATGTGCTCCAATGACCTTGGAGATAATTTTTCTATAAAATTCAGGCAATTTGCAGAAAAAAGTGTCCCCTTCATTTTATGCCTCAGAGGTCATTTTCAGGGTGTAAATGAAGGTTGAAAATGCCTCTGAAAATGCAAAAACAGCAAAATCAGCAACTTTGCCTATTTATTAAAGGGGGTTAAAGTGCTCGAAAAAATCTAAAAAAATTCTGGGAAATCGGCTTGATGTCCTAGAACTTACAAAAAAATTTTGAGCCAAATCAAATTTTTTCATGTTCGATCCCACAGAGAATTGCCCATATATTCTGTTGTAGTTTCTGAAAAACATAATAACAATAAGCTCCGTGGATAAATATCCAAAAGAGCTGGTGAGAATCAGTCATGCGGACTCGACAGCTCCCAAGTGGAATTGCAGTTTGAAACGATCGCTATGTCCGTGTAGCGAACAAAAGGGGCAAAGGCAGGGTCGAAGCTGAAGCTAACTGCGAATCTCGGTGCAGCATTGTCATTATGAAGGGAAGAAACAATGCGCCCTTGTATCAATAGAGTCAAACGATTGCTCGAACGGACGGGGGACACCAGAAGGATCAAGCGCTTACGTTTGGAATTGGACTTTACCCATTCAATCGGACGTTTAGCCCGCGAGTCTGGTGCAAATTAATTTTCGTTTCACCAATGCGAGACTGGGTCGAAGAGAGAAAAGTCGAACAATAGGGTGGACTGCTAGATTTGCGCAAGTGAAAATCCACCCTTACAACTTGTTGCTGACACGCGCGAGGTTCTCGCGAGATTCTCCAGACACGAATATCCAACAACGAGTATACTTCTATCGCGAGTTTGAAAAACGGGTAAGCAGCCGGTGACCGCTTCGTGGACGAGGTCGTAAATCCATCGCGTACAGAAAGGCACAGGTGGGTACCGCAGGGGTGGAAAAAAAAGCAAAACTCGCTACCTGCAGGTACACACGGTGCAGCACGTGCGGGGAGGCTCGGGCGAATTTTCGCGCTGCTACGCCATTGGGCGGCGGCTATTGGCTGCTGCCGTGCGGCGGCGGCGGCGCGCTCGATAGCTGCAGCGTAGCCGGCGCCGCTTGGCCGCCAGTCAGTACTACCCGGCCCGGTCTCGCGCACGTACCGTCGCGCGCGCGCCACCTTCTCTTGGCCCCCCCTTCTCTCTGTCTGTCTGTTCGTCTGTCGCGCGTCGGTGCAGCGTCCTCGGGCGCGCGCACGCCCAGCCGGCCCGGGTCGTATATGCCCGTGTATATGCTCGATCCGCCCCCCACCCGCCCGATCCAGCAGCCCCCGTCGTCCTGACTGAGTGTGCAGTGTGTGTATACGTATATGTATAAGCCCCGGCGCTGTTTTGTGTGTCAGTGACAGGAGAGCCGCCGCGTGCGCGCACCAGCGCGGCAACCTGCCGCCCCGGAGCCGATCGGACCTGCGCCCCCCTGACAGGGGCTAGAACGACACCTCAAGCTCCAAAGGTCAGCACCGTTCGCTATTCCAACCACGCGTCCAGCGATCTGCCGATCTCTCCGTGTGTATACTTTGCGCTCTGCTCGAGGCGCATTACCAACCAGAAGTGTTTAGGGCTCGACTGCTCCAGGTTGAATGTCCGTCTCGAGTTGCGACTTCGAAACGACGACGAGGTTCGCCTGGATAACCGCGCGTCGATCGATAATATATACCAGCATTGCCCAAGTCGCGTCCTGAGTCCTGAGAAATTGTTGCTGGACAGCTCTCGGATCGCGTTGATCGAGGATTGAGAAGGGCAAATCGCTTGAGCGTGTATATAAGGTAACTGTACCCAATGTGCCCCCCCCCCCCCTAAGGGTTTTTCGCGAATTTGACTATGATAAACTTCGAATTTTAAAATTCTGTGAACGGCATCTCAAAGCTTAGCTCAATACCTATTAGAAACCATCTTCATAATCATCATTCGACTACTTTAACCTATCGAAAATCGCAATTTAAAAAAAAAACGCAAAAAGGCTAAATGCACAAAACGTGTACTCAATTTGGCACAATTTTTTAATCATTAGCTACAGCCTATATAGGCCTACAGGGACGATCCAATTGGCATTGAAATAAACTCTCAATTATGTTCCCAGTGATATTTATACAAAATTTTTAACATACAACTCAAAAATACGCGTCTAAATCATCGTAATATGTCTATACAAATATTCAATGATTTCACTCAATCTTTCCATTTAAAAACGCGTAGAGGGGCACATTGGGTACACTTTTTTTTGATGCGAAAAACAGCAATTTGAGTAGGATAAAAAATAATTTTAGGAAAACTGATGAGACCAATCGAAAGCTGAGATGTTTTTACACAAAAAAGAGTAATGACACTTTGAGAGATAAAAATTATTGACACCTGATTTTTGAGGTTGAGTGTGAAAAGTGAAATAAGAAAATGGTGAAAAAATCAGTAAGTGAAAGTTCAAAGTGTTGTAGGAGAGTGGTTTTAAGGGCTAAATGGGCGGGGAAGATACCGAAAATTTTCTTTTAATTCCCCCAACATAACCCAAGAGCGACTGATGCTCAGAGAGCACCGGAAATACGAAATCTGACGATTGTGCCAAATTGGGTACAGTGCCAAATTGGGTACAGTTACCTTATAACCCAAATGAATATAAATAAATGCGGCGATCAATACTCGCGCCAAGTGCGCGCGGAGGTATTATTCTTTCATACGACGAAAGGCGGTTTCTTTTCGCCTGTACAGCCGTATCGATGAATTATTAACCGGGGGTGTATCGTATACGCGAGCTGAATATTGCACGGAATATATATATATATATTCATTCGAGTTATTTATTATTCGTGAAAAATCAACTATTGGCCCTCCGGCAACAATCAACCGATAAATCCAATTCGACCATCTCGAATTCACCTTGATACACACGTATACTTTGGATCTTTATAAAAAAACACCATCGCCACGGCCGAAGCGCAGAGTACGAGGGTTGCGTACCGAGAGACTCGCGCCAAGTGGTTGCGCACGCTGCCATGATCGATTCGGGGATCGCGTGTCGCTCTCGATCGGTCGCGCAAATTTGGCGTCATCGTCGCCTGCCTACAAGCCGACCCGTCTTACGGAGGGCCAGGTATATATATATACGTGTGTGTGTATGCAGCAGCAGCTGCAGCGACGTCCTGGAGAGCAGCTCTCGTCGATTATTGTACGGTGCACATAAGCCGCGCGTCAGGTGTCGGCCGGGTGTCACACCTACTCGTCCTCTTCTCCTATGCGCACAATATAAGTGTCCCCGCGTATATATAGACGCGTATACCTTGTCGGTTAGCCGCGGGACAGAGATCCGATTTTGATTACCAATGGTGCACCAGACGGCAGTAGTTCCCATCATCGCCATTCGAACGCCGAGGTATATAAAAGCGCTCGTTTGATTTCTCCGCTGGCGTTTTGGAAGATGTTTTGTTAGTTGACACTCGGCGCGACCGAGTTTCAACGAGGTACTACTTTTTAGCGCGTGCCACGCGCAAAGGGGCCGAGCAAGTGGTTCCGGGGCCCTTTAATATTTCAACCCCTCCTTTCAACTCGAGCCAAAAAGTACATCCCATGTTTCCTCGGCCTCCCGTTGCATTTCTATTCTCGCGGGGATGCGAATGCAAAACTGTTGATCTTTATCGTACGTTCGCGTGAAGAAACATGTTGTGTGAGCTATATATATACACCGAAAAGTCGAGTCGGATCGTAGGCAATCAATCTCATGCCGTGTTTTGTATATGCTTGGCAGTTGGCTGTCGATCGATAGAATCGGCACGAACCGCTAGGTATATCAATCGAGGTGTCGATCGCGCGCGCAACGGTAATAAACTCACGGGGCTCGCGTGTCTTGCCTCATTTATCGTCCAGCGTCATATCATTGCGGCGAAACGCGTGGGGGCCCCCGATAGCTGGGTCATCTTCGGGGTTCGGCGGAAGCCGTTCGGGCGACCAGCGGCAGCTCGCGGGCGTCCGATCGCAATTAACGTTGGCCGCTCGAGGCGCCTTTGCTGCAATTATCCTTTCCCGAGAGACATAGAGAGAGAGAGAGAGAGAGAGAGAGAGAGAGAGAGAGAGAGAGAGAGAGAGAGAGAGAGAGAGAGAGAGAGATTTTTACCTGTACAGTGTAGTTTTCGCCGTATCTCGCAGCAGGGTGGCGCTATAATTGCGCCCGGCCACTGCACTGCGGTCGCGGATCTTGCCTCGCCCCCGCGGGACTCTGTCTCTCTTCCCCTGCGGTTTTCCGATCCGTACTTTCGTTAGCCCTCCCTCCTTCTAGCGCGACCACTCCGTTTGCTATTTCCTCGATATACAGCCCGCGAGTTGCTCGCCTTCCTTTAATCGAGTCATTTGGTTATCGGCGTATCGAACGGTTTATTGGCCCGCGAGAGCTGCGCTGCTCTTTTATGCGATATCGCGGCTGCTTCCCGCCACCTCCATCGAATGTTTTGAATGCCGCTCGTATACGATGATTAGATATTGGAATGCCTATGGCGCACGCGAGTGATTAGCTCGAGCCGAGAGACGGGTATATATATTATGTATATGTCGCTGCCGAATCGACCCTCCTCTGCGCGTCACCGTTATATTCGCGCCGCGCGTTGGTCTTTTAGGGTTTGAATTATCACGCGGTGGCATACGTGGCGTCAATATTTGCCCAGTAAGCTTTCCAGTAAAACGTGTTGTATCGAGCCATCCTCGATCGCGATCCTCCGATCCGGCGTGTTAACTGCGATAAGCAACTCGTTCGAGCTGCCCCTATAGGACCGATTATAGATTCGGCGTCGGGAGGACACCGTTACGGTAACCGGTGCACTATATATCGACGCGCGACAAATTACTCGCTCGGCGCAAACAGACGTAAAAAACAATATTCAAAATTATATAACGGTGTGCGAATCACGATGACTCGAGCTCACGTGGAATAACCGGAGTCGCGATATCGCTCTCGTGTCGACGATTAAACCATCCCGAGCCGTATGTATATAACTGCCCGAGCCAGATATATTTATTTTCGCAAAACCCGCGTCGTTCGTTATATTTTACGATCTCTTGCCGCGCGGCGGTATACCCCCGCGCGAGCGCACGGCAAGAGAGAGATTTAAAGTTGGAATATTAGCATGAGAAGTGCGCCGGCAGGTAATCGTATTATTATCGTCGGACGCGCGCCGTGTACCTGCAGCAGCCCCGCTGAATCAGTCGTCCCGGCACGTTTTCCATTTTTTGACTTTCCAACCGATCGAGGGGGGAAAACGACGGGCGAGAGATTTATGTCGCCGGGGGGCTGCTGCTGCTGCGTTTATGGAAGTTTTACAACTCGAGCCGGCCATTGTGTTTCACGTATCCGAATCCAGTTCCCCCATCGAACCTAGGGACTACATAGCTACGGAGAACGAACCATTTCGCGGACAACCCGAGGGTTGATTCGCTTCTTTCGTAATCGGAGGCGGCCAAGATCGATCCAGAAGCGCACGGAGAGCAAAATGGAATGTCGGCTCGGGCTGGCACGGCGGCGGCGGTCCACGCAACAATGATCCCGAGCTCGTAAGTCCTGGCCGCTTCACCTTCACTATCATATACGCGCGAGGAGGAGGAGAGTCGCGCGAGAGATGGAGGTCAATGAGGAAACGAGACTCGCGAGCTCACTCTCGAGCCGTGGCGCGCGGCGCTGCACGGACTATACCTTGTATACACACATACTCACACACACTAGCCGAGAGCGGCGGCTCGCCGGTTCGTTGAACCCGCGGGATCGCGGCTTTACTTGACCGATTCTTCGCTTCCGCCGCCGCTCGCTCGCTCCCCCCCTCTCTCTCTCTCTCGCGCGGCTGCTGCGCGCCATTCCGCGGCTGTTTCAATTTCTTTCGGTGGGGGAGGGTTGCGTCGAGCCCGCTCTTTTTCCAGCCCCGGCAGACTCTCTCGGATTGACTATTATGCAGATTCGCCCGACTTCGTTATAACGGATAGCCGGACGCTCGAGTTTTGCATAAATTCAACAGGCTGCGCGATTTATTAGAGGAGGGGGGGGGGGGGCTCCGTCCCGTGATATCTTTTTCCCTGGGCCACCGCTACCCTCCGCTCGAGCAATATTTATCCGAGGGATGTTCCATTAGACGCGGCTCGCTTCTCTGATCGTATATGTGTATTATACGGGGGAGGAGGGGCGCGCGTGCCGCGTGCAGTTTCACCAGCCGCTTTCGTTTCGTCACCCGAGCGTCGATACGCTGGGAGGAAATTTTGTTCTCCTTCCGAGTAGTCGTGTAAGATATAGTCGCGCGCGTTCTCACCGCGGGCAAATTTCGATTGCCTTTCGACCCGGTATGCTCGATATATGGTAACTTGATGATTCGACGAGTCTAATATAGACGGAAGTTGAGGACAGAATGGTTTTATTGGGACGAAACGCGAGTGCGCCATCTGTACACCGAGAAAACTTTGGGTTAATAGTTAAGGCACTCGAGTCATCTGGGAAGTGATTGTTGTCACGGTAAATGTTTATGCGAAACAGATAGCCCGACTTTTCAATATTTATCAGTAGTTTCTCCATTTTTTTAATGCTCGGTAAACTCACGTAGTCTCAGCTGATGTTGACGCATGAGGATCAAATCAGATACACTGAAACAAAACAGATTGATGTCGATAGTTTGTCATGAAGGATACCACTATACCGAATAACCCGAGAGTCTTCTCCCTCCGGTACTCCCTCCAAAATTTGACTGTACTCCCATCGTTCTTGGGACTCCATGGTATTCGATTTGACGCGGCATCTCTTTTTCATCTCGTCAGTTGGTTCCAATCCGAGCAATAGGAATCCTTAGTTAATATTGGCAAGAATATAGAGTACCATTCGTTCGTAAAACGCGCAGTACTCCATAAAAACTTAGTGGCACTCGACCCGGGAGTACTGCAGTGAGAAGCCCCTCGGATTAACCATCAGTTGTCAAGCTGTCCGTTTATAACACGCAAAACTTAAAATTAAAAAGCGCGTAGAAATGCATATCCCATATCCTTCCATACTCGTCACGTTCGAACGCTAAAAACCCTCGCGAGCTCAACACACTTTCCGCTTCTCCTGCCCGCCGCGGCCATTCCCGGGCGGCGGGATCGCGAATGGCCCTCTCTGGCGTTGTGAGTTAATTAAGGATTTGTCCTCGATCTATCTCTTTCTCTCTCTGGGAAATGTAACGCGCGCGCGGAGGCTCGGAGGGAAAAGGCCGATTCATTGGCCATTGAATTGGCCCCCCCCTCTCTCTCTCTCTCTATCTCTCCCATTCAATCGAGCAGCGGCGCGCGATGGTCGCGTCTCTCGGGCCCGCGCGTGCCCCGCCTAGCCCTGCCCCGAAAGCACATACTGGCAGAAAGTTGCGCGGCGCCGCTGCCTGGGTGTATACGCGCGAGCACGCGAGCCCTTCTGCGCTCCTTCAAGTTCGACGCTCTCTTGCCCGCCGCGGCTCGACTCCTACCCTCCGAAAGAGGCCTAATATATACCCGGCGTAAGTTCGCGTGCGCGCAGTCTTTTGCACTTCCTCTCGCGAGGCTTCGGCCCATCCGTCCGCGATTCTTCCTGGCTCTCTCGATATTCTCTACCGTATACCATCTACTGATTCTCACTGCCGATCATTCCTCCAACTATTTCGCGTTTCGAGCCTCTTTCATTATTCGTCTATCCCATACATCTATATGTCGTCGTTACGTGAAATTCACGTGCGAGTATTCTTTTCACTTATCGCGATCGGACGGTGGGAAGGGGGGGGGGCGGGACAGCGCAACAACAATGCTATCGATAATTTCGAAACATTCATGCACCTGATGCAGTGTGATTGAGAGAAGCACCGCGCGGTGTACGTGCAGTACAATTGGTCATTTTTCTACCTCCGGCTGCGGCGGGGGTTCTTCCCATTAATGCAATACGTGACCGGGTACCAATCTGGAACGAGATCGCTCCAGTTCGATACTGCACGCGCTCGAAATTTACGGGTGGCCCCTGCTTCTCCGCGAGAGCTGCGTACCAAATATACACGCGCAAATATTTCTGTATCATTACGCGCTCGCCCCCCCCCCCGCCATACTCGACCAGAATATTGTTCCTCGCGCGCGGGGGAAAAAAAAGCGAATTTCAATTTCCGCCAATTACCCGTCGGCCAATATCGCTTACACGAGTGATCCTCTTCCCGTACTCGACCGACATCGACAGATATATCGAGAAATAAAAAAAAAATCGAAATTCACCTATTCCCGCGTACGTACGAGTAATTCGATTGGGCCGACACACGGAGTTTGTATATTCGATGCTCGATTACTATGTGGAGTGCAACGTAAGTCCTTGCCCTTCCACTTGTGTGTGCATATATATACACCACGTCGCTCGAGCCCTCATAATTCAGATCTCATCTCGCGTATTTTGTCACGCGCGCACTAGTCCCGCGAGGCAAGAGGGTGAAAAGTGCCTCTTTCTCTAGAGCCGAAATTCGACGTCTTCGGGGTGTGTGTGTGTATAGCTCGTTGTGCGCACGTCGTCGCATAAATATTAACGCGCGCGCAGTCGAGAATTATGGATTCGTTGCATTGGGTGCGCATAAGAGGGAAGTTTAGTCGGCGCGCGTCGCGGCAAAAGTAGGGCGACGACGCGACGGCACTCCCCGATGCGCCGATACGCCGCGCGAGCTTGCGAGTGTTATATATGAATCGGGCGAGCTGCAGTTGTGCGAGTGGAGACGCGAATGGACGCACTTGAACCGGCGGGGGTGGGTCAAGGGTCATCGGGCACACGCATCGCGAGAGACGAACGATGAAAGAAGAGGGAAAAGTTGTAGATTTGATGTGGGAGAGTATATATGGCGCGCGGCACAGATTTTGTATGGTATATCGAGTTTTCGATAGGATAATTAGCCGTTCATAATCGAATAAAAATTCGTGTGAGTATTTTCCTAGCTTCGTTTTGCGTATTTGGGTCACGAAACTCGAAGTCTTCGGTCCCGATTTGAAAAAGTACTGCAAACGATTCAAGATGATTCTCGCGACCCTATATATACATATGCCGTAACAACACCTTTTTTTAATCTTCTTTTCTTCCCGATGACGATGATTCCTCGAACAGTATTTTCGAAAAGTCGGCCGTTGCCGGGGATAAATATATTTTCGGCAAAAAGAAGTAAGGCGCGCGCACGAGTGGAGCCGTATACTCGTCCATAGTCGGAGGCAGGGCATTCATTCGGATAAAAGCAAGTCGGCATTCGCGTGTATATGTGTATATACACGCGAGAGGTGAAGTAGGAGGAATCAACAAATTTTTATTGAAAAAAAAAATAAAATTGAAGGGGCCGAGCTTGGAGAAAAGTATATATCCCGTCGGAGGGTAGAGAGATAGGGAGCTGCCCGAAGGAAATAACGACGAAAAGGAGAAGTGGAGTTACGAGGGAAATGAATGGAGTCCCACTTGTTACCGGGGCATCTCGCCGCGGCGCGGAGATGTACACGCCGAGATAGACTGCAGTGGAATCGGTGCGGCTTGTACGCGAGCCCGCGTACGTCTGTATACACACACACACACGTATACATATCGGCTGCTCGCGTCCCTCTTCTATATCACCGTTTTTACGAGCTTATTATACTCTCGGCAGGGCGAGAGTGCTCCGGAAACCGGGAGAGAATATGACTCGCGCGAATGTAGGCCGTACGTCATGGCGCGACGCGATGCGCCAATCGAATGGCAAACGCTCGCATTGTTCCTCCTCGCTCGCGTCCCTGGCTCTCTCTCTCTCTCTCTCTCTCCCCGAATCCGTTCATCCTCGATCTCTCGAGTCACGGCCGCCAAGGCGTGTGCTTTTCATTCAAAATCCTCCCTCGCGCACACGTTCGAAGAATAATACAGTCGATGGTACTCTCTCTATGAAGCACGGGGGAGCAAAGCCTCTGGGGACACAGCGCGGAGTTTTTCGCGAGAGTCAACATTGCTCGCGGCAAGCGAGTTTCGAATTTTAATAAAAACGACGACGGGGGGGGGATACACAAAGACACCCGCTCGTGGATTCGCACACTTTATTGATGGGCAGGAGAAATCACTATGATACATAGGCATTCTATCGTGCGGGCGATGCGCAGAATGTGAAAGGTTATTATTGCGCGCTTTATAACTCGCGTTGTCGGATTCGCTATACTCGAAAGTTTCACCGGGAGAAACAATGCACTCGCGGGCCAAGTTCTCCATCGCGCGCAGCAGATTCGCTCGTCATAATAAGATCCAAGCGAGTCCGTACGCACGGCTAATGTAGGAACAAGTCACTCGCGCAGAGTTGCCAAGAGGCCCGAGCCCCGTGTGTATAGTTTCGCTGCGCAGCCCGAGTGAAACAGAAACGCTATCATTATTTACACGAATAACATTGGAATCGCGTGTATTATATACGTTTAGAGGAGATCGAGAGAGAGAGAGAGAGAGAGTCTGGAGCGCTTACATCAAGTCCATTCTCTCTAACTCGGGGTTGCATTCGCAAATAATCATCGCTCGGTACGGCGAGCAAACCGATTCGACACACATACAGACAGCTATGGAAACTCGAGGGGGAAAACACCGATGGCCGGTCGAGGATGCCAGGAGGCATATCGATGAAATATGAGACTATGTTCCCGATTCGGCAGTCGCGCGAACGCCGCGGATGGGAATTAATGAACGAGAAGCGCGTCGGCCGCCAATGGCAACCCTCTCGATAATTAGAATTCCAAGTTAAATAGCCCGCGAGCCCGGGGAGAAGAGTAAGCAGAGGAAAGAATCGTTCCATTGACTTTCTAACTGCTCGGCGTTCCCGCGCGGCGGCCGCGCCGAGAGAGTTCGTGCCCCGGACGAATCCTCTCTCTCTCTCTCTGTTCCTCTCTAACAACCTCACGCTCGATATAGTCGCCCGCGGGCCAATGGCTGCTTTTCTCACACTTTTATCAGGCCCCCCCCCCGGCTTCGAGTAAGCTGATCTTGAGGCTACGATTTTTCGGCGCCGCGATGTGTATATACGAGACCACAAGCGTACCAACTGATGCCCCTGCGAACTGATATTAGGATTTTATATTTGCGGATACCCAAGTTTGTCGCGTGAAAAGTTGCAGGATACTGATTTATTGTCGAGAAGCTGCGGACTTTGATTATCTTCGATACTTTGCAACTTTCCCTGTTGATATTCACGAACCGAGAGGTTCGTCCTTGAGGCTTGTTGGAAGAAAATTTCACGAGGAATTGCAATCTCTTGAATTGGAATGGAAAGTTCGACAGTCGACTGAAAAAAAAGTTATATCTTGGTGTATTGTTAAAGTGCGATCGAGAGCTTCAACGTGTGTACGACGACTGTGGTAATAAAAGTTCCTTGGACAATCTTATCTAGAGAACTATTACTTCTTATTGAGATAATGAGTAGATTTACCTCCAACGAAGAGAGTTGATGCAAAAACCCGAAGATGGAACGACTGAGACTAAAGCACCCGATGAACGAGTTTGTGCTAATATTAAGTTAAGCAGTCTTCCCTTTAACTCCGAGAGTATTCATGAGAAATTTTCTTATGGGTTATGATCAACACATAAGATAATGAGATCAGATATCATTTTCTGATATGCAATTGTGAGTAATCTAATGTCGCGCAGAGCTCTGTTATATATCCGGTCATGTCCCGCCCCACCATAAAATAAAATACACAATGATACAGCGATATGGTAAATACTATAGGAGACATATCTATATACCAAATGGAAATCGCCGCTCGCGGTGGCTCTGCTCGACCCCAGCAGGAGTTGCGACTAGCCGAGCGACCGGACGGAGCTGGGGTCGATTTTATAATCCGATCGCGTGATGGGATTTCGATGTCGCGCGCCCCCGCGGAGGTGGTTATTTTTGTTTCTCCGAATTGCGTCTAATTGCAGCGGGGTTTGCGTGACGCGAATTGGCTGTTGGCCTCAACAAGAACAGCAGAGCAGCCGAACAATGCGTCGATTGTCAGCCGCGGCCCGTTACTCCTCCGGAGAATACATAGCCGCGCGAATTATCCAGCTATGAACGGCTTGAAAAGCCCAGCTATTCGCTTTTCGCGTCCTTCGGCTTGGCCTAAAATTGCTCCGCGTGATTATTTATCGATCAAAGACGCATCCGCGGCTCATCTCATCGTAGATATACGAATCGACGTACGACGAATCCACGAACAAAATCACTATCAATCGGAATCGCTGTATGATTTCCTTGAAGTTTCATACACAAGATCGATTGGAAAAATCAACGCGTTGGCCCCGCGCTTTAATATCCCCTCGATCGAACAGCTATAATGTGCGCGACGCGCATCAATTTTCATTGGCGGAAGGGAGGCTGCGCGCGGGAATATATCAACTGTTGTTAAGCTAGCATTTCCATGACATTTGTTAGCATTGAAACGCCGTGAATGAAAATGTTAATTCGTCGTAACTCCTTTGGTGTCGGGGCTGGCGCGTGTGCGAATGCCACCGGGGGCGCGACTGTTGCAGTACATTAAGCTAATTATTTGTGCGGAGTTAATAATGAAGTGTGCCGGGCGCGCTCTGAACGTAATGTCAGAATTATGCATTTCACCGAGTTCGCCTAAATTTGCCCGCCAAACAAGTGGGCCGCCTCTGTCTGGCTCACTCTGACTCGCAAACTCGCAACATTCGTGCAGTCCACCGGGGCTGCTGCAACGCAAACTCGCCGGGCTTACATCGAAAAATGAAAATGAAAAGGGGCGAGGGGGGACGAAAGAGAGAGGGAAAAAAGTGGAACGACGGGTCGCGGGTAGCCAGCAAAAGTTGGTGCAGTTCCGCGCAATTAGGCCGCGCGGGATATGGGATGCGCATGTGTGGGCGCGCGAGGCAGGGTAATACGCGGGCGAGAGGTCCATATGCGTTAGCGAGTTTTGCCGAGCGCGTAAACGCGCTGAAACGACTAGTTCCGTGCATACACGCACACAGAGGGGTGTATCGCAATGACGCCGGCCGCTGCTGGCCTCGGAGCTCGCGTATATAAGCTCGCGCGCGCGCGCGAAAGTTGCGCTGGGGTATAGGCCGGTGGGAGCTGCTAGGGGAGGCGGAGAGGGGGAGAAAGTGCACGCGCGGCTTTATGTATAGTTAATAAAGGGGATGCGGGAAATGAGATAGAGCGAGGGGTGTATATATGCGGAATAGGCGGCCCGGCGGCGGCCCAATAGTTACTGCACATTCGAGGAAATTGATGTGAGCCGGCTTATCGTTTGGATTTTCTCGTACTGCATCGCCGACACGATTCTACTCGCTGATATCTTTTTGATTACGCCGCTGGTAATACCAGCTATTCGATTAGAGCTTTTTCGCATATGTATATATATACATATACGCGTATATCCTATTTATTGCGCTGCAGATATACCTAATGTAGCCAACAATTCAAACACACTTGCGATCGTTACGTCCGATGTGTATGAATCATTAATATTGCATTTAATTCAACTGATTGCAGAGTCTTGCGCGCGTTTGGACACCGATTATTTTGTTTCCACGTATCTCTCTTGGACGCGTCATCGATCATTATTTTCAAGCTGCACGTAAAGAAAATTCGTGTATATACAAAATTATTAACAAGTTTTACTCTACTGGTCTTCACTTGTGTCTCTTATTTAAACTTTGGATATGGGACTGACATTATCTTTGCGATAGAGTCAAGATAGAGCCAAGTCCGCGTCTTCGACATAAGCTTCAGCTTCTTGAATGATTCAACAAGCCATCATCAGCATCATATTTATACATCCATTCATTCTAACGATTCAATTTCCCGGGTTGATATACGATCAAATACTTCTGATTTCTTTCATGTACAGTAATTCATATCTATGATTTTCAGCCTATATGTATAGGCACATACTATAAATGCACAAGATCGGAAGTGGCAGAATGTCTCATCAGAAAATCGAAACGTAAGACTGAATGACCTTATAAATGGCTTATTGAGGTACCAAAAAACCGTATCTCGGAGATTTCTACACGATCGCAGTCACCCGAAATTAATAAAACGTATGCCGCGGAAAGTCGAAGGCGGCCAGCGTGTCGAGGATCCGCGCCTAGGATATATTTATAACGCAAAACTCGGTCGAAAAATCCGCAGCCTCGCGGGGCGCGACGTATCATTTTATGCCTCGACAATCTAGAAAATTTCTCGATTCCAATGTGCATCTAAATGCACACACTCGAACGAGTCAAAGCAAGCCCCCTCGAGAGCAGCCGTACATAAACACACACACGTCGGAGCCGGCAAAGCCGAAAATCGAAAGTGTGTATCCATAAATACGTCCGCCCAAACGTGATCCGCAAACCGCGGCGATATCGCGGCTGTATACACACGTACGCCCACGGGTGACGGGGCAGACGCAGACGAAGAAGCAACGCCAACTCGAAGCCATCGGAGACGAAGACACCGCCCCCGAGCGGATTCGTATAGCGAAGGACTACTCCCGGAGTCAAGCTCGTCGAGTCGCCCAGCAAACCTAATTCGAGGACTCATGTATATTCAGCGTTTTCGGGGCTGCCGCGGGCTACAATGAGTCGGCGCGAATCGCACGAAACACGCGCAGATCTGGTGTACGGCGCACCGAGTTCGCCCCCGGAGGAAGTTGGCCGCTCTGGCGGAGGGAGTAGCCGTTATTTACGGCCCCGGCCGATATGTATATGCATGCGACAGCCCGTTCGATTGGGAATATATCGTTAGTTTGCAAGTTTGACACACCCGCCGCGCGATGCTGCTCTGGATAGCTACCCACGCGTGTATACACTTTTCCCAGGCGTATTTGCAAGCGAGCTATTGCCCGGCTACTATACTCGGCCCCTGATTCACTTTGCCCTCCCGCGAGTCGGCGGTCCGACAGCCAACTCGCTTCTGCCTCGGCTGTGTGACTTGCCCCTTTTTTCCGCCTCGGCGTTTCGTATACGCGCATCAGCTTTTTCGGATATGGGGGATTTGCATCGTTTTGTGTACAGGTCTGATACTATACCTTTTACCCAGGCATTGGTTGGACACACTCGGGAAGAGAATTGAATCGTCATTTTTTTCATTTCTTTTCGAATTCATTTTTTAAAGAGATATGCGCTTGTACAAAGAATCGTTATGATCGAAATGAACAGATGTACTTCGGGTGGATGTGAATTGTCACGTCGGTAGTAGCGATGGATGAAAAAACATTACCGACAAATCACTTATTAAAAATGATCTATAACGGATTGCCGTATTTTAATCATGAAGGACTCATTGTCAGTTATTGCAATTATTGCAATGCCAGTATGCTTGCGCAAAGCGGCTCTTTGATACTCTCAAGGCTTGGAAGAATTCCTTATCATCTATATAGGGGCGACTCCCGAGAGTATTCCCTATAGGGTTATCAAAGAATATCAAGGACTCCCATTGATTACTAAAGAATACCGTGGAACCTCAAGGGTATTCGAAATTTTCAAAAGAATACTTTAGGAGAATGCTTTCGTGAGTCAACCCCTCGGTTATTATTTCCAGGAGACATTCACTCTGGCCAAAGGAATATGAAATCAATCTTCGGTACTTTTAACGTCAATTATAAATATGAATTCTTCGAAGATGATTAAAGTAAACGTAGCTTGCATTCCTGATGATTTTTATCTCTTTCGCCAGCAACAGCTAGTGCAACCGAGAGCGAGAGTTTGTCGCACATTTTGATGTAACTTTGTAGGTAATTTAATAAGGGCGAGAAATGAACCGAATTAAATTTTCAATAGCGAACGTTACTAAGAGCAAGACAAAATCAATGTGAGGTCCTGCTTTCGGCACTTTCAATATGTCAAATGTCACATTTTTCATCGTTCACTGGTGAAATATCAAAAATACTCAATCACAAAGCCTCTTTGAGAAAGAATACTGGTATAATTCACTTGGCAGAGATTTTACCTTTGTGAGCGAGCAGATTTTTGCGAACTCTGAAGCGGATATATCGTCTCTTTTATGTAGCTTTTCAAAAAAGCAGTCCATAGTCGTTGGGATATTTAATTGCTTCATTCATTTTAACGAATACTCGCATTAATAACCACTTTTGTCGTGAAAACGATGCTTGGAAATTCATCAAATCTTTTAATTTTTAGTATATTACTGGATAAAATGTACGGTTTTTTATTTGAATACTATGTCCAACAGCAATCATATGAATGATTTTTTTGATTCGATTATTATTATGTTGGGAAAGGATCAAATCGAAAATAAAAAAAAAAAGACCGTGTTTGCAGTTCCTACAATTCTGAATTCGACATTTGATTTGCCTTGGAAAAATACGTTTGTATCTCAAACTAGAGCCTTCTACGATTTTTTTTCGTTTGTTTGAAACGTATACGAGTTTGATCTCACTCGACATCCGAATCGCCGACTCTGTTTCGATAAGCCTACGTTTCGAGAAAGAGTATCGCACAGTGACGATACATGATCGAGCGATACACGTGCGCGCGAATAAAGCACGTGGCGATACATATCCGCGTAGACTGCGCAGTTCGACCCGATCGGGCCGTCGCACACTCTCTCGAACTCTCTCGTCGAGTCGAAAGCCAACGTTTGGCATTTGACGTATACCCTCGTGCGCTCGGAGGCAGCGTTTAGCGCCATGCATCTGCGAGTCACCCCGGCGTCGCTCGACTGCATATACGAAGCGAGAGAGAGCAATTGGGTTGCGCGCGCTGCTTCTCTCCCCGTGAATTCCCCGCGTCCACTTGGACGCTCGTCGGGGAATCCGCGAAATCTCGCCCATTCCAGCGCGTCAATCCGCACGTCACCCCCGTCCTCCCGCCCCCAACCGGTTATATAGTTTGGCGAAGCCGCGCGTCGATGTCTCCTACGTGTCTATGTGACCCCCGAATTTACGTGCACGTGCACGCGCACACGTATATAGATTGGGGAGGAGGAGGCTGCGCGTAAGTCCGCGCGCGAGCGTCTGGGGAGACGTTCGGAGTTGGGCGTCAGTTGCAATGGCTCCGGAGTCGCGCGCAGCTGCGTCGAGGCGCTCCCTGTGGACGCGCGCTCGTGTGTGCGTGTATAGTAAGGAAGACGAGTTGAGCTAAGCTTGCTTGCACGCGCGAATGTCTTGGCCCGTGTAAACTGCTCCATACAGCCCGGCTGTGTAATTTGAATTTATCACTTGGCCGGAGGGAGACAGAGCCGAATGGCACGCGCGCACAGCTGAATCGCGCGAGCCGGCCCCGTCGTATGCGCTATTTCCGCCGCGCGTCTACGTGTGTATATACATATATACATGCAGATCGTTCCGTGCGAGCTTACTCGAGTTTATATATACAGTTTCGCCAATTTTCGTTTGGCCGTGTAAGGGGTGAAAATTTAACGCGAAATGCCTTTGGATCCCTGTAGCTTTCGCGGCGACCCATACACACGCGTCCGTGAAAACTTTGCGCGAATAAAACCGGGATGGGGTCGATCGGAAAGTATCGAATATATAAGTAAGTATATACGTGGTATATGGGCGCGCCGCTCGCGGCGAAACACGTTGACCGAATCGCACGGGCCGCTCGCAAGTGAAAGTATGTAAATTTTGCCCCGGAGTGTGTGGGTTTCGCGCGTGTGTGTGTGTATACACGTTGGGCAACGCTTATCGGCCAGATACTGCCCTTTTCTCTGCCGCGCGAGCCAACCCACGCGCTTCCCCGACGACGATTACACTCGTCGCGGGCGTGTCCGGCCGGGCCTGCCCGATATATACATGTATATATATATTATATATACAGGCGCACGTTTCAAGTGTACGTATATATAGTTTCGCGTGCAGTCACGCTGGATGAAAAGTTGGTGAAGGGCCTCGAGCGGCTGTTTAGCCGCGCATGACATAGCGCGCGCGCCGCACCGTGGCTGCTCCGACGAATAACTTTGCCCCTTTGTGCGCGCGCGCCGCACTCTTGATAGATAACAGGCTTCTTGAGTGGTGGTTGCGGGTAAAAACGGCCGGCGAGCGACCGAGTATAGTTTGGGCAATTCCTCCGAGCGCTAATGCGCGTCATGCCACGCGCTATATATGCCCCCAACGATATAATATCTGCCCCGCGCTCCGCTGGTAGACTACGAAACGGCCCGTTTTGCCGTGCGATCGAATGGAGTTGTGGAAAAATGGAGCGAAACGGGTGATAGTCGCGTTTCGGATGATACCTTTCGGCCCGCAGTTTTCGAAAAATAAGGTTCATCGCGATTGGATTTTTGAAACGAGTGTGATTAAATAGTACTTTTGGTGAGGTGCCGCGTTTCACGCACTAGTGTCCGGTGGATTGCGGCGTTGAGCCATCAATCTTTTACCATGCGTTCAATGCATTTTGCTCTATTACAACGTCGAAGTGAATGAAGATGGACTGCAGTTCATTTTTCGTGTATAATCAAAGTGAATTCTCACTCTAATTCCATGAGTTTTGATCTACCAGCAATTTGTTGCGAATTTTGTGTAAGCATTTTTTCCATCAAAACTCCAAAGAACTGAAGTGAAAATTTACTTTCTCACGCGGAAAATCCACTGCAGTTTTATTTAATGATTCATTCACTTTCTTACAGTGATCTTTCACTTTGATGAAGCGGTTTTTTACTGTAAGCTTTTAAGAGAGTAGGAAGATTTATGAGTATACCCTGTTTTCAGCACACTTGGTGCGTGCAAAAACCGACTTGACCACAAGAAGCGTTGGCGTTGGAAAGTGAGGCAGAGTACACCTGTCGAAAAGTACTGCAGCACTCTGTATCGAAAAGATCTGCCTTTCGGTCTCTGCCAAACATTTCCGTACCGTAGCTCCGACTGTAAATTCGATTGTCCCTCTCGACACACCGAGTCGTCCTTACAAATGGAGCGAAACTCAGTACGTGTGTGGGGTTTGAGCCGTTTGACACCGATCGCTGCCGACTCGAATCAAGCGCACGTTGTATGCCAGATCTCGTGACAAATCTCTCGCCTGAGAACCAAAAAAAGCCACCGGAGGCCGTGAGTAATCGCGCGCACGCGACCAATTTCATCTCGCGCAAAAGGACGAACCGCCGCGAGGAGCCGGTCGGGGTGGAAAATTGAAAATGCCCGGATTGAAGTTTTACGCGAGGCTTCCGCGAGCCAATCGCCCCCCGGCGCGAGCATATACAGACGCGCGAGAGCTGTGTAACCCGGCGTTTACGACGGCCACGAGCCGAGAGCTCCGGCAAGGCTCCGCTCCATCTCCATACCCGATGCTACGTCAACGCGGGGCTCTCCTGTACACATACACACGTACAGAGAGCCCCGAAATTGCCGCACTTCGCGCGGATACACGAGCCGCTCCGGATTCCAGCGGACACCTCGGGATCGACGCTCCCACCGCGTGCTTACGCGTTTACACCCGGTGCAAAGTGAAAATTGCTAGAGGTATATATCGTGTGGTGCAGCAATAATTCAGTTTGACTTTTCACCGGCGAGATATGCCCGGCGTACACACTCGCGCGTATGTTTTCCCCAACTTTATTTCCTGGCATATTATCGCTTGAAATATTCATTCGGCGCTGCATCCCCGAGCGGCGAAATAATGTATCAGGTACACGTGCGTTTATATGGGTGTGTGTGCGCTTGGGAACGTAAGAAACAAGAGGGATGGAAACGAGTTGGGGCAAAGTTCGCCGAGCCTGCTTGCAGCCCTCACTCGGTCTGAATCATTAGCCGAGGGTTTTATACAACTCCAGTACTGTCCCAGAGGGAGTACCATGCGGAGTTCTTATGAAGGTCTGAGGGGCTGTGGACGAATAGTACTCTTTATTCTTGCTAATATCAAACAAGAGTTATTCCTCGGATTAGGACAAATTGGATCAAGTTTATTCTGACGAGATAAAAAATGCCGAATCTCATCGATTTAGTACCGTAAAGTACCGTCAAAATTTGAACGAAGCACCCGAGTGAGAAACTTCTATACACTACTAAATATACTCTATCTAACTATACACCCTTTTCCTCGATCAAAAATTTGAAAATATCGGAATATAAGTACATTAATTCTCTTACATTAAGCCTCTGTTCCATTATCCAACTCACTCTGATCATCAAGTCGATTGTTTATCAGTAAATCTAGTCAATTCACGATGGACAATTTCATCAAGATCTCGAAGACTTCGGCCTTGGCAGGATACACATGTAATATTGTTGCTCGTCAAACTAAATTTTGCACAAGTTAAGAAGATTATTAATAAAACGCGTAAGAACGTACGATACGAAACATAAAGGGGCTTACTTAACATAAAGGGATTAATATTTCGATATAGGATTGTGTGTGTATATATATTCAAGGAGGGCTTTACGGAAACTCGAGTAAAAGGCGCAGCGCTCATGAATTTTTCATTAGGAGTCCTCGAAATCTCGGCGAGAATCGCCCTTGAAGCCGGGCTCGCGCGTCGACGGCGACGCGCATACATTCATCTGTCCCCCATCAGGCTACAGCGGGAGGGAAATAATTTGAATATAAATCCTCCGGTCCGCGAGAAGCCGTGAGCACGTCATTAAGGAAGCGTCGGGCGCGATAGCCCTACTAGCGAGTAAACACATGCCGAGCCAACGGCTCTCGGAAATCTTGCCGCGCACGCCACTCGAGCCAACTGCACAACTACGGCTCTCGAGAGCTACATGCACTGCTCGATGCACGACCACTCGATTAACCGAAACCAGACGTCGAATTGTATATGCCGTCGGGGTAGCTTCGAATTTTTCGATCCCGATATTTCTGTCTCGCGCGATTATTCAAAAAGAAAATATGCTAATTGAAAGTTTTCTGCTCGCGTAAGGAGGCATTCGCGTAACGTCGAATTAGCAAGGCTCCGTATAATTGTTATTCGTGCTATTATAAGCTACCTATATATTTACTGAATCATTTATTGCTACGTGCAATAATAATATCTGACGCGGTACAGCCCTCAATTTAATTTCCATTTTTTTCTCTATCCAATGCGCGGCCTAGTAATTTATTCGGAATATTCATGAATGATTAAATGTTCGTGTGCATCTGTAATTATCAATCACGAGAATAATCAGCGCGGGGAACTTTATCGATCGAGCAATTGTATTTCCACAACCATTTGTATTCGTAGGAAAATCGATACGGTTTAATCTTATCTTTGCCGTAAGATAATCCCGAATCAGCTCGGAAAAGAACTATTGCTGATAAAAAATATTCAATAGCACCTAGAGAAATAATTCTACCATGAAAATATATACGTTGTTGATAGACTAGCTCCTTAAACAGAAAGAATTTTCACAGACTTATTACCAGAGAGATAAGATCGCTTCTAAAACTCGCGCGTAAGCTTCTTACGAAATGCCTGTTTCACGCGAGATATTCATCGAGTCGTGTCTTTTCGGTATATACCCACGCATGAGAAAAGTGTAACGTTTATATACGAGCGGAAACTCGAGGTAGCCGATGGTCGCATATCAGTTCGAGCTCGAGGCTTTTGCCAATTCCGGCATCTGCATATCATCCTCGGCTGCGTGCTTGCACAGCGCGCAAATTTTAGGGCGAGCGCGCGCCAACGTCACTCGACTCTTGAGTGACGCTGCTGCTGCTGCTGCTGCTGCTCTCGTAGAGATTTGCATACGAATGGTAAATGTTTATTGATGGCTCATTTCGATGCATCGCGAGCGGACAGCAGCCGGTGGCCTCGTTGCACCCACCAACTCGCATGAATGAGTTAACCCCCTGCGTGATGTATATTTATTCGTGTGTGTTTTGTCTTTTTCATGCGAAACTCTCCCCGTATTATCTTCATTAAAAAATAAAAATCGTATGTTAATTTTGCTCCAGTTGCGAAAAGTTTCGTGCGAAAAAATCGGGACGGGGGTAGCGAACGCCACTTTTGCACTACGAACTCGCTGCGTATCCTCGAATGAACAAAACCATCCCTTTCGATTGGCACTCGGAAACTCTTCTTATATACGAGTCACGTACTTTTGCCTGCAACTCGACACCTCCGATAGGAGAAAATTAATAAAAACCAAGTATCCCAATCATCCTTATGGTTCCCCTCAACCTAAATGACCCGACGGAGAAATATTTACGACGGAGCTCGCGAAAACCAACCACTTCTTCCCTATAATTTTGCTCGAGGATCCGCCGCGGCAGTTGAGACGTTGATGAACTGCCCCGAGAGTCGACGTTCACTCGGGAGTCAAGGACACGGAGCTCTCGGACACGACGATATATACATACACGCGGAGCCGAAGAAACGCGTCTGGTTCGCGCCGTGTACAGCGGACGCATTGAATTTGGTTGTGGCTCGCGTGGCCGCGATATGAATCAGCCACTTGGGCTTTGTCAAAAGTACACCGAGATCCGAGAGGCAATTACAGCTAATGCCGCGTACGTAATGCACGCGCTCGCTAACTACACACACACACACACATACACACACACACACACACACACACACACACACACACAGCTCTCAGCTGTAATTAAGTGAGCATTCATAATCGCCGCTAAGCAGGGCTCCACTGCGCGCGTATATATATATGTGCAGAGGCGCACACGCAATCGCGTAAAAGCTCGCGCGGCGAGTGTAAGAGCTCGATCAATCGAACCCCGCGGCACGTGCGTGTATATAGATACCGGCTGGGGCGAATTCGGGGCGCGAGCTCCTCTCTCTCCCTGCCGATGCGCGAGCCTATTAATCTCGCGCGATCGTGAGCGTATGTACACACACGCGCGCAGCCGCCCAACTGGTGATGCGAGGTGGTATTGTTTGGGCGAAACCACCGGTTCGTCCCTTGCGCGTGTGTCTATAAGGTAGTGTGTGCTACTCTGCCAATAAGAGCCGACCTTTTGATTTCACGCGTATAGACGCGCGCTTCTGCAGATGTACATCGCTGGCGCGTGTGCTCGGGATATAATGACGAGAGAAGGCATATTTTGAGCGCGTTCACAACGATAATTGTCCGAGCTTTGTCTAGGTTCGTTTTTTCTTTTAATACACTCGGATTCGGCCGCCAAGACACCATTAGACTCCCCGCGGCATTTCACCAGCATTATTCATTTCATTTCTATATCGCACACAGCTCCTTCTTGTCGATCGTTTCGATAGGCCATGTCGTTTCGTATCGAGTGAACCCAAAATAACGTCCACCTTTCGAATCATCGATTTTTTTCTTCCCTCGACATGCCACAACGAACGTAAAGTGATATTATTTTGAAAATCCGAACTTACGATCGGCGCGGAAAAGTCCGTACGACAAATTAATACGTGCGATTTTCTTCAATTCGACGGCACCTCGAGCGAACCTCTCGTTTTCCACAGCATTGGGCGAAGTTGGCTGTGTCGCGCTTAGGTGCAGGCTGTCGTCGTGTCCAGCTGGGAAGTCGGCGTATATCGAGTGGCCTTAGGCTGCGGGCGTTATCGTATATTGTTCGGGAAGAAGGTGGTGGGGGGGGGGGTGGCTAGTCGAGTTTGCATATTGCAGTCACGTCGGGCGCGCCTCACCTGATTCCGAATTCCTCGCGGGGACGAGTCGGCCCAGCGCTTTTGTGCCCTCGTTTCCCTCTTGCCCCCCACCGACCAACCGGTCCATACACACACACCCACAGCAGCCATGCTTCTTTCGGTCCGCCGGCTATCCGCGGGCGCTGGCTAGAGAGGAGGGATTCCTCCCCTCCCCCGAACCCCGTACGCGTCTCCGCAACTACTCTTCCCAACTGCTCTTGCGCCAAGGATTGATGTGTTTTGATGGCTCGCCTCCGGGGTACCGTTCGCCCTATCCAAGTGGCCCCGGCTTTGTAACCGCGCGCCGGATAGTCCAACTTTCCTCGGCCGGGCTGTATATCGGCCCTAATACCATGAGCCGATGCGCCGCCTCCGACCTGTCGTTTATTATGGTAGATTCGTGTTTGCCCAACTCATTCGAGACCGCAACGAGCGCGAGACTTGTTCGGGGTATATACACAAGTTGCTCCCCGGCAAAATGGATTAGCCCGAACTGCGCGGGCCGCCGATCGTTCATCGATCTTAATCTCACCTCCCCTCTTTCGACGTACGAAACATACACGGGCCGTAGAGTGCGGACGACGCGAATGTGTGTATTCATATACCTGCGCAGGTATGAGAATAGAGGAAGCAAACGGGAACTCCTGCCGCCGAAAAATCCCATCAAACTTTTTTAATCGAACGGGCCGCGAGAGCAGGAAATGAGGTACATATACATATCCAGACGCGCGCGTCGAAAGAGATTGAGGCACGCGCGCGTGCCTATGTATACGTGCGGACGAGGGGTCTAGTCGCGCGCGGCTGTATACTCTCGAATCAGCCGGGCGCTGATCTCGTGATTTGCCCGTACGCTGCATCTGCTTCCTGCAGCTATGCAGCCCCGCATCTTCCGATACATTGTTCGCTCGCTCGCTCGCCGCTCATCACGTTTATATACGCGCGTACGGCTCGCCGGGGCGCATTACATCCACGCGTCAGGTGCATATACACAGATATATACGTAGAGCGCGGCTGGTGCACGTTAGCCGCGAGCATATACACGTGCGTGCATGTATGTGTGTACGTGCGAGCTGCCCATCCAGCCGGGCACTTTGCGAGATTGAGCGAGGGCCGCGCGCGTGACGCACGATAGGCCTCTGAAACCACCCACCCAAGGCCGTTTTTCATCATCCCCCCGCGCCGCCAGCGGCGAGAGCTTTCGCTCTTTCATTACGCGCCCCGCGCGTCTTTTCCCTTTGTCTCACCTGCGCGTCCGTATATACACTCTGCACGCAGTTCTCCTCGTCTCCTCCGCGCGGCTGTTTATTGCGGCTGCGGCGAGCGATACGATGCTCCGCTCGTATATAGGCGATCTCGCGCGCCCTTGTTTGCGAAATAACGCCTATCTGTACATGTAGTGCGTAAAGATTGAATCCGGCTTGATTCGAGTCGCGCCCGCGCGATACGACGTTCGCGCATTATGCCTCGGTAAGGTGGCTCGAAGACTGATATTGCCGCACGTCGAATCCCATATTCGAGCTGGAAAAACCGCCCGTGACAGGCTCGATTCGCCGACACTTATTGGATCTACGAGTTCCACAGCTGGATTTTTCCACGGCCTTCTCTTGGAATCAGTAGCGCAAGCGCACGGCCGTGTGTATAATTATAACCCAGCCCCATTCGCGATTAAACCGACAACGCATTAAGCTATACCACCATACGCGCGTGTGATTTCCTCGACTCCGTGTGTATACTTATCCTCGCGCCCCGTCACATCCTCGCGTGCGCCTCCTGCTCGACTTACTCGCGTAATACGCGCGTGTGCTCGTATGAAGGAGAGCGAAAGGGCTGCGTTTCCGCCGAGTCGCGCCTCTCTTTTTCCCTCCGCGGCTTCATCCTGTCCGCGGCGGCATACATCTACATACATAATAATACGAGCTCTCTCGATTATACATAAGTTTCCGCGCGGCTCGCTTGTGAGAAGACGCCGATGAGAACCGGCTCGCCGTATAGTAAACGAGTTGGCCTACATCACTCATACATGTACGTACGCCAGAGCTATACACTCGTGTATCGAGTTAAAGAGTATATATGCGCGGCAGCGACGCGGTGTGTTTGTTATTGAATGCTCTATCGGAATTTCAGCTGCGAACGTCGGCCAGGTGTTCCGATATCCCACTTCATCAGCGTATACACAGGAATATATCGAGCACTGCGGGGTTTATTACGAATGCAATATCAAACGTTCCTTTGATTCGAAACGAAAGTATAGCATAACGAGCGATGACTCCCTTACTGAATCTGTTTATTGTTTTATGTTTCAGGTGAGTCGCAGTTTGCACATGTTTTAACGCTCTCCGTGTGTTCAGCGTCTCCACGGACGAATCGCGTGAGTGAAATTTTCGAAATATCACGTGCGCCCCGTCGGAAAAAGACTCGTATACGTGTATAGGTATACACGGGGAGAATTGCTCGGGGCAAAAGCCCCCCGCAGCAGCGTCATAAGCCCCGGCCGCGTTCGGCGCTAGCTCAATCCGTTCAGGCTCAAACTGCTCCAAATTGAAACTCGCGCGCAAGTATTTCGATGGAGCTGCGTGTGTATATACGTGCAGCAGCGCCAGCGCGAGTTCGAGGCATCATACACTTAATAATGTTCGTAGCGCATCAAAAGCTCATAATTAAGTTACTGAATTATGAACTTTTACCCCCAACCCCGCCCCTCTCGGCAACTATTTCGGCATAGCGCGCTTATCGCCACCTATTTTCAAACTAACCGAGCGAGCGAATTTGTTGCATGTGAATTTCGAAGGGGAAACTCGTTATGATACCCAATTTGCGTGAGGCAGTTTACCAAGGACAAATTCTCGGGGCTCGTTATGGATACTTTTCACGGTTAAGGCTCGAGAAACATCGCGCACGGCGAGATTTCCCGCGTGACCTCGACTTTTTTTGGGCAGAAATGCTGAGGGACGATGTTTTCGGGAAAATTTCGAGGCTTAAGACGAGACGAGATTCTCGAGGATCTTGGTACGAGACGTACAGAAGGAAAAGTTTCATTTGGGGCGGGATTGCTGATCGAATTTGAAAATACGGTTCGTACGAATGAAAACTTGAGTAAACTCGCGAAAAGATTGTACGTGTATTGCATGGAAACCAGTTTGTAAGTAATAGGCGGAGAAGATTATAAGGTATCTATCGTACATGAACGAAACACAGTAGCGTGTCTGTTCAGCCTGGTCTTTCAGTTCGTCGTAAGTGATGCGAAATATCAGACCGAGCATCTGTACTTAACTTACATCGATTAGTGATAACGATAGTAACTTATTTGATTACTGGTCGTTTATATTTGTACGACCTCAATTGGACATCAATCATCATTCAAATGTAATTGATATGAATTCGAATTGCCAACTGACTTTTTGCTTCCCTAATTATTATAACTATAAACAAAAATAGTAACTCCTTGATGTAACTCAAAATAAACTCCATTCTATACTTGGAATTTTTTTCATACTAAAAACACTTTTAAAAAACCAAGATTTTTCATTATCTAGAGTCTTATCAGGTCAAAAATATAGTCTTGATTCGTCTCGCGGTAGCCCTATTTTTTTTTCCTCTGATCATTGCGAAACTTTCAATTTTGAGTATGGCGACGTGTTTGTACACTGCCGTACAGTTCAATTTTTCGATATCCCGGGGAGTGATAATTAATTTCGAGAACCATTGGAAAAATATTATAATATGATTAGTAAGTCGAACGCGTGGTAGTAATTAACAAGAGGCTTATTGGCAACGAGACGGGCTCGAAGTTCATCCCGGGAAAACTTGCGAGAGACCAAGAATGGCTCAATTGTAATTAATAGAAAAAAAAATTGAGCCTTTGTAAAATCGAGTCTTAACGTAAGACGACTTATCAGCTCGCTGTAATTATACTCCTCGAAAAAGTCGGAGAAATCGCTGGCGAGTCGAAAGATCGTAAACAGCCGTGGAGTGTAAAAAATATCCGGGTTGTTATGCGTCCGTGAGCTCGCTCGTGCGTGCCCAAAGCATAGATACGCATCTGGGCGCGAGGTCGAAGTCAGGTATAGGGAGCTGGCGCGAGTATATACATAGGGAGAAACTCGCGGGGCTGCAAGAAGCGGCTTCGGCGGGCGCGCGAAACAAAAAACGGCCCCGTTAAGCGCCACTTAGACGGTGTTAAAGGCCGTCCGAGGTTTCACGGGCTTCGAAATGTATTACTCGCGGAGAGGCGCCGCGCCGCCCGCTAGACTAATGGCAAAACACGAGGAATTACGCGCGCATTTTCTTTACCGCTCGCTGCCGTGCGCGAGAGCGTGGCTCTTTTTCTTCGCGCCTCTGTCCTCGCGCGCCGCCCGGATACTGCCAATACAGCCTCGCTCCTCTCGCGAGTCGCGTGTGTGTATATGCTTCCCACGACGTTTCCACCGATACGTGCGGGGACGCTCGTCTGTGGGTGGAGAGGCTAATAACGAAGCACACGCGCAAAAACAGGTGTTCAATATATACGTATACACCTGTACGTCTAAAAATGGGAAAAAGCGAGAGAAAGAAAAAATAGGTGTCGAAGCCGTTGGGAAAGACCCAGGGCCGCGAGTATCGCGTGTTTCGATATTAAAGAGGCTAATCGGGTCGATCGTAGCCCAAATCCCGAGGATAATTTTCGGGCTGCGCGCGCGGTGTAATTGTCGAAATAACAGCGTTATTTTGCGGGGTAACATCGTTTACGCACACGCGCCCGCGCTCATGTGTGTGTGTGTGTGTGTGTGTGTGTGTATGCGCGGTAGAGAGGGGAGGGCAGGAGGAGGGAGCGAATGGTGTGGCAGGCACGCGTGGCCCGCCCCGACATAAATCACATTTAAGCACCGTATCGCGTCGCCCCCGCTTCGTTGTATCACCACGGAATTTCGAGTTCGTGCTCGGCGATAAAAAAAATCCATAAAAGCAAAATTACAAGAGTGCGCGCAAGCACGGCCGTCCCGGCAATCATGCAGCGGCTCTCCTAACGATATAGCCCTGATGGCCGGTCGACCTACGTATGTATGCGTACACGCTGCTTTCCGGCTGTAATTCGATAATAAAGAGCTGTTTTCGAGTCGCCTTTACGTATATCGGCCGGGCCACACCGACACGCGAGTTATCGCGTCGCACACTTTTTCCCTTTGCTCCCCGTACTCTGGCCGCCGCGGGGCAGTTTGGGGCGGCGCACACTGTGTATATACATACGGCCCGCCGGAAAAAGCCCCGTGTCGCAAAGGAATTTATCCTCTTCGGGTGGCAGGTGGAAAAGGTGTATTCGTTTTCGCTTGTATATTCGTATACGCGCCTGGCGCGCCAAAATATCCTTTGCTTTCGATCGCGGGTCAACACACGTGTATCACATTGGCAACAATTCGAACGCAGTGCCGTGGTATAGCTATACACGCTATAAGCGTAAAGGTCAAGTTGATGCAGTAGACTGCGTCGTCAGGAGATGAAGGAAGAGGAGGAGAGAGGAAAAAAAGGAGTACTTGCGTCTTGTACCTACCCCCCGCGGGACTTGCTGACGTCGTGATGTCTGTGAGACACTGCCAAAATTCGAGTTGGAAGGTCGCGCGCGTTCGCCGACTTACTTTTTCCCGTCTCCAAAAGGTTACGGTCCGATTGGAAATTCATCTGTCTGGAAGCAGTCGCAAGATGGCAACTCGATGTTGCATCGTAATAAACTTGAGTTTGGAATTACGCCAGAAAGATCTTGGGAACTTATCTTAGACGCTCGTGTGTGACTCGGCCGGGATAATACGAGAAACCCAGTAAAGCGGGTTGGAAAAATGTTCGTGTAATGGACAAACGAATTTATTTCAGCCGGGCACAAAGGCACAGTATAATTAGTTCCGATCAATTGTAAATTCATTGGGATCGAAATTTAATTGGACGGAATCGGTCGCGAGCCAAAATCACACAGCCCGAATCACGTGATCGAGAAAAAGTAATACAACTGACGCATCCTCCGTCATTTGATTGGCTTATACCTAACCACGACAAGGTGTATGATCATCAGGGAGAAGCAGGTAGAAAGAATAGGTTAGGGCTAAGAAGGTACATCTTTTATGGTTCGTAGGGTATTCAGCTCCAGTCAATTCGTGGTCAACGGAAGCAGCTAAGAATAATGAGTTTTGAGATTCTATCATGATGAAATAAAGACAAAAGCTGACTAAAATGTGAATGTAGCTCTTGAATAGTCGAATATATTGTAACATATTGATAAGTACATGGAGATAATTATTGCCAAGAAAAGTAAAAACAATATTGACAAGAATCAAATTTAGATCCAAGAAGAAAAATCAGTTTGACACTAATAAAATATTTTCCTCCTGCTAACCTGGGATGATCAAAACTTTTCGTTACAGCGTTAAGTTGATTTTCCTTCCTGATCCAAAATTCTATTTTTTTCGAGCGAACAATCGTCACATAATTTCGCAACGCGCGCACAAGTGTAGCTAGTATACAGAGTAACGGTCCGGATCGCGCCGTGAATTTCGTATAATCGAAACGCCGATATTTTACATTAGACTCGTGCGAATATACATCACCCCGGCCGTTTCGGCCGTCTCCTTCCGCTTACTGGGGCAGAATTGAGTAATTCGCGAGGTATAGAGGGAGCCAGCAAATAACAGGGAAGTATAAATGAGCAGGCTCTCGCGAAGGTATAGGGACGCGAGCGAGGGGGAGGGAGAGGGAGTGGGTACTCCGGCAAAGTTCCGAGACGCGTCTGCACACCGAGAGCCATCTCGTTTACAGTCCGAAACATTTTCAGCCGTGGCACGTAATTATACTCTGTGCCAGCCTGCAATTCTCGCTCCGTCTGTTGGGCCGCTGTGGAAACGTCGAGAAAGAAGTTGACGCGCGGGAAAATAAATGAGCGCATTGGAGAAGGTGTGTGTGCGCTGCTCACAATACATATATATGCGTATGATTCGATTGAACTTGTCGCGCGCGCGAGAGCCACTTTTTCGCCGGATATGCCGGTGGCGTGTCTCCCGAATCCCGAGCGCGACTCTGAATGGGGCGCAATTTGCGGGCCCCGCAAAACTTGGCTCTCGCGCGTGTGCCCCACGCTATACACCCCTTATTTCGCGCCCTCCCCCGCGACAGATCCGTCTCGCGTGTTGGATTTTTTCTTTTTTCTCCCCGGCCGCGACGGGGCGGGCGAGTTTCAGATCCGAACGGAAAGATCACATCCGCCGCGCGGGCGGAATTCGAGCGGCGTTTTCCCTTTGATTGCCACCGGTTTAATCAAATTTGCGAGGGCACGCGGCTCTCGGACGAATAAGAAGTTGGCGGGGCTCTCGAGAGTGTTTCCCCGGAGGGGAGGAGACTTTGACGAGACGTAGTTCGGGAGGCCTCGAATTGCCAAGCGGGTAATCTCGTGATTCAATATTGCGCGCCGCTTTTGTTGCTGCGTGCGCTCGCAACTCCGCGATTCTCCCGTCACGACCAAATGAAAAATACTTTTTCCTATTTTGCCCCGCCCGCCGCAGTGTGTATATTCTTATATGCATACGTTTTGCATGGATCTCTCCCGGGGAGCCGAGAATCCCATCTCCCTCTCTCTCTCTCTCTCTCTCTCTCTCTCGCTCCCTATCACTCTGTCTTTCTTCTATATGAATAAGATATATATTCAAGCCACGGGAGGATTTTCATCCGCCAGTGAAATATTTGAATTCTCCAAATATGCGAGTCTCGATACGTATATATTTCCTCGTCTTTTCACCTTGTACAGAATTACACGCTGGTCTTCATAATCCCAGTGCGTTCAAGAAATACGATTTGTTGAGTGGAGCGAATATCTCACATATTCCTTACGGTGAAGATCTCACTGTATGTTTCGGTGAAACGCTTGCCGGATTGTGGATTGTTTACTGCAACATTAATTCCGATTCAGTTCCTATGTTTTCACTGTGATAACAGTGAAATTTTACTGTAACTACAATGAATTTCAAATCATAAATATAAAATTAACAATTTTCACTGGAACCTACAGTGTCTTTCCACCTTAATACAGTGAGCGACATTTGACCGAAGCTCACAGTGACTATTCACTTTATTACACCAAGATTTCACTGAAAGTAAATTAGCGACAATACGGAGATTCCTATCTCGCATGATATCACATCTTTGCCCGCGACGACCCTCGAAATCCCAAGCACGGTCTGTACGTTCGACGGTCCAGATCTCAGTTCACAATACTGGGCAACATATAAATCTGTCGAGGGGTACGAGCGTTGCGTCAAACGGTGTTTCTCAGCGGCAAGAAGCAAAAGGAGAATAGATGTACGGGGGAGGGCAATCCGTATAATCGCGGCGTGAATCTTGTCGCAAGAAGAGAAAGCGCTTGCGCAAGCTCTCGTCGCCGTCGTCGTCGTCGTCGCAAGCTCCAGCGCGATAATCTCGCGAGATCCGAAGCTCCGCGCTCGTCGGGTTTTTGCGCCGGGCGCAGACTCGGGGGCGTAATTATCGAAAAGTCTGCAAGTCGTTTTGGGCGAGCGTTCTTATACACGTCGAAATCCGACAAGCCGGGAGCAGCCGGGATTTAAAGGGCTTTCGCATAATCTGGCACTAGAGCCCCCCGCCAGCCTCTTTTTCCCTCTCCCCCTCCAAGCGCGCGCGCGTCTCTCGTCTCGTTTACATTCAAATTCATCGAGAGGAGGGTTGTACGTGTATATAACCCCGGTGAGCACAGCCATTCGACTGACGTGTCGCGCGTAATGCAGCTATATCCGGCTTTGTTTCGCGCCTCTCCTCCCGCGAGTGCCCGGAGACTCACTGTTGCGAGTCGCTGATGAATTCACGCGCCGGGCGTTATATAGTCTCGCCAAGTTGCGCCGAGGAAAACTCGATGGCGCGGTGTGCGAGAGGGCCGGGGCAAATATATTTCATCGGATGGGACACGATCCGCGCGGGTGAAATGAAAAAGGGCTCTGTGGTGTACGGCCCGGGCGTTGTACGTATATTCGCGCAGCGAACACCAGTGATTTGATACGTGTTATGAGCTTCGTTTAATTTTATCCCACGCGAGAAATTGTACTGTGAATAGTACTATTATCTCTTTTTTGGTTGCCAAGGGACATGGAGCTGTTATGATACACTTAACAGCAATACACAGAGAAGATTACAAGAAAAAATTACTACAAATGACTATTCTTTTTGTATCCTTTTTTCCAAACGTTATTATCACGAGTGTCTTAATGTCTCTTTGTGCCCGCATTACTGAAAGAATGGTAAGTCTTACACACAAATCGCCTAAATCAATGCTACTATGACATACTTCAATCACGCAGATATAGTTATTCAAACTAGATTCCTCGCATTTTCAGAAAAATTGACAAACTCACTATATATTTCTCTCGGGGAAATGTGTTTTTTCTCCGCGTACACTGATACAAAACATCATAATATAGTGGGATGAATTTACCCTGCATGAAAGTCAGTTTTTCGGGCTTATACATCAATTTTTTTGTCGGAGCAAAGAGCAGAGATAAGCTTAATACCCGCCTTTTGATACATACATATATTCAATCCATTCAATTAATCATCACAGTCTCTATTAATAAATCTATATTGGATATGATATCTTTTTCCCCGTGGAGAAACGAATCAATCCACTTTTTCTCCCCCGTCATATCGCGTATATGTTATGCACATTTTAATTTTCCACATCCGAGTGAGATATCATATTGAAATTTCGCATTTGTCGATGAGATGTCGCCCCCGCCCGAAACGAGAAATCTCAAAGCTTCCCGATTCGAGGTGCTCCTCTCGTTCGAGATGCCTCCCTGGTTCCGACTGCTGACTATTCATATCTCGCGCGCAGGCCATAAATAAGTCTAATTGAAGAGGCCGGAGATACGAGTCGTTTGTAGCGCGACAGGCACATACACACAGATACGTGCGCGGACCGCTTGAAAATCAAAGGGAATTAATCACGCCACTTGGAGAATCGGAGCGTCTTTTCGGGGGATATCAACGTCGTCGGCCGTCGCGCCTTCAAAGCTCTTTTGGGCCGCCCCGTGTCAGCGTGTCACACACACACATTTCGTCGCTATCTGAAAGGAGTCATAACTTATACGGAGGGACGCGTGGCTTTTCATTCACGGGCGAGGGTCGTCTCCGAGACTACGCGGCTCACTATGTGGGAACACACGCGTCGGCTAATTCGATGTAGCTCGCGTTCGACTTTCGCTTTTCTTCAATCCACGCCGAGGAGATTCCCATGCGCACCGCGGGAGGCTAGCGATCTCGGAGCTGCGGCTAATTGATCCACGAGCCACACGCCCGTTGTATATCCCCGCTGGATGACTCTGCAGTACGCAAGAAAAACGATTACCCGTGAAACGACGAAGCGAAGTTTCGAATGAGCTGCAAGTCGATTTGGAGCAAAACTTACACAATATCTTCTCGGAATTAATTCGAACGGCCGCAGGAGATTACATATTTCCAGCTGTGGGCTATCGTCTCGCAATCCCGTCGCGATATACGCATGCTCGAGAGACACGGAGGAGGAATCGGAGGGCCAAACGAATGAGCGCAGTTTATAATCGTGTCGCGCACATCCAACTGTACGCAGCTGGCGGCAATTGAGAAGCGAATACATGTGCACACGTGAAAATTGGTCGGTAGCAGCTCGAGATCGACTCGCGCGAGTTGGCACCCGAGCGAATATACGCCTCGAGGATGTACGTATATACACGCAGCCAAGACATACAGGTATACCTGGGCGGCTGTGTAGCGATCCGACGTGCAGCGTGCCCGGCCGGCGGAAAGCCGGCTTTGTGCGGGGGCGAAGGGGTGTGGTTTTACCTGGATCGATCCCTCGAAAATCACCTGAGTCGCCGCCGCACCGTCTCGTCTCGGATGGGACGTATCTCGCCGGGGCTGTCTGTGTGTCTCGCGCCCCCTCCACACATAGACACACACACACACCGCTTTGCCCCGGTCGTTCGCGTGAATTGGCCCATTCCGTTTGAGCGCCGCGACGATTCAATGGCCGCTGCGCAGCGCAGCTTTTAATGCCCCCCCCCCCTCGCTCGCTCACAGTATATATATATGCTATATATCCCTCGCGCGGTTCTTTCTCATTCCGCGCGTTCTCTCTCTTTCCTCCCTTCCGTCAACTTCCGCGCGATCCTCTCGCTGCAGCGAGTAACGAGGGATATCGCCACATAACCGCGTCCCCGCGTTGTATACCCTTAAATTGCGCGAATTATTCGTTAAGCGCCGCTCGACTAGACGAGGGAAAATACCTTTGGCCCGGCCGGAGCCGAAACAGCGCGGCGTTTCTCAAACAGCCGCATTGATCCTCGGCGACCGTAGAACACGTCCCGGGGTGCGCGCGGCGACGATTTTCTCCGGTCCGACGCCGAGGTAGTTTTGTTTTTTTTGTTCCTCTCTTTTTCGAATCGTCGTCGAGGATCGTAGTTGCTCGGATTCTCACGCTGCAGAGGAGCTGCTGCGCCCACGATCGTTCGGATGTGTGTGTATATATATGTGCACCCTGAAACATCGTAAAGTACAAGCGGCCGGTGTATGGGCTGCACTTTTCTCTCGCACGAAAAACCATTTGTACTTCCGAGAACGCCGCCGGGGACAGCCGCCGCCGCCGCCGGCAATTAAGGTTACATTGTGTGTGCGTGCGAGCGCAACGTTTTTAGGGGTGAAATTGGAAACTAGTTCGATCCGTTGGGGGGCTCGTGTATATACAGACAGGTGATATGGATCGTCTAGCGCGAATTTTATCATTATTCGTTCGCGGATTTATCGCTATCGATAAAACTCGCCGCTGTAAAGTGCCAAACGCTGGTCCCGCCGGGAGATTCGATTGAAGGATGAAAAAAAAAAAGAAATCGGAGGCCGCAACGGCGCGGCCAAGGAGACGTGTACGCTGACACGGGTATGGCCATACGTTGCGGAACGTAAGGGCCTTAAACCTCGACAACGTTTGTCTTTGTGCGGCATAACTCGGTTGCTGCAGCAGGATCGCGGCATCAAAGCGCGCTGCTCGATACTATACGACAAAGCGTCGAGACCCGCTCTCGGGTGCACTGCCACACTCTAACGTTCGAATACATACAAGTATATGCGCCGTTACGCCGCCACGCGTATCACGGAGCCAATGGGGTCCCCTTTGGAAAAGACGCGCATCGACGCGACACTGAAAATGCGCAGTTTGCGTCGCGATAGACTCTAAAAATTGCGCGGGACGCGTTACTCGCTGCACGTTAACGTATAATTGGCAGGTGAAAGAAACGAGATGGAGATGATTAGATACATGGGATTTACGGATAAGACCAAAAGCGCGTACACTATAATGTACAGAAAGGTATAGGGCAGCGAGAGCCTTGTATAACAAACCATGGGCCGGCTGTCTCGGTCAACACTGCACCGGCTCAATCTCCAAGGATACAAACACACACCTCGTGAAAATTTGAAGACTCGGGTGAGCGCGGGCCGAGCGAGTTGACACGAGTCGCCCCACTTGACTCCCTCGCGGGCGCGCATATATGATACACCAGTGCAGCTCGTGGCGTTGAAAAAGAGCCCGCAGGTAGAGAGAGAGAGAAATAAGGGAGCCCGCCACTCATTCACGGTTCCTTCAACTCCCCCGTGTTTGTAAACATAACTGAGAGCATTCGGGATTACTCACGCGCGGCCGGCAGTAAGATACCGGTTGCGCGGCCGCGCGCGAACGGCTCCTGGCGGCCAGGAGGAGGCTCCGACTACTGCTCCCCTCTGTTTCATGATGCGCTACATGTACGTTGCTCCATCGTTCCACCTTTTCCTAATTCATATACGTCGCGTACGATGCTTGAGCGTACAGGACTATATTGCAGTCGAGCTCTAACTGCTGATCATCTGTATGTATGATCACTTTTGATATCTTTCAAATTACCATATGCCACTGATTCGTGATATTCCCATTGTAACACACATCCGACAGACCTCGGTCATTGCTTTCGCATAAGTGAACCATCGAGCTGGTTTGGTTTGGTGTGGCCGTTAATTACCAAAAATGTTAATTTACCGCGAGTCACATTGGGGAAAAGAAATCAAGCGATTGTATTTTGATTACACGCGGATTCAACTTTGCACTTTGAAGGCAGCTTCTAGATTTATTTGATAGGACATTGTTTTCCGTGAAATTGATAAATACACGTCTATTTTATGCATTTTTTCAATGATTCAATAGTACCATTGACCGGAGGACATTGTATCTTGAGTATTTTACAGAAAGCTGGAACTAGATCCACGTTGTCGAATGGGGGAACTTCACATTTTGGCACAAACGCAGGCCCAACTCCGAAGAAAAATGGGTACATATCTTTCGAGTTGTTGTCGTAACCATGGTTACCAAATTCAGACTTGTTGGTAACTACAAACGGGAAAAAAAAACATTAAAATGGCTTTTTAAAAATTGAAATTTTTCATAAATTCATAGTTTCATACGTACCCGTCATGTTAAGTTCTTTTTCATACAACGGTATCATATAATACTGATGTTGAAAATCATATCCCACTTTGGCCACAACAATAATTGGTCCTACCCTTGGATTATCAGAATAACGAAACCTTTTAGGTATGTCTTTTTTCAAGTATACATCAAAATGTCCCGTGGCTGTAGAAGCACGTTTTAAACTATTATATATCAAGTCTTCTTTGCCTGCAAAAGATATATTCATATTATAAAATGAGCAAGAAAAAATATATCCTGAGAAAAATGACCGTACCCTTGTGAGGATAAATGGTTATCATGGGGGTAAATCCTACTGACTTATAGTCCGATGGATTTATGAAATCATCTAAATTCACAACTCTATCAAGGGTAACAGTTGACATTCCATGGTCACTCAGATGTACAACATTTATGTCAGATAGATTTTGTTTTTTCAAATTGTCATGAAGATACTGGGTGAGGTCATCTAATTTTTGTAATATTTCCTCGAAACGTGGATCACGGATACCAATCGCATGACCACGCAAGTCTGGCTCTTCTATATATAACATGCCAAAATTAATTGGAGTTTTTGGATGATTGAACCAAGAAATCAATTCATCGACTCGGTTTTCCCATGGTACAGACTTATTCCAAGGCTAAAATGTAAATCAAGCAGAAGAAAATAAGTTTATTTTCAATAGAACTGACAATAAACCAATGAAAAAATTCGTGAATTTTATTCTTACAAATTTAATAACCTGAATTCATCATATCAAAGATTAGTTCGGAATTTCTAATTCGCTGTTGAGTATATCTATAGAAAAATGTATATGATTGATGAATTACATACTTTTCTGAACGTTGCATTAATTCCACGATATTCAAATTGACCACCACTCCACATCATAATACCGCTGTGTCTTCCTTCACCGGCCATTTCATTCAATGTCTACGGATATTCCATATATTTCTAAATTATTTCAATTGAAAATTAATATTTAAATGATTTGATGATCAGTTACAAACCCATATTGGAATAATCTCATCATTGTAATGGAACAATTCATAAGAATATCCGATGGTTTTATTCAATCGTGGATCGTAAACTTTGTTATCCACTACTCCATGATTCTCTTCGTACATCCCAGTTGCTATAGTATGAAAATTCGGAAATGTCTTTGTTGCAAATACATTTCTCATATGATCAGTATAAGTACCTTCTACTCTTAATTTCTTCAGAAATTTAGTTGTATTCCTTTCGAAGTAGTCATATCTGTAACATGAATTCGATATGATAGTATACTATTGCGGATTTATCCAACCGATAGTTTAATGGTATATACATATATTATATTTCTTGCTACTATGTGAGTATAGTCAATAAATGTTGATTTTACTGGAAAATCACTGATTCAACGTAAAAAAGTTATCGTAAGTTAACAGCCGTGTTTCGTCGGTCTGTGTTTTGAGTAATAGTTTCGTTTTCTTGTTTGAATCAAGTTTGTATTCAACTATTTTGTCAACGGCGAATAGTTATTGGCGTGGAAAATGGTGGACTGCGATTCCCTCCCCCCCCCCCCGTTGCCGATTATAACATCACGAGCGCCTCGTGGTTGGTTGTCTTTGACGCCTAGTTTATTGGATTTCGACTAAATATAATGAAGACTAGTATATTCAGAAGTTTATAACCACCAAGTGACCAGTATTTTCCCAGTTTGACAAGTGATTCAAGTGATATCAATGAATTTGAATTGCCATGTGTAGTGTTCGGAGACGTTATTTGTTGCTTGTTGTGAAGTAAGCTAAACTGTGTAGGAATAAGCGATAATTCTTAAAAAGATTCTTCAGTTGATATCGGTTCAGTATTTATTTGTTTCGTAAAAACCTTTTGAGAACAATTTAGTTTTGAATCTACGTATTATACTCTATGTATGGGTACATCTTCTCGTGAGAATAACCCCTGGATAGGAAAAAAATAATGAAAGCAAGAGATTCCATACATTACTTACAAACCTGTGAAAAGATAATAGTAATGGAGAATCAACACATACCTGAATCCATCGTAAGCGACGACTATTAATCTTGGAAGATGTGAAACACCCGACGATTGAGCATCAGCATGAAAAACTGTTAAAATTACTAGAAATAAATGAAAAACAAGGCACATTTTCCTTGGTTCAATTTGGAACTGAATTGAACCGACGACAAATTTCAATTAAGAGGAATCGTAGATCTTGTTTGTGAGATAAGTTAATATAGCGGGTAAATTTTATCTTGGTCCTTGATCGGTCTACATAATACAAACTATTAAAAGTCAAATATCAACGTTAAACCAAAGATAACATTTTTTTTCTTTGTGACTATCAGATTGTGACGTTTTTCAAAAGCTGTAAGCATGTGCAAATATATTAATGGGCATAACATATGCTTCCAATTTGACGACGCAGAACGAGATTGCTATATCTACACTGTGACGTCAAATCTAGATACATAACACTATACATATTAGATGTTTGGTGTCTCTTAGACGTTTTCTCGCAGCAAAAAGATCATACGTTTACGCGCATCTGTTCATAAATTGACATTTCAATTTTCGTAAGTTGTATGGACAAATGTCGATGTAGAAAATCATCAATGGTTAACAGGATATTTCTGGGTTAGTTCGGATTAAATAACAGTACACAGAGTGATGAGCAGTAGTTGAATACAAGTATTTAGTGAATGAAAACGTTCGAAATGTTCCTATTGGCAATACAGATATTCCAAACGAAAGTATTTGAAAATACAGATATTTACGCATGCATTTGTAATGGAGTGAATGAATACACGTGATCGAAAATATTTAAATGTTGGGTATTTTTTATTCAACGGATTCAATACCGAATTTGCCCATCGGCAGTGTGTACACGTGGCTTGTTTCGTTGATACGGAGTTTCCCCATGATTGGCGTGACGTGTATACTTTGGCGGGACTTTTCCCTGCAGTCCCTTGCACTGTGCTGCGTATATACATCGGTACATCGAGTGCAGAGTACCGCAGAGGGAAGCGCCGCAGTGAGCGGATCATGCATCTATAGTATTGTGTGTGTGCTGAGGCCGACGGTCTCTCGCGCTCAGCTACTTTGTCTATAGCGCGGATAACCCCTCGAGAGGCTCGGGTGCGCGCCGGTTCTACACCCACGCCACTCTGTTCGTCTCTAATTGGTCGAGACGTTTATGTGGCCGCGCAGCTTGAGATATTTTCGGTCGGCTGCAGTGGAGGGCCGTTTTGTTGTCGTTGTTGTGACGCGCCTTCTTATATGCCGCGCGGCTAAGCGCCTTCATTTCTCACCTCGCGCGCGCTCTGATCGATATGCTCGTCTGTATACTGCAGTTATACACGCACCCATTTTCTCTAGACGTGTTGTTCGAAATTCCGGTGGTCGATAACTCGACTCGTTCGATGTATACAGTTTTGAAAAATCGCGCCGCGACAGTCGCGTGGGCAAAATGATCGCATCCTCATCTGTGTCTAAAATACGGAACAATATTTATCGGGTTCTCTGCAATACGAGTGTACGATATGCTTTTGGACGCGTCGCGTGTTCCCGCTCGTTCGAGCTTACATATACTTGAACCGTTGCGCGCGTGCGCGCGTGTTCTCGTATGTATATATAGGATTGCGTGCTCTTATGTCAAAACTGGTTTCCGAACCGCGCCAGTGTCCACTTAACACTTCCATAAAAAGAAAACAACGAAAAAACGCGCCCAACTCTTTTTCCCTTATTTATGCGGCGGCGGCGGCGGTGGCGGAGGAATTCGAAAAAGAGCGCCGAATCCTCGGCGATTCTCGCGCGCTCGAAATCACCGGGCACGGAATAGTCGACACCGCGTCTTGTGCTTTGACCGTCGCGCATCGGGAACTCGCGAATAGTTCCATCGTGAACGGACTCACCTTCGAATTCATCGACTTCGATACGCGTCAGGTAGCTATAATATACGAGTGTTCGTGTTAAATTTGCGCTTGCCCCGCGCGTCATATACACCAGCGACGATCTCGTGGCTGTATACACACACACCGTTTAGAATCCGAACGGCCGATTCAGCGTCAACTCTTTGGGAGAAGATCTGTGCGATGAAAAAAACCCGATGCTCGCGCGGTTCGATGCCGTGTGCAGCATCCATGTACCAATACAGGTATATATACACACACGTATAGGACGACTCGGTCCGAAGAAGGAGCGATGTCGATTTGAAAAAGGACGAGTAGAGGCGAGGAGGCGAGAGAGAGAGAGAGCGAGCGGAGTATAGGTATATACAGAGGGAGAGGGAGCCGAAGGAGCGAACAAGGAAGGAGCCGGTACACGTTGCCAAGTCTCGCAGGAACGGTCAGCGCTTGCCGCGCGACTGACCGCCAGCGCGGAGGCGCGTGTGTACACACACCAAGCTGCCCGCGTGTACACCTATATATACATATACACCCGCGAGAGATCCAGGGGGGTAGAAACGCATCTCCCTCTGTGTGTGTGTTGGCGCGAGGGCCGCGGTGGAGGGGATGGAACGTGGTTGGTTTACTTTCCCGAACTCTCCGCGGCGGTGCGGCGCGCGGCTTCTTAGGGCGCGGTCGTGACCTCCGTAACTCGAGCTCCAGCAGCCGCCGCCGCCGCCGCCGCGAGCGTAACAGTTCCAATATATACCTATATGTTGGACAAGCGCCGCGGGAGCGTAGACGAGAGATGGCGCGAAACAAAGGCTTCCCCCCGCCCCCGTACAACTATCCCCGCGCGCCTCTCGAGTGTGACAAGTCGATTATCCTGCTCGCGCGCCCGCGTGTGTATACCCTTTTGTCAGCGCGGCCAGCTGCTACCGGCCGATTTTTAAAAGCTCTTCCTCGCCCGAGCGAAGGCCTCTACGATTTTTACTTGTATCCGAGCGAGCGTGGGCTACTAGGGATTTTTGTAAAATTTCCTCGCTCCGTCGCCCGGACGTCACTGCTCGTTAGCTGGTCCGAGTGATCGACAGACCGCGAACACTATAATCTTACTTGCGAGCTCTCCTGTGGGTACAACTGAGGATGAATCGACTCTCGGCTCGATCCGATCAACTTTGACTCTATATATCGAACGTTCGTTGTTGCATAACTCGTCGAGTTTCGGCCAAGTTGGCCCGCACGTTCCGCGCAAGTAAACAGCTCTCCTCCGTTGGTACTCACCCGTACGACGCGTGATTGAATCAGATCCAGCCAATCGGCTTTAGCTTATTAGCTACGAGGACTCGCAAGGACGCTCGATTCTGTGGCTCGAGCTTATACACACACACACACGCACACAGACGTCAGGAGAAAGCGTGACGGCATAGAGGAGAGTCGCAAGATGAATTCGCGAAGAATATATTCGAGGAAGGGAGCGAGGTGGCCCTTTACGTAACGCGGCAGCGAGTCCCGTTGGCCGTCCCGTTTTGTGTCGTCTTCGTCTCGCTCGTGGAACACGGGGGGCGAAAAGTAAAACTTGAATAGCCCGCGCGTACGATAAACAAGTTTGATCCCAAGTCCCGAGGGTCGATGCATCGGGATCCTCGAAAGTTCCGGAGGGTTATAGGCTAAGCCGTATGCTGCATCTGAACTCTGGACGTTACGTGCCATCTCGATAACTCATTTTCGGGCTAGAAACGATTTGCATTAGTGACTTTCCGCGCACGTGTACTCGTTCGGCATTTGAAAGGATTTTATTTAAAGCATCGATACGTATAGCGTGCGAGGGCGGTTTGGATCTTTCCTCGAGGATTTCGCAAGACGATGATCTCTGAGAATGGCATCGAAACGTTTTATAAAAATCTGGAATGTCCTGTATTTTTAGCATTTGATTTGTCTTGAATGTTCGGACTGCCAAACTAACCGACGATCAATCAATGGCATTGTAATTGGTTGACTTGCGGCTGTAGCCAAAGATCAGATATACAAATTGGCGAGTAAAAATGAAAATTGTCAGCTGAACGCCTAAGAAGATGAGCAGTGCATTACCCAGTCGGATGGAATAGTCAAATTCACTCGATTGTACCAAGTTGATACGATAGTCTCGACGAATTTAAATTATCAAACGAGATAATAACCATAAAATGCTAACGTATAAAATTTGTTTCGCTTCGCTCGATAGCGAAATGTCACGCGCAACAAAAACTGATCGTTTGAGGATATCTGTGCTTTCGCAGCACGATGAGTTTGAAATACTTGTGTCCGCGTTGTGTGTATGCTCTTATCTCTCTCGAGAGTGTAGGACTGCAAGCTTATACGTATATATAGGGGGAAACTTTGCGTTTCTTTATACGCGCGGCAGTCCAGTTATTGAAGAAGCCGGAGGAGAAGTGATTAAAAGTTTGGATTGAGTATTCTTCAGAACTGAGGCACTTGTATTTAATGGAAATACTTGCGGATCGAGGAGCTCGCGGAAATGTTTAACTTGGCGAAAGTACTTACCGAATCGGGTTAATTAAACTCACTCGAGATTTATATTTGACATTGAAGAAAAGTGTTCCCGCGGCTCCGGGGATTGTTGATCACCGCCGCCGGACGACGAGCCATCGAAATTGCGAGACTATACAATCACTCGCTCCAAAAATCAAACTTGCAGCTTTGTTTTGCGTGCCGCGCGGTTCCTTTATTAGTATTATATACACATCCACTCGTGGTATCCGGCTACGCATTGAGCGATCCTCGGGGCGAGCGCGTTAAAAGTTGGTCTCTTTCAACAGGTGCGGAAGGCCTTCATATAAATTAATCCTTTTATCGCGAAGGTTAATCTCGCTCGCTCGCGCGCGCAGTGAATTTAACTACACCACACGAGGGCTGCAATAAAATTACATAACTGGTTAGGTTAGGGGAAAGCCGGTGATGCATGCGCGCGTGGAGAGCAGCAGCAGTAGCGAGCCACTCGCGGCCCGGACGTTTAAATTGAAACCGCGCGCGCCGCTGCCGTAATGAACAAATTGAACTCGAAAAGTGTGCCAATTATACGGGAATCCGTTGTATTTAGCGTGCAGCGTAACTGCTTCGCGCCAATGCTGAGCTACTCTTCTACAGCGTTCGAATGTGCGACGATCGAGACGGAGTCCTCGGGCTCGAGCGTTTAGTGACTTGTATATATATAGTTACATCCGCGAAAGGACTGCGAAAAGGTCGAGAGACGGCAATCGCTCGGGTGTATATATATATACGCGGGGATAATTCCACGGCTATGCTCGCGCAGGAAATCACAAAGATTGATATGATTACGTTGGGTCATGCGCGCGCTCGCGCCGAAAAACGCCGCTCCCACGAGCTGCGCGTCCGAGAAAGGGGCAAAACGAGCTACAAGAGCTGGAAGAGACGGCCGCGGCGGCGGCGCGCGGCTTGACGGGTGGCCGGGGGACTTTGGGTCCTTTAATTTCGCTCGAGCGGCCATCGGCGTGGTGTGTCTTCGACGAGGCCGCCGCGGGTTTTACTTTCCACCACCTGACACTGTATCCTGCGCCAGCCGCCCGGTGTGTACCTGCGCAGCGCCGCCAGCTCGTGAATATATACCTGTATATACGCGCGCCCACCTCGCGAAGCCGTATATAGGTACTCACCGCGGCCCTGCGAGCCGCTCGGGCTTTTATTGTCTCTCTCTCTGCCGCCCGGAGGAAGCGTATACGCGCTCGACCTATACAGCCTGGCTTTTATTTTTTTATCGTTCCTTTTTTACGTCCCCGTTAGCTGCGCGGAGAAAGGAAAATTCTGCTCGGCACCGCCTTTTCTCTCTCTCTCTCCCGCCCTTTTCCTACCTCCACTTTCATATTGGATTTTTCATAATTCACGCGAGGTGTTTGGAAGTTGAGTAATCTCGGTACGGTATCCGTCTAGTCCTTTGGGGAACGATACGTATATACTTTTCTGTCGCGGGCGGAACTATTTCGAAGCTGGTCAAGTTTTCTGTGCCGTCGTCGTCCCTTCGAGATTGTTATAAGTACATCGCTGCCAATGGAAATTTTGATTCGCGACGAATTGTACGCTCGAGCGAATAGCCGCGGAGTGAAGTTGAAGAGTTGGGAGAAATGCCATTTTCTTTCCAGAGGTAATTAAAAACCAAACGAATTCGAAATTGAAAGTAATCGTGATAGAAAGCAAGATGAGAACAGGGGAAAATATTAGCAATATGAAATCTTCTAAAATCTATATCATAATAGACGACAGAAGTCGTTTTTTGGTTAACCGACAGAGCCGTGAGACGTGCGAGTGCGGCGGAATACCGATAGAACGTAATTCCCATCAGGTTCGGGTAATTTAATAACATCATCGGGGTCCAATTAATAAATCCCTCGGATCCTAAGTAAAGCATCAAGGCAGAAGTTGGGGGCTGCGGCATCGTGTAGCGCGTATACCCCCCGCGTCGAGCTGCCTGTCCCTTATCGAGGCGCGTGTTTATGATACACCTCTATGCTAACGGGATCAAACGGCAGGCGGCGCGGCGGCGGCAAAGTCAGCCGGCGATCCCCCTTAACCCGCGTCTTCGGCTTCACCTACCCCAAGCAAGCAAGCCACACATAATCCACGCGAGCGGCCCGGAGTCGCTTACTCATTATACGGAGCGTCGCGTCGTCGTCACAAAGTCTCGGTCGCGCGCGCGCACCTCTCACGGCTTAGTTACACAAAGTTTGCCCAGGAAACCGAGAGGCGCCGATCCAAAGTATACAAGACTGCGGTCGTTTTCCTGCGGCGCGCCCGCCTACTCGCCGCGGAATATGCATATAAACGATGCGCCCGACGAGTTTTCGCACTTTTTGCTGCGGCTCGGTCAGCCCCCCCCCCCTGCCCCGTTCATATACAGTCTTTCTTGCGATGTTTCGGCTGGGGAAACTTTGATCGAAGAAAGATTAATTAGCGCGGTTGCGTGCGCTCGCGTGTCGATTTTTTCTAATTTCAATGATGGATAGAGTTTGGCGGAGCGCGCTTGTTGAGCTACGTGCTCCCGTCTCGATGATTGGACATTACGATCCGTTGGAAAAGATCAATAGACGAGTCCGTGATTCGAAATTCGTCGATTTCTTTTCAAAATTCATAACATCTACAGAGTACTCGCTGAATTTGAAATAGTTTAAATTGTGTAACCGATGTTAAAATTAGTTAAACTAACAAGTGGATATTTACTATTATTCGTCAGTTGCGTGCAGTTTCTGATAAATAGTAGTCTCCTTCGCTATTTCAGATTTGGCTGCATTCGCGCACGAATCACTTTCCATTTTCCGTGCAATCTCCAAAGGCCAATGAGTTTTTTACCCTCGTAAGATTTACGCTTGACTCGTATATATACACACACACACACGCGCAAAATGTTACGACACTTTCATATCGATTGTCCGGTGTTTGCGAGCCGCCAGAGCAAATTTGCCCTGATAAATCATCGGGCCGCGCGGCTAAAAATAACTTACTGTAGCTCGCGTATATAAATCAGCGGGGAACTGCAGTAAAACCCTTGCCTACGATTATCTGGCGTATATAACCCGGCGATGCAGGCTGCGCTCTCCCTCGCGCGCGCGCGCATTTCCCTCCGATACTGCACTTCCTGCCTAAGAATGCGGATACCGTTAGGTCACTCTCTCTCTCTCTCCCTCCCGATCGGCCATCGAACAAAAGCGATTCAGCTGAAAATATGAATCGCGCTCCGCGGGCTCGATCGGTATTGACCGCGAAACAATATAATACACCATCCGCGGTCGGTCGATGCCTTCTCAGAGTGAAAATAACGCGTCCGGTGGATCACAAAATTGGGTGTGAAAGTATTTGATTCCGTGTGTAGTGGGAGGTACGAGGATCGGCCAAATTCGATACGCGCGAAAATGGGGGGCGATTAAAAAAAATTGGTCGCCCGAATGACATTTGCGAAACAGTCAGTAGATGACCATCTAATAGCATGCGACACGCGACGGCTATTCCGGCTACCGCGAGATATATACATACGTACGTTTATATCCGCGATAGAATCGCTCTCGCGCGCGAGATTAATATATACATATATGTACACGAGTGAGAAAACACAAAATTTAGAAAGGTATAATCACGAGATAATTAATCTACGGGTCGAGATTGTGGTGGGATTGTCGAGGAGCGCGAATAAAAATACACGCGCGCGTCCAGCTCTCGAGCCGTTGGATAAATTGTTTAATCAAGCGAAAGTGCGCGTGCCGCAGTTTTCGCGTGCATTACACGCGTAATACTTCCCGCGAAGCACTTATTTCAATAACTATACTTGTAATCTGGCGCGCCTAGTGTGTAACACCCTCGATTCATTATATGCAAATTCGCGGGTTTGTATATGTATATATAAAATGGCACAGGACTATTCAGTGTCAAATGCAACCGCGCAAAACTAACGCCCGCGATTGAAAGAGAAAGGGAAGATCGAGTTCTTGTTTTGTTCTCAATTATATAGCTTTGTGTTTCAGTATCATACGAGAAGAGCGGTTATAATACTTCTTACGCCACCTACACGCGGTTCCTCTTCTCGATGAATTTACGATATCGCGATCATGATTTCTTGGGATTTCCTACGATTCTATACCGTCTTGGAGGAACATTCATGAATCAGTGTGAGATCAGTCAGGGATCAATCAAGCGCAATAATAAAGCGAATAGAGAAAAATACGCAGTCTGTTGAATAAAGTGATGGTTGAGTTCAACCAACACTGAATTAATTCATTGTAGAAGCCTTGTCCTCACTCCAGTACACTTTCATACTCGTACATATACTGCCCAGAGTTCGAAGATAATGTTGGATGTTCCTTTTTCGATGAAAGCCAGTGTAATGCGGCGTACCAAGTGGCTGCAGATGACAAATCGTCAATTAAACGTCTAATATACGTTAATGTTATGATACCAGCAACTTAGCACTATACATATGGAGTCGAAATTAATTTTACTCGGAAGGATATCGAAGACGTTCCAAACAATATAAAAAACGTTGTCGAATAGGACGAGCTCATCTCATAGCCCATCCAGTTGGCCTACATATACAAATGCGGGCGCGTGAAACGAGCAGCCGACAGATATACCTGTAGCCCCAAGCCGCAGAGCAGCGAATCGGCCGCCTCGAGCATATCCGAGAATTCGCGCCGTGTAACCTGGCAGAAGCCGGCCGTCGTCGGTCGGGTGAGATATGCCGCCACCGGTGTTCCGCTTGCCGTACTTTCGATATTCAGCCGCGCTGAGGAAGCTTGAATTCCCCGCGTCGCCCGCGCCCCCACCTCCGAATAGCTACGGGGTGGCTGCGGCTCGTTCCCGATCGAGTAGCTGGTGAGAGACCGAAGTATGGTTGTACAGCCAGGCTGTGTTTGCGTATGACCAAGACCGCGACTGTGCGATCAGTCCGAAACAAACCGGTGGATATATAAGCTTATTCGCGCGTAATAGTGTTTGATTCGCACGCGTTAAGTTTCTTGAACAGTGCACGTATATTTATGTAACAAACTACTATTATCTAAAAGTTGATTACGTATACAGTGATTAAATTTGTACACTGTTCTTCTTTTTTTTTTAAATAATTGTAGAATCCTAATAAATGAAAATAATAAATGAAATAGTTCAAGAGTTTAAATCATTCAAAACTTAATGCTATACGGTATAGTAATAATTACCCCTAGTACTTTCTGCTACTTACCGCAATCAATCATTCATTAACTGTACTCGTACGTATAGCTCAATATCTTGACATCGATTTTTTTTTGTAGTCCATTCGTGCAACCTCTTGAATTTCGTCGAATACCCAAGAGCACCATTGAAAAATCATACTTTATACTATGACCCTTCCACGTTGCAGGGCTTGGGATTACTCGTTTCTCGTGTGTTTTCTCTGAGTGGGAGTATACTTGCGGGGATTCAGGGAGGGAGTTTGTCTCATTGAAGGGATATCGATCAGCGAATCCACGCGGGGAGACTCGCGGATCTTCAGAAGCATCGCGCAGCTGAGTGATGAATCCTCGACAATAGTCGTTTTTCAAAAAAATCAAAAGAAAAAATTCCGCCTCGATCGACGACGTATGTATACCGAAGGAACGTTCTATCCTCATCGTCGGAATCCAATAATCCAAGAAGCAGCTCTGTTATTTCGCCAAGAAAGCCTCTAGTAAAATCAGTCTCGAATAATACGACGAGAAACGGGTGGTCCGTATATGCGCACACCGATTCGAATTAGCGCTCATATCGAGCGTGGCACAGCGTTTTATCCATAATTGAATCGAAATTCGCCGGCTCGTAAAACTGCTCGTACCCGGCCAATATTTTCACGAGCGCAAGCATATTTAAGTAGGATGCGGTATCTGCAACAACAGCTGCAGGTTCATTGCGCGTAAAACTTGCACAAAGCACACGCGAAATTCGCCTGTACGTACACGCGCGGCCGTCTCGTAATTATTTCCGTAACTGCAGCTCTGCCGAAACAAATTCATCCATGTATAGAATATCGGATTTGCCCGTGTTTTGCCCCATCCTCGGCGCGCCTCATCCGATAAGGCTCGTAAATCAAAAAGCCTCGCGCGAGTTTCGCGGGGCCCAACGGGCGTTTCATCCCATTGGATGTAGCGGCCGCGCGCAGGGTTACATCGGACAGTTACACTCCCGGGACTGCACGTATAAAAGTATCTCGAAAACCCCAAAGTTGTTGCCGTACGCGTATATACGCTTTCTAACCACAGCAAAATTCCGTTGGTTTTCCGCGTGGAATTACGTGAATTTCAATCGTAAGCGAATCACACGTGCAATGCGTGCAAGGAGCCGATCTGCCGGGTACACGAGGGTATAAGTCTAATTCAATAATTGCTCGCGAGTAAGAGCCGACTTTGGGGAAGGACGAAACAACGGAAAGGAACTGGCAGGACACGATATACATCAAAGGAAACGCGCTGGCTCGGTCGCGAGAAGCACGGAGGAGGAAGTTCCCGAGCCACTTGATTTATATACGCGGGCTCGCCGGGCAGGAGGTTTGGCAAGGGCCAAGGGAAAGGACCGGGGACACGGTAGGAGGTTTTGCACCTGAAAGTAATTGCTTTGGGAGGGCGAGCCGAGTTGCTGCCTCTCTCTGCCTCGTCTCCGCGCGGCAACACTCGCCACGCTCTGCCTCTCCCGAACCTCGAGCCGTTTAAATTTAAAAGTCTGATGTAAGACGAATCGGGGAGGAACGGTTTCGTGAGTTTTTCTCGCCGCGCTTCGAGCTGCCCCAGTGAATTTTTGATAAGCCTGATTGATGACGAGCTTTTTGAAATACGCGCGGTAACCGATCGAATGTGTGTGTGTGTGTGTGTGTGTGTGTGTGTGTGTGTGTGTGGGTATGTACGTTCTACGCCGGGGGAATTGCCCCTCTCTTGCCGGGAAATTCAACAAGCTTCTTGTTCTCGTTCGATTCCGTCTTGGCAGCAGGGCGACCGAATTGTCGAGAGTCTTATTTTCAATCATCCTCCTCCAGCGTGGATGGTCGCGACCAAAATCCATTATCCCGCTTGTGGATTCGTAGTTGTGACGCACGAGTTCTATTCTGATTCGGGCAATCGAAACTTGCGCGTGTCAAAACATCCTAGCGCATTGTACGTTGGAGTTACACGCTATACACGTATGTATAACACACGTTGTAATAGCTCGGTGGTGGGAAGTAAACGTCGACGATCGCGATTGAAGCCGTTCGAACGAGCAAAGCGCGGCCACATATCGTAGGGAAATAACGGAGGAGAGACAAAAACTCTAGCCCGTGGAATTCACGCTTGATTCGTCAAATCGAACATGTGATTAGCTATATACAGCGCGACCGGCTTGAATATCAGCCGTGGCTGATCCGAACACGACGTACCTTCACTACGCACACATCGGAGCCGTTTTCTATAGTTGATAGCTCCCGATATTTTCGCGTGCGCTCGAAACCGATGCATGGGAATACGTAGCGCGCCCATATCTCTTTCCTCCTACACGCACACAGCGTCTACTCGTGTTCTCTACCCGGGGCCGCGCGCGCACACGAGTCAGTCGACTCGCGGCGCGCGCCGCGCAATGAATAATTCACAATGCGCCACTCTCTAATTTGAGCTTTCGGAAATAATTCACGCTGAGCAGGCAAGATCGCCGCTTGCGCACGGAATATCGATGACAATTTGCATCGCTAAATGATCATTTTCATCCGCGCCCGCGCGCTATACACCGGCCACTCGTGTGTGTGTGTATCGATCGTCGAGCTGCCGGCGATTGAATCGCGCGTCGATGCAACTGAATGCGTCGGCCGATCGAGACAAAACGAGGAGCTCGAGAGGGCCGCGCGGAGCCGTAAAATCCTTAAGCTGTCCCCCCGGCTCGCTCGTATTTCAGCATCGGTCGCTGGCGCGAGTCGGACGGAATCGAGCGCGGGCTCGCGTGTCCCGACGACGACGCTTTTATCGCGCGCTCGCGTGCGAGACGACCCTTAGCCCCCGAGACACCGGTGCTCCCGTTGTTTCCAATCGTACGCCCCACTCGCCGACTCGCGGCCCCGAAGAATTCGGATTACGCACCGATTCTTTTGACAAACCTCGATCCCCTACTGCAGTGTAACACCTGCGCGTCCGCGGCGTTCGAGATCGATTGTAGCGATTGATTGCGCACTGCATACTCCCTTTGAATTTCTACGGTGCTCTCGTCGTTTTTTCGTTAGTACTCGTGGTAGTTTGATCCAGTTTGTAATAATCCGAGGAATAGTTCGTTAGTTAATATTATAGGCAAGAATAAACGAGTACTGCATTCATCTGTGAAGCCGCAGTACTCCGTAACAACTCCGTGGTACTCCCTCTGGGACAGTACTGCAGTGAGAAGCCTCTCGACTAGTGGTTACGTCAATCGCACCATGTGGGTCTAGCACCTGTGAGTTGTAGCAGCTAAGTGAGTCTGATAACGAAGCTTCCTCATATAGACATTGATTTATACAGTCACCGAGAGAACTTTAATTTAATAATTAGGAAGCGCCACCTCGAAAATGTTCTCTCGGTAAACTGGTGGTGCATAGCATTTTATCGATAGCTTCTTCGCTCGGTAATAGCTTGACAGTTGATGAACTGCATCAGCTGCACTGAGAAAAATCCTATCATGACAGTTTGCTATCTCAACGTAGTAGAGAAAAACCGCTGCCAAGTGCCTTAGCAGTATGCTTTCTCAAAGAGGCTTCAATATCACCGACAAACGCTTCCCAAACCTGTATTTTCACCTTTCCACTACCGTAGATACTATCATCTATTTTTCAAAAATTACAAAAAAATTATTTAATCAATTCAATTCGTATCTTTGTGACTGTGTAAAGTGTCGTTCTTTTTCAATTGACCAAACTATGTTGCGAGTGTTGATGTCTGACCGGGCTCTCTTATTATTTGATCAAATGCAACAAAGCAAACGGTTCTAGGTTCTACACGATGCGAGATATTTGGACCTGCATAATTTTTCGATCAATTCATCTTGTGACTGTCATACGGTTTAATGGTGGTCAAAATCGATCCGGTCCGTATTTAGCACACTTGAAGACTCATTTTGATCATTTTCGAGGGCAAAAGACACCAAATTTTTCCAATTTTCTCTATAGCACGTTGAAAATACTGGAAACGAAACTTACAAGAATTTTTTTCCCCTTAGCAACGGTTGCTAGGGCGGTAAACAACGGTTGATAAGGAGCTAATTGAGAAGATTTTGTGTCCTTTGCCGTCGAAAATGATGGAAATGGGTCATAAATTAATGATTTCCAACCTTCGTAACTGTTGCTAGGGAGGTAAACAACCGTTGCTATGGAGCAAATACAACAATTCAGTGTCCTTGGCCATCGAGTGTGACTTAAAACTGATTTTCCGGCTTGCCCCAATGAGCACTCATAAGGATTTGTGAGAAAACACGTTAGGAACGGTTGCTAGAGAAATAACCAACGGATTTTGCTTAAAATTTAACTCGGACTAGATCTTGTCACAACTAACCGGTGTGCAAAATTTCAAGACGATCGGATCATTCCTTCGGGAGTTATCGTGGACGAAAGAAACGAAAAAATAGACACCTTAACAACGGTTGCTAAGGAAATAAACAACGGATTTCGCTGAAAATTGAACTCGCCCGAGATTTTGCCGCGATTAACCTGTGTGCAAAATTTCAAGACGATCGGACCATTCCTTCGAGAGTTATCGTGGACGAAAAAAAAACGGGACGCACGCACGCACACACACACACACACACACACACACACACACACACACACACACACACACACACACACACACACACACACACACACACACACACACACACACACACACACACACACACACACACACACACACACACACACACACACACACACACACACACACACACACACACACACACACACACACACACATACATACATACAGACACTTTTGGATTTCCATGTTTTTCGACCCGTAGATCACGAAAATCGCGGTCCCGAGGTCTGATTCGGTGGGTCGATTTTTGCCCCATTACAAAGCTTTTTCTTTGAGAAAGCAAAAGATGTAGTATAGTTGTAATTATGTCTGTCCGAGTACTCGTGTCCAGAGAAAGTTACAATGGTAAAAGGTTCTCATAGTAAAATTTGATAATAAAATTCACTATTCCATGATACTATTTTATAATACTTTACTGCATATGTGCGCGTACTATGGATCCTGTCAATATAATTAATATTTTATTGCTGTGACGCTGTCGCACTGAAGAATTTGGTAAAAGTATAGTACCATCACTAAGATTTTCGCTCAGTGTGATATCCGACACACCAGCTCAAAATGACTTTATTTTTCTTCGCCACAGTCGATTTGAGTATCGAGTTGAGTCATGTGGCTCGGATGTGTATATACGTTCACCGTGAGAACCAACATTTCGAGGCGATGCAGACCCTGATTATCAACTTGAAGCTCTCGGTCTATATAGTATTCGAGGTGTTTATTCAATGGTGTCTGTGCCTCTGCAATGCAACACCTATAGGCATAGTAGTTACAGATAGGGATCTTCATAGGTGTGTCTTAACGCTGTCTGAACAATGGATACACATATCTTATGGTGCCCGATTCCAAGGGCTGGAAATCTTGTCTCGAAGTTTCCTCGGTTCGTCAAAAGTTGCAAATGCGCGTCGACAAAATCTACCGTACAATATATTCCATCGCCGAAGATCTGCGCTAATTAGTTTCCGTCATCGATCCTGGACGATCCGAACGATCAAACGGTGTAGCAATTGCGAATGAAAACCAAACAATTCGCTACTGGGTTACGTTGTGATTTTTAACTGTTATACTGGAGTGTGTCGATTAGCCAAGAATCATCAAGCCCTCGTACGAATTGGATATTATTCATCCGGCCGCGACTGCGGGACGTAGTTTCAAAGCGGCGCGCGAGCGTAAAGTGCGCGCGGCGCCGGGCAAACACACGAGATCCAAAGGACACGAGAGATCCGCGCGGCTCGAGTGTGCAACACACACAGAGTCGTATCGGGCGCTTTGACGAACCGCGTCGACGAAATGTCCATTAATCCCCCGGCGATACGTCCTCGTTAAAAGCCGCAGCTGCGCTGCTCTCTTCGCCGCGCTGTGTATACAGCTTCGAATCGCGTCTTCGCCGCGGATGCACAAAACAATACGTCCCCCGAAACACCAAGCGTCTCTAGGTCACGCGCGAATTACGATTATCCCCCGATTATTCGGCCGAGAGTCCCGGCGGCTGTGCAATATTGCGAAGCCGCGCCGCGAGAGCAAGTGCGAATACAGCCGCGCATGGCGATCGCGAGAGAGGAGAGACGCGCTGCTGCTGCTGCTGGGCTCGTCCAAGGTAAACCGGTGTGTCCGCTGGAGGGGAGCAGGAGACATAGGAAGATGTCGACGGGCCGAGCGGGGAGAAGGAGAGAATGCGAAGCGCGAACGCCAACGGCACGACGCCGCCGCGCGCACACAGGCCACGGAATTGGCGGGAGCGCAGCTGATATACGCTGCACTGTTGCTGCTTCTTGAGACTGTTTGCCGGCTCTGCTCGACAATTGCATCTCTGCGAGACGAGAGAGAGCTTTTTACGCCGCGAGATTATGTCGATTAATAGGATATGAAATACGGACACGTGCTGTGATATCGTACGGAGAGTATTCACGCTGGGACAATGTCGAAACTGCGCTTCTCTCGTCCTGTTGGGTGTTACAGCTGTCTTCCCTTGTGCATGATTATCTAAAACGAATATAGTAATCGTTCGAACGGCGCGTTACATGGTTGGCAAAATTCACTCGCTCACGCTGGAATCATCAACTTCAAGCATGCTTTGGTATCGTGGAATACAGTGCGTACAACACGGGGATTCGAAATCGCTCGAATATTCCACGATCCAAAAGTCTTGGGTTGGAACAATCGATATCCGTGTGAAGAAAAAAGTCTGGCAAAAGTCTGGCGTAGTCGACTTTTTGCTTCAAATTCCGCCAGATTTTATGTCAGACTCGTAGGTGATCCTTGCTTAGCATGGGAGCTTTATCAAAGTGTCTCGGCATATTTACAATTCTCTGGCCCACCAAGTTATCCATTCGGTCTACCTTTGTTCCGCATCATTGGTTAACCAGAGAATCTCTAGAAATGCAAACAAAACTGTCCACGAAGTATCGCCTCATAGGTTTCATCATATTATTACTATGGACAGTTTAATAATAATTCAACGATCAGACTTCTAGTGCCAGACTTCTACCGAACTTTTGCTACACTTTTTTTTACACGGGCTTATACGGGCTTATTGTATTCAAGCGACCCATGAGCCTATTTTTTCCTCCCGCTTTTTCAATGCGACCAAAAATCAATCGCGAAGGATTTCTCCGCGAATCGCGACATCATAGTTGCGAGACCGTGAAAATTGTCTTGACCATCGCATTTTTGTCGGCAGTGCGCGCGTTTTGGAATCTGATACTTTTGCGGCCCATGAGCGGGCCGCAACGGTTTCACTTGGTTTTACGGGCTCAGCAGCGACGAGTCATGTTCGCATCCGCGTGTATATATATACTTGCACGCATACCCTGAATTTGGTAACAATTCGTAAATCAAGGAAGCGTAAATCAAGATGAATCGAGGGCCGCGCGCTCGCGCAATCGGATATTTGTGTGAAGGGCCGTTGAACGAGAGACTCGCGAGTCGATTGACCGGTCGCGCGCCCTTTCGCGCCCGCGCGACGCGATTAAATATTTGCCATGCGCGAATGGCCAGGACCGCGAGGGAACCGCTAATAAAGGCGAGCCTCTCTGCAGCGCTGATTAGATTTTCCATCGAGCGATCTGATTGAGAGCTGAGCGGGTCGCTTAATCAAACGCCCGTGACATGCTGGTAGCTCTGGCTTTATCGCTCGCTCGGCTCTCCCTGTTTGCGACTCACCCCCGCCCATTCAAAAATGTCGCGCGATCCCGATATCTGCGACAATGCCATATTGACCCGCGTGTGTGGCTTCCTCGGCCGCGCCGCATTGTTCCCCGGCGATCAAATATCTCATTCGTGTATTATGCCGACGAAATATATCGAGCATAATTTTCGAGCAGCCGAATGAATGGTACGTTACGAGCGCGGTGTGTATTATTGAGCAATGAAAGATCGATTCTGTTTTATGTCGAATCTTTCGCTCGCAACTCAATGATTTTTCCGACTCTGTGTATAGGCTATGATATAACATTTGATTTGTAATTTATTTACGGTCGAAAATTGAAAATATTTCTCGATGCTTTCTTGAACAGGCTCTGTGTGAAAAAAACCAATGCCAATGATAGATATCTTTTCTATCGGCAGATGAACCTCGAACTATAAGTTGATCGCTGCTCGTAACAATGGTTGATAGGGATATGACTGTCGTCATGGGAAATATCTCGTCGAGTCTCATCGATCCTCATGTGTATTCGGACCCCAACGAGCACTACTGGTAGAAATAGTAGATATTATCTGACGAATAGTAAAATTTCACTAGTTTTTATTCAACGTCTACTAATCCTATCAGCTGTGCAATTTATATTATGAGATATCAGATTTTTACTATTTTAGGTTTAGAGTGTAGGGAAATAAACAACGGATTTGCTGAAAATTGAACTCGGTCCAAAGCTTGCCGTTACTATCCTGTGTGCAAAATTTCAGGAAGATCGGATGGTTTCTTCCAGAGTATTTTTTTTTGCTCATCTCCCCAAAATGTACTTCCATTTTAGATGTGGAACATCGTACTTCGTGTGATTTGAAAATAAGAATAATACGGGCTAAGCAGGTGTTGGAGATTAAACGTCGTTCTTTCAAATGCAAGTGGCATGTGTTGACTATCAATTTGAACGAAGAGTTTACTCAAACATAAAGGTGCAGATACAATAAGTCTGCGTTACCATTAAGTTGATGAATGAAATGGTGAAAAGTCCTTTGAACTTCTCTCTCTCTCTTCAATTTCACCAACTCAATTTATTATAAAGTTCCAAGTGCTTTTATGAATACGTATATATACCACTCTTTCAGAAATTCGTAATTAGAGTTATTCATTCAATCATTTATCGTTTTTATTTCAATTGAATCCCGCCGTGAAAGATATAATAATCAATTGAATCTCATATGGAAAATTTTCTGCTTTCAGGTAAACTACTTTTCATGGGAACATTCATGGCTCGACTAATATGACTTGAAAAAAAAGTGCGTTTTTAATTTATCATCAACATACATGAATTATATTATACTTAACCCATTAAGTCCCAGATTGCAGAAATTTTATTGGTACTTTCGAGCTCAAATATTTTGATGAATAAGACGGAAGGTTTATTGCAAAATAGTCATTCCTACTATTTTCGGGTATGCTCTACACGATACAATGGTTGAAAAGACTAAAAAAATTGATTTTCAATAAATAATTAACAAATTAAAATAAAAAATGTGATTTTTTGGAGCACTTTTTTTTTCAATCCAAAATCAGAGGAAGAAGGAATTTTATTTTTACTGTCGAAAATATGCACAAGAGTGCACAAAATATTTGAACTTTCCAAATTCGTTGAGTTTTTTTGATTATGATTTTTTTCAGAAAAATGGCGGCCAAAAAACGGGAATCAATATTTTGGATTTTCATATTATCAATATTTTAAAGCATTCATTTTCATATTCGATATATTCCTTTGAAATTCCGTATACAGGGGTTTTCAATGTCGCTGATAACGATTCTGACATCAAATTCTCAAAATTCTGGATCGAAGATGGCGGTTTCAAGATGGCGGCTGACGATTTTACACATTTTTAGTCGGAGAATCGTGAAAATTTGGAATAATGGGTTTTCGGGGGCGCTGATGATAAATCTGACATCAGATTTTCAAAATTCCGTATCCAAGATGGCGGTTCCAAGACGGCGGCTCTAGATTTTGTACATTTTTAGTTGGAGGTTATGAAAATTTGAAAGAATGTACATTTTCACGAACCTCCAACTAAAAATGTACAGAATCATCAGCCGCCATCTTGAAACCGCCATCTTGGATACAGAATTTCGAAAATCTGATGTCAAATTTATCATCAGCGCCCCCAAGAACCCATTAGTCCAAATTTTCACGATTCTCTGACTAAAAATGTACAAAATCATGAGCCGCCATCTTGAAACCGCCATCTTGGATACAGAATTTCGAAAATCTGATGTCAGATTTATCATCTGCGCCCCCGAAAACCCATTATTCCAAATTTTCACGATTCTCCGACTAAAAATGTGTAAAATCGTCAGCCACCATCTTGAAACCGCCATCTTGGATCCAGAATTTTGAGAATTTGATGTCAGAATCGTTATCAGCGACATTGAAAACCCCTGTATACGGAATTTCAAAGGAATATATCGAATATGAAAATGAATGCTTTAAAATATTGATAATATGAAAATCCAAAATATTGATTCCCGTTTTTTGGCCGCCATTTTTCTGAAAAAAATCATAGTCAAAAAAACTCAACGAATTTGGAAAGTTTAAATATTTTGTGCACTCTTGTGCATATTTCCGACAGTAAAAATAAAATTCCTTCTTCCTCTGATTTTGGATTGAAAACAAATTGCTCCAAAAAATCGCATTTTTTATTTTAATTTGTTAATTATTTATTGAAAATCAATTTTTTTAGACTTTTCAACCATTGTATCGTGTAGAGCACACCCGAAAATAGTAGGAATGACTATTTTGCAATAAACCTTCCGTCTTATTCATCAAAATATTTGAGCTCGAAAGTACCAATAAAATTTCTGAAATCTGGGACTTAATGGGTTAACGAACGATAGCGTATCACGCTTGAATCAGACTGCGTATTTTCATATCATGTTCAATTTAAAGTTAGAGCGTACTGCGCCAGTGGGAGTTCGTTCTATTGACTCTATCGAAGCATCCAAATTGCCTGTAGAATCACTTTTAATTAACTGATTCGCTTGTGAACTCGTTTGTTTCTTTTAGAAACTCGTGCCATTCGCATCATTGGTCCGTGCAAGAAGTATAACAAATCCGATCCATCAATTATATCTCAAAGAATTACGCGCTACATCATTATACGTGCTACCTAATACTATTGACTATAAGGTAACTGTACCCAATTTGGCACTGTACCCAATTTGGCACAATCGTCAGATTTCGTATTTCCGGTGCTCTCTGAGCATCAGTCGCTCTTGGGTTATGTTGGGGGAATTAAAAGAAAATTTTCGGTATCTTCCCCGCCCATTTAGCCCTTAAAACCACTCTCCTACAACACTTTGAACTTTCACTTACTGATTTTTTCACCATTTTCTTATTTCACTTTTCACACTCAACCTCAAAAATCAGGTGTCAATAATTTTTATCTCTCAAAGTGTCATTACTCTTTTTTGTGTAAAAACATCTCAGCTTTCGATTGGTCTCATCAGTTTTCCTGAAATTATTTTTTATCCTACTCAAATTGCTGTTTTTCGCATAAAAAAAAAGTGTACCCAATGTGCCCCTCTACGCGTTTTTAAATGGGAAGATTGAGTGAAATCATTGAATATTTGTATAGACATATTACGATGAGTAATATAATAGACATATTGCGATTTTCGATAGGTTAAAGTAGTCGAATGATGATTATGAAGATGGTTTCTAATAGGTATTGAGCTAAGCTTTGAGATGCCATTCACAGAATTTAAAAATTCGAAGTCTATCATAGTCAAATTCGCGAAAAACCCTTAGGGGGGGGCACATTGGGTACAGTTACCTTATATGGAAGAATATCGAATATCACGAGTTTAACATTCACCAAACTAATTAAAAACATTAGAGTTGATTTTTCGATTCATCATCCACTCGCGGAGATTTGTGGTTTTTGAAAAAAATTAATAGATCAACGGAAAGCTTCTAATGACTATAGAATAAAACAAGGTCGCAAAGGTCACACACAGTACCAATATAATTCTCCCGTGACGTTAACTTCTTTTTTCGAACCACAATATAGTCAGTTTTATATATACCGAGGAAAATATTCGGGCTAGAGCACCATCCGAATATTCAGCAGCAGCAGCAGCAGCAGCAGCTCGGAATCGCTTGGCGCGTAACGAAGTTGGGCCCTCGAAACTGACTTTCTGCCTGAGGCCATCCGCGGCCCGCGAGCGAGCCAATTTTCGTGCGGCCGAATATACGAGTGTGCTCGACAAACTCAATTCTCGAAAAGCGACGACTGCGTGGCAGTCAGGCGGCTCAATCGCGGCCGCGCGAAAATTCACCGGTGAGATATACACCGGTGTACTTATATACACGTACGCTCCCCCGCGCGGACTTTTCTCTTTTGTCGCGCGGCGCCACTTATACGCCGCGGTCGATTTTTGTTTCGAGGCTCGTCGAGCCCCTCTGGCGCACGCACGCGTATCTCTGAAAAAAAACGAGTGGCGGATTCCGGCAGAGCTGGATTATACGATCGGCAAATGCAAAGCTAGCGGGGATATTGATTTCACGCTGACTTACGCGACTCGCAGAGGACTGACGCGCCGCCGCCGCTCTGTTCTTTTTGTTTGCACTCGGTTTATCGAGCATGAAATACTGTTTATCAATATTTCGCTCGAGGGCGCGGGACCTTTTTTACTTCTCGCATTTTTATTTGCTCGCGGAGGGTATTGTTTCGGACGAGCGGCCGGAGAAATTCAAATATGGCCTCTACTCGATGCTTTGTTTTGTCTTCTTCGGGTTGTTTGTTCGACGGAGAGATTTCGTAAAAAAGAAATCCTCTCGAAATTACTCTTGACATTTTTCTTTGCGCCGGAATTTCCGCGATTCAAGAACAAATGAAGAAACCGCGTCTTGTTCCAATATTGACCCGAGATTGTACTCGGAGAATTTAAAAGAACCGAGACGGTTAAAAATGCAAAAGTTCCGAATTACAAGAAGCTGTATCCGAAATGAAACTACAAGTCAATGCGCGAAATTAAATTCCACGAAGCTTTTCCCCCGTGTGTCCGTGAGTTTTTTCTATACCAATTCGTTTCGACGGATGGAAAATCGATGATCGCGCACGGCGAAATATAAAACTGATATAATTCAGAATTCATTGGTTCACGACGATATAGTCCAGGCCCGAAAAATTGAGAATCGATTCGAATTTCGGTGCGTACAACCCGTAATTGAAACGTCCCGAAGCATACGAACACACAGCTGTTTTGCCTCCCACAAGATCGAGAAAATTCAGTCCCAACGGTTCCATAAAATTGGTGAAATTGTTTTACCAACGATCCTATGCCCAGGGTCCGGTGGCTGCTCAGCTCCTCGGGCGCTCGAAGAAGCTGCGAAATTCCCCAAAGACGAAGAAGTAACAGCCGAGTCAGCCGGTAATAAATGCGTGTCCGCTACCCCTTCCTTCTCCTCCGGTGCCGAAAATCTTTGATTAGTCCGGCTCTCGCGCGCTCGAGGCTCGAGCAAGTGTCGATTCGTTCGGTCGAGCGTCTCGAGATTCGGCGGGCGGCTTTTACGTTCTTTTAACGACCGGCCGGGACGTCGTTGGACCGGGGAAACACAATCACCTTTTTCCCGGAGTCCACGTATTATATGCGGATCCGGACGGGGGTCGAGGGACGTCCCTGTTTTCCGCTGCAGATTCGGCCGGAGATTAGTGCCACACGCGAGCGTATATATACACACCCGCGAACCTACAGCAAAGCTGAGTGTCTCGCGAGGGGTGGGAGACGGCTTTTATACGATCGCCATAAACTTGCTCCGATTTCCTCTTTTTCTCCCTATCTCCCAAATAATTTTTTCGTCCCCAGCTTCGTCGTAGGTACAGGCGTATTGTATACCTTCGTGTATCATACGAATGATCTCTTCCACAATTGATTTTAAGGAGGAATTCTAGATATTCAAAAAAATGAAAAATCGAAAGGAAAATCAATTTGTCATATTCATTGTCTCTGTTCAATAACAAATTCAAAGAGACACAAAAAAGATTAGAAAATATTATGTTAGATTTATTTATTATCATAAAAAAAAAGTGGCGTGTTAATTGCCATAAGACAGCGAGCAATCTGACTCTATTATTTTTATTCAAACGGTAACTAGGCAAAACTCAAAACAAGAAACGACTAGATTTGAACATCATCCACTCGTGACCTGTCGCCCGCAAAACAACGGATCTCGTTGTCGCGACGAGGCCCTTCTCTAACGAAGGGCAGGGCATACCCCGAAAATATCATTTTCGTGTATGCGGCCAAATGAACCCAGGTATGCAACATACCCTCTGTTCTGGGAGTGATGTTCGAATCTTAAACACATATTTAAAATAATTATAATATTAACTGCTCACTCTCATTGGCTCACAATGAGTTACAACAGTCTCGTTGAAATTGAAGTATATTTGTAACCTCCACAACAGAGTCGATGCTCATGTACGTGCGCGTGTATATGTATGTGCACGTATATATGCGACGGTTTTATTGTCGCGTGATATCTCCCGGAGGGCTCGGTTTGATTTGATTAAATTTGGTACAGTTCAATTTTGGAGTCGATCGAACCGGCTCGAATTGCGCTTTAAAAAAAAAAGAAACCCCACCATTCTGTGGAGTCGACAAGTTTTACGTTTCGGCTGAAATTCAACTACAGAATCGAAATGCACGGAAAATTTCCTACGACCCTATGTGTCAAACATGACACTCTCGTTAAACATGAATGAGATTTTTGATTCTAACCGCGAGGAGAAGCTCGCACCGCGAAAATTTTGAGTGCGCGTATGAGACTAACCGATTGCCAGAAGATCTTGCGAATTTTCGATTCACAGAGGCCCTTTGCGAGCAGAGAACACTGTTAATTCACTGTGTAGCGGTTTTCCTTTGGCATCGACTTCGTCAGCCGTATAAACTTTACGCACTAATTTTCATCAGTTTCGTTCCTGCCATTTTGCTTTTCCGCGCGCGCCGTCGTTTCGATGCTTTTAGCGTTAATTATTATGAAGACAATTTCGCCGGGAAAATGCGTATGCGCGGATACGTCGCGCGTTTTGTGCCGCTGTTTATCAAATATAAAAATACTGAGCCGGCAAACAAGGCGTTTTATCAAGCCTCCAACTGCGCGCCGCTGAAAGTTCAGTGTTTTAAGGCCTCATTTTTTCACCATTATAATCCAGGTAAAAAGTATGATAAATCAAGCGGATTGAATTATTAGTTTCCAGGAGCAAATGAAATCTTGGGTGGGGCGATTAAGCCAGTTGGATTTTCTCCAAAATCACGTTTGCTCCTTGATGAACGAGCTAAGCTCTCGCCCACCCACACACACACCCACCCACACACACACACACACACAGTCGGATCCAGCCAACGAAGTTTTCCCATTGACATAATTTGCCGCTGTACAACAAACGCGCACGGCTGGGGCGCTGCTCTTCATTTTTCACCGGGGCTGCGCGAATGTTTATTCTCCGCGGCACAATACTTCTTTTCATCGGCATTGCGGAACTGCGAGCAATCAGCGAGAGATCGGAAACTGAACGAAGGCAGGGAAAAACAGAGAACGCGCGCGCAGGCGGGGCGAGAGAAAAAAATAAAAGCATTTCCTTCTCTCTCTCTCTCTCTCTCTCTCTCTCTCTCTCTCTCTCTGCCTCTCTCTGCGGCGTGTGGTGTATATATACACCGTGTACGCCAGCTCTCTCGCATTTTCGTCTGGCGAAAAAAGCAGGCGTGAAAGAAAAGAACCGGAGAGAGAGAGAGAGGAGTGATCAATACGTGGGCGCGCGAACGCGCGAGTCGGGCTGCCTCTGCCGATACCGCGTTTATGAGCCTCGCGCCCTCCACGGCTATACTTTTTGTTTTCTCCGCGCCGTGTACGTATGGAGCAGACTCTTGTGATTCCTAGCTCGAATCATTCCATCCAGGGATTCTCGCCTGAGATTCGGATTTTTTTCCGTCACTGCAGTAAGTATACTCGAGAATAAAGCTTGATCAGTCGATGGAAAAAACAAATTTTCCAGCGAGAGAATTTGACAAACGTCGTCGTCCACTGCGTCAATCGATCCCTTGATGAATAACTTTTCTTGTTCTCTTCCGTTCAACTCGTTACAACAAACCATTTACTTTTTGTCGCCGTTCGCTGGCAGATTATTATTATCTTCCCTTATTCCATTTTGACTATACATTTTTAACTACACTCACAAATATTACGAATGTGGATGTTTGATACTTTCCGCGTGAATATTCCAGGCAAAAATGCGAAAATATCTGTTGTAACGATGAACTTTTCATTTAAAATATTTAAGAATATTTCTATGTGCATATATATCGATCCAATTTTCATTTTCAGTTCTCTAATCGAATCGTACCAATCAAATTTCTTCCCCTTGCGCACAATATCACGAGGGTGACAGCGATTGCAATTGAAACCACTTGAATTTGGGGAAAATACAACGACATTTATTAAACGCTCGTGCGCGGTTGTAAACGAGAAAAATTCATGTGAAATTTATGAATCATTAATTTTTTCCAGTAGAATAGCAGTATCTCGCCCTATTATCGCTGGTTTCTCCCTTTTTTTTCATCCATTTTCAACTGGCACCTTTTTAAAGCTCGCTCCTCCACCCTATACCCGCGTGCCCAGACAAAAAGGGTAAGAGAACATATGTGTCACTGCACGTGGCTTATGTTTTTTCTTCCCTTTTTATTTGTCCATTCATTCTGTGTATCTCTTGCGAACTGCAATTCTCTCCCGTCTCTCTCGCTCTCTCTCTCCTCGTGTACTCGGGAGATTTTTTCCTCTGCAGTCAATTCATTCCCCCTCGTTGGTTCGCCTACCTTATTTTCTATTCTTCCGGTTTTCCTCACTTCTCGTTGTTTCCTCTGTGGCACAGCCGAGGTCTCCAGCTGCAACCGTGTCTACGTCCCTTCCCCGGATATGCGCGAGTTCATTTTCACTCCGAGTCTCTTCTTTTGGGCGGCGAGTCATAATCGATGGAGAATGGGACGGATGCATTGAACGTACGCAAGCATGGCTGATGTACGTGCGGGAAATGTCAGACGCCGCTCTACAATTATGCTTGAATGAGTATTTTCCTTTGATCATACGCTTTCTCTGCTCTGTTTTTGCCTCCTCTGTCTTGTCATTACGAGTGAAACTTCTTTTATACCGAATTCGGACCAAATTGTCGTTGATCGTTGCCCAAGGTATTCATTACGAATTCGAGACAATTTTCAAGGTCCATTATTTGTAATCTGTTTTTATCCTTCATCACATATTTCCGATTATGTAACAAATGTATTTTGATTATACGGTGAGATCGTTTATTTTGAATATTTTGAAAACAATATTTTCAAAATGCTCGAAACCTTGATACATAAATCTGTCGATTTAGAAAATCGTGACAAGACTTTAAAAATCTACAATGTGAGAAAATTTTCAACTTTGAATACAAATTTGACTTTTCACGTGTTGTACGTAATTTTTCCGCGCCTCTTGGCGCCGCGACGAAGAGCAACATAAAGCCTTGCAACTACCCGGCAGTAATATTGCAATCTAGGTGCGCACACAACACGTCGATGCATTTGCCTCGCCGCGATGGGGAATAAATCGATTGGAATTGTATACATATACGTCTGTCCGAGCACGTCGCATAACAATGAATCAAAGGGGCAAATCGATCAGAGAGCCCAAGCCGCCACGATAAAATCGCTATATGCGCTCGCGCGCGGCCGAAAAAAATCTGTTCGGGGGAAACAAACGAGTGTTTGATCGGAGGCGCGCGAGCGAGCGCAAGCTCGTCGCCAATAAAAAGCTCGTCGAGCCGCGCTAATGGGAGAGGGGCGAGAGACGCCGGCGACGCCAATCAGTTGCACGACAGTTGGCAACCGGCAGCAGCAGCCGGCTCAACCTCACATCGCGAGTCTTTTCAACCAGCCGGAGGAGAACGTTTTGATTAATCCAAGTGAGAGAGAGAGAGACGGGGGAAGGCGCTCGAGCAAAACTAACGCCGGGAGACGAGGAGCGGCGCGCGCGCGCGACAGAATTGCCCCTGCTTCGAGAATGAATGCTTTGCGATGCCGCGATTGTTACACGCCAGCGTATTGTATATAAGTATGCGCTTGACGGCTATTGACGAGGCGCTTGAGGAGCTTTCTTCTGTGGACTTTACTTGTCGAAGGATCTCGCATTTTTTTCCATTGTCCTTTCGAGCTTTCTTTTTCTCTCTGCCCATTGCTTACTTTACCATTGTGCACGCACAGGTGTATACAGTTTGAGCTTGGATAAAACCACGTTTCTCCCACTGTCCCGAGTTACGTATTTCCCGTTTGTTTATTGGCAAATCATCGCGTCGTTCTGTTCATCGAATAACATAAATCCTCCCGGAGCGTTGTGAAGTTTTCACAGTTTGAAATAACTTGAAAGCGCGCCAAGACGAAGCGAGGGACGACAGTTGGCTTCTTTTGTTTATCGCTTGTTGGCCGATCGCAGCGATCCGGGGATAAAACTTCAGAACACATCGCAGGTGCTTTTTTTCGATTTCTCAACGCAAGATCAACACGGGGGGCGCACACCCAACTTACCCCTCGGGCCGTTCTCGTAGTATAGACTCTCCTTAGGATCGCGAGGAAAGTTTCTCATATTTGTCCGACAAATTGATTTCTGAAGAGTTTGTCGATATCTTTTGACCCGAGAAACTTTTCGAAACTTGGATTGCGCAAAGTCAAATATTTCCTCGGGCCGATTCCCTTCGCGCGATCGACCCTCGCTCCTGTCGAGGAGCTCCTCGGCGTATTTCGCGGATCGGCGACTTCGGCTCGAACGCCCCGGAATAAAACGGTGTATAATTGCATTTTCAATCATACGGTATGACTGGGGGACGAAAGAAAACACAACCGCGACGTGAGTAGAGCGAGAAACAACTGGTGCGCCGTGTAACGGGTCGCGGCATCGAAGCGAAGAAGTTAACGGTGTAGCTGTTTATAATATCGCGGGGCGGCAGTAGCTCGCGCGAGTCAAAACAGCCGAGAGTAAAAGCGACACTTAGCGTTTGGGGCGCGGAGTCGGGCGATTACTCCCGAGCAATAGTCGCAGCCGAGCTGCTCGAGGCGGCCCGAGAAGTTTCGCGCTAGCGAGCCGTTGGCGCGCCCCCCCGTGTAAAAGTGCGCCAGTGGGCCATGATACCGCGGGCGCGGCTCGCGTCTATCGACGGCGCGCATTGCAGCCCGCGCGCGACTCGTCCTTTGGCTCCAGCCAACTTCTAATGCAGCCTGATGCGCGATATCTTTGCCCGAGTTCGCGCATCCGACGTATATATATATATATATGTATAAGAGTGTACTCTAGGGAGCTCTCTCTCTCTCTCTCTCTCTCTCTCTCTCTCTCTCTCTCTCTCTCTCTCTGTTGAGCGCCAACCGACAAAACAACACACCGCTGTCCTTTGCCCCCGAGCAGCTGCATCGGGGATCGAATTAAACTTTGCGAGTGCCCTATAAAAGCTTGATATAGCTGATTCAACGTGGCCCAGGCGGATTTCTACCCGTTTTACACGGTAAGGTGTTAGCGATGGCCGATCCTTCATAAGGTATAACAATCTCACCCGCGTAAAGTAATTTCATATTTTTCTCAGGTAGTATTGACTCGATAGTTTGGTCAATTTATTTAAATAACTCATAACCATAAGATTCTTTAGAACTTTGGAAATATTTCCTCTCCTGCACGTAGGAAAGTGCGATTTTGCGCAGCTTGCGGAACGAACGATTTTGGTAAAGAGCCAAGATGTTGTACAGATGATCACAGTTACCGATTATGGTCTCCCAAGACTGTGCACCAGCAGTTTTCAGTTGCAAAAGGTAACTTTGGTCTTGGACGATGACCAATTGACCACTACTAACTAGTAAAACCTTTTGAAACTATACAAATAATACTAGAATACTAAATATCATAACATTTTATAGAATATTAAGTGTGTATAGATTTCATATAGTTTGATAAAGGACTGTATGAAAACAATATAAAATCGTTTAATATAGATATTACCGCATTTGGAGAATCACTCATGTCAGAAATCTAGGTATGACTTGATTTTCGCGTATGTTTTTTTCAGATCTCGACCAAATATATTTTCTCATCATATACAGGGGAAATTCATAAATGTAAGGTAACTGTACCCAATTTGGCACTGTACCCAATTTGGCACAATCGTCAGATTTTGTATTTCCGGTGCTCTCTGAGCATCAGTCGCTCTTGGGTTATGTTGGGGGAATTAAAAGAAAATTTTCGGTATCTTCCCCGCCCATTTAGCCCTTAAAACCACTCTCCTACAACACTTTGAAGTTTCACTTACTGATTTTTTCACCATTTTCTTATTTCACTTTTCACACTTGACCTCAAAAATCAGGTGTCAATAATTTTTATCTCTCAAAGTGTCATTACTCTTTTTTGTGTAAAAACATCTCAGCTTTCGATTGGTCTCATCAGTTTTCCTAAAATCATTTTTTATCCTACTCAAATTGCTGTTTTTCGCATCAAAAAAAAGTGAACCCAATGTGCCCCTCTACGCGTTTTTAAATGGGAAGACTGAGTGAAATCATTGAATATTTGTATAGACATATTATGATGATTTAAACGCGTATTTTTGAGTTGTATGTTAAAAATTTTGTATAAATATCACTGGGAACATAATTGAGAGTTTATTTCAATGCCAATTGGATCGTCCCTGTAGGCCTATATAGGCTGTAGCTAATGATTAAAAAATTGTGCCAAATTGAGTACACGTTTTGTGCATTTAGCCTTTTTGCGTTTTTTTTTAAATTGCGATTTTTGATAGGTTAAAGTAGTCGAATGATGATTATGTAGATGGTTTCTAATAGGTATTGAGCTAAACTTTGAGATGCCGTTCACAGAATTTTAAAATTCGAAGTCTATCATAGTCAAATTCGCGAAAAACCCTTAGGGGGGGGCACATTGGGTACAGTTACCTTATCTCTTTCCTTTCTAGATAGGCACCAAATCTCGCTTGGCAGCACAATATGCTGTGTGTCGCCTATATCATACACTTAGAGTTATCGAAATATCCCATAGCAGTGCAATAGGACTATATTTTCGAGCATAAACAAAATATTCAAACTCGCGACGGAAGAACGATAAGATTGTGGCACGCGACGAAGCTCGTGCGTATGCAACGCGTACTCGAGCGGGAAGCGACGTGTTGCCGAGCGTTGTACGTCAACTCAAACTGATTGAATTGGGTTTCATCAATATCCCGTATCGCCACGATTCGACGCGCGAAATAACGATAGCTCGCTTTGGGGGACGTAGGTCGACGTGTATATCAGCTCAGACAGCATATACGCGTTAGTTACCGCGAGCTGTCGAGCTAATCCCGTGTCTGATGTGCCAAAACGCGCGCGGGAGAAGAAGCGCCACAAACGGCATATGCCCGGCCAGCAGCATTCGGATATACACGCAATTTCGCCGGCGATCATAATCACTGCACGCGCAAAGATCGACGTGTTTATGTGCGCCCGACACACACGCGCGAGCATAATGTAGCGTCCGGCAAAGCCGCGACAGCTGCGGCTATAATGCATCCCGTGTATATATCGAGGATTGGACGCAATCGCGCGGGGCCGCTGCAATCTTGCGGAATTAGAGCCGCTCGCGCGCGCGTCTATATTTGCCGATATACACGGTCCCCCCTCGCAAACACACGTGCGGCTCCAGCAGCCGTACAGATTGGATCGGCGTCCGAATATTCGTTCCGTACGCCTCTACGCCCGCAAAAGACTTCGCAAAGGGGCTACCGCGCAGCTGATTGAACATGCAAATTGCAGCACAAGACTCTTGTTTGCGTTGTTGTATGTGACACGAGGGGTGAGGGGATGCCACGGTGTCAGCCGAACCTTCTCACGAATAAACTGTAAGCTTTGGCAAGTTTGGGCAATTTTTTTTTCCGCGCGGATAGCGAAATCGGAAAATTTATCCAATGCAGTGTGTGTTGCCCGATACGAACGTTGTTTCAATGTTGGATTAAGCGCGCGAGCGCAAATTCTTATTTACGCGATAACGAAATCCGGATAATAACGCGTATAGGGCTCGGCGGGCGCGATGTGGCTCGTTTCTGGAGCCTCGATCGAGAGCGCTTGAATCAACTCGGATGATTATTATTTCAGAGCGATGCGTATATATGTATAATCGTCTAGACGATATCAATTCTTTTTTCGGACGTCCCGACAAATATGTCGTCCACTGGACTGTACCAATAAGGGGAAAAAATAGCAATGACCGCGATATAAGATAAATATGTACCGTATACACTAGATCTTTCCTCCCGTCGAACAACTTAATTTCGCCACGGGCGTCGCGCGTCATGAAAGCGATTGGGTGAAGTTATCCAAGCTATTCTCTCACGAGATCTTTTTGTATTGAAAATAATATTTTTTCGAGATGAAAACATTTTTCAGTGTACTGACATTCGATTCTTTCGACGATTGAATATGGCACGTGTAATCAAAGTTGTACGGTATCATTACAAGCTCGACAATTGCCTTTTCAACGACGCGACACAAAAACGATTTTATTTCTGAGAAAGAAAAACATCGGTTTCTCAATGTGGCAGTATTGAAAAGACTCGCGGGGATTGATTGGCTTTGTTATGATCATAGAAAAAGCTCTATCGGGAGATGTAATTGCAGGCTGCATAACAAAGTACGCCGACAGCGATATCCGCGTGTCAAAGAAACCTATTCACTCCAAACAATTTTGAAATTCAACAGACATTTAATTTTTCTATATTTTTACGATGGTGCAACGAACCACAAGTAATTGTACCAACTGCTCGTCGCAACAGACAGTCGCTGTGAAAAATCGAGTTGTCATACTCGTCCACACTAACCGCATCGAAGCGAACAATCAGAGCGAAACAAGCGGAGTCGCGAAACCAAGCTCGGTAGCGAGCTCATCAAGTCTAATTCGGGATAGCGAGCGAGTCCGGGGGGGCGGGGGCGTGAACCGGCGAACGGGCCAATAATTCATCAGAACGCATTAATCCCAGGCGACCCAACAATATCTGACCTTCAGATTTCATTAGGGCGGCTCCCTCTCTCGAGGGAGATACGCGTAATTAGTGGAGGACGGCCAGTTCTTTGCGCGCGAGGGGCCGCCCGCCGCGAATCATTGTCCGCGCGGCGCACAATTGGTCATACGGCAATGCGCGGACGCGTGTAATTCCCGACCCAGAAAGCGTACCTCGCACAATTTTGCCCGGCTCTCGCCCCGGCGATTTACGAGCTGCTGGCGCGTGTAACGCCCCTCCCCGGCCGGATGTCGTGTCGGGCCTTTTTACGCCCCCGCCGCGTCATAATTATATGTGTCGCGAGAGTGTCGGGGAAGCGGACAGAAAAGCCGATCGCGGCAACCCGTTGTACGTTTACACCGACGGCCGATCACTGGTGATTAACTGCCTGTCCGGGGCCTCGCGTACGGTTCCTCCTTGTAATTGAATCCGCCCGGCGAGTTTTTTGCGAGATTCACTCGCGCGGCCCCGGTCGAAAACGATCGGAGCGAAAAGTATAATAATCCGCTGTGTAGTTTGATGGGTCGAGCCGTCCGTACCGTTGGAAAATAGCGTATCGAGGGTATTAGGTTTCATTCGGAGGAAGCGCGGCGCGATATTGTGAAGAAGTGAAATGATGTAACGAGCGCAATAAAACGGGGCACGAGCGGAGAAAGCTCGAGCCCGACGTGAAATTATAGAATAAGGGGGATAGCGGGAGCTGCCGCGGGGAGGATAGCACGTTCGGACAATGAAGAAAAGTGAAAACAACGAGGGAGAGAGAGAGAAACGGATAGAGCAGAGCTGGTACACTGCACGTATACGGGTGCCGGTGTCTCGCTGCGGCGGAGCTATATATGAGTTACAAAGGGAAAAACGAGCGCGGGGAAAGCGGTGGTGGCAAAAAAGAAGAGCGGAAAGAGGATAACGCTCGCAGACGGAGGCGCGAGAGGGAGGAAGAGAGGGCGAGAGGAAAAAAGGTGATGATAACAAGCGACGAGCTATATTTCGCGTGAAAAAGTAGCGTACACTCCTCATCCATCCGAGGGCGCGCGACGCCACTGAGCTACGAGAAACAGAGGGAATGAGAGAGAGGATCAGCTCGGGGACGCGGAGAATCGTGGTTATACGAGACAAGCATTGTGCGCCCCATCCGGACGATAGCGGGGGATCAGCCCCACTCGCTCCCTTATTTTTTAACGCTCTCTCTCTCTCTCTCTCTCTTTTTGCTCTCCCTCGACGGCGGCGGCGGTAGTTTTTTCACTCAAAGCTTGCAATTATGCACGCCAGACGGGAATCGCGGCCGCGATGTTTACGAGAGCGGCAGCACAATTCGCCGTTTTTGTTTACGCTCGCGCGAGCCCCGACGAGTGGCTGAGCTGCCGCGCAGGACGAGTAGGTGGGGACTTCATCTTGAAAATTGCGGCCACGCGCGTTATTTCATAGTCGCGTGCATGAGCAAGACGGTAATTACGCGCGGCGAGGATTTGCACGCGCCCTTTTAACCTCGCCCAGCTCCCTCGAGACGCTTTGTCTTCCGGGCGCTGGATTTTATTATAATGAATCCGGCCGACGTAAGACTCGGCAGGTGTAGCGCTTGTAACGCGGCCGACCTCGCCCTGCTGGTATACTGCTTTTCAGCTCTGCAGCTCCGGATCCTCCGCTTATGGTTTACGAGAGTGCAGCCTCGCTTGTACGACACCCTACTACATGCTAATGTTTCGTTAGCGAGTGAGTCGCTATTTCTAATTGATTAATTGCCAAATGGAAGACACTGAGAGATACGCGGATCTTTTACTGTCTTTTGTTTTTGAGAGAGTGTGACACACGTCGAGCGATTTTTTCGTTCAATTATGAAATCGTATCCCGCTTTTATACTAACAATTAGATTCAGGAAATACTTGGTGTACGTAAAATCTCGAAGCTGATGGTTATGTAATGAGATTGATTAAAATGGATTATGTTCGTGATAGTTTATTCCTTGCAGTGAATGATTGTAAAACTCTTGGAAAATTCAAATATTACGTGATTTCCACGTAGGTATGAAAAAATATAGTCGTTAATTTTCAGATGGATAACTAAAAAAACAAAGTATACGCTTTGATCCAATTATTTTAGGATTGTGAATACTCAAAGAGAGGCTTCGCGGAACTCATTCGTGCTTCGAAAGATTTCAAGAACGAAAAAAAAATGAATCGTCATTCGTAACGAACATATAAGGTAACTGTACCCAATGTGCCCCCCCCTAAGGGTTTTTCGCGAATTTGACTATGATAGACTTCGAATTTTAAAATTCTGTGAACGGCATCTCAAAGCTTAGCTCAATACCTATTAGAAACCATCTTCATAATCATCATTCGACTACTTTAACCTATCGAAAATCGCAATTTAAAAAAAAACGCAAAAAGGCTAAATACACAATCGACAGGGTCTACATTCATCCTCGAGCTTTATCCATATAATGATAGTAATAATACAATAATTTCAGATTGTATGATTTCTAGAAATAAACTCATTTAAAAAATGTTCAAATAACGAGAAAGATATTTTTAAAAACTAAAGACCGACAATCTACAGAGAAGTACATCTTCCTCATTGAAAAACAAATGAAATGTGCTGCCACAGATATAATCGAATTACCCGCATAAAAGTTATCTCCGTGAACGAACACACACGCACCCATTTACACGCACGCATGAACATACACGAGCACACACTTGTTCAGGATGTTATGTTTGACCCCTTCACAAGACCGGCGAGTTGCTACAATGAATACTTGAAAAAGTAATTTTCCGCCAACTCCAAGTCGTTGGAGTAGGCTTTATTTCCTCGTGAGATCGCGTCATCGTCGTTGAGACAGCCTACGAGCAATACGTATACAAGTCTGGGGAACAGGAGACTAGACAAAGATACATTTGAAGAATTTAGTTACACAGACACGCAGGGAAATAAAAACTACTAAAGAAATTGAATTTGATTCGAGGAGAGTCTTTTTACACTTCGTGTCAAGCTAATTTTTCTTCTTTAACCAAGATTCGATTTTGCTTTCTCAATAACAGAAAGTTTCCCTTTGAGCATTCGAATTAGTACATCTGTCACATAGAAGCCTGGGCCAAGTATTTAATAACCATTAGACAGAGATATATAAGCTGCCTCCTCGCAATAAATATAAAAGCTCGGGCCGTCTGAAGTCGAGGGGCGCGACGAGAAGAATACGCATCGCGCGCACTCGTACACATATATACGCAGGTGGAGAGCTGGTGTGAGAAGGGCATACCCCGGCCGCGGCTCCCCTTCCGTCGCCCATTACCTCGCTGGCACGAGCCCTAACGATTCAACGCCGAGCAGTTTTCTTTCAGAGCCGAGAGAAAGAGCCTGAATGCGGGGAGCTCGCGCGAATTACGTACCGCCGCGTAAAGGAAGGATACACGCGCGTGTCACCTCGTCGGCTGTGTCTTTCTCTCCCGCCACCTGGGATAATCTAATTTTCCCGTACCCCACAGCTCGGGGATTTCAGCTTTTCACACCCGACTCTCTATACCTCGATTGACTCGAATTCGTCAATTTTGAGCGATTCAGTCGGCTCGAAAGATTACATTCATGAACAATGCGTAGTATGACCCGGTTACATTTAAACGCGTTTCGCGCGGCTTATTATCATATGATGTTTCAATATGATTCATTGTGTATTTTATACTTGTACGTTTGATTCGTGATTATCTTTTCTATATTGTTCACGAACACGTCAAATAATCACTTCTCACATACTGTCGTCTGGCTATCATTTTATTCCAAACTTGATTGAAAATTGAAAATCATCAACCCACACATACACATTGAAATCTCACGGATACGTACGTACGGTGTATCATTTCGGAGTTCATTTCGATATGCGCATTTCAAACTCTCCAATTATGTTTCATTCATCTTCTCAAAATTGGAGCTTCGGTTATCAGAATCAACTGCATCATTAAAACTGAGCCGTTGACAAAACCGACCAGCCTAACCTATTGCTTCCTCAACTAGTAGTTCTGCTCTCCTGCTCTTTATTACTCTTATGTCACGTTGTTAGCTGTCTATCTCGATCAAATCACGAGAATTAACTGGCTTCACTTTGCACCCTTCCATCACTTTTCACCCAAGGACGCTTTTATCAAGCCAATTCATCGCGGGCCGAATGAAAATGTAAGTCGCGAAGAGACCGCGACGGTAATTATACGAATGAAGGAGGGAGCGAGTTATGGAGGTAACGAATCCTCCCGAGTGGGAATCCGGGCTTTGCGACCGGGGTACAGAGAAGAGCGCTAACGAGCGCACCGGGCCCGCGAGCGCGACCGCGGTCCGATTTCAATCTAAACTCGCGGCGCCGAGATCAGCGCGGCGTTTAATCGACAAACACACCCACACCTTGGCGCGAAAATAAGCTCGGCAAAGCTTCGGAGCCATTGCACGGCGTACCGAGTAGTGCCCGAGTCGGCCGTGTATATACACACACACATATACAGCGGTGGTAGAGGGGCCGCGCGATGCGAATTCCGCTTGATATACAAGCGAAATTGTAAATAACGCGCGGGGGCGCGCAAACACACGGCCGCGCTCGGGAGGAATGCGTCTTTGAGCGGCCCCATGCATAAAGGCGTATTGCGCGCTGCGAGAGAGCGTAATTATACACCCGACGCCAGGTGCGCGCGCCCGCCCGTTCCAGGATGTGTCAGCCACGTCTCCCCCTCTCCCTCGGCAGTGTCGACATTTGGATTTCGCTCCATTTAGCCGAGCTGCTCCAGTTTGCGGCTTTTCGAAGAGTTAAACCGGGGGCCTGTCGCCGGTCGAATGAAAAAACGCGTGCGATTCGCGCGCGCGCGCGCACTATATACGGAGAGACGCGCGGGCTACGCTCCGCAGTGGAATTGCTCGGGCGCGGTGTCCGAATTCCCGGTGTTTCGCTGCTCCGACCGAATGGGTGCCTATGAGCAGTTTGCGTGTACCCCTGGTTCAAATAATATAACTCGTTCTGCAAAGTCTATCGGGTGATTTTCAAACGCATATATATATATATTGTTTCATCTTCGGAGTGATGCAGTGTTTTTTTGCGACTGCCGAGTAAGAAGGATCGTCGAGTGTGACTATTGCTCGGGACACGACGCAAGCTCGATTTGAACTGCAAAAGTTGAAAACGAAAACTTGGAAAAGCAGAAGCTCGGAATATTCGCCGTAATTGACTATAGTGAAACGAGGGCGGGGAGGTGGCTTCAGCTTGAGCCAAAACGAGAAAAGACGAAACGATGAAAATATACGAATCAAGAGCATGGACTATACTCTCGGGCTCTCGGGCGAGTTATTGAGATGTCTAGATCCTCACGGCAGTCCGCAGGTTGGAAGCTTGAAAAATCAATTAGGAAAATCCCATATATATAATCGTTTGCCCAAACCATCGTCCAAAGGAAAATTTTGAGTGGAAGGCTCTCGAGTCGATTGGTGGAAATGGAAAAGAGGGCTGGTGTGCTTGGAGCTATTGAAGGTGTCCTTCAGTCCGTGCGGGGGAGGGCGGGAAAAAATCGCGTGGGCTTGACCGTGAAAGTCAATAGCGGACGTAGCCGGAGGCAGTGTGTGGCCGGGTCGGAGCTGCTAGGAAAAAAGCGTTGAAAAACACACACACACACACACACACACATACGCGTCGTTTGAATGGGAGCAAAGACTTAACGAGTCGCCTCGTTTCGCGGCGGCGCGGAAATATTCAAATGAGAGAGGCGTTCGAGCTCTTTCGCGTAGAGGAGCGTGGCGGCCGCCGAAGCCGCAAAGCGTCCGCCCTATTTGAGGAGCTTGCGCGAAGGATTCGCGTGTAGGGCGTCGCGCGACACGCCGAGGTAACCCGAGACCCTCGCGCCCCGGTTTTAAAGGGGATGCGCGGTGACTCGCGCGAAACTACGACGTCGCAGGCTTTGGCTTTTCAGCGGATAACGCACTTACGCCGCGAGTGTATGTGTATATAGTGCGATGACGGTGATTGATACTTCGGGGATCGCTCTATGGCCGTGATGACTTCACACCGGCGTGTGTATACTTATACTTATTTTCGCGTAATTTAACTAATGGTGATTGATGGCTGGCGCGGATGTATAGATTACCCGGCCAAGTGTGGACGGAACACGAGCCAAGTCATCGAGTTTCATCGTGTCGATCCTGCGCACTCCGCGATTATACACTTTCAATACGTTCGCTATTTCGTCGATAACCCGAATACTCACAGCGAGTATTGTCTATTTTGAAGCCTCGGATCCTCACACACACACTGTCTTATTAATGATTCTCTAATGATCGTTCAGTTTCTCCCACACAATATGGGTTCGTTCGCGATACCGCAGTGAATACACGATGGCCTCGCTGCTCCTCCACGTGGAAATCGCGGGGGAAAGAAGACAAACGAGTGGACCAAGCTCACATATGTGCGCGCGCTCGAGGAGTATAAGAAAAGCGAGAGTCGTGATTCGGATGTGTTGAGCGATTTAATCTCGCGTCATGGCCGAATTTGCATTTACACACATACACGGCATGACTATCGTACACGTGTGCCCCAGCGTATAGGTATTACGTAAGTCCCGACTCTTTGGTTAATTCTATTAAACTCATATAGCCCCGGCTCGTATTTGTCTATAGCCGCGCAAATTAGCATACGAATACACTGCCGCGGCGCGGGAAGAAATCCATGGCCGGAGTCGCGGGCAGGAGTAGGGAAGAAGGGAAAAAAAAGTGTTATGAATAATAAATACAATCAAGGCCGTCTAATTAAAAGTTCATACTTGCCATTACGAGAGGGCTTTCTGGGTTTTACGCGTACGAAAAAGATACGCGCGCGCACGCGTTGCTTCTTCTTCTTCTCCTTCTTCCTCTTTTTCTTTCCCATATTAAGATGAGGAAACGTTCCTCGAGATAACGAGGCATGGGAGCTCGAGTTCACAGTCCTTGGCGTCGTGAAATGAAGGGGAAGAAGGAAGAGTAGGGGGGGGGGGGCAGAAAGGAGGGAACTGGAGAATAAGGAGCTGGAATAGCGCGCATAATAACTTCTTGTTACTCGAGCGCGGGACTCGAGACCATGTGAAATAGTACGAAATTCATCGCGTTTTATCCTGCGTATATTTTTGCACGCGATACGCGAAAAATTTTCACGATGAAAAAGCTCCTCGGAGAATCGCGAGCCGCGCGCGGTATCCGACGATTGCGATTTTACGTATAACAAATCGGACCGATCGATTTTCGCTGTAACGATTATTTTCGAGCTAGAACGAAGTACTGCTCATTGTATATACGAGTCAGAACTTCAGCTTATCCGCGGGCGAGTCTATAAGTATTTGCGAGCTCATCCTAGAAATGGATCAAACGCGCCTTGCCGCGCGTTGGTGGTACACATATGCATACACACGAGCTTGAACGCCGAAAAATATATCCAGTAAGGATCCTACTGCTACACGTCCACACACACACACACACACACACACACACACACACACACACACACACACACACACACACACACACATACACACAGAGGAAAACGGGGCCTCGTGCAATTTTAATCCGCAATCAAGCACTCGAGTGCAGTGCATCGAATAATTCATCCGTCGATTGCGCTCGATAAACCGCGCGCGGCGTCTGATCTGAGCGGAGAGGCCTATACAGCTCGCAGGAGGCGGTCACCGTCTCGCGCATCCGCACGCGAATAGCCGCGCGAAACTGCAGCGCCGGAAACAACGGAGTGGAAGAATGAAATAGACAGAGGGAGAGGGATAAACACTGCGCAGCGCAAAGTGTGGGAGAGAATTAGTATTGGAGCCGAGCTCACGTACGTACACACACACACACACACACACACACAGACACAGCAGCAGTGTGTGCAGAGGTGGAGAGAATATAGAGCGGCGGGTCCCTCTCGATTCCGCGCGATCCTCCGGGAGAGCCGTGCACCGACTAATTAGCCGAGCGCCCGGCTAACGCGTGTAATTAGAGGCAAGGGCCAGCAGCAGCACCCGGAGGAAGCTCTCCGATATACGTATGTACGTACGTGTGTATATGTATGTATAGCGAGGTGGAGGCCCCGCCAGACGCCCCGGATCGCGCGGCCGGCTGAATACTCGTGGGATCGCGGCCCGCCAGCTCCCGCTCGAGCCGACTGTGTGAACGTCACACTTACTGAGCACCTGTCCCTGTTTATGTGCGATATATACTCGCGCAACTCGCGTGAAATCTGCACCGCCCCGCTCGAGCGTGCCTCTGTGTGTGTTTTAACGCGACGCCTGCGACCCCCCTCAATCCGCGTTGTACGCTGTACACTCACTTTGGGTCGAGCTTGTGCTCTGCAACGCTCTGTAACTGTTACCCGAAAATCAATCCGGAGGGATCGGTTCTCTCTTTTCATGGATGACGCTTCTGTGAAATGGTAGATTTATCGAATATGGGATTTATGAAAAAGGAATTGCTTCGTGGCTACAGATTGACTCTGTACGAGCTGAGGATCGAGGATGCCCGACTCGAGTTTTTAGGCTGGTAAAACTTATTCTGAATGATGATGAAACCGACGTCTATATAGGAGCTGTTCGTGATAAGCGTATCACCCAACGAAATAATACAGCGCTACAAAACTGGGGTACATAATTATTCGGCATAGCTCCATATGATGGGTGAAATATTTTGTATGTATCAATCCACGCGGTTACTCGGAATACGACACTATAGAATAATAGACGAATCCAAGGCACGTGTGAGATTTGCCGCCAGAGCGAAGCAGGGCTGGTAATCACACGAGCTTAGAATAATCTATTGCCCTGGTATCGAACAGTATTTTTTATCACGAGCGTAGAAAACTAAGATTTAATGATCAACTTTTCGATACAAATGATGAAAAGATATTGATTATATAGTACCGTTTGTCGCGTTGACTTGACCGTTAATATATGCGCGCTTTGATGCGATTCTTCTCAAATTTCATGTCTCAATGTCGATTTTCGTTTTTGTTGCAGTTTTCGTGTGAACCGAGGATAGCCGCCACAGGTGAGTTTGCTTTTCTACGAGCGTTTATCTAGTGGTCCCAACATCTTCAATGCCTCGGGCCATACCGACGCCAGAACGACAGGGGCTAATGAATACTGCATTCTTCCATTTGAATGCGGCTAGAGTCATTGATAATTCAGGGATGGAGGGGGGGAGAGGGGATAAATACAATCACTCGGATAAAAACAATCACCCGCGCAAACGTCGGGAATCCAAAGGGTAAGAGGTGAACTGCAGGTTGTAGATTCGAGAAGAAGTGTAGAAGAGCTCGCCAGGGAGTTGGAGGGTTTTTTTTGCTCCGGCGAATACATATAGCTCGTCGTCGCGCGCGCGCGCGCTTGAATTCTCACTAAAGTCCGCATCGAACAAGTGCAACATGGAAAAAGGTCTCGACGAGAATAAGGCGCGCCGCCGAAGTGCCGGGAGAGAAGCCGACGCGTTAAAATAAACTGCGGAGGCGCGGGGGGAGCGTCGAAACGATAAAACGATGGAAGTTTGTTTCCAATGAGACGGGCGCGCGTATTATCCGTGTACTTCGTGCGCATAAAATCTCCGGAGATTCAACTGCGGAATATCGCGCCTGACGTTTTTCCCGTTCATTCGATACCCTCGAACGAGTCTCCAACGAAAACCCACTGGCGGACGAGAAAAGAAAAAAACACGCAAGAGTATATCCTCGATCGCGCGGCGGCAATGATGATCTTTTGAAAAAGTCGAGCGGCAAATTTATCTTCTCCCAATTTCCCCAGCGAACATTCGACGATGTGCGCTTTGTCAGATTTCAAACCCCCGGCTCGAGCTCCGCCTAATATTTACCGTTGGAATCGCGCGAGCTACTTCCGACTTGTGATAATCAAGTCTGTTTTTGTGGATTTCTTTTCTTTTTTTTTCCCGCGTGTACGAGCATATTGAGAGGGAGAATCGCTGGATCGAGAACGAGACAGACAGAGAGAGGGACTGGTAAAAAGGTGGAAAAGACGCGGAGAGGCGAGCGATGCAATAGCGCACATGTGGGAGGTAAGTACACACTCGCGCGGGGGCGTGTGTGTGTGTATTCGCTCGCTTTTGTGGAAAATAAGCTGAATAGCATTGAGGTGCATACACCGTGAAGCCGCGCGCGCACGAGGGCGAAGCATTTGCGCGGAAAAACATCCTCATTATTTGCATTTTATGCAAACTGCCGTGGGATTTGCCCACCTGCGCGGCTCCGCCTCTCCGGCATTCAATGAGCTCGCGGGCGAAGCAAAATCGTTCCCGCTGATTTCGAGCGTTTAGTATCAGCATTAACCGTCTCGTCCTTTCACGCGTGCGCTTGTTCCTCCCCCTCCTCCTCCTCGAATCTCCGCGGCACTTTTATCCCCGCGCGTCGCGTCTCTTCTTCCTTCCTCCGTGCGATTATCGAATTAAACGCGCCCGCGGCGTTTGCCCCTCGCTCTCGCTATATCCGCTGGCATGCGCCGACAGATCCTCCTCCGAAATATCCTCGCTCGCCCTCTATTTTTCGCCGGGCGAATATATACTACATATCCTGCTTTATCAACGGATTTTCTCGACGCGATATTTCGCCGTCTCAAATAGAGGTTACCGCCGCGAATGAATTGATTCGGGGGGAGGATGTAGAAGGTGCAGATATTCATTTGTGTTGATCGCTCAATATGCAACGATGATTTAGCATCGGCCGGATACGGCGGCGGGTCGTCGGGAAGGAGGGCAATGATGCAGATGGTTTAATAAAGCGTCCGAATGAAATTTTTTTCTCTTTCCACCCGGTTCCCATCCGCGCGGCGGCTCCTCTCGCGGGCCGTATAACAATGGCATATTAAAACACATTTCTCGGCGTGCGCGAGCCGCGATTGGCGTCGGCGGAAGCGTGATTCGCGCGCCTCTCTCTCGCGCCGCGGCAGATTATTCTACCCCTCAAAAAACTCATTGTCCGTGTATGCACTTTATGAGCTGCTGAAATTCAGCACATACCGAGCCCCGCTTTCAAATGCTCGAGCAGCACGTATGACTGCGCTACGCTTGCAGCTCTCGCGCGCGCTAAAAATATTTGTACGGATGTCACGAGATCTTGTGGTTGGAAAATCTCTCTTCTGCTTTCTAGGGCCATTCAAACTGATATAATTATTCATGGCTCGCGTGGTACGCACTTGCAATTATATAATTAGCGTGCCCGGCACATTCGAGGGTACACGATCAATTGATAAATGTTTCTCAACTCTGTAATACGTTCGTTCTTTGAGTTCCATTGAAATTTTCTTCCCGGTAGTTATTGGATCAGCTAATATATCAAGTCACGAAATGAACTATCACCGTCATTCGATCCTTCATTCTCCAAATAAATGATTAACATTTTTCAGGCTCCATCCCCGATCGAATCAGTATTCTACCACATGAAATATAAAACAGTTCTGTTCATGTGTGTCGGTCAGATTTCAAGTGACAATTCCGTGACAGATCGACCTGTATAATATGTATCATGGTAATTAGTATATATTGCGCGAATGAAACGTGCCATGAGCAAAGCTCTATCGATTACCGTGTTCTGTTTAGTGACCCAGTCGGTACATACATACTATGCACGTGTTTGTGCGTCTGTATGTGTGTGTGCGAGTGTATCATATACGACAATGGCATCAATGCGAAAAGCCACGGTATAATTGAAAGTGGCATCGATCCGAAAATGAAATGGTGTAAAAAGTCCAAACCTACACTTTTTGAGGCGTGCTACAGTAAATATAAGTTCAATTAGAGAAACGTATATTTTGCTTTCTCAAAGAGAAAGCTTTGTCATAAAGCAAAAATCGACCTCTCGGATCAGACTTTGGGACAGTAATTTTCGTAATGTACGGATCAAAAAACATAAAATACCAAAGATTTTTTTTGCCATGGTAGACGTAATACTAGTAGTACCAGTGGTACACTTTTCTGCTCATGTTTTTTGGGCGTAGAGTTTATTTTTACGCCATAGGCCATTACTATGGTAACCAAGCAGCAGTACGTAATTCAGTCTAGCTTTTATACTAATGAAGATCCATGAGAATCAACGAGATAATTCCCATTGCAACCCTAGGAACCGTTACTACGGTAATGGAAAAATCAGTTCGAGGTCTATTTTCAAAACTTTGCATAGCGTAAAATACAGATAATATTCATAATCGCTTCATGTGTAAAAAATCAGTTTGAGATTCACGTGTCGATGGGAAAAAACAAAAAAACTTTATTTCTCCATAGAAACTGTTTTTCACACAAAGTCTCTATAGGAGAAAACATACTATTAATTGAATTGAGTGGTTTTTCTTTTATTCCGTTTTCCATTTAGTTTAGTTTCAGTGTGCATACAGTTAACGAGTGTTTTCATTAGTTGACCAGTTATACTTGTTTGCATTCGAATATGGTACTGGGTTCAATTGAAATACCTTATACAAATATTATATTATCATTAGTTTTCTGTTTATTTCTACAAATGTTGTACGCACTGGTTGATTCTCCAGGAATCACTCGTGCCTACAAAAATTTGAAATAAACAAATTGCCAATGGAATCCATCGACGATTCGTTTGTTCACCAGAAAACCACACGACTCCTCAGTCGACTTTTTTCATGGCACATCCAATTTTTTTCACCCAACACACGACTACACGAAACAAAACCACAGCTAAAAATGTGTAGAAGGACACATCAAAAGCAGCAACCTCTTCATCACGAGCCTATTTTTATCAATTACAGAGGAGTAATTATGCAGCAGGGCGCAGGAATTACACTCGAAGTTGGCTTGATTTTATTCGCATGCTGGTCGTCATATTCGCAAACCGCGCGGCGTACGACGTGCCGAAAAAATTCCCGTCAAAAACGTGCCGCCCGGCAAAAATATCGCGAGTTCGCGAGCACGCCCTCGTCCGGCTGCAGAGACACGAGTATAATTTTGAAAAAGTCACACAGCGCGGCATCGGCGTTTTATGTTCCGCCGCACACGCGCGCTACGTGTTCCTCCGCGCGGCCTCGTTACATTTCGCGGCAGCCCTTTTTCCTCCTGCAGGCCATGCGCGTGCTGGACGCTTCTCTCTCCTTTTTCCCTGCACTGCTCATATTTATGCTCGCCGGATTTTCACGGACGATCTCGCGTAGGTATTCCGGGCGCGAGCGAGCGAGGGATGCGCGCGTTTCATTGCTCGGCGCCAAGTCTCTCCGCCTCGCCAAGTGCGCCGCTGCTCCCCATTACGAGCTGGCTGCAGGGGCTTTTTTCAGGCGCGCGCCACTTCGTCTTTCCATTTCCGATATCGCTCTTCAACCCTTTCGGCTCGCTCCCGCCCCTCTTGCCCCGCGTATTCTTTCCCCGTCTCCGATCTTATTTGCCTTGCCTTCGGTTGTATGTGTGTGTATATGTATATATGTCGCGCGCGCGAGGCTTTCAACTTTCATGCGTGCGAGCGGCGTTTCGATCGAGAGTCGAGACAGCTGACTTTTCGGGCTGTTCGCGCCGCGAAATTTCGGGGGAAAGCTCGAAGTTTCAAAACTGGTTATATGCAGAGACAACGAAGTTACGTTGAGAATTAAACTCGCCCCAACTGAAGCGGTGGTTAGAAAATCCCCCCACCGGATAAACGCAGCTCATTATTCATTCTAAAAATGAAATTTTGCTCTACCGAACGAAGGCAGTTTTGGTCGTGTATGTTCAGCGGTATCTGCACACATCCGCAGTCGATGAGACATAGATTTGATGCCGAGCTTCCGGAAAAACGGTATTATATTCGTTCCGAATCGAAGCAACATTGTACCCATCAAAATCGAACATTGCAAATAACGCAATGATTTACGGGGAGGAAAGAAGAGGATTTATCAAAGCCCGGCCGGATTCCATCGAGTGACTGTATACGCACCGCGGTACAATCAGCGCGTGTGTGTGTGGAAAAATCAATCGAAAGCTGCGGATGAAATTGGATACCCGGGAATAATGACACATCTGTCAGAATCAGCATTAATGATGCATTCACTGAGCGAACGACTGATATTTTAATTCTATACAAGTCGCGAAACTTTATATCGCGCGAACGCGCGGAAATACACGCGGACGTATACACGTTTCGATTGTTCCGCGTTGATAAATCAACCATTTTGATCAATGCGAAATCACACACATACGTACGTATATGCACCGGAAGATTGACAGTTACGCGGGCTACATTGGCTATGCACGTGCGTATAACGAACGACCGCATACTTTATACCTACGTGTTTTCGCACGCGCTATTTCGCATGCGAACCTCAATTGAATATCAACTACGTCCCAATCAGAGACGATAAACTCGATGGCTTCGATCAATAGAACCAGTCGCATCTGTTGGGGTAATTCAAAATTTTCCCCACAGACAATCAACTCCAACAGAAAATGCAAACGGATTTCTTGCGAACTCTGCACTATTAATTTACCATCAGCCATGTCTTGCGTGGAAGTAAAATCACCGATACCCAATGCACGAAGGGCGAAGTTCATTCTCCTGTTACTTTTGACGTGTACACATACGCTGCACCTATTCCGAAGAACAACCACTGGGTATCGAGTGACATTGACAAATCATACGAGTATGATATTCGATTCTGTGTCGCTCATGATGTAACCGCGAGTGCCGCTACATAATTGATGCTTCGATTCCGATGGCTGCGCGCGCATGCATATTTATACGAATGTCGCGAGCGCGTAAAAACCATTCCGATCCTCCTCCGAGCGATCCGAGAGCAACTATCCGCGGCTGCCGAGCAATATCAAACGATCCAAAATTAAACGTGGGTCGCTACCCGTAGCTCGTGGGTAAGTTGGGAGCAAAAAAAGCGGCAATTCTCGAGGATCGTTCTTTCAAATCCGAGCATAAGCCCCGGAACTATTCCAATTGCATACGCCGTCGATATGATGTAATTGAAAAAGTGTACCCCCTCCCGTCAAACTTCCCGATCCCCCTGCGGCTCCCTCGCAAATGTACAGAGCGCATCGATCGGACGCGCGGGAAGAAACGCGCATCCCGCTCGCGGCCCAGCTGTTCGGCTCTTGTATTATACACAAGGGGCCGCGTTTATCCCGCGCGTTTCGCGAATCCGCAAACTGCGCATTGCGCATTCGCTTTGACGCGCGGCCCAAGTGCCACGTCGGTCCTCGGCTCCGTGTGTATATATATACGCGATTCGCAATTTTTCGCGATAAGGAGCAAATGCGGCGGGATTATTTCGAACCCATCCAAATCTCTTTGACAAACATCGCGTGGAATGCGGTGAGTATTCCCGTTCAAATTGACAGGGGAAAAACGAGACTGATTATGAAACAGGACATACGACTGATAAATTCTCGCGCAGCTGTATCCGTCGAGACGAGCCGATGGAAAAATGTGGCTTCGCGGCGGTTGTAAATGCCGGATCACGTGTTCCCTCTATTTGCTCAGGTATAGCTGGTCGCGGGGACGAGTACGGGACTGCGAGGAAAGATCCTCGCGTGTATCTACACGAGGTGTCATTACCCGCTTCCGACTTACCGTTGCATATTCGCGTGATGAGTTTGCATGCGCGCGAGCGGGCCGCGGTTCGTGCACAGTTATGAGGGTTTTACCTCGGCTATGGTAATTGATTTTTCGGCTACTCCACGAGGTATTCCGGCTCCTCGGCAGATTCGCCGTGGTCACGCGACCGCCGCTGTCGCCTTTCTCCAAACAATGTCTACCTGGACGAAAAAAACGTCGCTGCGGCCTCTTGCGTCGATTCGAAACTTCATGCTGTATTCGTCAACAACTAGCCCTGTAACATTGAAATAGTGGAAATTGCATTACTGATAAAAATAGTAAATATCTATGTCTGAAAATCTGTAAAATTTTACTTTTAAAAAGTTACTTGAATACTTATCATTTTTATCCATTATGCAATCTCTACCAATAAATCGTAGTTTTCACTATTCCAGATATGTAGAATGTGTACTTTTTCTCTTTCCAAAGTAAAAAAATTAGGCATAAATAATACCTAAGAAGTTATGCCTAGAAATGGACTGACATGATCTATGCATGGTCTATCAAAGTAATCTCAAAGATCTATCCAAGTGAGTATCAAAGCAAACTCGGAAGGTACAGTTCTCTATGCCTTATTCATGCCTAGTGAGCGTTGGGTCTTTATTTACTGTGCATCAATTATGCCTATATGCTATTATTATAATGAACATTAATTCAAAAATTTGAATAATCATGGGCGATTCTTTAACGATTCTATAGATTTGATATTGGGTGATCAAGACATTTATGGAAAATGAGAACTTGACTTTGAGTTTGGGGTGACTGGCGAAATCGTCTAATCCCTGCTCCCCACGAAGCGCTCTGCTCATCGAACAAGTGTTGATTCTTGGGCTCTGACTGGAAGAAGATGGATGATCCTGAGTACGGATGAGCCACTGCAGCTTGAGACCCTGTCGCGTTGTCAGGCGGTCGCAGAACTATGCGAGTTTCGAATACAGTTCCACTCTTGAATTAAAAGTTGGCTTTGCAATATTAGAAGAGTCAATATGAATGATCATCGTGTTTGAAAAATTCAAGCACTATCCATAGAGTAAGCAACCATATTCAACTGGATTGCAAAGCAGTTTCAGAAAGTCATTTACAACAAATTAGCTGATGAAAAAAAAAATTGGGATCGCTGAGTTGGTGGGAAATGATCTATATATATATATATTTCGGCTCGATGGCGGTTGAGGTGGAGCGCAATGGAAAATTAGGGCGAGCTTATGAGGGCTTGATCAGACTGGTACGTCTGCCTCGCGCGGCGGTCAAGTCAAGAATACCGCGGCGCTCGGTGTCAGTCCCGCCAAGTAGTATGCCCGCCAGTAGAGGGCGCGCATGCTACAAACAGTTCTATAATAACGGCCGTGTGGTGTGCGTGCGTGTGTGTGCGTGCGCGCGTGTGTGTGTGTGTGTGTGTGTGTGTGTGTGTGTGTGTGTGTGTGTGTGTGTGTGTGTGTGTGTGTGCCATCTAAACACTCACAAGATCTTTCGGTTTTATAATTATTAAGTAATATTCAATCAAATTTTAATGAATCGTATGTCTATTGTCTAGGCATAATTGATGCCCAGTAAATAAAGAGCCAACGCTCACTATAAGGCATAAATAAGGCATAGTGAACTATACCTTCCGAGTTTTCCTTGATACTGCCTAGGATATGCATAGATTATGTCAGTCCATTTCTAGGCATAGCTTCCTAGGCACAATTTATGCATAATTTTTTTTTTACTTGGGTTCGCACGCTCGCACCTCGATACATCCGCGGGTTTCCCGGTGTTCGTTCGAACAGCAGGCTCTTTCGGCTCAGAATCATCGCTTCCTTTCCCCTTCCTATGCGGGCAGGCGCGAGAGCGTTTTAAAGATCCGAATCGGCAAGTCGATGCATACGCATATATATGTATGGCCGCGAGAGCCAGCGCGAATCATCGCTTCCGGTGAATTCAGCCAAGATAACTCGTCCATCCTGTGTCGGGCGTTTCGCAGGATCTCCAGGAGACTCGCAGTTTTTCCCACGAGCGACAGCGGAGAGGCTCCCTCCTCCTTCTCCTCCTCCCTCCCCCGTCTCTCTCTCTCACTCTCGCGGGTCGCGCGCGGCAGCCGTCATCGCGCATCCGGCGCCGAGCCGTGAACGACTTCCAATTTCATTTGGCGCGCGCGGGGCACAAGAAACAATGCCAGCGATAAAGAATCCGTGGGGAATTGCTCGCGGAAAAAATATTGCTCGCGAGCGAGGTCCGAACGCCTCCCGGCGGCGGCGCGCGCGCGAGGGAAAATGCCGGAGGGGGGGGGGCGAATCAATGAAGAGAAATTGCTCGGGCCTGCGGCCGACGAGAAATACCGCGCCCCGCCTGCGACCGACGCTCTCGGCTCTGCCTTTTCCTCCCATCTCTCTCTCTCTCTCGCTCCCTATCTCGATACGCTGCGCTGCGAGAGAAATTTGACGGATATTCCGGCTGTCTAATGGATGATTATGCGCCGTGGCGATGCCGACGACGATCCTTTTCCACCGTCTCTATTTTCGCGATCCCCGGGCGACGATAGATCGCGTCACGCGTAACTCGATTTTCACTATACCAACTGCAAGTGTCCCCTTGTGCGATCCGCGAACAGATATAACGTTTCTATGTCGGCCAAATGGAATCTGCGTTGGAAATTACATTCGCATCGATGCGAGAGACTTTCCAGCTGTCTCGAAGTGCGCTGTCTGATCACCTCGAGTCGGTCCTGAAGCTACTGAGATACAATCAGATTCAAAATATAAGTATCGCGAGTTGGTTGAGTGTGAGAAGAGGGCACACATTTTGTAAGGTGATATCCTGATGACTTACATGCAGTGTAATATTTCTAATTATTTCCCGGAGATACTTTGTGAATCTATTTGATTCCGTGCAATTACAGTACATCTATATCTGTGGCTTCTTGTTTCTATTGATGCACTGTTCATGCATAAAATCGATAAAAATTCACAGGATATCTTCGGGAAATGTAAACGTAAGACTACGTGACTCGAGATAAAAGCTACTAGGGCACCCGAGAAGTATCTTACAAAATTTCATCGTAATCGCGGTAAGTATCGCCGCGATTATCCTGGTTAGTCTGATCCCCTGTTCTCCGGATCAATGTGAACAAATAAACGACTCGTAATAAACGATAAACTGGTCACATTTCGTTTGATTCAACTCGGTTACCACCAGTTCAATTAGAAATCTTACGAATCGACGCGACGAAGCCTCGATATAAATTGGCGCTGTGCAGCCGTTCGCTCAACTAAAAACTCCCTGGCATACGAGCAAAGATGCACGAGCAAAGGGTTTCGCGATTCATTTCCCCAAGAAGCGAAGAAAATAATACGGGCGGCCGAGAGCCGGGAAAAGACTCCGCAGAGCCGGAGAGGAGGAGCGAGGAAGGGAGAAACAAACGGCACCTTCGTGGCTCCATCCATCGGCTCATTTGAATAAGTCGGGGAGGCGTCGACGGCGCACGGGGGAATGGCACAAACACCCAGACAAGAGCCCGGCTATTCGTTCTCCCTCTCGGACTTTAACTTCCCGGCATCGTAACGTCGGCGAACGCTACTCAAATGTATATACTTTGGATATCACCCCTCCTCTCCTCCACCCCCGCCCCGTCCCGCTTTAATATGCTAAGTTTGTTTGCTGAATCTTAATGTTCTCTCGGTGCCCGTCGTTTTACTCGAGCCGGAGAATGACTGATTTCGCATCGGTGGATTAAATTAATAAATGAGGTTAGCCCGAGTTCAATGCGATTCACGGTAAACTTCTCTGATTCGGGTATGACTTTTCGCATTATTCTTGTACTTGTATGTTTGAGCCGTGGATCATTTTTCGATATCATTCTCGGCGTAATGTCAATATTTCGCTTACCGAAGATCCAGCGTTGCGTGAAAATATGTCAAGGACGAGAATAATATTTACGAATTCGATGGTTATCCGTCGAGTCTATTTGACGTATAAGAAGTTCGATTATTCGTTGTGATTTTTGCCACAATAATAATATATACGTATATATTCGATCGAATAAAGAAGGTTCCCGAATTAAACGAGCGAAAGGAAATACGTTTCTCAACCGCCGAGGCAGCCTGTAATAGAATCATCGCAGAAGCTTCGGAGCATTGATTGCCAAGAAGGAGCTCTATCAGAATGCTCATTCATCCGTGGAAATACCTCCCGAGTTTCTGCTGCCTGCACATTTATTCAAATCCATCAGGGGCATAAAGTTACCGGGCTCCGCTCGATTCTGCGCGCGCGCTTTCGCATTTTTTTTTATTTCGATCGCTCGCTGCTCACCGAACGGCAGCGAGAATAGCTACGAAGTCTGCTAATCTATTCAAATAATGCTCGGCGATTCCCGAGACTAACATTTTCGCGGGAGAATACGTTTTGAATTTTTATAGTACACGGAAGTGTATCGAAAAATCGTTTACCACTCGAGCGTTATCGTCTCGAATAGCTCGTACAAAATACGGTATATATGCGTATGGAGATTAATTTTCAAAGCAGCTTCTTCCGTGAAATATTGATGCATTCGAGTTCGATCAGACGCACGCAATCGGTTTTTATACTAAGCGGATGCAAACTATTTTTACCACCAAGCAAACGAATCGCCTCGAGGCTAAGGAGAATTCAGCAGTACCATCAATTTTTACACTCCCTTCACCTGACCCAGCCAACTTCCAGCCCCAACTTTACGATATAATCTCGGCGAGCTCGGCAGAGTACTTCTTCTCCCCTTTGAGTTCGGACGGAGGCAAACCGCGGACACGACTTACGGGGGCTCATTTGCTCGCGCGGTCGCGATTGGCCTTTGCGCGCGCGGGCGCCTGTGCGAGGAGGCGAACTCACTCCCTTATACAAATTTCGGTCAGGTAGCTGCGTTTCGTGCCATTATCGTAAACGTAAAGATCTCTCCCGCCCTGTCTCTCTCTATCTCCCTTCCTCTCTCTCTTTATTTTTCATTTTCTTCGCATTTTTGCGAGGACGAGAGTGGTAAGAAAGAGGAAAAAAAGGACTTATAAAACTATATACGTTGAGCATTTAAATCTCCGACTGCTTCCTTCCTCTCTCTCTCTCTCTCTTGCAACGCACGTTTCCTACTATACAGTCGAGGGGAAAAAATATAAAGTACAAGGGAAAAGAGAAAACAAGATTTCGCAACTAGACTTGGTTTTAATGGGGGGAGGATGAATTTCGAGTGAAATGGAATTTTATGAAATATTGTTATGTACGTGTATTCAGAATATTCCAAATACAAACCGGAATAGTGATTCGAACGCCATTCATGCATTCACAAATGATTTGATCAGCACATTAACAGTAGTGGGATGAGCAAGACATTTTAAATTATTAAAAATATCCTGTATCGTTCATGACCAATTGATACTAATTCGTATCAATTTTAACACCGGTGAATCAGTATATTATGTAAATAGTAGAGTAAAGATATATATCAATTTTTTATTTTTTCGAGTTTAATCAAATATTCCAGATATTCTTTGAAGGGTATGCGATTTTTTTTCTCTTTCCTGTGGTATGATGTGTTATCCAATATTGTGGGTGAAAACGTTTCAAACATCCCGGAGAAATACATTATTTACCTTCTGGCTCTTTATAGATTCATGTGCAATTCATGAATATTATTAATCTGGTTGAGGTATCAGTTGAAATTTTGTAATGTATCAGATGGTGTGTATATTCAAAGGTATTTTTTAAAGCTTCCTGTATCATATTTTTTTCCAAAAGGGAAGATGATGCAGGAAGAATATGAGAAAAAAAAGTAAATTATCACGAAGATTCTATTTTTGCTTAGACGATTTTACAGAGAAAATTGCCTTTATGTATATCAGGGTGTCCTTAAAGAATCTGTCCACATTCAGTACCAAATAAACATCTTTTTACATTTTGAGGATTTATTGAGGAGCCAAACCATTCCACGAAGGGGGGATTCTAATTTTGTGGCCCGTTTCACATTGGATACAAATGTTGAATCATGTATTGTGAAAAATCAGATTATGAGTTCACTATTCCAACATACTAGAGAAAAAATATAGTAGTCGTTACTATTTATCGTGAGTCAGTGAAGGTTACAATTATTACCTGTAGACTGGATCCTATAAATATGATAATCTATGTTATTTTTTTTAGTAACAATTACTAGTATAAAGATACTTTGTGAACTAGCAATTTTTCGAATATTGATATTTCGTCTCTCTTGTGCAATGATTTCTATAGGGATGGACGGTTTATTATAGAAAATTATGGAAATTCTATGACATCTGACATTGCAGAATTCTTCTTCAACAAAGATTGTTATAGAAATGAGCAGTGCTGGTTAGGAAAATAAACAAAGGTTATTATGGGCCATTGAATTCGGTTCACATCTTGCCTTCGCTGATTTATGGGCAAACTTCCAAAAACATTGGACCATTTCTACAAGAGAGATACTGTTTTGAAGGTAGTGATACATATTCGTACGTATGTGCCGACATTTCTGGTACCCAACATTTTTTGAGCCGTAGATTATGAAACAAAAGATACCGCGGTTTGAGGGTCTGATTTTGAAAGTTTAATGTTTATCCCAATTAGCTCACATTGTTTCAAAATTGCGATCAAAAATCCATTCAAAACCTATATTGTGCATAAGTCGAAATTTTAAAGTTCCTTCGTGATTTAAAATGTATGTATCCAATGTAAGATGCAGTAGGTACCAAATCCTAATATCTTCTTACAACTCCCCGAATTCATATTCATACAGGATTTTCAAACAGCACCTAAACTGGATAAGGTTAAAGAATTTTATGAACTTTTTCCTGATTTCCAATGAATTCGAAGTCGCATATTCTCTTTGAGAAAACATATTGCAAAATTGGAGCGTTTTTTTCAAACTTTTCAAATCATTGCTTTGGAGAAATTGCCAGATGATTTAAAAATCATTTGCTGTGTTGGTAAAATCTTCAATTTCCAAGATTCTATGGGACTCTCGAGACATAAATTTGTAGATGTTCTTACAAGCTCCACAATGAATATTCAAACTCATTTTGAGCCTTTTCTTTAAGCTCATGTTTTAATCATTTTGCAGTGAATGCTATACTGAAAAGCTGTTAGCTGACTAACTTTATGAGCCCTATTCGAAAAATAAGTTGAATGATTCATGATGCTAGTTTTTCGTCCATTTAATGTTTATTCATCGATGAATTTGTTGAATTTGACAAGCATCTAATCAAACCTCTCAAACAGCCAAAACTCAATTCACCTAAAACTTCCAGACGTGATTTTTAGGTATGTACCATATAATACGAGGGTCTTCTCACTGCAGTACCTACTTCTGTAAGAAGTTTTCTGAAGTACTGTGGGTTTATGAGTGAATAGTACTTTTTATTCTTGTCAATATTGACCAAGAGCTATTCCTTAAATTAAGACAATCTGGATCAAAACCCAATGAGTTTATGCTGACGAGATGAGAACTTGAATGTCATTAAATTTAGTACCATGGATTACTAAAAAATGATAGGAGTACCATCGAAATTTGGAGGGAGTATCGGAGTGAGGAGCCCTTTGATATAATACGACCCTGAGCACAGGTTAGCACTTGAATTTTTTAAAGATATTCCCAAGAAATATCACTAAACTAGTACGTATACGAAGGTATGCAAACATCATCAAAGCAATCGAAGGATACTTACTAGGGTATCCAACAACTATCCGTGAATGTTTATACTGCCTTTGTCAGCCAATTTGTGGGCTATAAATTGTAGTGGTATTGAGCTGAATCAGGAAGCCAAATGTCAGACTGACCTATAGGATACACGAGTAAAATTGACACAACACCTCGGAGAAGGATTTGCAGTGCGCGCGAGCTGTAGGCGAAGAGTAACGAAGTCAGCGAGGCCTGAGCATGGCAGAGCATAATTCATCCGACCGCAGTGAGCGGCCGCTGATTACGAGCACACATCGGGCGCTCGCGCGCGGGCGACAGCAATCGAGAGAGAAAGCGCGCGCGGCACGTCGCGTGACGCCCGAATCTGGCTCTCTCGCGCGCGCGCGCGTGGCCCGAGCACTGCGTATGCATTATGCAATGTTTATACATTATGCAGAGCGAGCCGCAGTAGCGCTCGCGGCTACCGCACTGCGCTTATTCATTGTCGCTCGTCCGCCCGCGGATATATCGAGGATTATTGCGCCCCGGGCAATCACAGTCACCGCCGCCGCCGCTTAAAAATCACCCCCCCTCGCCCAAGGAAGTTTTCAATTCAATTAGCCGGGCGCGCGCGCGCGAGCGTCAGCATTACGTTTGACACACATTTATGAAGTTCGAAGTTTTAACCGCGGACGACTTGGGGCGCTCGGGTCCGACGCGATGTGCAAAATTGAAAGAGCCATCGAGCTGGAAATAATTGCGCGGAAAAAATTCATCGCGGCTGATTTGAAATTTTAAAGGGGCCTCGTCCTCTGCTGTTCGCGCGAGATAAGCCGGGTGATTAACTCCCCCGTCGCGTGGCGGCGAAAGTTGAAAATTATAATTGCAATCAGCTCTCCGCGGTTGGGTGTCGTTCGGTGGATGTATAAATACGCGCGCGTCCTTTGTACGCGCGGATATCGCGCGTGTACATTTCCAATGTGTGCGAAACATTCCGGAGATACATGCAGTGTTGATTTCATAAAGTGGGCAAAAATGTTTTTTCCAAAAAAGATAAAACACGTACCGCGGGGTTGCATGCGAGTGCAGATTTATGCGAGCCATCGCTTTATGCGATTGTTTTATTTTGTTTTGAAAGCTTGATGCGTGACGTTTGATGCGTGCAACTGTCTAATTATATAACGTAGCGATTAATAATTGAAAAATCAGGAGCGATAGACGCGTATAGCGGTACGTAGTAGTATACGTAGAGTAAAACGTTCGAAAAGCATAAACCGCTTATCCTAAGTTTTTGAATCGTGGTGCAAAATAGGTTATAGGGCAAACGACTTGATGCATCGTGTATTAATCGAATTTGTGTGTGTGTGTATAAGCTGCGTTCGAAAGGGGATTGTCATGTCAGGATCTAAAATGCACATGAGGATTATCTCGGTTTGTACACGTGGCTGGCCAAACACGAACCTGTACTACTTATTTTACCTATGCTGCCCCTTTCGCAGCATTTCTTCAGCGTGATAGGGCGAAAGGGCTCGAGCCCTACACTTGGGCGTCAAATTTCATCGGAATGTTCAATTGAGAGGCTCCGGTGGAAATGAAAGGATTCGAGAAACGGACGTGTGATATTGAAATCCTCAACGCGAGTTGAGTCTCTTAGATATCTAGAGGATCAACCAGCACCGATCCGCCGAGCGACGACAGCTTACAAACAAAGGCATTTTTTCCCGACTGCTGATTCGTGATAGGATCCGAGAGCGCCCCTCCCGGGCATTATTATGTCTGCCGCCAAATATCCAGCTCGTCGTTAGCTCTTAAACGCGCGGTAGGTATCAGTATCGTTTCCTTTGAACCGGGCAGAGCTCGTCGTTGCGAAAACCAAGAAGTCGATCCGGGTGTGTGCTCGATAGGCCCGTGTGCCATTCGATAACGATCGCGACGTTATTGGATTCTGCGCAATGACGTATCTTCTTTGTCGGGCGCAAGGCCGCAACTTAGCCGCCCTCATTAGACCGCGCCGGGACTTGATTGAAGCAGGCGCGGCTCTGATTGGAGCAGCGGTAACTCGGTGTGTCCTGAAGAGTTACCCCCGGAGTTTACCATAGAATCGCTTTTGATACTCGGACGTTTTATGACGAGGAGTTATTCAGTTGGAAATGATTTCGAGGTATTTCCTCGGGGACAATAACAAATTTCAGTTGGATTAAAATGAGCAACAAACGACTTTCTATATTGTACGAATCCAAATTAATTATGAGTTTCGCACGTGCAATTGTGAGGATTGGCGATATGAAATTCACATATTCTTTTCCAGGCAAAATTAATTATAATTCTCGTGTCAAATTAAGTTATGCATTGGTTTCAGAGTTTTTGTTGTTGGGTATGAATTCGAAACTGGATTTCCACACGCGTATACAATGCGGTGAATGAAAATTCATCCAATCCCAACGAAAACCTCGAGAAAATTCTAATATGAATTTATTTTTGATAATAAAATGAGTTCACATTAATTTAGACCCAATCGTAATCACCATCTAAAATTTTGAAAATAAACTTTTTATTTGAGTTCTAAACAGATTATATGAACTTTGGATTTATCCATAATACTTCGACTTACCCCATTTTTCAAACTAATTTGTTTGTAACTGTAAGTATAATTAACAAGGAATGTGATACATTGATTCTTGATTACTCAAGGGATCCACATTGAAATGGAACCCGGAACTACCCGAGTTACCTCGAATATTTGATAAAGATTACATGTTAAAAATATACATGAAAAAATAACTTTTTAGTACGCCGCAGAGGGATAAAATATTTCGAGTCTCAGGAGTGAGCTTATATGCAATGACGTCACTTGAATCGTGGAACAACATGCATTTTGAAAGGAAATTTCAATTGCAGCACCCCCGGGAAATATATAGAAAAATGCTTTTAACTTTGCGAAAAGTAAGAAAAATGTATGTCGTGTCGTTCCGGGGATATTCGCCTTCGAACAATAGCTTCCTAAGCCAAGAAGATTAATTTCTAGATTTCCAATTAAATCCAGTCATCAATTTAGACTCATATAATATTCCAAACAAAATTAAAGTCGAATATAATTCCTATCCGTATTAATTGAGGTTTCATAATGCACTCTTGGAATTACATGAATCGGGTGGATCTTTCTTTTTTTTTTCATAAGAATAAAATTAGCTGCAACGAGGTAATTTGAGAAACGATCAATTCGAAGCGGAGAAGCCGTGATAAAATGTCTCACGCAACGTACTAACGATCAGAAGCACTTGGAGAATTCGCCAAAACGACTCGCCTTGAGTGAGTTTAAATAACCGAGCATTAAGCGAGGCCGCGACTTATCGTCTAATAAATGTACCATAAATAAGTCGAGCGCTTGAAATATATAATGAGGAGGACAGGCAGGTATCCTTTGGGCACACACACACGAGCCGAAGCGTGCAACAGTTAAAAGCCACTTCTCTCTCTCGCGCGCGCGCGTGGCTGGGTCGGCTAAAGCCCCGAACCGCGCATAAATTACGCGGCATTAATGTATCGCCGATAATGCGAATTTATCGTGAACTGCTGCTGGTGCTGCTTGGGGTGACGCATGCGCTCGAGTCTTTTCGGGCCTTTTTACGCTGCAGCGTCGCCGGCGCCCGTATTAATCTCCCGGGAGAGATAGCGGCCCATCTATCGTTGCCCAGCCGGGATGCGCTCGACACTCGAAATCAATGGCGCATTCGGTAGCCACGCGCGCGCACACCCACCCGCCATCGACTTTTCCAGCGTGTCGATGTTGCCCCGGTTATTTGGCCGAGATCGAATGCTGATCTTCCCGTAGCGGATTTTATTGCGAATTGCACGAGCCATATACGCATCTTGAACGTTGAAAGAGCATCGAGTTTATATATATATATATATATATGGGCAATTCTCTGTGGGATCGAACATGAAAAAATTTGATTTGGCTCAAAATTTTTTTGTAAGTTCTAGGGCATCAAGCCGATTTCCCAGAATTTTTTTAGATTTTTTCGAGCACTTTAACCCCCTTTAATAAATAGGCAAAGTTGCTGATTTTGCTGTTTTTGCATTTTCAGAGGCATTTTCAACCTTCATTTACACCCTGAAAATGACCTCTGAGGCAAAAAATGAATAGGATACTTTTTCCTGCAAATTGCCTGAATTTTATAGAAAAATTATCTCCAAGGTCATTGGAGCACACTAGGTACTCCACATTACCAATTGGAGCCTCTATTTTTGAACCCTGGGAGTTCGCTCGTCAAGCCCCACACCACATGGGTACTAAAAGTTGTCCCAACTCATACCACATACAGCATATATAGTGAAAAAATGGGCCTGGACTCTGGAAGCTCCCAAAAAATTAATATATTAACTAAAATAGGGGTAAAAACAGGCTAAAATGACAATTCAAGGGGAGCCTTGTACCGCCAACACTTCCAATTTTTGCAAACACTTGTCTGTGGTATTATTACAATTATCCACTGTAAAAACTCACATTCTATCGTACTAATACATATCCTGAGTTGTCAATATCATATTTATATAGATCAAGCATTACTATACTACTTGACGCCACCTTACTTTCAGTAGTTACATGTATTGATGGTCAATATATTGGCTCTATTGTGTTAAAATGTACAAGAAACTACTAATAAAGTACATTGTCATGAATTGCATTCACTCGATAAGAAAGATTAATCAAGAAAGTAAATTGTAAGCTGTGCATTACACGTACACCTTATAACACACTAGGCGGTGCATAGATATCATATGATTTTTTTAATATCAACAAGAAAATGTTGAAGTTCACTAAACATGGGTAATATTCATGAATGTGGGACTCATGAAATCCACTCATATTGTATAAACTGCATAGCTAAGGTCCAAGCAACTATCGCCGGATGGGCTCAAACTACAACCTCAAGTTATTTACTCATGAAAATAGATAATATGAATCAATCCACTTGAAAGTATGATCACTATATGCGCAATTTGATAAGGAATTCAAATATATATAGTTTGCCTGTATTTAAATGACTTTATAAACCACTTTGTGAACGTTATACTTGCCTATACTGGAGATATATATGTAAGAAAGTTCACAGGAGGATCGTGGGACGGGCGAATTGATAGGAATAAGCGTAGCGTGATTCGTAAATATATGTAACTATATTTATTGAGACGCGCGGGCCTAGTCGACAGAGCCTCCGACTAGGATAAGGTCACATCAAGAACTGACTGCACGCAGGCAGTCGCTTCCCTTGGAGGGCTGCGTCCCTCAAGAGTTGCAGCCGCCGAAAGTGAACAGGCGGTCTGGCTACGCGGAAAAGCCATAAAGATTTTCCGATACGGCGCGGCGCGTCTCTAGATGCGGCGCGTCGCCGAACATCCGCTCGTGGCTCGAGGGCCGTTGCGCGCGAGGGCCACGCTTCTGCTTTCGTGGGAAAGCGGAATACTATAACTACGTAAGTTGCATGTGTGCAGGCAGGCTGCGACACTGCAACGAGCGACTTAAAAGAACCATGTTAAAATGTATAGGGTGGGCGACATATATATGACCCATGTATGGCAAAGGTTAGGTTACCGACCATAGACTTTTAGACATGTAAAGCTACTTTGGAAGCTCCAAACTCATTTCTGGACAAGCAAACTATATATATTTGAATTCCTTATCAAATTGCGCATCTAGTGATCATACTTTCAAGCGGATTGATTCATATTATCTATTTTCATGAGTAAATAACTTGAGGTTGTAGTTTGAGCCCATCCGGCGATAGTTGCTTGGACCGTAGCTATGCAGTTTATACAATATGAGTGGATTTCATGAGTCCCACATTCATGAATATTACCCATGTTTAGTGAACTTCAACATTTTCTTGTTGATATTAAAAAAATCATATATCTATGCACTGCCTAGTGTGTTATAAGGTGTACGTGTAATGCACAGCTTACAATTTACTTTCTTGATTAATCTTTCTTATCGAGTGAATGCAATTCATGACAATGTACTTTATTAGTGGTTTCTTGTACATTTTAACACAATAGAGCCAATATATTGACCATCAATACATGTAACTACTGAAAGTTAGGTGGCGTCAAGTAGTATAGTAATGCTTGATCTATATGAATATGATATTGACAACTCAGGATATGTATTAGTACGATAGAATGTGAGTTTTTACAGTGGATAATTGTAATAATACCACAGATAAGTGTTTGCAAAAATTGGAAGTGTTGGCGGTACAAGGCTCCCCTTGAATTGTCATTTTAGCCTGTTTATACCCCTATTTTAGTTAATATATTAATTTTTTGGGAGCTTCCAGAGTCCAGGCCCATTTTTTCACTATATAGGCTGTATGTGGTATGAGTTGGGACAACTTTTAGTACCCATGTGGTGTGGGGCTTGACGAGCGAACTCCCAGGGTTCAAAAATAGAGGCTCCAATTGGTAATGTGGAGTACTTAGTGTGCTCCAATGACCTTGGAGATAATTTTTCTATAAAATTCAGGCAATTTGCAGGAAAAAGTGTCCCATTCATTTTTTGCCTCAGAGGTCATTTTCAGGGTGTAAATGAAGGTTGAAAATGCCTCTGAAAATGCAAAAACAGCAAAATCAGCAACTTTGCCTATTTATTAAAGGGGGTTAAAGTGCTCGAAAAAAATCTAAAAAAATTCTGGGAAATCGGCTTGATGCCCTAGAACTTACAAAAAAATTTTGAGCCAAATCAAATTTTTTCATGTTCGATCCCACAGAGAATTGCCCATATATATATATATATATATATATATATATATATATATATATATATATCTGAACCGAGACAGGTACTGGGTGTAATGGATGATGGGATTTGGTTTTTAGGGTTCGATGACGTTTCGGGAGGGATTCTCCACGAGCTTCCGACGCATCAACACGGTCATGAATCTTCTTCTGAAAGTACTAGCCATAAGACTGATTGTCAGGATTATTCGTGATGAAGAACAGTGTTTTAGCACCTCTCGAAGAATGCCAATCTACAAATATTTGGGATATTCATTTTATAAAAACTTAGAATGAAACAGATGAGTGACAATTCAAAAGATAATAACTTCATTTTGGTATCAAAACCTTATAAGTGTGATTGTTCGGGTTATAAATATCTCAATTGTTGAAGTGAATGCGAAGAAACTATTGCAGGATTGGTATATCTAGAAAGAATCATTATTGAATCTGTATCATTGTTTCTAATGATTATGGTATTTATTTTCAATTATTCATCCATATTCCCATTTTTGCTTTCTCAAAGAGAAAGCTTTGTAATGGGGCAAAAATCGACCCACCGAATCGGACCTCGGGACCTCGATTTTCGTAATCTACGGGTCGGAAAACATGGAAATCCAAAAGTGTCTGTATGTGTGTGTGTATGTATGTGTGTAATGTTTTTTTTCGTCCACGATAACTCTCGAAGAAATGGTCCGATCTTCTTGAAATTTTGCACACCGGTTAGTTGTGGCAAGATCTATCATGAGTTCAATTTTCAGCAAAATCCGTTGGTTATTTCCTTAGCAACCGTTCCTAACGTGTTTTCTTACAAATCCTTATGAGTGCTCATTGGGGCAAGCCGGAAAATCAGTTTTAAGTCACACTCGATGGCCAAGGACACTGAATTGTTCCATTTTCTCCATAGCAACCGTTGTTTACCTCCCTACCAACCGTTTCGATTGTTGGAAATTATTAATTTATGACCTATTTTCATCATTTTCGACGGCAAAGGACAAAATCTTCCCAATTAGCTCCTTAGCAGCCGTTGTTCACCGCCCTAGCAACCGTTGCTAATGGGGGACAAAATTTATGTAAGTTTCGTTTCCAGTATTTTCAACGTACTATAGAGAAAATTGGGAAAATTTGGTGTCTTTTGCCGTCGAAAATGATCAAAATAGATTTTGAATTGACCATTTCCAACCTCAGCCGTCGAAAATGATCAAAATGAGTCTTCAAGTGTGCTAAATACGGACTTAAGGGCAGGGCGGATCGATTTTGACCGCCATTAAACCGTATGACAGTCACAAGATGAATTGATCGAAAAATTATGCAGGTCCAAGGTCTCGCATCGTGTAGAACCTAGAACCGTTTGCTTTGTTGCATTTGATCAAATAATAAGAGAGCCCGGTCAGACATCAACACTCGCAACATAGTTTGGTCAATTGAAAAAGAACGACACTTTACACAGTCACAAAGATACGAATTGAATTGATTAAATAATTTTTTTGTAATTTTTGAAAAATAGATGATAGTATCTACGCTAGTGGAATGGTGAAAATACAGGTTTGGGACGCGTTTGTGGGTGATGTTGAAGTCTCTTTGAGAAAGCATACTGCTAAGGCACTTGGCAGCGGTTTTTTCCTGAATTTAACTCGCTGCAACGGACAACGACATCACCGCTGCGTATAGGCTATATGGATATAGCGGTCACATGGATCACCCGTGCCGCTTTTCCCCCTCGGAGATTCAAAGTAATCTGGAACAGAAGAGCACGCGTCGGAAAACCGCGAACCGGGATCCACAGAGCCGATCCGCTTTTATCTCAGAAATCGATTTGGTTACCGCATAGCAATGGGAAAGAATGATGGTTTTCGGGGAAACAATCCGGAGCTGGCATTCTTTTCTGAGAGCTCGAAGCGCATACCGAGAACTGTCTTTCCGTCAATTTTCGAAAGAAAAAAAAAATCAATGAAAATATCTCCCTCGAGTTGTTTTTGCGATATATTCTTCCGTCGGCACAGAAAAGAGCGGAGAGACAACAGACGCACCATGTTATTTTTGCCGAGCTCCGATCGTCTGAAACGCGACTAATAATGACGATTGAGAAAAAATCTCTCCCGAGGTATTTCCGCGTCGGGTCGTGAGAAAATTGGCCGAAGAATAATACGCACCGATGAAGCATTGATCGGGTCAATTGAGGAGATACGGATCGGGGGGGGGGGGCGTGCGTTGCGCACGGACGTGTTTGCGGTTCTCAAAGCCCGGCGCGCAAATGCGCGAATTAGAGGCGCGGCGCGCGATTCAGCCGCGTGATCAATGCCTCCTCGCACAGCGGCCGACTCGGCCTGGCCGTTGGCTCGATGATTTTCGGTGGGAAATCAGTATCCCGGTCAATTATTTTCGCTCGGTCAAGCGACGCACTGAGCCGACAGAGGCGCGACGGCAAGCCGATTAGCAGAAGCGCGCAGCTGGGCTGTTGCGCCAACTCTATATATATTGTTCTTCGCTGCAACCACTCAAAACTTTGCCGGGCTACGGCTTCGAGCGTCCGAGCACTCACGAATCGATCCAAATAATTTCTGCACAACATAAACAAGCCGATGATGTAAATGCTTTGGTCGGTTTTGAACTGATTCCTCTTAAAATTTATTAACTTCCGCGGATTTTCCGTATCGTCAGGATAGTTGTTTCAATCTCTCTTCTTTTTGATTCAAACTACTCCTATCATGTATTAGTTTCATGGAGAAGAGGTACAGGGACATGCTTTTTAAAGATACAATTTTATGCTGAGTAAGAGATAAGTTTGATCGCACAAAATATAATGTTACATTGATATTCTGTGTTTTGTAAGTTCTTCGTATGTTTCGAACAATGTCCAAAATATTTTCGTGCATTAAAATTTGATTTTACATTAGTCTTCATTCACATATGATAACGTATTACCTGCGAAATTTTTCTAGTAATTTCTATTTTGCTGTTATAGTGCTTTTTGCAATAACACTGACTAAAAGTAAAAATTTCCCGTCGGCATGTTGTTATAAAAACTGTCTCCGTTTTAAAAAATATAAAAAATTTTTCCGTTTTCTGGAACACGAGGAAGAATTGAATTGAAGTTTTCTTCAAAAATACCACTGACTTAATTATCCATTTCCTTTCATCACAAAGGGTAGTAGTATTCATTGAAAAATAGATCATCATCGATTCTCTGCTCTCATCGATTTTTCATCATGTTTCTGAGGACGAACTGACTTGATTTTCACTTCATTCTGTAGGTCACGATGAGTACTTCTCAACGGTATATGTATTTAAATCCTAGTTTGAAATTCATTTCTTACCAAATTGTGATGTAAAAACGTTTGCTATCAATTCATGGATGTAGAGTGAAAATTCACTTTACTTACATAAGAAATTCACTGGAATCCAGTGAATTTCTCATCCACCTTCTTACAGTAATTTTTCACCTTAATGCAGTGGTTTTTTAATGTAAGGATTTAAGAGAGCGAAGGAGATGTATACCACAAAAAACAAGGTAACGATCCTGCCAGAAGCCAAAAATTGTGTTTAGATGGAGCGACATTACAGGTTATCGGTCAGACCCGAGGTGCTCCTCGATTCCTGCGAGGGTGAACGAGAGGTTACTTGGTTACGGCAGGTGGAACTGCAGCAGTCACGGGGCGTTATTTTGCATGTCTGCAGTGCTTCCCAGCGCGGTACGAGCGCACGTGAGCACTCGTGCGCGCGCCAAGAGAGAGATTTCGGGTGAAGCAAATGCGTCGGATATATTATTTCGATGCGGCTCTGCGCTCCAACTTAATTGTAATTTACATTATATCGCAAATATAGCTTGGATGCGAATTGCTGGGGAGGTAGTCGATTAGAATGAATGTGCATGTCACGTACGTGCGAGCACTTGGATTTTATTTAAATTATGCAAATGGCCGTTGTTCGATAGGCAGGCAGGCAGGCAACCAAGAGAGAAGCGCGCTAGGTAATTCGAGATTCAACTAAAAAGTAACCATGAGGTTCGTCAGTTGTTCGCGCGGCACGTTAGTCCAATACTCTTGAGTGACTAAACTGTGGGCTATCGAATGATTTTTCAAACAGTTAGTAGAAACTAATGGCTGGAAAAAGTTTCGGTCCCGGGATACTGTTTATAAAAGTAGCGGCGTTGTGAGGTTCATCTTTATCGAAATCCCAAATTTTTCACTTTGAATTGCGGTCAAATATTCATGTTATGCAAAATCAGCAACCGAGTGCTTGATACACCTGTGCGTTGAGACTTTGAAATCAGTGTCTTTGATCATTCAACTTTAACTCGAAGCCTCTGAAATTTCGGGGGAACAAGTTAATTCAAACAAAATTGCCTCGTATAAAAAAGCGCCGGACTAAAAAAGTGCGAAGCAAACAAAATTTGTAATCAAAGTATAACACTATGGGGACCTAACTCTGGGTAAAGCGCACAGAAGCAAAGTAGAAGCCCCGCGTGCAATCCTAATTTAAACAAACTTTTATAAAGCCGACTAGGCTTGGTTCGTTCTGCGAATGTACCGTATAATATTCTAGACTAAAGGGAAGGGCAAGTGGAGTAAAAAAATGCTGCACTTTGTTTGACAAATAAGTTAGAATAGAGAGAGAGAGAGAGAGAGAGAGAGAGAGAGAGAGAGAGAGAGAGAGAGAGAGAGAGAGACGAGGAAGAACAGACGAGAATTGAGCGGATAGAGTTGGTGACGAGGAGTGTGTGTGTGTGTGTGTTTGTGCGGGTGCGTGTGTGCCAGTCTAAGCAAGAAACTTGAGGAGAAGCAACGGTGAACGAGAACGAGAGTTGGAAAAAAAATTGTTGAAATGCAAGCCACCTTGGGAGGACGAGGTGCTCTTATACTCGAGCACCCCCGAGCTTGTGCACGGATCACAGGATACGAGGGCTCCAACTAAGAGAGTCATAACAACGTATTTCTTTCTTGTGCTTTCTCTTTTTCTTTCTTGTACCCGACTGAAGAGTTCTGGGCCAACGTCTTATATACTTTCAGCTTCATCTCACAGACGTACGTGTACAGGGTTGTACAAGGCCTGTAGGTGCGCGTAACGAAACTCCCCTTGTTAGATCCACTAGCGAGCTGCTTAACGGGGGAAAGGGTGTGCTACGGTGCTTCAAGCCAGTCTCCGACCTTTCCTAGTAATATAATGAGAGAGTAATAGAAATGTGTTCAAAGCTTCGTTTCTTGCATCAGATGGAGCGTATATTCAGTCTTTTTCTCAGTTGCATATTGATAAAGCCAAGTCAATCGGTAGTGATGATCAACTACTTTGAGATACTTTTTCTTCCCCAGTAGCTACAATCATCATTGATTATTCATTTCAGTTATCATATTTGAAACACGATATATCCTTGAAATTTAAAACCGTCTAATGTAACTATATTGTAGCTATATTGAATGTATGCGATTCCTTCATCTTCCTCCTTTGATGCCACAGCTTCATTTTCGTCGAGCTCAAGCTCAAGCAAAGATTTTATATATGTATAAAATCACAAGGTGATTTTGTTTCGACTTAACATGAATGTTGAAACGCAGCTTATATTCGACCAAGATGTCATGGTCTTAGGACAAGCGTCAAGCTGATTACGGAAAATCATCTTCCAATACATGAATTATGAAATTAAATATCAAAAATATACTGGAAATATTTTACTGTCAAAAGGCTCTAAGCAATCTAGATCCAGATGAATTTCACGTGGACAGTCTTGCAATATATAACTTGGAAAATATTTGATAAAAAATATTGATCTGTGCAATTGTTTACTGCTGCTAAATGAAAATTTTGGTTATACAACAATAAGATTGTTTAATAGTGATATAAAATGTTGTCAACTTCAGGTGACCAATCATGGCGAAACTCTCCGAAATACTTTTTGGGTACCTCAATAAGCCATATATACGCCCATTCAGTTCAACGTTTCGATTTTCCAGAGATATTCTGCCAATTAGTTTTGATCTTATGCATCGTATAGTATATCTATATCTACAATAAGTCATAGATGTGGATGTACTGTACATGAAAGAAATCAGATATTCTAGATCGAATATCTCCAAGAAATTAAAACGTTAAATTGAATGACTAAGAATAATTTGATGAATAATAATTTAATCTAATAGGGGTTATTATTTTATTCAAAATAATTTTAAAGATAAACACACATACTTAATGAATTAAAGCCACGCCCTGGTGTACCCAAGAAGTAATTAAGGGAGGTGTCAAAAAATCACTAATCATATAGTTCTTATTGAGAACTCTCTTTTAGCGGGTTCTTCAGAGCCTTATAGTATACTTATCGTTCATATTCCCGCGACGCGTTGAGCAAGCACCAGCAAACGGTAATGGAAACACTCTTGGGTTCGCGCTGACATACAGAATTCAGAACATCGGGTGCAAGAGGCAGAGAGAGAGAGAGAGAGAGAGAGAGAGAGAGAGAGAGAGAGAGAGAGAGAGAGAGATTCGACCACTCGACTATAGTCTGCCCGTCGAAATAAAGTCCTGAGGGGGTCGTTTCCCTTTGATGCTCGGTTTGATGGCTTTGAAATAACAAGACACGCGGCTTGATGGAGCATACACACCTCCGATATTATCTTTCGCGATGGAAGGGAATGAACGGAATATAAAGAGCTTAGCTGCGTCGGTGAGCTTGGATACGTTGAATTTTCGGTTAGATTTTTAACGTATGAGTTGGAAACGAGGGATTGACAGGGACGATACAAAATTGTGTATACCATTACCACGTGAGCCACTCATACGTGTATAGAGTCTGGAAAAAATGTTATCTGAAAAATATGTACAGGGAACTTTTCACACATTCCATTTCGCCGAGTTGAAAGCCGACGCTTTCGAAGTTGAAGAATCCTCGACGGTGAATACATTCTTCTTCTAAGAATAAACGCGCGAGATTCGACGATACAAGGGAAATTTGAGCCAAACCATGTTATGCGCGTTAACAGAGAAAAACAGAAGCACATTCTCGCGTGAAGATACGTACGCTCAAACCCAACATGCCATGGAGTGAAACTGCGGAGTAAAAGTCTGTGGGAAAACACGAAAGTAAATTACATCCTCGGTCGCTACCGACGCACAAACCTCTTTGCACTCTATCTCTCTCACGCGCTATTTTCTCTTCCGTTTCTACCAATCTCAATTCCTCCGGTTTATTTCTGTTTCTGTTTCTACATCTTCCTCGAGCTTTCCGCATTCTCCTGATCCTCTTCCATTTTTCTTTTCGTCTCACGCATTAGGAAAATCCTCCGACACTCTTGTCGCGAACATCAGCCATGCAAAGTTTGCCCTCGCAATTGCAATCGTCTTAGCTAATCTCGTTTTTAATGGAAGAAAAATTACCCCCAAACGTTCGGCTTTCGTCCGTTGGACGCAAAAATATAAAAATCCACGGAAGAGCAATTATTTTGTTTTTCACTTTCTCGATCGATTCCTGCCTTATCTTTCTCGATGCTCTGCTTCCTCGAGGTTCCTCTTGTTTTCTTACTGACCCGCTACACACTTTGACCTAAAAATCCTATTTTCCCTTTCCCTCCTCGTGTCCTCAATTTTTTTTATCTTTCTAGTTTTCAATAAACCGCCTTCGTTATTTACTCTCCTCATCCGCTCCTTATCAGCGATCTGTGCCACTTTCCTCGCTAACAACCCACCCTCCAACTAGTTCTGTATTCTCTTGCGAGCTGGCTCATTCATTACCGCGCGCGTGCGAGCCGCTGCCGCCCCAACGAAAACCGGCCGAAGTGAGTAAAAGTGCGTGAAAGACTTGCTCAAGCCCAAGCTAATAGGATTTTCTTTGGTAGTCTAGACAGTGGATACACAGGGAAAGTGAGGGAGAGAGAGAGAAATAAAATTGCCGGCCAAATCGCTCGGGGAAAATCGCATTCTCTGGTTAACGCCTCCTCCGCGTAAGTTGAAAGCGGAATGGGGTGAGAGAGGATGAGAAAAATCTCCCGGGCGCGCGAAGCCGCTCCTCTCCGTCAGCTTGACGAATTAGCCGTCGAGTGTTTGCAATTGCGGTTGGGAACGCACGCGAGAGGCCAAAGGCGCGGGATGAAGCCAAGCCAAGCCAGCACTTGAATAATTCCCTTGTAAAAAGTCAAATGATGAGAATTTGACTTTTGGAGCGCGCCATCTCGCATGAGAGAAATACCCGCTCGTTTCGCTGTTTGCGTTGCAACATTAAACATTGCATGCAATCAGAGAATCTTCAATTACAATTAGTTAATGCGCAAGTTAATTCACTCACGTTGAAAACGGTTGCTCGACATAATATTGTATACGATTTATGACTGTCATAACTACAAATGGTATCGAAGAACTTATTAAATTAAGAGGTTTTAATCTGTAGATGACTTTTGTGGGTCTGAATACGGAATAGAGGGAATATGATATTGCTTTCTTTTTTGATTTCCAGAAAGCTTTGTATATTTTACGTGTGATTCGTGAATCCGCTTAAAATTGTTTGGTATATTGAACATTTCACTCGCACATCACAAAAAAATCTGGTTATCAAGTGCCCTAAAAATTAATTCTGTTAAAATATTTTTAAACATCATACGTAACTTAGAATCTCATTATTAACTTAAGCTCTTTCAGAGATCCAATTTTCAGTCGATGCTTTTTTTTAATTATCTCCGTACTTTGCAGTAATGCATTGTATACCTTATATATATATGAGCCATTCCACGAAACCTTAGGATTCCATGTTTCTGTTGTGTTTGATGGCTATTCGATGATTTTTATGAAGTTTGCGAAATAGGACTGTATACTAAGAATCATTAAATATAAGATCATATGTTCATAATTATTATAAAAAATCATTTACTGCCCGTAAAATATCATAATATCCAGCATTTTCATTGATTTTCTTTGCTACCAACCCAATTTTTCTGAGTTATTAGGGATCTGTATGCAAGCATTTTCCAAAAAAATACTCGAAAAAAATTTTTTTGTAAAGTGTGATGATCGGAGAATATAGTAGAAGCTGTTTCAAAAGTGTGCCCTAATCGAAACTGGCTTAATAAATCAATATATACTTGCAACTACTTTTCAAGAAAAATGAAAATGTTTCGCTTTTGCCTCTGTAGAAAAAAGCTTTTTTCGATCACATGAAGTTAACATACTGTATATTGTACATTTTTTGATGGCGAACCATATGCCTTTGTTTAAATGAGTGTGCCGCAATTGATAAAAAAGTTATACTGATGTAAAGTTAGGTAGTCGCATGGGCCCCTCATTGGGAAAATTCACATTTTTTAGCGACACATTGCTAGTACGTTCGGCACATTCATCAAACCGATTGCTCTTTTCTCTCCATCCCTTTTAGGATATATATCCCGATGGTTGAGACAGAATTCGCATTCTGCAGCGAGAGAAAGGCTTAAGAAAATTCTTTAGAAATGCGAAATTATTCTATGCATGGTACGAAAGATTTTGAAGTAATAAACAACTTGGAAAATGATGATTTGAAGAATATTCGATCTAATGGGTCGAAAAAGGAGGTCAAGAGCTACAATTTGAACTGGCTATGTGTTGGAAAAATTGATATTCTGGGGGCATATTGACCATAAAAACAATTATTTGACGTTTGATTCCAGAAAAACGTTGAAAAAATAATATAAATGGGTTATCTATTCAAAATTTGATCATGCAGATTTATAGAGGAGATTGAGCATTTTCATAATCTGAGGTGAAAAATCCAAAAAATAGACGCGGGGGCGTAATCTATGTCATAGAAAATTATGCATAGTCGTCATACGAAAGATTTTGAAGTAATAAACAACTTGGAAAATGATGATTTGAAGAATATTCGGTATGATGGGTCGAAAGAGGAGGTCAAGAACTACAATTTGAACAGGCTAAATTTTTTTCTCCACATAAATAGTTTTTTCTTCACTTTTCCTTAAAACAGTGTTAGATGAAATGAGGGGTCCTATATTTTTTATACTGTCATGGTTATTTGGAATGTTATAGAATAAGTTTTAGTGGTGTGCCCTCAAAATTAATTCTTTGATTTTTCTTCTTCCAAAATCCTAAAGTTCCGTGGAATTGCTCATATATATATATATATATAAAAATTGACATCTCAAATCAGACATCGGGACCTTATTTTTGATAGCCTAGAGGTGAGATAAATGTTGATGTAAAAGCGTCCGTAGATACTTTGAATTATTCACCAATAATTCGAATAAAAATTTCATTATTTTTCTTTATTCTTGATAGAGCAAATGAAAGACACGAGCGAGCGATAGCGAGTGAGTGATTCTGGCTAATATATATATATATATATATATACACGTATACGTAAGCTTATGCTACGTATGTGTATGCTACTGTACCAATTTCGAAGCCATTAATCCGTCAATCTTATTTATGTTATCATCATCAAACTTAATGGAAAATTAATCAACTTCTCCGCACGTCTAGACTCCACCACGGTGATCGATCTATCCACGTATGGCTCGTATGAAAGCTTTGACGAATCCTAATTAACGCCATTGGATTTATGTCCTTTGATGAGAACTCATTCACAGAAACAGTGTTAATATTTAATTTATAGTTCTAGTTTTAATTTATAGTTCTAGTTAGATTGTCAATGTCGATTGACCACCATTTGCTAATTTTTAAAGAATAATATTATATAGTAGCAACATTTTGGGAACCTTTCTTTGTCTCCTCTCTTCTGACTCCAGAATAAATTGATAAAATGAATGCACACAACTATTTTTCTGATGATCCGCCAATGAGTGAATCAACCGATAGCGTACGTTAGCTGCGTCTAATGTGTTGTAATTTTCAACCATATAATTTATCAGTTGAAAGGGAGTCGCGGAAACGTTGCTAACGAATGATACTGTTTTTTGAAAATCAGCAAGTGATGGTTGATCAGTTCGTGTCTGCTATTATTTCCCAATCGTCAACCAGCAATGGAGTCAGCAACGCTAAAACGAGACAACGATGACCGAACGCTAATGGAATAAAGGAGGGAGCAGGAGAGGCTTTGCGCAGATAGTTAGAAAAGCAGTCGTACAGGTTGGTCACTTTCAATTCGCGGGTGGGGGGGGGGCACATTGGGCCGTGAGCGCTTTAGCCAGTGCAGTTGTCGCTCGCCGCGCTATTCAGGCAGTTTGTACGCGAATCGAGTCGCGTCCACCTGTCCACCACTCGATCACCAATTCAACCAGCAAAATCACTTGCTCTCCCTCTCTCTGCTGTGTGCCCGTCTGCGCGCCACCTCTTTTCCACCAGTTGTCATCCGCTTTTTCGGGCTCGTGTGCATGGGCACAAGTGGATGTGATCAACGCGCTTACTCGCGTTTTGCCAACTGAAGCGCGCGAGCCGGAAAAAGCTTTGCCAAACGACCAAATGAAAACACTTCTGCCGTTCCCCGTTTCTCTGCCCGCGATATTTCCCCCGACCGAATCTCTCTCTCCCTCTCTTTTTTCCGTTCTGCCGCGAGTGTTTCGAGGGCCACGGGGTATCCGGCCGATATTGAATTCCGAAGCTATTCAACTCTTCTTTTTTATAGACAAACACGAGAGCTATGCCCATAATATGACGTATAAAGAATACCACGATCCCCAACAAGAGTAAAATACACGTTTGACCTCCATCGAAATTGACGGTACTGTTCGTCGTATTTCATCATTAATATCCTATCCGAGAATCTTCTCAGGCCCAAGCTAATCAAGTCCGAGACATGACTTCTCTATCGTAGCGTTGTACCAGTCGGTTCCGTTCGGTATCCCGCGAATCGTCATGGTGATTAAAATCTCCCGAACAAGTGGACGAGGACGTATATGTAATCCGGTGGACAATGTAATCCAGGCTAATCCGGCTGCTCGGCTCCCGAGAATCACTGGTTCAGCGCGCGAATCGCAAACAGACAGCCTCGCGCAAGCAGTGAGGTGTCAGGTCCGAAGCCATGCGCGGCACCTCCCCATATACCAGCAAAAGTTCGCCTCGCTGTATACATATATACACCCACGCTCTGGGCTATTTTGGCGGGGCCCATTCATTGGTCTGGCGGAGCTCAAAGTCGGGCGTGCAGCCGCGCGTTTTCACTTTATTGGTATCAGCTCGGCGGCGGCGCCAGGAGCCTTTTTGCCGTGGCGGAGACCGAGTGTACATACACGCCCAAGTTGTTGCTTGGCACGCGAAACTCGGCCGGTTAACGTACGACGCCACAACACCGACGCCGGTGGCGGCACCGAGTTCGAACACGAATCCCCCGGCCGCCCACGTCTTGAGCGCGAGTTAAAGATGATTGGTCGTACGGGGGATTAAGGTCACATCGCTCTCTAGCCCCGTCTCTCTCTCTTCTGCGCGAGCTCTCCCTTCAGCTGCATTACGTATTCATTGTCTGTTCTTCCAAGAAGGATTACGAGAGCTTTAATCCAGCTCCGGAAGATTTGATCCCGAGCCGCATGCTGTGCTCAAACTTCCCCTTGCTTTTCCTCCAGCCTGCGCCTTTCTCTCCGCGACTCGCACTCTGTCATTACCTCTGGACATGCTACTTTTTCCATCCGTCTGATAGATGCTAAAAGTTCGCCCGGGAGAATCACGCGAGTTTACTACTGTTTAGCGACACGCTCGTGCCGACGCGCGCGCGCGCCTTGATAAATGATGTTTATGCATCGAAGAAGGCCGAGAACCACCCGATAAATCCTCCGCGTGTCGCGTGCATTCATTGCCGGGCATGGAGACTGCCGAAATTGATTGAGCCGAGACGGCTGGACTTTGATTTATTATATACACGCCAGAGATTGTCTGATCCTATCGACAAGCTGCTACTTGATTTTCCGAGCTCTGCGAAAGGAACAATAAGCCTTGTGCTATGCTATGCGAACCTTAAGGAAATGAGAGTATTTTCCGTTATGAAACTCAGTTGTGGAGCATATTAAAAAGTATTACCAATAAAGTACAACATCTATACCTATACCTTCGTAATTTGCATCGGATTTTCCTTGATCAAACAATCGCGGGCATAACTCACTTGGCGAATATTGTCGATGAGTCAACAGGAAGATATTGAGAAAACAACTCGATAAAAATTGCAGTTCAGCAATTTACTACCTATGTAGTGAAAATACCACATACAACGTTCGGGCGAACGAAAAAAAAGCATCGCAAAGTTGCGCAGGCCAGCGTCACCCAATACTCCTTGACAAAAGCGTCGCGCAATGCTGTGTCAAACAAACAAGCTCTCGTCCCACAGCAGGGCACAGCGTCTCGACTGGAGTAGCTTGCCAGAAATTCGGGTGGCGTGGCGAGATCCTTGGCTGACATTCAATAGAGCTCCAGTGCCTCTGCCGCCGTTGCAATCTCGTTTGTGCTCAGAGACTAATTATTGGTGGTCGCGCCCGATACCCCTAACGATTTTTCGTCATCGGTGTCGAGAACATCCGGGCAACTAGAAGCCCCTTAACACACTTCTTGCCCGCGGATGATTTGCTACCTAATTGAACTGGGCCATTTTGCGGCCGCGTCAGCGAATAATCTCGAGCCACCTTTTTTTCACTCGGAGTCGTGTATACTTTTGGGCCGTGCTGTTTACTTGGCAACCAATTTGTTGACGAGTTTCTCTGATATTGTTTGTTGTTATCAATAACTAACTCCCATCGTACTTACTTTTACGTATACCTCGAAGATTATATTCTGAAAAAAAATTTATTGCAATGCATCAACTCATATTGATTCTGATTCATTTTCTGTTTCAGGTGTGTAGCATTTCATTAGCGAACTTGTGAGTATGGAAACTGTGTAAAGATGCTTTTTGAAATGTGATATCAAGGATTTGTGTGCACAAGCTTCATTATCTTTTATGAAAATATTGTTGACTTACTAAGTTGAGCTTGGTTTCAATCATAATACAGCTGATACAGTATATGCCATGAATTATGGTAATTTCAGGCAGAATTATCAGAGATCATATCATTCGTAATGTGATCAGCGTTGACGAGCTCTCCCCCATGACCATAGCTGATACAATAGGTCATGCAGGCAATCAGATAAATCATCTATATTTGCTTGCCGCTTTGTAGCTTCAAAGGAATCACTTCCCAAGACCCTATTTATCGCTATTCTCAGTTTCGAGTATGATAGAGTTAATATTATTGTTGCTGAATAATACAATTGGTTAGGGTTTCATTGTAATTATTAGCATCAGATACATTATTTGACGTAAAATGCTCCATTGCCTGCTCTATCTCAAATTATGTAATTACGAGTTAACACACCGAATTCATCAGTAGAAAACCGTAATCAATTTGCAATCAAAGCTTAAAAGAGATGGTCAATTTCGAAAATCTTTCCTCAGCAGTAAATTCTATACCGATTGAGCGAATTCTGTTTGCCACCAAAAATCAAGAGAATGTCGTTTAGGTAGAAAAATAAAAAGAAAGAGTTCTAGACGATCTCAAGGAAGAATGGAGGAATCGAGGAAGGCGAGGTGGAAAAGGCGGAAAGCTGAAAACAAAGAAGCTTTTAACGTGAAGCAATTTTTCGCGCGCAAAGCCAAGGAAGTCTTGCTAGTTCCCCTTGATGTTCAGTAAAACACGTTAGAGACTCTATCACTACGTCTGTCTTCTTTTTGAAGCTTAACATTTATCGCAACAAGCTGGGAAAGCTGAAATGAATCATTTGAGATACGAGCAATTAAATTGCTTTGAGTCCTTTACTTAAATTTCAATCACATAAGTAGTCTTTTCATCATTTTTCAATTGATATACGCGTTAATAAGGAAACATTGTCGAATCTTCAAAAATCTTGGAGCAGTTGACGCAGAATTGAATCAATAAAATGATCACAACATATTCCAGATGTATAGATAATCATATTGAGCATCGCATGTTAGAGATAATTCCTTAACATTATGAATTGATCAATGACATGGATAATTACACTCACGAGGGTAAAACTTCACAGAGATGATACGTTTTCCATTTAAAAGTAGAATTACTTCACGAACTAGAGTGGGAATCCATCCATAGATACAGCCTGCCCATACGTCGTGAAAAGCATTAATCTTCCCTCGCACCACTCGATATCTTTAGCCCCTCGCGTTCGACGTCTTGAAATGATCTGCGAAGTTGGGCTTCTCCTTGGGCTGCTCTCGGGCTCACCTAAGGTACTCAATTACAGAGCAGGTGCCTCTCGGGGTCGTCTCGGGCATCGCCGCTGCAGCGCTTACCCAAGCCTTGACATGTGGCGGTGCAGATGCGTCTCGGTACTCTCCGAGGGCTTAGCTAGTCCGCCCCTTCGCGGTACCTAGAACGAACACGCGATTATTAATCTGCGGCCGGGAAACGCATGGCCCACTCCTGCATCGATAATGAACTGGCCAGCTTGCCCTGCTAATTTATGCATCTGCAGTGGACGGAAGATCGTGTTAGGAAAAGCACAACTAGCCCCGCAGTGATTTGCGAGTGGCTTCGAGGACTCAAGGATATAGTTCGGAACACCAGGACAGCGGCGGCGATTGTTCAATGATTTTTCACCAATCAAGAACAAAGGTCAACTATATTTTCATCTTTGATTATGCAGCTCGAAGAGGAGTCACATTAGAGGAGTCACGAGCAGATAACCTTCCGTTTTGGAGGTGTGAAATATTTTCAATCTGTCCGGTTGGTACATGCAGTCCACATTGCGGCAAAGTAATCGGGCAAAAGAGCGAATGTTATCGTGGCAATCGGAGTCTCGCGTGCGATCCTCGTCGACCGGGGCGCGCTAGGTATTTCTCGTCCGCGGAGATCGGCAGCTCGCTCCGGCGCTTATCGGGCCTGCGAGCTCGCAGACGGACATGGCCATTAAATTCAATCCCGCTCGTGGTTCGGGCACTGTTTACGCGGCAGCTCGACTCGACACGTGGAGGGTCGTGGAGCCCCTTGACACCGCGACTCGCCCGTGCCCCCGTGCCTCCAGGGGACTGCAGCTCACCGCGGCCGGCGCTCCGGGTAACCGGCTTACGGCTTTATTATGAAAGCCCGTATCCGGCTGGCGCTCGGCCACGCACGGACCCCTCTTCCGGATATTCGCTTCTCGGCTTTCGCCTCTACGCGAAAGAGGCTTAGATTTCAGATAACTGCGGCCGCCGCCGTTGCTGCTGCTGCTGCTGCTGCAAGCTGTCGCACTGCTGGTAAACGAGTGGGCTGTGTGTGCGTGGAGGTAGCGCGCTATGTGTGTGCCTAGAGGAGACCGGCCTGGATTGGGGATGAGTGGGTTAACATGTTGCACGTGTTTACTCGAAAATCTCCTGACGGATTCGCCCCTGTCGACAGACGTGTCAAATTTAATTTATCATGTCAAATGGCCATTCGGGTTTTTTAGTATTACCGTACGCCTGTCCGTAGTTGCGGAAATACAAAGCTCTGCCGATGTGATGTACCAAACGTCAGCTTTCTACTTGGGGTTGTAGGTCACCCTGGTGGCATTCAACGTGTTCCCAAAATAAATAAGGAATAATATCAAAAACTTACTTGAATGAATTGAACATATTCATCAATGATCATCAAAATGATTTCATCTCAGAAAATTTCACAAAATTCATATAGAGATAAAAACCCAATGGGATATCAGTATTTAAAAAAAAAAATACGTTCGGTTCGTAGATAAAAATACTACGAAATTCAAAATACCTTACAATTGAATGTAGAAAGCATTGGGGGAACTTACCCACGCAGAGCACGTGCAGTCCTACCAGGACGTTTGGAAAAAATTGACCCTACGGAAATTCGCTATTGGCAGTAAGCGTTGAACACAAACGCCGCTGCATTTGCGCACACGCGGGCCGTGCTAAATAAAAGGCCATTGAGGCGTGACATGGATTATCAAATTTCCAGTTGTATTGGTGCATACAAAAGTTGACGGGCCAACTAATGAACGATCCACTTTGGAAGCGCCAGTGGCATCACGTCTTGGCACGGAATGAAACTGTAGGAGACGCAGGAGTTGATTCGCTACGCCTCGGACACGTCCTTGGGCATTGTTGAACGGAGGAACGCTGATACTTGGGGCGAGAGTTTGTTGCTGCTCTGTTCTTACAAAGGTGTGCTTGGAAAGACGAAGCAGTTACTCAGGAGGAGGGAGGGTGGAATTTTGATTACTTTTTTTTTTTTCAAAAAAAGAACAAGATTATTAGGATTATCTTCATTTCAGAAAATATACTGATCTTTTGTCTGCAGATCCCTGCGACCTGGATGACACAATATTACATACTGGAGTGAATATACTTTCCGAAGTGCAAAACGCAAAAGAAGGATAGGTATGAGTGAATGAATTCGTCAATCACTCTGTTACTTGGGAATGAACTGTATGATAGATTCACGAGAGAAAGATTATTCCTCCGAATATCTGTAGATACAAGTTAGAATAGCACTCTGAGTCAAATACACAGAATGACCAAGTTTCCGAACGTAATACACAACGACTACGTGTATCCACAATCAAGAGTGAGGCGTCTTCTCTGTGTAAACACACTCGGGCTTTTGGCGGAAATTGGCAGGAAGAGAAGGGTGAAGCTGAGGTGAAGCGGGTCCGCCCGGTTCGACTCCTCGATTGAGGGTTTTTAATCGAATTAGATCCACGTGACTGGGCTTCCTTCACCTTTGTAAATACGTATTGCTTACTCTTCTGCCGAGAAAACGATGAAAAAAATAACTGAGCCTCAACTCTTTGTCGGTGTATGACGATAGACTTTCTTTTAAACTTTTCTCTTTTTCTTTATTTACCACTATTATTATGTTTCAGAGTGAGTGTTTGCATAATTATTCTAAAATAATCTCACGCATAGCTTTTATTCTTGCTTAAAATTCAGAGCCAAGACTCTAACTTTTCATAGACTTTTCATATTTAATACTTACATATATATGTATGTATACAACTTCTACGGTTAATTACGTTTCTTAGAAATATGTATCAAATTCAAATGTTGAATGGGATAAATTTCAAAATACATTGCGAATTCATACCATTACATTTTACTTTCGTTTAGTGAGTATATTATTTTTCCATCTGAAAATTCACTTCTGGATTAATATATTTATAATTGCTCACAATTCTCTCGTAGAAGTGAGTGGAGAAAAAACACGAAAGAAAACAAATTTATCAGCTTTGCACATCCTGTGTAAGTCCATAATCCATACATCGCGAGAAAAGATCTGTTTCGAAGAATTATCTCTACACAAAGAGCTTCTCGGAAAATGCTGTTGGATCTTCTTAACATAAAGCGAGAAAAGCAGTGGGTAAGTATAATATGTGCGGGTGAATAAAAAAGAATGTTAAATAAGGGTTGAATTATGAAATTACAAAAGGTAATTTTTCTTTTACTCCTTGTGCATAAGTATATTTCCTCTATCCACAGCTCCGGTGACAAAAAATGAAGGGGAAACGTCCCTAAAAGTCAAATAAGTGAAAGACTTCTATTTGTTGATTTAATTTTTACAGTATCTAACTGACTTCTCCCAGATTTTAAAATTGAAAACAGTATTGTAAATTTCAAAAACCGAGAAACATGTAACAGCTGCAAGTTTGTCAGACGTAATGGTCGCATGAACATGATGAAATAGCTATTTCGTCAAGTAGAGAAATGTATATTTACCCGTTCAAAGATATCAATATATAATCGGATTCTCTCGGACTCACCTTTCATTCGGAGATTCTTGAGTATGCAAACTATTTAATAATTAATATAAATCTTCCCATGTTCCAAATATGTTTAAAATTTCTTTCATTACGTGAGATATTATAAACGTTCCAGAAAAGAAAGCTTCCTCTCACAAGTCCAAGCTTGAATCAGTAAAAGCGTAGCGGTGGTTTAATCTTCGCGTTTAAATCTAACAATAGTTGAGGAAACACCGAGCTCGTAGGATAAAATCCGGCTGGGGAGAATCCCGGGCGCGCGCGCCCGCTCATACTTAATTCACGGAAAGATACCCCGTTGTCAGAACACAGAGGTGGATGCTGCATCTCTCCGACTGGCATTGCGCGATCCTCGCGAAATTAGCAATTATGTAAGTTGCAATAATTGCCGGAGAAAGACGAATCAGAAAGTTGGGAAATAAACGTGGCGGAGTTGTAGAAAGAAGTTGGTAAAATGCCTCAGAGACGAAGACGAAGCGTACCCGTCCGGCACGAGGAAATGGAATGGACGAAAAATATGCGCGAAGTTTGGCCGTTAGCCGAGCTTTTATGGGCTAGTCATCGATGCAGCTGAATAGACTTTCTGTACGGATTGGATGTATGTTTATGAGAGCAGGGCCCCTTTTACTGTTCATATCGGATGAGATAGAAGTAAGCGAAGAAACGCGGGGAATATAAGAGCAAAGTAAATGAGTGAGTAAAGTGAATGAAGTAAATAAGCCGGCCAATGCGAGACAGAAGATGACAAATTCGATAAAATAAAATATCTAACGTTCAACATGATACAGGGTTATATACTGCTTGTACATTATATAGTGTCAATAATGGTTCTGCGAAAAATGTTTCCAGTCAAGATTGATTTGCTCAGTTCCAAACTTGTGCAAACTCTCCTGATGAACTCAGCATCTCCTGCGAACGCGTAATTCAATGAGGAAACTGGCTCAAAAAAGATAGCACAGACAGTATAAAGAACTTCTCGGAATGTTTTCTCGACTTTCTATGCAAATATGTTTTGCTGTAGAGATGTATCAATGTCTCGACAACTGTCGGCTAGAGTACTGAAAGACCCACAAGCTATCTCGACTCTTTTGCGTTCTCGTTCTCTCCCTTTCCACCTATCTCTTTCTCGACTCCCCTCTCTTTTTCTATTTCGTCCATTTCTGCCGCTCTTCAAAATACATCCCATTATTACGTAGGTTCTTTGACGACAAGTGCAACCGTTTCTAAAGAAAGAAATAATGACGGAATGAAAAATCTTAAGCTGGGATCTTTTTTCCTACGTGACTGGTATCTACTCCAAATGAACTTTGATGTAATAACTTGACGTGAATTCTCTAACAGTGCTTTTTCTCATCTTTGTCGTTCAATGTTCACATTGTTTCAGTAGATTTCAAATATCTACCGAAGCAATGGAAACATATAAATATAAGAGTGAGCTTAGCAAAGAATTAGGTTGTCCAAATTGAGTAACATGAGTCTTGGAATAGTTTGTATTAACAATATTACAATAAGACAATTGTAATGTTAAGTAAACAGAGAACGTTTCGGTGGCTAGATACAATAATTGCAAGCCTATAATTTTTTTTCTAATTTTCTTCGGCCAGTATATAATCATAATTTATAGAAATATACATATAAGTTCATTGTGCATTGTCCGCTTAACACTATATGTTAGCTGATTGATAATTTTTTAAGTACAACAAAGAAAAGAAGGGAAAAATAAGTAGTGTGATTCTTCACAGAAACAAAAAATAGTATTCGATGTAGATGCTTTAAGCTCGAAGATGTTCATTATGTAATGGAGTGTTATAAATTATTATGTCTGTGCATAGTTTATTCTGAATATTATTATAGTATACCAAGTACGTAAAACTGCCCAACGATCGTAAATATAAAGTTTTCAAAAATACAAATAAAATCACAAATTTAAATTGGTTACAATTAATCTACCAAAAAAATTTCTATTTACGGCTAATGGATTATCGTTGATACAAATTATTTAAAAAATCACACATGAATGAAGAAAACTGCAACTGATGTAACTGATGTATCGGAATTGAACGTATTATTTTCCAAACTTCAAAGACAGATTCCAGTCTTGTCGGATAATCTGTCTCTCTCCATCTCTCCTTTTTCTCACCCTCGGTAATGCTTCTCCTCGAAGCAGTTCTCCAGCTGAGCTCAACCGCAACATCACAAGCTCGTACGAGAGACGCGCGTTGGCCCCTCAGCTCAAGAATTCTCAAGGCAGCGTCTTTTTAGTAGCACGTCGGGTCTCGCGCCCCGACGGACAGTTGTTATGCCTCACTACTATCTGTCCGGGGAAGATAATGCACGCGTCCACTGCCGCTTTCACGGTTCTGTTGTCCAGCGGGTGGGGGGAATACAAGATGCAGAGAGTGGGTGAAAAAGCGAGGAAAGTACATTGAGAGAAAGAGAGGAAGGGAGAGAAAGAGAAAATGGGCGAGAGAGGAGAGAGACTGGGACGAGAGCCAATGTAGATCAAAAGGAAGGAGAGCGAAGGCTGGATGAGGCTCACGCGCGCGATCTTTGAAGTTGAGCCTGCTGCTCGCTGCTGCTGCTGCTTTCCTGATTATGCCGGAGAAGAGGAAGAGAAGGAGACCACGCGAAGCTATTACGGACGGATGTCGAGCGTCACGTCGAGCGAAACTCGTGTTTTGGCTTGCGCGTGCGCGCGCTTGTGCGAACGCAAGAAAAACCAGATGAAATGGGGCGGGCGCTAACGTGCACAAAAATGCAAAGCTCCCAGCAAAATTCTTCTGGTTCACTCAGATCCGGATTCACTTTGAGATTTATTCACGGCCTATTCTCCCCTTTGACGTTTTATACATTGAAGATGTAGTTTCTTCTGAGCGATTACTTCGGCCTCTTTGCGGCCTGCAAAAGGAAGAACCCAGGTGAATTCGTTCCGAAAAGATAATCACTATGTTTGCTTTTCGTGCATCGAGAGCCGAGTTTTCATGATGAGCAAATTAAATAGCTCGGGGAATAATCCAAAAAAGCAAATGGGCGAGTGAAAAGCTTATCACTCTTTCGACAAGTACGCGAGATCAAACGCGGTGTTCCTAGAAATAGTAAGAATATCCCGTTCGTCGAGAGCTACATCGATTTTAAATTGGGACTGGAGTAATTTCTGTGAGAATATATCAGCTTCCACACATATCATTCGTTTCGATATTACGCTCCTGCGCGGATTTCAAGTTCCGCGCGGTTTATTAGCTGGAGGAACAATGTATCATTTCCGCGTACTATAATAATTGAAACATAAATCATGAATTTCGTGAAAATATTATCCGCTCTGAATCCCATTGAGAAGGGAAAACAGAATAATAAATTACCAGGAGGATGCAGGAAGTGTGCTCGTACGGGTATTGGTATATGTATATAATTGATGGATGACGATAATTTCACGGAACCGCATGGAATTCGAAATTTACAGGAGCTACGCGGCACAAGAGGAGGCTGATCGGAAAAAATGATGAGGAGACGGAGGAGCGAGAGAGGCAAATTTATACACCATTAGGAGGGAGAGAGAGGAGCATTTGCTCGCGTACATTACGGTGGGCGGGCGCTGACGTTGAGTTGGCGGGGGGCCGCGTGCGTGTCGCTTAATCGACGGGGCCATAATGCAGCCTCGATATTCTCGGCTCGTAGACCCGAGATCTCTTTCTTCATATAGCCCGGGCGCGCATGAGCACGTGCTTCCTCCCTCTCGTGCTGGGCTGCGTTAGAAGAACGAAGAACGAGCCGAGAGGTACCGCCGCCGCCGCCGGCAGAGTCTCGGGGCAGCCGGCCCCGGAAGAAAGGGATGCGCCGTGGGGGTTGACGGGGGTACAATCAGTGAGAGAAAAGATACACGCGTAGATTGAACCGGCACTCGAATGGCCGGGTATCGATCGGCAGCTGCAAGCTTGACGTTACGTAAAGGCATCGACTAGAATCGGCTCCTTGCAGACGACGTGTGCGCACACGCCTTCAAGTTCTCGCTGTTCTCATAGTGAGAGCTATACAATGCGAATGAGGTTTTTAAGCTCCACAAAGAAAGAAGCTACGCGCGAGTCTTTGACGTGTTTTCCAATGAAAATCCCGATTTCGTTATAGCTCGAATCTTACGACACGTTGTGCTTGCGCCGAACGAAGTCGATGTCATTCTTCCGTCTCTGCATTTCGACGAATCGAGGGCAAAAGTATATCTGAGCTTGTTAACGAGCACCAGCGGCGGCTCTTATCAATCATTGAAGCGCATATCGTCATGGCTCGGCCGATAGTTTATTCAGCTCGAGCGAGCCGGGGGAGTTTGGCCAAATTAAAATTTTCAAGCGGCTCCGCGCGCTCGATGCATATGCATAATTAGAGCCGAGCCAGACAGCCGGCCGGGAAGCCCGACTGACAGAAATAACGTGCGATTACACCCTCCGCGTCCAATTTTAATGCTCGGCCGGCCAGGCCCCTGCAGCGCGAGGCTGGCTTTAATTTCCGCGCTAAATTACATCGAATATTAATAACCACGTGCGCGCGCGGCTTGGATTCGCATTAATTAAATCAAAGTAGGCTCCGGAAGGAGATGGGCGCGGGGCGGGAGGGGCGAGAGGGGGGAGCGGGCGCACGAGCCCGCGGATATTCCCCAACGTGTGCGGGGGGCTTGGGTTACGCGCGCCGGAGGCTTGTATCGGCTTTTCCCGTTCATGCTTCGTTTGAGAACAAGTGTCGACCGCTAAGTCTTGAAATGGGATATATCAATTCCGGTGACGTCCGTTTCTTATGTTCGCTCGGATTGCCCTTTTGACTTATCTCGGTATCGTATCGCTCGATAGTGTTGAGATACGTTTCCGTTCGACTGCGGATCACATGTAGCGGCCTTTGGACTCGAGCCATTTCAACAAATTTGCGGAGGAATAATATGGGACGAGTGAAAGTGGTTGGATGAGAGATTCTTCATCGTATATCCTCGGTGAATAATCGGTAATACTCTGTTGGTATGAGCTCTATTAACTTGTGTAGATTCGATATTCTCAAATCAATCAGATATGTGTAGTCGCATATGCGATTATCGCGGCTATCATACACCCTTGAGATGTATTCCAACTCGATGAACACGCGAGGGTTAAATCATGCGTGATAACGCGAATGGAGTCGGGATCGCTTTAAGTAGTAAAAGTCCGGCGTTGGGTAGACGCGTGATCGGAGCGAAGTTTCTGTGTGCGTGGTATCTCGAACTCACGGTGAAATTCACGAAAAGAAGTGAAAAACGCTCGCGCTTCTGGGGAGTCTCTTCCCTTGCGGTGTCTGGAATCCCTCCCCACCCCCGGCTCGCGCGAGAGAGCGCGTTCACGCGGAGACATGCTTCGCCGACGAAAAATTCCCAACGTCCTCAAAACTCGAAGCGAAAGAAGGTCGAGCGGAGCAGCCGTAACCCCCGCGAACTTTCCACCTTCACGGCACTTTTAATTTTGCCCCAACTGGCTGGGGGTGTAGGCGTGGGGACGCGTTAGCGCGGCGCGCGCGCCTCAATTAAACTCATCAAAGTACGATTACACGAATCCGAAGCTCAGCCGTTAGCGAGTGGCTGCGCAAAATCGACGAATTATCCACCGCGGAAATCCGCGAACGTGTGCGCGCGCCCCTGCTCATTGTTGGGCGCGAGCGCGACGTCGCCGCGCTAATGAAATAGTCGGGGCTGGGAAATTTGGAATCCCCCTCCCTCCCCCCCCCCCGCCACCCCCTTCACTCTCCCCGTGACAATGAGATAATGGATACCTTTGTCTCGCTATCGTGCGCGACTGTGCGTGCACGGCCCGTTCGCGCAGCGAACATGTAAGTAAGAAGTCTAGTCGAGCAAGTGCAGTTTATTGTTACGCTAAAGGCGGCTCACGTGCGCCCCCGAGCTTGCAAAAACTTTGCTCCAGGAGTACGTGCATTTTAAATTCATGCGGGGGCGTGCTCGGTCGCTGCGAGCTGTAATTTTGAAATTCAGTCGTGTCTTTGCTGCTCTCGCGAGCGGCGACCAGCCTAAAATGACTCGGTTGACCTGCTGCCCGAGGGATAAAATCAAGTGATCTCTTGTCTTTTCCCATCTTTTTCTCTAGATTAGATTTGTCGATGCTCGTCGATGCGGATTTGTTATTACCTACTTTCTCGCGCTCGAACATTGTTTCGTAGAAAAGATCATAGGCAGTTGAAAACGTATACTCGAAAGAATGTCAACCAAAAGTAATGACGTTTTGAAGATTCGTATGGGGTAAGCATATGTTGATAATTAAAAACAGCTTGATAAGAAAACATTATGTAACATTACTGAAACTTGAGCTTATTAGTTGCCATAAGTAGAGATGAAGTATAATTTGATATAATTTAAAATCATTATTGAGTTACCGATTGTACTTCAAAATCTTCTTTTAGATAGTAAGTTGCACATGGAAAGAAAAAGTACATGAAAGTTGTTAGCAGGAAACCGATATTGACCTATATTTCCATTTGAACCAGTTGCCTTAAATTTTTAAGTGAAATACACATTCCTATGTTGAAGTGTTCATTAAATGAGAGCAAACACGTGAGTGATGATTAAGACTGGAAACTTTACTTTTTATGTAAAATTTTGATTTATGAATCGTGAAATCCAGCCTCGTCGACTTGAGACATCATCAATTTCACAAAAATTCCCGCCACTTTGGGGTTACCGAAAATAACATGGATCGATCAATCACCGGTGAGCAATAGTGGAAACGCTCCCTACATAAAAACCACGCATCGCACTTCCTTATCCCCAGAGTCCTCGGACTGCCGATGAGTTTTTGCGTGAAAATTGTCTGGGGCCAGCTCGGGGAGAAACCCCATCAGCTCGGGCTGAAGTGTGTGTGTGTGTGTGTGTGTGTGTGTGTGTGTGTGTGTGTGTGTGTGTGTGTGTGTGTGTGTGTGTGTGTGTGTGTGTGTGTGTGTGTGTGTGTGTGTGTGTGTATCATCTTGGGTGAGAGCGGGTGACGCGTATAGGCACAACATAATTCATAGCGGGCGTCTTGGCGGCGTCGGCGAGACGCATTAACGCTTGCAACTTTGTTCGTCGACCCGACGGCCGATGCACGGCCGTAACGAGCCTGCAATAATTATGATATTCCGTCCGCCGCGGCTCCGCTGGCAACATCTCGGGGGGTAGCGAGTGGAGCCGGCGCGAGCGAGCGCGAGCCGAGGGGGCCCCTGGGGGGTTGGGGCGCGGTCGTGTTTGCTCTATCGACCGCCGAGAATCCACGAGGCTTACCGAGCCCCACCGAGCGCCTGCGCTTAGCGATTCCAACCTTTTTCTCCGTCTTTTTACTTTTATCTTCTCAAACCCACGACTTAATGTGATTTGCCCGATTTGCTAGCCTGTATTCGTGTATACGGCTGTTTTGATGGTTCAGAAACTTTGATTAAACAATGCAAAATTCAAGAAGACACTGCACTACACTGAGTTAGAAGCTATGAGCGGGGAAATAAAAATGTCATTCAGTCGATGATGAAATAAAAGAAAAACTAAAGACAATGTTTTTTTCAATGGATGAAAAATTATCCTAATTATCAATGAAAAACTGGCGAGACAGTAACTAAGGTTATAATAAAATTCCATTCTAAATGAATCAGACTATAAAATTCAAATGTATGTAACTGCAGGTCACTTCAGTTTAATAATTCTTTCATCAGTAACAAATCTAGATTTTTCTAGAATTCGCGTGACCAAAGTATGGAAGTGATTAGAATAATGGCTTGATTGAAATTAAACTTTTAGATTCTAATTTAACTAATAAATTTTGGATAATTATGTCTGAATCCATAGATGTAGAAATAGCATAATTGTATTTCGCTACTATTTAATTGATAAACATTCTCAGTTTTCTAGGGAATATTTCTGAATGATTCTCTGAAATGATTAATCCCCAAAGTAGTTAGTTATTTCAAACTCCAAGAAAATTCAACGCCGAATAATCACCGATTCTAAAAATAGGACCATGAACCGAAAATAGCTGATAGGAAGAACTTCGTCAGAAAAATAAAAACAAGAGCTATCTTATGGAAGTTCTCAGGTTCTAGTACTAGACGTAGATCATTAATGTATAAACTTTTAACTCAAAAGATTTACACCTTCTATATAAGACAAGAACTTCAGAAGAACAAGTTCTTCGAAGTCGAAAAAGTGCATAGAACAAGAACTTATCTACCATTCCAAGTTTTTCCTCCGAAAGACGTTCAACAGTAAGAAATCGAGAAGAAATACCTCAGTAATGAAACTCTTGAACGCTTGAATAAATTGTAATTACATATAAATGGTAGGTGTCGAGATCTATCTCCCTATCGAAACAGTTTCTCATATTTTCAAAGCGAAAGCTTTTTATTCATTCATATTCTTATTTATGAGGAGTGAAACATTAAAATATACTTCACTACATCCAGTTTCTCATGTTCTACTGATATTTTTTTGTACTGTTTACGTATCATACATTTTTCTTTCAATTTCTTCTCTCCTATCTGTATCTCTCTCCATATACTTACTTAATATACTGTATCGTGTTTTTCCCTCTCAAGCCACCTACTTTATACTCGAGTTTCTTTACTTCTTTGTACTAGATTATTGAGCAAAAGAAAACAAAATTTCCTGCACTCTCAGGATTTTCTAGTTTTCGTATCACAATATTCTTTGTCCAAAATTTAAAACTGACGCCTTTGATCAGTCAAGAATAAGCTCCGAAAATGCAAGAAGTTCTGAAATTAGAAAGTCAGGCAAGAATAAATCGAAAACATGAAGAAACATTATTCCCTCTTCCTTGATACGCACTTTATTTGAAGGGGATGATTTCCCTTAAAGGCCTCATAAATGATACTACGAGAGATCAATGACAATTCTATCACTATTTTCAAGATCAATAGTATGATAGACTTAGAAACTTGTTTGGCCCGTGGATTTTCAGCTATTTTGCGCTGTTGCTCTGCGTCAAATCCTGAAAAGTGTTCGATCAATGACAATTTAATGATTCTGTATATAATCTAATTCTAAGGTCTGGAATTCATTGTAGTAAAGAGATTTACATATATTCTCTTGGTTTACTTTTCACTGAAACTATTTTCAGTGAAAAATTGAATATTTGTCACGCCAATCACGTTAAATGAGTTACAATATTGGTTGTGTGAATTTAAAATTCTTAATCTCAAGTACAATATTACATAACTAAAATAATACACGACTAAGGATTTTATTTCTCTTATTTCAGGTACGTTTACCCTGAGCAAATATACCAACGTCTGTGAACTACTCTATCGTAAGTGGGAACTCTAAATAATACCTATTGAAAATCTTTTTCCTTTCCTGTTATTTCCTCCTCCTCCCGTCCTCTCAGCTAGTAGCTCGAAGAAGTTCCTCACTCGAGGAATAAAATCGGGTGACGAACAATAAATCTGAGGAAAAAGCTGCGAGAAAAAAAATGAACAGCTCAGGCAAAGAATGAAATTCGTTTTACGCTGGCAAGCGCCGAATTCGTGTCACATCGTACAGGAAAATTTCCAGCGTGAAGAATATTCGCGCACTCTGATCATACGGATCACGAGGGTCGTGCGAGATCAGCTTCGATCTGTCTCGCCCATTCAAGGGAAGATTTTCGAGGAGAGAGATCGGTCCACTTTCATCTATCTCTCCCCCACGCGCAGGCTTCTCGGTGAAAAGTGCACTCTTCTATCGTACAGAAGCCATGGAAAATGAAAGGTGCGACGGCGACGGAGCATCTACTAACACTTCAAGATCTCATTTTCCTTCAATCTATTCAATAGTAACATTATATTTTGAATTACTAGTTTTCTGCAATATTTTAATCTGAATCTTCATAAAGCGCCGTTTTTTGTTATACTGATTCACATTCTTGCGAATTTTGTAGTGATTCATGGTTCAGTAGTTTATTTGTCAGCATACTAAGATTTTTGACCGAGGAACAATGTTTCAGTTGTATACAATGGTTGTAATATCTTATCGGGATTCTCAATGAAATTGATCGCGTGATTCTTTCAGTACCCCGAATTAGAAAAAAAAAAAAAATATCGGCTCGCGCGAGCAAAGAGAACTTGCGGTTCGATTCATTCATACAGAACGAAGACGAATGATTACTCTTGGCGAAGCCGGCGAATAATAGCGACTGTGGCGTACGTCTGCGCTCCCGTGGAAAGCTGAAAAGAATCGACTCGATAAATTTAATTAAAAGAAAGGTGCGGAGCGGGAAGACCGACATATTAATTGATGTAAAAAAAGTTCGATAGCTCCAGGGGAAATTGTGCCGCGGAGGTGGAGCGCACGTAGAGCCGTGGGATGAGCCCCGATAGATTAAAGCCGCGATCATTCCAATTTGTCCTTCAAGGAGGCCATCGTCGAGACGTTTGACCTCCCCGCGTGCACTCAAAGTTCGCAATCGCGACGGTGGAAGGGGTAGTTGAAAGGAGGTCTCGGAATAATTAACGTAACCTCTTAAGTGGCTGAGACGCGAGTCGACAAACAACCCAATTACGTGGCTAAACATCGAGCGACACTTCGCCGTTTCGTCACTGAAACGACGCCGATGCCACTGGAGCGCTCGCACTCCTCTCGTCTCCTCTCGTTCGCTTGCTGCACTGCAGCTTTTATCGCGCCGCCTCGTCGCTCAAGATTCGCGTGCTTCTGGTATCTGTTATCGTTCGATTCTATCCTGGTTCTGCAGTCTGGTCTGGATAGGACGGTAAAAACTCGGGGATGGTACATTGAAGACATTTTATCTAAACCTTGGCACTTGAGTGAATCTATTCGGAAATTTCAATAATTTTTGTTTGATCTGCGTTTGAAAATCTCTCTTGAAAAAGCGATATGCTGCAAATTGTGAAACTGATTAAAACGTCAATTCATTGGGTTCTTAGAACAGATATTTGGATCGGGAAAAACTGGGATCCTCTGACGTTGGGAAATTACTTTATCAATCTGGGCGAAAAGTTTTAATAGATGCTCCTCGATGCTATCAGTGTCACTACTTTTTCTCCATCATCTTCTTCTTCTTATCTTTTCACTTGATCTAATAAGTGGTTTATCCAACCATTGCATATACGGATCTGTATTTACTATCATTGAATTTTCTACAATGATAAACTATGTAGAGGTCGGGATCAAATTGATTCAGCCTAAGGGTTATTAATTTAGTAAATTAGGAAGAGAAGAACAAGATTAGCAGGACGAAAAGATGACCGCTTGAAGTCTGCGGATGGAATCCTGAGTGTCGTTGACTATGTCTCGAGAGCCAAGGCTCTCGTGTTCTAGAATGGTATTTGAATGTGTCGCTCAGCTACATCAGATATTGATATAACTACACCAATGAAAAAATTCGGTATTTGTACAGTAGTCAATCACAATCGTGGATGTGTAATAAAATTTGGCAAAGACAAAACTGAAAAATGGGAAGAAACCGGCATGGTATACAAGTTTGAGAATAACGGTTTGAAGTTTACAATGTATTTGTTCCGATAATCTTTGGAAGATAAGTTGAAGTAATCGATTCAGCAAAAATAATGAAAGAGTTAAAAGTCAAGGCTGCATGATATTTACATATTTATCAACATGACTTGGCTCTTGAGAATACTCTTTTGACTCTTTATTTTCTTCTTGGCAAAATTGATACACTGTCAGTCGGTTGTTTCGAGGCACGGAAAAGTGTAATCAGAGCAAGATGTGATCTTAAGATAAGTGTGAAATTATGTTATGTGTCGCAGTGTAGTATTCAATTACGTGACACGGGCCAACCCAGGTGCAAGAAAGGACGCGTGATTTTAGCACTGTACAAGCACTCGCAGGGTCAGATCTTGTAAATTCAATTTACATATATTCAGAGTGCATGCATGTACATACAACTGCTGTGATACCTCAACTCTCTGGAGAGAACGAAAATGACATAAATCATCGATGACAATAATATTGAAAATGGGATTACAGACTTTTTTCTCATTTTGAATATGGATTCGATCATAAATAGTTTATCAACATTATTGGCGTAAGATATTACACGAGAGATTAAAAAAGTTCGAGTGGACTTTTCTCGATCCCAAGTTACGAATGGAATGATTAGTGAAACACAAATTAATGAGATGGAAATTACAGATGAGCCAGACGAGATACATATAAATCTTTTACACCCCCAAGACAAGTCATTTGATTACAATTACAAAACCAATTCTGGGGGTATTTTTGTTTTTAGTTTGCATAACTGCAGTGGATGCAACGGTTCTAGAAAACTCTCAACTCTCATAAAAGATATAGGGCATTGTGCAGGCAACTGTTTATAATGTGCATTGTACATGAATAAATGCAGCAGCGCAAAAGAAATTAAAATCTAATGACACTATAAAGGCCGCTAGTGAAAATAATATGTGAATTCACGTTTAGGATAGATGCTGTATTAATGGTGTAAGTTAGACGAGTTTTGCTTTAGTACCCCGATATGAGAAACTGTTGTTAAACTTTCCAAACTTCCGGTGACGTTACCAACTCTGCAATGCAGAAGGTGCGAAACTATGCTTCGTGACTCGAACAAAATGATTCAATTCATTCTGTCTCTCTCTCTCTCTCTCTTCCTCTTACACTATTCCACTCATTTCCACTTCTCTATACAAACTGTCATTTCTTTATTTATTGTTGTTACTGCTCTTGTCGTTTCAGTCTGCTTCACTAGTTTAGAATATTATTGATGCGGGTGGCATAATTTCGAGAATAATGTAATATTATGGAGCGATAGGAACGATAACAGAATATATATATATATATATATATATATATATATATATATATATATATATATATATGGTACATACGTCTATTAACCAAAATAATATATTTCATTTGTCGTAAAAAATAACAATGCTGAATTATGCAAATTCATTCATACAGTTATTGTTCAATTATTGGTTATTATAGAATTAAAAATGTTATCTCTAAGAGTATAATCTATTCAACAGAAGAGTCTTTGAACACACTCTGATGATTGAATGTTATTAAATTACCTATTGGTACTATTCTTCCAAGAGTTATTTGTTCTGATGACTAATTTTTACAATCCAATCTACAGTCGATAAGGTACACACGGGAATCGATGGAAGGAAGTACAGTAAGGAAGAGTACAAAGAGTAGAGAATGGAAAGAGAGAGAAAAGCATTCATCCGGGCGTGAAATTGAAATCGACCGTCCTTGAGGTACGTACTAGCAATGCCAGAGGGGCGAATAGTTCCCTCATTCCTTTTCCGTGGTTCACAGTTGCGGATCAAGCAATTGTCTTGCCCTAGTACTTTTTCTGAATACTAAACTTCTCAAATTTATTTTTCTAAACCTTCTTTAATACATATCATGTATTCTGAACGTTAGTTAGATATAATCGCAGAAATACACTCTGCAAAAGTGTAGTCAATTATCTCAATAGGAACTAAAAATGAGGATATTACACGTATTTTAGGCTGTTAATTAAAAAGGCACAGATTTTATGGATGGCGATTCATTATGAGTAGATGTTGTGGGTGGTTAATATATCTGTGAGCTGAATGTGTGGACGTGCTAATAAAAAATTATCTCACAAAATTTCATCACGATCAGTGATTCAAATATGTGATACTGTCTTTCCAAGTTTAATTCTGAAGAAGTAGTGGTACGGTAATGCGATCGAATTTGGGTGATGAACTAAAAGTGGGTCAGGTGAAATTTCCCGAGTTTGGAAAGGTTATAGACGCCATCTGGTCGAATATATACTCAATGGCAGCCAAGTTCTTTGAGATAAAATTTGATTTACATATATTTGCAACAGCAATCTAAGTTCAATTGTATAAGAAATTAGCTGAATTTATTCGATTTTTTTTTTAGATTACATTGATCTTAATAAAGTGCCGAAAAGTGGAAAGTGGATCCTGGGGATCCTCTTTTGGGATAAATGAGAAAATTAATTCTCTTTTTATGTGAGTTTAGCTATCGCAGTTTTGTAGTTTTAACGAAAATATTGATTTTCGCTCATCTGGCTAACATTTAAACTTTTATGTTTTATTTTTGATGAAAAACTCGCTTTAAAATTGTTAATAAAAATCTAATTATTTGTCGACAACACAAAACCAAGATACTGTGATAGTCTATGTATCTGAGAAGCTATAATTCAAATTCCAAGTCATTTGAGACCATTAAGGGTCCTCGGAGAATAGGCTGGAAACATTTTCAAAAATATTTCTTTGTTATGAAGGTGATGGAATATGATTTTTTGGCATATTTCACAAGCTTCAAGCCAATAAAAAAATCAGAAAAAGAATTGTCCAAATCAACTGATCTCTCAAGTGCTCTAAATTAGTTCTGCGTTATCTCAGTGCGCGTGTGTGTGACGTCTTTTTGGCCGACGATTTCTCGCAAATGGATGATCTGATATTGGTAGAATTTCAGCATATTCGTGAGTTATCAGTTACGAGTCTCATTGATTTTGGCGACGATCGGATTTGATTTCGGATTTATAGAGCCTGATAAGTATTTTTACTGAATTTCACTGAAGAATGGTCGAATCTTTATATCCTCATAAGTTAGTGGTGGCAAGGCTCAATTTTCGATATCAACTGCTGCTGAGGAGAGAACATATTCAATTTCAAGTCCATTTTCGAAATTGTCGACATAAAATCATTCACACCATTTCATCATTTCACATGAAAACTGATATTCATATCCTCAGAAATATAGGTGTAAAAGAGGAAAGAGGAATCGATATGTGATCTATCCTCGGCACTTTTGATGTCAAATGACAAAATCTTTTCATTTTCGTATAGCGACCGTTGCTAACATCCCTATAACAGTTGCAGTAAAAGGGACGAATTTTCTTGTATTTTGGTGAAATTTTGGAAACGGAGTGGATAACATAGGTTCTCTGTCCACACCGTAACACTACTTCATGCTTACATTAACTAATTATTGTGAAGAAAATTAAGCTAAAAGTATGAGAAATACATTATTGTGAATTCCCAAGTTGCAGCCGTTACAGGTTGCCAAGCCCAAGTTTACACATCCACGCGAAAAGGTTGAGAAGAAACGAAGCTTCGAATGTTACTGCCAGCCCAAAGCTTCAGAAAATGTGCATCAGTCGCGCTCCATATAATCCCCGCCGAACATCAGAAGCCGAGTGAGGAGTGTTGTCTGCAGTCACACGGGCTGACTCTCGAAAACCTGACGAGGCTACATCTCATCAGCGATTAAACAAAGCAGCAGCCGGGCACAAAGAAATACAGATCCACATTGTCGGGCCTGCTGCAGTTTCTGATTAATCTCCGTAAACGGGTGGCCTGGCAGCGCGAGCCCAGCCGAGCAGCATTTTATCCACGCGCTCATTCTTCTTCGACCCGTTTTCAGTTTTACGCGCCCTCTTCTATGGCGCATTCCCCGTCGCTGCTTTTGCGATGTTTGTACTGAGATACGCGAGCGCGAGAAAGAATTCGTTAAAGGATGAGAATGCGAGTGCTGAGAAGTGCGACCGTGTATGTATGCCGCGGGTAATGCACGGTGATGGATCGACTGTTTTACGAGCTTCCGTTTTTTTTTCGCAGTGGATGTGATTTTTTTTCGTTTTTCTCTTTGTTGCCGCTGAGGCGTTGCTTCAAGCGTAATGGGAGTTTCGAATGATAGATTTACGCGTTCAATAGATCTGTTGCTAGGATTATTCATACTAAGATTTCGAAGTTGCGTGACATGTGAACATTTCGTAATGATTACGATATTCTGAATCTATAAACAAAAAAAGCAGATTATAAAAGTCACGATTGAAGACTTTCTCACCTTATAGAAATATTGCACGGAAATTAAAAAAAAAAATTTGTAGATCATTCAAATTGAAGATGGTTTGAATTACTTGGAGTTTGAATCTTATCTAGGACTTGATTTCTGTATGTTCACAATTTTTAATTGTAAATATTGATTTATCGGGCTTGGTGAACTACTCCATTTATAGAAAAAGTAAGATTGCGTGAGATAATTTTTTAAAATATTTTTCTCTCGACATCTTTTTTTTTAATAAATGGAATCGTTTATCGAGCTCAATAATAGTACATTTCGATACTAGACCAAAAGACGAATTCTAGGCACGTGGGAGGTTTGCCGCCCGAGCGAAGCGAGGGTGGTAATCACACGTGCCTAGAAATCGTCTTTTGATCTAGTATCGAACAGTAATTTTCATCACGAGTGTAGAAAACTAAGGTTCAATGATCAACTTTTCGATACAAGTGATGAAAATTAATATTGATCATTATACCTAGGACTGGCCTTATGTAGAACCTTGATACCTTATTGACGGATTTTCCTCATATGAATCATTATAATAGTGATGATCAATATTTTTAGTAAGCTGGCTCTGGGAAAATTTTATCGAATTGACAGAATCATCTCAGGCTTGAAAATAGTCCAGTTCGGATGCTTTCATTTGACCAAACCATGAGGATTCAATCAATCCATAGAGATCATTATTGTTTGAACGTTGATGGGGTATAGGTTCTCCAATTCTTCAAATTCTCTCTAGCCCGTTTCGGCCCAGAATGCCACTCGAAGCATGTCGCTCTTCGGTACCTCAGAACTTTTTCTATTCGCGACAGAAAAATTTTTCAGGGACATATTTTGAAAGGTAAAGACTTGCTCTTTCCAATGGTGTCAATTGAATTTGTCTAAAACATCATTAAATAGGCAAAAATACAGTATTTTTACAAAAAAACACGGTTTTCTCGAAACAGCTTTTTTTTTAAATCAAATTTTCAAGGGGTTATGGGTCTGCCATATACCTGGAACCCCAGTAACCGGTGGAATAAATGTCTGAACTTGAAGGATGCATTGTTTGAATATCGATTTTTCTCCCCTGTGCATCCAAAATGGCACCTCAACTGCAGAATTTTTGCAAAAAAACTTGAAAGCTTGTTTATACAAAAATGACGCACTTTTTCTAAAAATTGACAAGAATAAAAAGTTGTTAAAATCACTCAAAGAATACGTTGGAATTTTTTCAGATTTTTTTGAGCAATTTTTTATAATTATGCACTTGTCAATTTTTGCAAATTCCAAAAAATCGTTCAAAAAACTCTGAAAAAATTCCAGCATATTCTTTGGGTGATTTTAAGAACTTTTTATTCTTGATAATTTTTCGTAAAAGTGCAATATATGTATTTGAGAAAAACAGCGTTGAAGATCAAATTAGAATCCTATTATGAAAAAGTTCGATATATTTCTTGTTTTAGTTCTCGTTTTGATGTAATTTTGAAAAACATGGTAAACAATAATATTTATTGCAATCAGAGCAAAATCTGGTGGTTCTTTGACGACATCCCTGATAATTACATCTTGCTCTTGATCTTGATATGTGTTTGTGAGATTCAAAATTATTGAATTCTGATTGCGATAAATATTGCCTACTTACTTCTTTACACAAGTCTTTCGTTGCCAATTTTTTTTCACTATTTTTGTTGCACATATTCCAAATTACGACAGCATTCGTAACTGACGATTCTATGAGTCTTACAAAAATTGCAAATGGCCATTTTTTCGAATTTATACTGGGAGAAGCTTTTTTACATCGAAAATCGTGCAGATCGACCCCTCCCATGTATTTATTATACAAGGAAAAAGCGAAGGGAAATCTTACTTCTGTTCTTTTGTGATCAACTCGTGAATACCTTTCCATTGGTGTCCTAGGAGTGGCACCAGCTGCTGTAGACAAAATAGAGACCTCTTTTGAGTCAATGACACTAATAAAATTCATTCCACTGTTACGGTCATGACTTACTTTGAACGTCTCTCGCTGAGCTTTTTTTTCAAAGACATGTTTCTCTTTTACTCTGTCTCTACGGACAGTTCCCGTTGATCGTAAACCGCATTTACTCAAATGAACAACCAAATCTGGGCTGGTAAAAAAGTTGTCAAAGTATATGTGATAAGCTGATAATTTTCTTCTCGAAAGGCTATTTAGAAGTGGATGGATCATTTGCAAGACAACTCTAGAGCCTAGTGGGCATGAGGACAAATTGATACCAATACTTGTGTCATTTTTACCACAATAAACATCCAAATTGAATATGTATCCGCTAGCTCCACATAATCCCCATAATTTTAGTCCATATCGATCGGGTTTGGAAGGCAAATATTGTTTCAGAGAAGTTCGACCGAAAAATCGAACCATCATTTCGTCTATAGACAGAGCAGTAGAAAAAAATCCAAACTGTTGAATGTTTTGTCTGAATAAACATAATAATTGACGAACTTTCCATGCCTTATCATGATCATTTTTATCGGTAGATTTTGCATATTTTATTTTAGATTTGATTTCGCTGAATCTTTTACGGTTCATCGCTGAAGAAACAGTACAACACTTTACAAGATAGTCTGTTTCCCAATGCTCACGTTGATTATTTCTAATATTGAATGATGAAAGCAATAATATACCAATAAAAATATTCAGTTTCCCTACGGGCAGTTGTAAGTCGTTTTCCTTACTAGCTTCAATAATATAATTTTTCATTTCTTTAGAAAAAAACAGTTCAAATAATTGGACAGGTGACATTGAAGATATTTTCCGTTGCACATCATCTTTTAATAATAATTGATCATCAATATCATCAGAATAAACTTTTTCTTTATCAATCCATGAAAAAATATGCTCCGGTTCCAATTTCTTTTGATTTTCCGTATATTTATGAAAAATAGATTTATACGATGCGTTCCGTACCAAACCAGAAATTTCATCATCTGACGAAGTTGAATCTCCATCAGAGCCAGAGTCATCAGGATTAGGTATTATTACATACTCATCATTTTCGTCGGAATCTGATTGCTCCCTCTGAGTTGATTCGGAATTAATTCTTTTTGAAATTTCCACAGCTTTGCGCTTAGGCATTTTCAGACGTTAAAAATGAACTTTGGAAAAATCAAAAGGATATTCAGCTACTATACACGCGAGATCAGTTATGCAATATAAACATGAAAAATAGTATTAACTATTTCAAAGAGCTATATTATAATAAAGTGTAAATTGAATAGAGCAAACTGAGAAGAGTCAGAAAATAGAACCAATACTTACCTTTATTAGCGAGTTTTTCTTTCGTTTTGTATCATTTGAAGATAAACAATAGATTTACTGTAAAATGTATTGCCTCTCTTATAACAACATGTGTGTATGAAAATGGAACGGCCAAGTATTTTTAAGATTTTAATAAAATGAATATGAAGTTTATTGTTGGCAAATGATAGATGTGCGAATATATCGAACTTTTTCATAATAGGATTCTAATTTGATCTTTAACGCTGTTTTTCTCAAATACATTGCACTTTTACGAAAAATTATCAAGAATAAAAAGTTCTTAAAATCACCCAAAGAATATGCTGGAAATTTTTCAGAATTTTTTGAACGATTTTTTGGAATTTGCAAAAATTGACAAGTGCATAATTATAAAAAATTGCTCAAAAAAATCTGAAAAAATTCCAACGTATTCTTTGAGTGATTTTAACAACTTTTTATTCTTGTCAATTTTTAGAAAAAGTGCGTCATTTTTGTATAAACAAGCTTTCAAGTTTTTTTGCAAAAATTCTGCAGTTGAGGTGCCATTTTGGATGCACAGGGGAGAAAAATCGATATTCAAACAATGCATCCTTCAAGTTCAGACATTTATTCCACCGGTTACTGGGGTTTCAGGTATATGGCAGACTCATAACCCCTTGAAAATTTGATTTAAAAAAAAAGCTGTTTCGAGAAAACCGTGTTTTTTTGTAAAAATACTGTATTTTTGCCTATTTAATGATGTTTTAGACAAATTCAATTGACACCATTGGAAAGAGCAAGTCTTTACCTTTTGAAATATGTCCCTGAAAAATTTTCCTGTCGCGAATAGAAAAAGTTCTGAGGTACCGAAGAGCGACATGCTTCGAGTGGCATTCTGGGCCGAAACGGGCTAGAGTGGCGTCACCTCCAAAGTTATATCAAAAATGCTTGTAGTCCCGTATTAATCTAACACCAATATGATTCTAACAGTAAACTCTCACTATAGTCATGATATATTTACTTGAGTTTCTAAAACTGTGATTGAAATTTCGAATTGAAATACCCCGCTGTTTCTCTTGAGCAACAATAAATTCATGTTATTTTTGCATTACGTTTTCACACTGAATCCATGGACTCCGAACTCCGAAGTTGTAGAATTTGAGACAATTGAGACAAATTTGTTACAATTTGTTTTTTTTTTATCACACGTAAACAACCAAAATCGCCATTCGTGAAACCCAGGGAATCCATAAATATATAAGCTAATTTTTATAGCAAATATTCGGATTGATTCCAATTCAGTTGATTAAGTTTTTCGAAATCAGATATTTGCCAAAAAAATATGTGAGTAAATTTCATGTATTTGTTCAAAGTGATTGGAAAACAAAAAATCATGGAAAATAACTTGTAACATATTTCTACTTCTAAGCGGGTTGAGAAAGGTGGTTGCAAAAGTGGGCATATTGACTATATAGCTCAGCCAACTCCGTTGCCTAATTTTTCATTAGCTAGTATCATGCTCGGTTCATCAACTAAATATTATTATAATCCAAATATCAAACAACTCTCTAACGAGATTCAAGTTGGATGGTTCGAGCAGTAATCTCGTATTGCTTATGTACATAGTATATTACATTGGCGGGACTTTCGTATTTGCATGAGTAATGGAAGTACATTGATATTGGACATATTTTGATTAGTCCGCAGTAGGTTGCGTTATGTTTAATACGGCAGATTAACAGGGAAATGTAACACAACTCACCAGAGGGACCTTAAGTTTCAATTCTATCTCCAACAAAGCTCACTCGACTTTTCAAGCTGTAGATTGGAAAAATCGAAATAATTCTAACGAGACTTCCCGTTGAAAAGACCAGACAATTCAATCGGTCAATCCATAGGGTCCCTCATAACCATGTGTAATCACCACAGATACGTTGGGCACGATTCGAATGCAATGAGATAGTAGCGCTATAGGTCTCATCTTGTCCCGAGGAGCATGATGCTTCATGCAGGACAGTCAGTCCTCGGCTCACTTCCCGATTTACAGTCTAACTCGGGGCAAGTTCATTCACGTTGAAGAAGGTTGCCGTTTAGAGAGCCCCGGCGTGGCAGCGGTGCAGGGCCGAGGCTTTAATGACTGGGGCGCATTCGGCGTGTGGGGTTACTACGCTGCTACCGGTTTCATGATCTTGTTCAAGATTTAACGCCCGGGAGCGTCCGGCATGCGGCGGAGTTTACGATTTGTACTGAACTGTCGCCCGGCGGCAACATCCAGTCGAGGATTTTACGAGCGCGCTTGCCACGCGGCAAAAATGATTCCGCACGGAAATGGAGTTGGGGCTGTATATCCCCACTCGTTAACGTGGGCCGGCTATTGATTGAGCTGTTCTCCTTTCGTTTATTGGCCAAACTTGCCGTGATCTGATAGTTATGCTTACTAATACAGCCGCTCGAAATGGCAGTTTTCAGTTCCGCTACCGGGTACAAGCTACACATAGTTTGGCCCGACACTCACTAGGAGAGTGCTCACGAGCTTTGGGTCCCCAATCAAGATGAAACTTTGTTGGGAGGTTTTTTGGTGACCAAACAGGTCAACATCCATACGCGCATGGTCTACAATTTCATTTCACGGAGATATTTGTGAACCGTCATCGTTGATTTATTGCATGTTCAAATAATTGACAGTTAGAATGTATTGGCTGTGACAGTGACATGATCGGGTACCCAAAACTCACATCGTTATTGGCGATTCGGTTAGTTTACTTTTTCCATCAACCCCCTTGAAGCTTGCGTGAGCACTTTCCTCATGAGCTATTCCATAGTTTCGAGCGCTCAGAATAAGTACATCAATAATTAGTATAATAAAGGTTTTATTATCGTTTCATGTCGTTCATCAAGTGCATAATATGTAATTTCATAGTTGTATGTATTCATTGTATATCACTGAAGAAAATATAAATATTTACTAATTTATGCGTAGATCTCAGACGTAATTTTGAAAAGCTTGCCGTTGGAATATCTACGTGTAACCTGGCAAAGTATCTCTGAAATTCTGTAACACCCTATGCAATCTTACCAGTATTTTCAGCCTCTGTCAGAATGCGAGAAAGGGGTGCACTGCATGTACTAAAGAGATTTTCTCTCCACCCTATGACGACTACAGAGAACAATGGTATCCTTTGAGGACGCAAACAAGCCTTTCTGCCCCTTAAAGTCTGCCTTCCATTATACGTCTAGCTTTACATAAAATTATAATGTCTGACACTTTGTTGTCTTCTACACTTATAGTGTACGGTGAAACTATAGTCAGTATCTTGAGATTATTCATAGGAAATTCGATAAAAAAAGTATTTTTCTATTCCTGAATGACCTGTCAGGGAGAAATAATATGTAATTCGAAACGATTTATTTCTGTTAAATTTATTGAAAAACGGTCTGGAAGTCGGAGAACAGGACTCCCTAACCTCTCCACGAATCATAATCTTCTCTTGATTTGTCAAAATGAATACCTATTTATTCACCCAGAAAATCAAATATTTGTTCATCAAGCAGGAGAGCAGGACTCACTAAACTCTTCACAAATAACGATTATCTTTTTCTGATTTATTAAAAAAAAAATTCATTGCTTACATACATAAAGAGACCAGAAGTATGTTATTTTCATACAGAATAAACTTAAATTATATTATTTGATAATAAAAGAATATTTGTGTAACTTTAAAATGACATATCCAAGCCAAAATAGTCTATGTAAGGTACCTGCTCGAAGCACGCTTGCAGGCCTGTAAAAATATATACCAAATTCATTAACTAGGGTGTAAACATGCAAATAATATCCAATAATATTAATAAAATCATTCGAATTATGTAAACGATTTGAATACATCAATTTTTTCATTTACGGAAAAAAATCAATTTGGCTATAGACCAATCACAGCTACCAAGATTCATTCAGGAAATGTGTGATTCACTCCACTCCACGTGATACGATTGCAAAGGGTATATTGGACAATTCACCCTATCGCTGCTGCTGTGCCATCCCTTCCTCTGGTTTATTTGAGAGACTGAGTAACACTTCTCTCTCTGGCTCGGCCTGGCACATTACGAATCGTTTTTTTGAATTATTCCTATCGCGCCGAGTCCTCTCGTTAATGGATACCTCCTCCAAAATAAAATCACGAAGGAATATTCTGACCGGTGTAATCTAAATTAGTACTGTATTATTGATTTTCAGTACACCCTTCCTTACCCTTCCTTACCATGATATTATTCATTATCCTCTCATCCATCCACTACTAATTTCTTGTTCATCCTAATACCTCAAACTTACGAGAGAGCAGTACTGCGAACTAACATTAGTTATGAGTATGTATCCCTTAGAGGGTTTGACGTGAAGCACTTGTCGCCAACGGTAATGCTTCATGGCTATCCCAGCCCTCTCAATCGTAACTTTTGACGTCGAGGGGTTGGCATCGTAGCGTGCAAAGGAGGAAGTGCTACTCCATAGAATCGCGTGGCAAAAGCCGTGTAAGGACAAGGGATACTCGGTATCTGATTTATACCAAATTCTAGTCCAACTGGTAATATTTCTTGCTTTGATTCAAACGATAATTCTACACGTGTTTCTTCCAACTATACCCCGGAAAAGTACATTTCTTTCCGGACAATACGCATAAAATGAAAATTTTTGTCTACTGCATATCAGTTCGAATACTTGATGGGTGTGGGGGAGTGGCTGGCCATGTCGTGCTTACTGTAATCACAATATCGTGTAACACTAGATGTGAGTTTTCCAAATTTTCTATCTCTATTATATTTTTTGGTTTAATTAAGTTTCAATCTTCGAATCAAGGGTAAACTGACAGGATTGAGAGCAAATATATTTTCTCACAGTGAGGTCATACAGTATATAATGTTGAAGGAAAATTGGACATGGAACTCGAAAAAGTAACTTGATCTGAAAACTCGATAGTTTTTAGATCCGCGATAAATATTATCGACTGACACTCGGTAAAATGTATTTCGAGTATACGGCGCAGTAGAATATTCCGGGTGTGGTCGGCCAACGCGTATGCTTGTACCGCGAGTATGCAAACTTGTTGATATTGTATTTCCGTAGAAACTTTATGCCGGGTATATTCGCGTCGGAATGATGAAATGGAGCGTGACATCGCGGGAATGGACAGCTGTAGCTATGGTGCTGCGGACGCAGCCGTGCCCCCCCCCCCAAAGCGAGAGCCGTTGTATTGAAAAAGCCTCCCCATACAAATATAGACGAGATGAAAATGGATAAAGCGATAGATAAGCTTGGCTCATTCAGTTTTGGCGGAATGGCGTGGGCGACATGGGCGGAGACGTGACGCGCTCGCGTCTATATGTGCAAGAGCGCGCCCGCCGAGCCGATATATATTAGGCGAGTGGCGGAATGTACAGGGAGCGGGTGCAACGAGCGCGTGTATATCACTGCCAGCGTCGCCGGTGTGTTTGTCGGGCTCGGTGACCGTGACGCATTTTACGCTCTGTAGCCGTCCTCATCGCTGAAATACGCGTGCTCGCCTCGCCGAGCCGAGAGAGCTTGCGCGGCCGGCTATAGCTGATTCTCTCTCTATCTCTCTCTCTCCCTCGCACACAGCCGAAAAAATCAATAGCCCCCGCCTGTCCTCCGCAGGATATTCCTCCGCCGGCCCTCTCTCTCTCTCGCTCGCCTTATTACTGCTCCGCCGCGAATGAGAGCTGCACTTTTTCGGACGTTTTATGTATACGCTCGCGCGCGCGCCCGAGCTTTTTTACCCCCGGCTGCGGCTTGCGTTTCTGTCTGCCGCAGTGGCAGCTGCAGTAGCTTTCTCCCCCGTGCGCTCTGCGAGCCAGAGCTACTTTGGCTACTTCTTTCCACGGCTGTACGTGCCGTATGGCCGAATTAAAAGCGAATGCACTCGAACAAGCTCGCTCCAACGTCCCTTAATTATACACAAGATGTTATTGTACATTTTTTTCTGAGACTCGCAATTATTTATTCTTGGGTGTATTTCGCGGGGGTCGTCGATGACCGTAAGTGAAATCTCTTACAGGGTCTCTCTCGTTCTCTGTTTGAAAGAAGTTTATCGTAACGAGAAATATGGCTGACAAGCTCGAGAATAATCGCACCTTTGTTATTGGCACCTTAACAATACATAGGGATTAAAATTTATCAAAATAATGGAACACGCTCTGATAATTTTACGTGATTGGACCTGTCTGAGAAAACAATCCAATTGCAAAATATCAAAAGGCGTTAGCTTTTTGTCTCTTCTTTCTCCGCTAGAATGTGATCCTCCCGTGGAAACAGGTCGAGCGCCAGGATGTAAATAACGGGCGCGGGGTAGAGGGATGCATTATGAGTGAGTTATTTGGTACGACAAAACGCGCCTGTATTTTTATGAGCAAAAATTATAATGAACTTGCCAATGAAATTTATGTAGTCGAAGGGATCCCGCAGCGCTGGGGGGCGCAATCTATTCAAATTGTAATGCCAATTTCCTCGGGCGTTTATCATGTGGAGTATTTTTATTGTAACATTATTCAATGAGAAAATTCCAGCCAGCACATTTCGGCCTCCTCGAATCCTATATACCGCTTGACCTTCCGCGTCGGACATAGACATTGTCCCTTAGACAAACCTTCCACGCTCGAGATGATTTACGAATAATCACAAGTGTGTAATATTACAAGGATAAACGCGCGTCGTGCCGGTATAACTGTGCATCGTAAGAGCAGCGTTATCAAATCGAAGGTAATGAAGTGGCGCGTTCGTGCTTGGGGGGGAAACGCAAAGCCATATATCCCGTGTGCTGAGTATATCGCTCAGCTGAGGGCAGCATTATAAACACGCCGCCTAACACCTAATGCTCTGACTCATATTGTATGCGCGAGCGCGAACCAAGTCTTTTCTCAATGACGCTGGTGGAGCACGTCATTGCGTTAATTACAGCCGGAGAGCGCGCCCGGCAGGACCGCTTGTCAGCCACAAATGAGGGCAAAGCATAAACTGCGAAGGGCTTTCGCGTTTCGTGCACTGCGCCGCTGCAGTTCCACCGGATAATTCTACTTTATCAGAAGCTCGTTGCGAGGGTCGCCTTAGGTGTAATCGCATGCAGTCCCGCCCCTCCCCTCTCGTCCCCCACCCCCCACACTCCTCTACGGCAGCAACACTCCACGCTCGGTCCACGCTTAACCCACTTACGTGGCACTCTCTGGCGCTTCCTTGCAATTAAGTGCGCAATAATCGAGTCCCCAATTATTTTGTATTAAGATTCGCGTGCTGCAGGGATCAGGAAGAAAATTAAAATATGCAATCTTGGGTATTCTCCTGTTGGAAATAATCCCGAGACGGTCTTCGGCAATTCCGCTTCCTCGTGCTCAACCGAAGCTGAGTAAAATAACAATGCGTATGAGATAAAATCAAAGTTTGTCTTGATCTTTGAATTCATTCAACCTTGTTTCTTTTGAAATGTTAATCAGGTACAGGGCATCCTTTTTAAAATCAACAATAATCGGATTGTTGCAGCACTTATGTCACGCTTTGAATTCGGATTGAAGATTAATATTCACAACAGACTTTCAACCCTTTTAAATCTTTGACACGCTATTCATTCCTTATGGCAATATTATTTTAATCTCTCGCGCCAACCTCGTTATTTTTCACTTACTTCTCACAACGACGAATTTATCTTTAGAGATTTTTTTCACGTCGAGCTGTATCATCACAAGTTTTCAAAAAGAAAAAAAAATCCTTGTCGAATTGTTTCGCTCTCTCGACACTGCGCACACGGTGGAAGCGTAAAAACTGCGAGAGCCCATCCGGCGTATTATATGTTCCTCAACGCATCGATCCGTAATGTTTTACGGCCGACGACGGGGATCGAAGCAAAAAAATCAATGATCTATCGGGGCTGCGCTGCGCCCTTTTCATTAGCGGGGCGCGACGCGACGCGGTGCTCCGGCCTCCCCAGCGTCGCCGTCGTCGTCGTCGCCGAGACGCCGGAGTTTATCCTGAAAAATCGCGGCGCGCCCGCGGCCTGAATAATGGAGGCCGGGCGCCGGGGCAGGAACTAGTTGTGAGTAACGACACCCCGGGGAGCCGCTCACCTGCACGCGCAGCCCCCCGGATGACGCATGCACGCCCGTCCGCGTTTTTTGCCCGGTTGCGCGGGCGGGATACACGCTCTTTTCGGCCTCTGCTCGCACGCTGCTTCAGCTTCTGTGCCAGCTCTCCCGTGGATATGCCAAGCTCCACCCAATTACTCGCATTTACTTTCGATGCTGGACATTTTCACTGCGCACCCCGGGGAGCGGTTGAGCTGCGAGAGCCAGACTCTTCCCGGATTAAAATTTTCATTTCACTCATTCGTTCCGCCGAGCTATATACTTCTATTAGATTGGCCCGCGTGATGAATCATAATTCGACCGCTTTCGATGGGATATTATCCATCGATGCGAATTCGTTGGCGTATAACCTGGGGCATTTCGAATCAATGTAGCGGCAATCCCGTACAGATATATCATTATCAACTCAACCAGTTACGACTCGTTAGTTTTACACATATTGAAGTGATATGTTCGTGTGTTGGCAATTGAGTAGCTTCGACATTACACGAATATTCCATATATAATTTAAATCGTTCGTTGAAAAGCTGGATATATCGACTGAGATTAGAGACCGCTAATGAATGTACTGGCTGAAATTGCATTCACGAAGTGCAGACAGAATTGGAAACTATTGATATTATTGTTTGTATACAAATTAAACTTCCCAGTTTTAAGCGAGTTATGAAGTTTCAAGCAAGAAATGAGTTTCAATTCACCCACCAGGACGTAAAGTTGAAAATCTCCATTTGAATGCAAAATGGTTGATTTTGAAAATGTTACAACCAAAAAAGCACACTTCTCACCTACTATGACAATGGAATATACGAAACAATGATAAATTACACACAGGATATGTTTATACCAAATACATTCAGCTTCATCAAGCTTTCGGCAATGCAAACGCGTTTGTTCGCTGATGGATCTATTCTGCAGTTTTTTTTCTGAATATTTATTCTTTCCCCGTTTGAGCCTGAAATCTGCGGCTCGCATGCACGCAGCTCGTGTCGCGTGTATATGACGAAGTAAGAATGAAAAATTGCGTGTCTGTTTCACTGACGGGTACCGTAAATTTCATAGTGAGACGAAGAGACCGCGAGTCTTTTTATGGTGTGAAATGAATGGAGAGCGAAAAAGAGCGAGGGAGAGAGTGCTGGTCTTTTTCGACTTATTTTTCTCCATTTTGTCATTTTCCCCCGAAGAGTATCTCTCACGCGTACGTACGTATACATACGTACGTATATTCAAATGCAAAAATTTCACGCGCTCGCCCGCGAGGTAGTTGAATTTTAAATTCCGAAGGATATGACATTTGCATATAAATATAATTGCACGCTCTGATGGATTTATTTAGCATATATACGCGCTGCACGTTGAGCGAAAATTTAATACGATATTAATTCTATTACGATATGTAGGATGTGTTTACATACGGTCACGAGTTGTGGCGCGGAAAAAAAGATTAACTATCGTGTAAACTCACGCTGATCACTGGGAGAGTCCTATTTTAAAATTGTTCACTCACCAAAATCATTTTGTAACAGCCAGATGACTGATGCGTAAGGAAATTAGAATCATCGGTATATATACATATGTACTCCAGTGACAACAAGAGAACTCTCATTAAACGATGAAAGGGTGACTCGCTAGCTCGTTACAATTTAGCCCCATCAATTCAGAAATTCAAGCTACAGTGGATATGTTAATTGGCGACGCAAGTTACAACGACCTGGTAACTCTCTGAGCTATTTTGTACCTAGTTGTACACATATCATGAACTTGAATATACTTGTAGGTGATTCACACATTTACGTGAGCTGTTATATTTGTACTCAATGATCGAGGAGCAATTCAAGAAATTGCACTACGATCAATTTACCGGTGAAGGTATCGGAAAAATGTCAACCCATAGAAAAATAACCAGCTAATTTAGTTAATTATTTTTACATATTTATTTTGACCCCGAGATTTTCGAGGTACGTATTAGTATCTTTATACGAAAAGTACTCTAAAAAAAATCGATCGATATGAATCCAGATAATTTTTCCGTGATACGCATCTGAATCGCATGAATTTTTTTTGATGGTGATTTTTCGAAGTGATAAAAATTAAAAACTCCTATTTTTGAGTATTCCTTTTTAAATCGTTAAAAAATGTGAAAAGCGCTTGTTCCGAACTTCCGGGGCACCATCAGAATCGTAGAATTAAAACATTTACAACATTTTCAGCCTTCCAGTTCCGTTTTTCGATAAAGTACTATCTCCCTATACTGGTCCGGTAAAACTACAAATCAAGTTTACAAGATTTCTTTAAAATTTAATATATAGTAGAATATAGGCCCCGACATTTCCAAGTAAAATTATCATTCGAATTTTAAATTTTCAAAAATTTCAACCGGAACATATGTGTACTTGAAGGACTTGTTGGGATGAAAAAATGTTTATCAGAATCTCTATGATAATTCCCTCGATACTGGTAACATTCCAAGGCTTTTAACAATGATGCATTGATCGTAAAAAGAGCTTGAACGATTTTTCTTTTAAATAGAGTAGAGAAACGCGGAGCCAAGAAAGTCGACGGAATAACCTGATTCAAGAAACAATGGATCTTGGGTGATAAGCGAGGAGTGGGGCAGGCAGAAATCAAAGACGTCGGCGAGTCGCATCGCGATAGAGCTGCGGCTTGCAGGAAAACGCGCATCGACCAACGACGTTACGCTGTATATTCTGATTCGCTCGATCGGCGCTTCGCGCCCGAGATTCAATTTCCGACTCGATTGCGGAGCGGAATAGCCCTCCCTCTGGCACTTGTTTCGCCGCCCGACCCTTTGTTTTTCGGGACAACGATCCCACCTGTGAAATTGCGCCGATCCAGTTCCTTGTGTATTTTGAGAATTGGCGAATCTCATCAATAGGTCCTCGGGTCACTCGCTCACTGTGCTCGTCGCTCTGCTCTAATGGAAATAGTTGGAGCGTTTGATTCTGCGCCATTCATGATCGAGCGGCTCGATTATTTTCCTTCGATTAATTGTGATGTACCCGACGGCTAGGTTGTTTCGACAGGAGGAACTGATTGTTGCAAAGCGCCTGCTTTAATTTTCACAGTAGTTTTGAGGCACATCACAACAGATCGTTCCGGCGGACGATTAGTGCGCGATAGAGTAAGTAATTTTCTTTTGCAACTATACCGACTCCTTGCAAAACTGAACAGCTGAATTTCAGGGTGGAGGGCATCACTCCCCCAACCAACTATAGCGCTGAACTTGAATAAAACTCTTTTGTGGGATAAGGGAAGTGAAGTACCATATAGCCCCTTTTGATCAGCAAGCAGCCGAAGAGGAGATTTTTAACTCTCGGAGAACTTTAAAAGTTTCCTTGGCGTGGAATCGACTTGGCTCGCTCGGCTCGCACGATCTTTCGCAACTGCACTTTGCCACGCGCGATGTGTAAAACAAAAACCCTACAGTCGCGGGTAGGTCATTTCACTTTTAATCTTGTATCGGGTCGATTTAGAGCCGGCAACTTTTTCGCCACGCATCGGGGGCAAGTGGGAGGAAAACGAGATAAACCATGGCGCTCTGCATCCCGATGAAAGTTCCCGGACGATGATTGCCGATGATCGATGTCGGCCGAGTCATATTTTTCTCTCGGCAACAGGGAAGTGTACAACGAGCAGCGATTATCCCAAAACGCCGGGTGATGCATCTCGAGACGAGAGCTTCGATCTCGACAACGAATCAGAGCCGTATGTACGCCGCACCCTTTTGTGCGACTTTTATTCCTTCATACAGTTGTGCGCGCGCGCGGGCTAGATTCCGCCGGCGAGGGGGGCGGGGAGGGGGTTAGCGCGCCGGGCTCGGAGGCAACAACCGCGCGCGTAAACGAGCACTGGTGCAGAAACACGGGAAGAGGGGCCGTGCTCTCGCCACCGCACTCCGCCGCTACTCCTGGCTAACTTTGTACTTGGCCGTTTTCGTCCATTCATCTTTCTTTGGTCTGCGGGCGCGGGCGCGCGCGCCAGGAAAAAAGAAGCGGAAAACCGGCGCGGCGCGAGACCGAGACGACGCTGAACATTTTTCTAAGTGCATATTCGCTCTTCCTTAGCGGGCCACCGCGAGCTCTCTCTCCGGCTTTTCGATGGGAGTTACCGCGACGGCTACTGATGTTTTAATTTTCTTCAATTTGGAGTGATTAGAAGCGGGACGCGCGCGTGTATCGCGAGGTGAGCTCGCTCGCGAGTCGGGCGGAGAAAATATTCCAACGCTAATTGATGAATTAAATGAGTGTTGGATGATTCAATGTTTTTTTCTCGATCGAAACGCGTTAAATTCGGTTAGCGGAGCCGATCGTCACTTGTATTTTTTTGTTCCTCCTTTGAATCGAGAGTCAGGCATACATCGATACTTTGCCGTGTACGTCGGATGGTTGTCCCGAACTATTGTCAACAAGATTGTCAACAGAAATAGAAGTATCAATTCTACTGCAGTTTCGAATGATGCCAATTGAGAATGAATATCAAAGTCACCTGTCGAAAGTCCACTCTCGTATTTCCCTGAATCCGCCACTGTCTACCGCTCCACTCAGAGTTAGGTTTGCTTCCAATTTCTCTCGTCTCGCATTTGACACCCATGCGGGGCAGTGCAAATCAAGTCGGTGAACCGTGCATCCCACTGCACCGATTCCATTCAACGATTTTCCACGCGCTCGTACCCCCTTTGCCGTGTGTACTCTTTTTTTTTTCTTCTTTATTACAACACACTTTTCACGTCTGATTTCAGAGGTCTGAGCAACAGCGGCGCCAGTAGGGAGGTTTCGCGCGGCCGCTCGAGTTTCCGGTGAGTGAATTTGTCTGGCACTCATTGTCGCTTTTCATTGTCGGAGCGCGCCAAGCCTCTCCCCGCCGCAGCCACATCCGGTAAAAATCGATTTGACCACGCGACGTTACGTTCCAATTCGGGCGCGCGCCCGCGCGTACGGGTAAACTCGAAAGCTGAGCGATGGCCTGGCCGAGACGTATAAAACTCAGCGGGGAGAGCGCGGATATTTCGAGATAAATCTCGCCCTTGGAAGACGGGGAGAGGAAACGAGTAGGAGGAGGAGGAAAAAAGCCTCGAGTGAAAAGAAGATTGCGGGCTCCGGCCGAGAGGGGCAGAGGTAATTATTTTTCTTTAATGATTCGTGAAGCTTCCAACGCGGCCCAGCTGTTGGCCGACGCCTCCATAGGAATAATAAATGAAGCGCGCCACTGCATTTTCGCGTGTTCCATCCGGCTGGTTTTCTTCTGGTAAAATATCATTGCTCACGCAGGCTTGCGCCCCGCTATCTGCGAGTGAGAGAGAGAGAAAGAGAGACAGAGGGCAGGCCGATGGCCGCGAGCGCATTCGGCCATTCGTCAAACCGACTGGCAAGCCTCCGTTAGCTGGTTTTTTTTGCGCGCGCGAGCCGCTTGTTTTATATGAAAATATTTCGCTCTCGCGACGCCCGATGAGCTGGCCACGTTGCCAAAAATATGCCTGTCGTCCATTCGCTCATGCGGAATCTCCTCGGCGCCCTTCGTCATCCACTTTTTTCGCCCGCGCCACACTGTTTTTCATCTCTCTGTTTGTGCTTTCATGGGGGGCGAATTCACGAAGGCTCGGCCCATAGGCGATGGAGCGTAGGGAAGTTTTGCGCCATGAATATCGTATAGGATTTTTTAGCTGACCCTCGCGAATAGCCTGCCAATCCAATCAAATGCCACTTGGCTTCTGGTTTCAGTATATATCTGAATCTCAATATGGGAGTGAAGTATATTTCATACATATGTTCGGGAATAACCGAATCGTCTCCTGTATGTATGCTACTCGCTCTTTGATTTTTTCGTTCTGAATACTTGCTTGAAGAAAGTGGTAAAATTCGATTTCTGGGCACCACTATCACTCTTGTTACCTCACGCTCACTGTCAATTTCAATGCGTCGACCTTTCTACAGTTGTATGTCTCTAAGTTTCACAACATTATTGCTGCGACTGAAGGAGATCGGTTCCAGTTTCGGGTTTTTCAAAATTACTACGGCTCATCGTTAGCAAGATATGAAAGTCTGATTTTCGAAAATACAATTGAAAAATCGTGAGAATTCCCCGACTCTTCTGATCACGAGCATTACACCGTTATCTCCCGTACTCTTGCATTCTGTATCTGAACTACTTCCTGAAACGGTGTGTAGAAGATTGCGATATTCTGAGAGGGGACGACGTCGTCTAGTGATCGCCTTCCGGATACTTGGCAGACAGGCACTTGGGAAAAATTGAGTCCAATCACTGAAGATGTATGTGCATAGGCTATTGCTTCCATCTCTCCGTTTTTCGGGATTCCTCCCGCCTATTTTTCATGCCGCTACGAGAAAAAAGCGCCCTTCGGTCGGTAAGCAAGAGATAAAAGATAGAACGGGAGTAGCGGGTGAGGAGTGAAGGACGGTTACCGGAGAGACACAAGATAAACCACACCCATGAGTATTGACAATAAGCAACTAATTTTTTTGATCCGACTTTGCTTGTATGAGTTGGGTGATCATGAGTGAGAGAAACTGCATGCGAGCTTTGCGATTATATTTGCTTAATAAAAAGAGTCATAGTGTAAATTCACAGTCGAATTTAGTCACACGTCAATTTAGATATTGTGATATTTATCTCAGGAGTTTCATAGTGACATATATATATAGCACAATATCACGCCTCGTAAGGTATAAACTCGGACTGAAACGAGCCTAGTATTGTAGTGCAAACAATTGTTTGGAAATTAGATAAGTAGTTGTCAGAAGATTTGAGTAGTTTCAAACTTTTCAAGATAACTTTGACCAAAACTCACTTCACGAAGTTTGGTGTCCCAAGAGTCGTGATCCATTCTTGCCAGTGTACAGTAATTGGAATTATTAATTTCGCGAATTCAAATTAAATGCAATAAAAAATCGACTATTCCGACAGTAACTCAATCCCGCCTTCTGAAAATAATACATTGTAGACCAATAGTTCATGTGTCGATCCACTGGAAGGTAAAGTAAAAAAATGTCGCCCCGACACGGGTGAATCGCCGCGCGTAAATCTCTATCGTAACAACATCGACGCATTGGAAGCTAAGCAAAGCGAGAGGCGCGAGTAGTGCAACAACTCAAAAGTCCTGAGAGCAATGAATTCCACGTCAAAACTGCCATACATTCGGTGTCGATCGCGCGCACGTACACATACCGTGGAAAAAATATTTTTGTCGCACTTTAATCATGAGCGCAGCGCCGCTTAACGATCGTTACGGGCCACGCGCGCGGATACCAGCCCCGGCTAGGAGCTTGAGCCCGCAGAGATAAATCACACGAGCCAGCCAGCCAGCCAGCCGAGCTTTTCACCAGAGCTGTATCGTCAAAAGTAATGGTCGCCCCGTGTCGCAAGAACGAAACGAGACGTGTCAACCGAACGACTTCGCGATTTTGAGTGCCATCCATAATGCGCCTCCGTGTGTGTGTGTGTGTGTGTGTGTGTGTGTGTGTGTGTGTGCAGACTGCTGCAGATGCTCCAGCAGCTGCGGGTATTCCTCATTTTTGCTTCTTGTTTCGTTGGGTGGTTTCAAGCCGAGCTCCGCAACGATCGCGTCGATTTCGGCTATTTTTCTTTTTACTCTGCAGCAAACACTTTGATTTTATACTGATATGTGCTCGGAAAAATCGATTTCTCTTTGGGAATAAATATGTCTCGTTGAATTGATTTTTCAGCCCGCTATCCCCAGTGTGTCAACTCAGCTTCGAGCGCTCACGGAGCTTCGATCAATTCAGAGCCAGAGAATCGTGCTCACAATATTACGATGGCATCATCATTTTGAGGAGAGATTTTCCAAGAATACAGTCGCGCCCGTATTCGAGTGACCCTGGACCGGTTTCAAACCGTACTCGACTCGCGCATGTGGGCGAAAACGCACCGGAAGCGAGATTTGTTTTGACAAAATGAAAATGTTTCGTCTATTCTCCAGACTCCTTATCGTCAAAGTGTCGTTGTAACGTGAACACAACAATACAATAAAACTATTTTCACTGCAGTTTTTGTGGAATACAGTGATTCCGTGACGCATTCAGTGCAACAGGGCAAATTCAACTTTACTCAATTCACGTGAAGGCGAGAATTGCACTGCAGGACACGAAACAGTCGAAGAGACGGGTATACTGAAACACATATATATATTTCATCACGCACGCATCATACCGCAGCGCTGATTCCAAATCGCCCAACCATCGTCGGTAGGCTCTAGCTCGAGCAGTACTTTCGAAGGATCGCGAAAGTCCGCCGGAAACGAGGATTAATTCGCGAGGGGGATGTGGGGCAAGGGTAGGTGGGTGGCATTAGCGAAACACAACGGGAGCGCGTCGGCGTGCGGTGGATCCAGTGGCGATTATCCATTAGTCAGCAGAGCGCGCGACTGCAGCGGAGCGCGACGCGGTGACGATGACGTTAATGACGATCTCGCACAATTGATGACGGACCGGAGGCTACACAGCGCCACCTGCCGGTTACGGGGGGCTCGGATCACGCGACGGCCTGTACGGCGAATGTTGTACACCGCTCGCGGTTGTCCGGCCGAGTGCGCCTGGCTGCTGTCCCCTCGGCCGACTGCCCCGGCGAAGAATTTACACTCGAGGAATGCGACCCATCGAAATCGAGCGTCGCTCGTGTGTCCGACCACCGGCTCGCGCGGACATCGATCCCGAGTCCAGTCGTTGGAACAATCGTATTTCCCTTGAAATTTCGCTTTGACGTATACTGAGAACACCCCGTGAATTATATACTTTATCGAGATCTTCCGGCGAAGCACGCCAGTATTCGTGGTTCGCGAAATAGCCCCCGCGTATCATGCTCATATTTGATTATGCTCAGAACTCACTATTACTCCTAACGCCTACGTCTATGTCTAAGTGTCTTGATGCGATTGTATGGAGTAATAGTGAATGAAGTAAAGCGTCGATTTCCAACGGCGTAATATTTTGAATCGCTTTCAGTCAAAAACTTGCGGCTCAAGCCACTGTACAAAAGTGAAAAATTACTGCATAAAGGTGGATAAGCACAATCGAATAGGGTTACAGTAAATTTATCATGTAAGGTAGGTGTACCCAATATGCGCCAGGACCCAATATGCGCCACCCTTCGTATTTCATATATACGCGCGTCTAGAGCATCGCCGCGGCACAGAATCTTGTCGGCAATACTAAATAATGAAGAAAGAAAACATTTTCCCCGATCGGAAACCCTTATACCAACTTGTTACAGCTCGTTTTATCCATTTTTTCGCCAATTTTCATTCTCGATCTAATTTCGCTCAGGTAAGTGCGAATTTTTTTAATACCCTTAAACTGGGCCAAAAAAATCGAGCGACATATCATTTGATTCCTTGACATCCCATCTACATCATCCATTTTTTTTTTCTTTGTATGACCTTTTTATCAATCGTTTCAATAGCTCTTCGTTATTTTTATCAAGTGTACCCAATATGCGCCACCCCTATTTTCTTGTTCCAGCTGCTACAATCAACCCATTCATGGTAAATATCCGCCAAACAGAATCGAAAGAAAATTTAGTTCAAGCTCTGGAGCAGGTCAAGAAAGGTGAGATATCGCAGAGGATGGCTTCGACTATATATAAGATACCTCTTCGAACATTTCAACAATATGTCAAACAAAACATATGCAAAAAAAGGAAAATGAGTCGACCATATGCGTTAACGACAGTACAGAACGAAGAAAACCGCTGCCAAGTGCCTCAGCAGTATGCTTTCTCAAAGTATTGCAATTGAACCTCAATTTGCATTAATCACCACTCTTTGAGAAAGCAAAATGAACCTTTAACTTATTTCCTCCACTCCATAGTAACGGTTGCTATGGTAAATATCCGAGCTTCGGTGTTCTTACTTCTTAGTCGTCAACAGTTCCGAAAATGGACCTCTAACTGACTTTTCCCACTCCATAGTAACGGTTGCTAAGGACGTAAACAACGGTTGCTATGGTAAATGTCGGAGCTTCGACGTTATTACTTCTTAGTCATCAACAGTTCCGAAAATGGACCTCCAACTGACTTTTCCCACTCCATAGTAACGGTTGCTAAGGACGTAAACAACGGTTGCTATGGTAAATGTCGGAGCTTCGATGTTCTTACTTCTTAGTCACCAACAGTTTCAAAAATGGACTTCAAACTGACTTTTCCCACTCCATAGTAACGGTTGCTAAGGACGTAAACAACGGTTGCTATGGTAAATGTTGGAGCTTCGATGTTCTTACTTCTTAATCATCAACAGTTCCAAAAATGAACCTCCAACTGACTTTTCCCATTTCCTAGTTACGGTTGCAACCGATATAAACACCGGTTGCTAGAGACATCAACAATGGTTTATACGGGAAAGGTCTCTTTGATTGTTATAGAATCACATAAATATACAAACCCAAATGATCATTTATCATGAATTATATGGGAACTTATCGAAAACACGCTAGCAACGGTTGCCATGGAATCAAACAACGGATGTTGCTGAACACCGAACTCGGTTCACATCTGCCGGAGACCGACCTGTGTGCAAAATTTCAGGACGATCGGACCATTCCTTCGAAAATTAACGTACGACAAAAAAAGTCAGTCTGAAGCTGAATTTTGTATCTCCATAGCAACGGTTGCTAGGAGAATAAACAATGGTTGTTCCAAAATGAATGTCTTATCGATTCTCATCGATCGTCGTCGAAAGAATTGGAGACCCATCGTGCATTGATGATGATTTTCGGAGCTTTTATCAAAAACACGTTAGCAACGGTTGCTAGAGAAATAAACAACGGAATTGGCTGAAAATTGAACTCGACCGAGATTTTGCGGCGACTAACCTGTGTGCAAAATTTCAGGACGATCGGACAATTCCTTCGAGAGTTATCGTACGACAAAAAAAAGTGCACGTACGTACATACGTATCGTACATACATACAGACATTTTCGGATTTCCATGTTTTTCGACCCGTAGATTACGAAAATCGAGGTCCCGAAGTCCGATTCGGTGGGTCGATTTTTACCCCGTTACAAAGCTTTCTCTTTGAGAAAGCAATTATGTAGTCGAATTGAACGCTTAGCAGATATTGGCTATCCTATAACGAGAAAAATCTTGAGGTTATGCGTTTATAAGTACTGTCTAGGAAAAAACCGCTGCCAAGTGCCTCAGCAGTATGCTTTCTCAAAGTATTGCAATTGAACCTCAACTTGCATTAATCACCACTCTTTGAGAAAGCAAAATGAACCTCTAACTCATTTCCTCCACTCTATAGTAACGGTTGCTATGGTAAATATCCGAGCTTCGGTGTTCTTACTTCTTAGTCGTCAACAGTTCCGAAAATAGACCTCTAACTGACTTTTCCCACTCCATAGTAACGGTTGCTAAGGACGTAAACAATGGTTGCTATGGTAAATGTCGGAGCTTCGATGTTCTTACTTCTTAGTCACCAATAGTTCCAAAAATGGACTTCAAACTGACTTTTTCCACTCCATAGTAACGGTTGCTAAGGACGTAAACAACGGCTGCTATGGTAAATGTCGGAGCTTCGACGTTATTACTTCTTAGTCATCAATAGTTCCGAAAATGGACCTCCAACTGACTTTTCACACTCCATAGTAACGGTTGCTAAGGACGTAAACAACGGTTGCTATGGTAAATGTCGGAGCTTCGATGTTCTTACTTCTTAGTCATCAACAGTTCCAAAAATGAACCTCCAACTGACTTTTCCCATTCCCTAGTTACGGTTGCAACCGATATAAACACCGGTTGCTAGAGACATCAACAATGGTTTATACGGGAAAGGTCTCTTTGATTGTTATAGAATCCCATAAATATACAAACCCAAATGATCATTTATCATGAATTATATGGGAACTTATCGAAAACACGCTAGCAACGGTTGCCATGGAATCAAACAACGGATGTTGCTGAAGACCGAACTCGGTTCACATCTGCCGGTGACCGACCTGTGTGCAAAATTTCAGGACGATCGGACCATTCCTTCGAAAATTAACGTACGACAAAAAAAAAGTCAGTCTGAAGCTGAATTTTGTATTTCCATAGCAACGGTTGCTAGGAGAATAAACCAATGGTTGTTCCAAAATGAATGTCTTATCGATTCTCATCGATCGTCGAAAGAATTCGAGACCCATCGTGCATTGATGATGATTTTTGGAGCTTTTATCAAAAACACGTTAGCAACGGTTGCTAGAGAAATAAACAACGGAATTGGCTGAAAATTGAACTCGACCGAGATTTTGCGGCGACTAACCTGTGTGCAAAATTTCAGGACGATCGGACAATTCCTTCGAGAGTTATCGTACGACAAAAAAAAGTGCACGTACGTACGTACATACATACAGACATTTTCGGATTTCCATGTTTTTCGACCCGTAGATTACGAAAATCGAGGTCCCGAAGTCCGATTCGGTGGGTCGATTTTTACCCCGTTACAAAGCTTTCTCTTTGAGAAAGCAAAACATCAAACAGAATTTTTCTACCATCATGACAATAGCTAGTCTCAAATAGGCTCGGACATTTTTTAAATTGAACTCTTCCATTTCAGTGAGAACATCTCAATTATATTTAAAATTACACTAAAAAGAATGTTCATCAATTTGAGAGATTAATATTGGAATTAGATGTTGCATGAGTTAATTTTGTTGATTCAAAAACAACGGTTTTTCATGAATTTTAACTGAAAACTTGATTTGATTTAGGTTGTTAGAAGTTCATATAATCTATGTACTATGGTTCAATCAAAAACAAAATGTATCTTTCAATAAAATTATATCAGAAATATACTTTTTTGTTTGTATTTTATTCATTTCAGACATGCTTCATGCTTCAAATTGGATGTAAAGAAGTATTTTCAGGGTGGCGCCATATTGGGTACACTAAAAATTTTTTCCCGAAAATTTTTTTTTTTTTTAAACCGCGGTATCTTAGCGTAGAACTGTTCAAATTGAAAAAGACTTAGCTCATTTTGTAGGTATTGAGTAGACCTTTCATTTGACACCAATTATTTTAGAAAATATTCATTTGACGCTGTGTAGTGACCTTTCTCGCTTAGGTGGCGCATATTGGGTACAGGTACCTTAGTACAAGTGAACATTCACATGAGTCCCATGAGCTTTTATGGCTTTGAAAATCATTGCAATCGTAACTTATGGCATTCGAGTGAATATTCACTTTTGTTACATGAAAAATTCACCGTATATTTCCAATCACTCATCCACCTTCATACAGTAATTTTACACTTTAGTACAATGGTTTTTTCACTGTAAGGATTCAAAAGAGTATAAGGCAATCAAATCGAAACGAAAGATATAGCAGCAGGGACAGACAGGAGGTGTCTGTTCGAACCTCCCGCGGGATCGTCGAAGCCTACAGCTCGCGAAATCGCGGGGGCAGCCCAGGTAGTAGGCGAAGACGCGTTCGCGTCGGCGTAACGAAGCAGACTATAGGGGTAAATGAGGCATTTCGCTGCACGCGCGGCTTCGCGAGTTATATTCAGGGCAAGGAGGGGGCGGAAGTAGAGCGCCCGTAGCGGAGCCGAGTTTCCGCGAGCTGCTCGCACAACTCCATCGAAAGGTCGATTAATTAGCCCGACAAGAGCCTCGCGCGGCCTCGACAAAGCAGTCTCGGCGGCTGAAATTCCGAGGCGCTATTGCCAGTCGCGCGCATTGCGTAAACAAGTTCGATTTATTGCTCTTGGCGATTAATTCGAGCCGCGCCGGGCCCGCGAGACAATCTCGGTGTCTTTCCCATTAGCCGCAGTCTCGAGATGTTTATTTATTTTCGATCCGCGCGACAATTAGCCCTGCGGTGGGACATCGATCCGCGGCATGTGTCGCGTTATTGGAAACCTACTTTGCTGCGTCCAAGTCAACTACGACATTGACAATGCTTAGCTCTCCGGTTCCTTGTCACCGTTCATGAGCTGATAAGACGGTTAATTCTATTCATACTCGAGAACCGTTTACTGATATTTTAAAATTTTTTCGATGTTATAACACAGGAGTCGTACGATTTTTCTCAATCAACTCGGAAGATTGTGCATGAAACGTGATGTTCTTCGATCGCGTCATAATCACTATATGTTCAATTTTCAATTTTTCACCAAATGCCTCTAAACTCTCATGCATAATAGCAATGCGTGAAAATTCTCAAGCAGTTCGAATCCCAATAGAAGAGTAAAATCATTTCTAAACAAATCAAGATGGAAAAGTCCCATATTCACCCTGGTCACGTACGGGCAGTGACCAAAATTCATTTGTTCACTTAGTGGGTAGAGCGAGAGGTGATAAGTACAGAGGCGAAGTTTGGAGAAGCGGGCTCGGTCTTATCTGCGGGGTGTGCCACGTGGATACGATTACCTTAAATGCTCGTCGGCGGGGAGGGGGGGTACTCGATGGTAGAGAGGCGGCTCCTACACGGAAATGCGATCCTCATATCGTTCTAAGTCAAATTTCCTGGAGTTCGGCAACGGTACTGTTCCGGCAGACAAGGAAAATCATCATTAATTCAGCCATTTATTTAGCCCAATGCTAGGTTCCATGTATTCGGGTTTTTCTTAACCTAGTCCTTTCTCACTCTGAATACCTTATCAAATTTCTATGGGAAATTAACTATTACCGATTCGAGTAAATGGCAGTTCGCAGTCACACAATATAATAGTATATTATTACCGCATGCAGTGTGTGATTTTTTAAACATACTCTGGCATAAATTGCTGAATTATCTTCCCAAGGGCAAGGAGAGAAAGAGGCTATGTACAAACCGCACATATGCACGTTTACATACCTCTTTGTTCGCCGGCGGTCGGGGGAGAAGTCTCCACTTTATAGCTGGGTACGTTAAAAATCATAAAAAAATATTCTTCTTAAAAATGAGATCTTGATCGAATTTTTCTTCATCAAACAATTCGATAAATCCTCAATCTATGTCTTTCTGATGAATAAGTGAGAAATGTAATCAATGGTTTATAGTTTTAGATCTACATTCACTCACATCTATCCCTAATGAAAAAATCTTTAGTTTCCTCACGTCGTTATTTTTCGTATTTTAACTTGGCTATACAGCCGATTGACTATACAGCTAGTCTGATGCGAACAGTGCCACATGTTACATCCAAGTCCGCACCCTTTTACTTCTGCTCGAATATCTCGCAAACGTTATTTACTGCGAGCGTGTGGGATAGCAAGCGTCTCACGACGCTGCACAAATAGGGACGACTCCCCGGACCTTCACGTGAACATGTATATACGTGTGTGTGTGTGCTCGATTTCACTCGCACTCGTTGCTTTCATCCGTGGCAGAAAACGACCCAATTCGAGTTCTTTTACTTTGAAAATACAAGAGTATCAATTTGCTGAGTTTCTACGAGCTTGCAGTTTATTTGGTTTCAAAGCCTGATTCAGAGCAAAGTTTAAGGCTTATTCACGCGTGTAATTCTCGAACTCGCGAAAAACCCTCAAATCTTATAATATTAAAAAAGTCTTACACAGAATGTGCGCTACGGTTCTACCAACTCTCACTGGATAGAATACTTCACGAGATTGCAAAATTTTCTGCTTTGATTGCTTGAAAACTCATTTGAAACTCATTTCTACTTTAGCTAACCACAACCACTAAACAGCTCTTAACAATGCCATGATCGATTGGAACACAGGGAATTCGTCCAATTATCTGAATACACGAGGAACGAGTAAAAAGCATGTTTACCAATTATTCAGTACAAATTATTCGAAATTAAGATAACTGTAGAAAATATTCCTACAAATGATTTTTGAGACTCTGAAAATTTGATATTACTTTTGAGTATTTTTTTTCTGCAATAAATTGTTCAACCTCAGTGATACTATGATTTGTAGTGTGAATAATGATCCCGGGATCAATCTACACGAGTCCATGCAACGACGCCACTATACCTCTACACCTCAACAGCATTTCCTCGACTCCCAATATTCTGTCTATTTTAAGTTTGATTTTTCAAAAAATAATCTCTCTTTCACAATGGCATACTTTTGAAAAACCAGGCACGTTAGGCTGGAAATCGATGATATCCGGAGATAAGCGGCACAATCGGTGAGCAATGCGTTTAGCAGCTGATACAGGGGCAGAAACGTATCGCGGCGAGCGCTTATCCTCGGCCGCGGATTCATTTGGCGGGTTATGCGATGGCCAAGTCGATAAGAGCCGCGAATGCGCGTCGGCTCGGATAACCGTCCCTGTAATGTACGTGTAATGTGCGCCGGCGACTCCGACGCGCCCGACTGACGATTAATCCGAATCGAATTTAGCCAGTCCGGATCGGCCGACTGACGTTGACGCTACGATAACGCGCGAACTCGGTTTTTGTTTGGCTGAACTGTAATGGTGAATCACTGCAGGCCTCGACCGTTTCACAGCAGATATTGGATTTTCCAGTTGGGAAATTCGAAACAATCCTTCTCTGGCAAGTATTGTAATTTTTTAATTCAGGTTTGGGGTTATTTTCATGGTAGATGAGTTTTTGCGATACGAAAGTGTTGTAAGTAGATCACGCGATGGTTGATTTGAGTATATGTTATTTTCAAAAAATTGATATTCTCAAATTCGAAAATATTGATAATATCAAATTGACCACATCAAAGTAATTTGAAATAAATATTTCATAAAGAAAAATCTAGAAAGAGATAAAGTATTAGCCGGTAAATGAGGTTATTGCTCTTCTGTGGGCAATGCACCGAATGTAGACCACACACGAGGAAATGCCTTGCATTTGCGTATTTTTCTTTTTATTACACTACATTTTCCTGTATCTTACCCGTTGTTTCGTGCTTTTATCATAGATACCTGCATTTTCCGGTTGCATTAATCTTCTCTCTGTTTACTAAAAGTAAATACTGGTTTATTTTCATGAGAAATTATGTGATACTGGGAGACGGGAAGTTTTTTTGATGGGATTTTTTTCTTCTTACACATATACGTCAAAGATGGTTAAAAATAATTCTCCCTGAATTATTTACTTTCTTGCAATTAAGATGAAAAATCAACATATATATATATATATATTCTTCTGCAGTAAAAGCAAATATTCTGATTGTCCAAGATGAATACGTTCTCGACACATTTCATCAAAGTCCAATTTCAAAGTATGTAAGTTAAACTTATAGCCCGAGGGTTTCCAGAACATTAAATCGACGTTCCCTTTATCAACTTTGAATATTCGAAGCACTTTTCCGTTCAAATGATTCAGTGGGATTACTGTCAAGAAAGACAAATAGCTATAAAATTATACGAATTCCGGCGGGGGCAAGCAGCCGCGCGAGACCCCGTTTACGCACATATATATAAGATCCGGTTAAATACGGCTATCGTGACTAATTGTTTTCAGTTGTGGTGATTGGCGCAACTCGGCAGCTACTGGTATATACCGACGTGGTGGCGCGCCGTTACGCCCATGACGTCACGCGGTACAGCTGACGTAATGCCATCCACGAGGAGAGGGAGTGGTATGACGCGAGCGTGGGTCATAGGTCATAGGTCATAGGTCATAGGTTATCATCTCTTGCCGTCACATGCGCTCGTTGTTTTCCGTCCTTGCTCTCACACTCGCCCGTCTCATAACTCGTGGGTTATCGTTTTACGCTGCTTTTCGGCTCCTTTTCCAGATTGACCTCATTCTCGACCACTTCATTTTCTCTCTCTTGTCCTTATTTCCTTCAATAGAATTTGAAAATTAATAAGGCTCTGTGCGTCATTGTTTTTTTGGTTTTAAACTTACTGAATTGAATGTGCAAAAACAAAAACAGCGAGAACCTGTTCACAGAGATTTGGAGTTTTGATTATTTTTATCATTGATCATTAGTATGGTTTATTTTTTTCTTGTATTTTATAATCATCAACATGCTCTATTGTCGATCGCCAATCAAACTTACTGCTAGATAAACTGACTCCCGGCCTTGTATACGCATCTCTCGTGAATATCAATATCAATATAGTTTTATAATATTGAGTTCGTTTATGCAACTAAAGAGGAAGTTTACTAGCAATTGACGAGGAATCGACAGCCACTATACGTATCAAATAGGACAAAATATCTGCTCACCGCCATAGAGTTCAGCAATGACTGCAGTCAAAGCGTCCTTCACTTGTGTTTTACAACAGCCACGCATCAAAACCTCTATTAATGGGGGTCAAACGTTCGATGAGGCTTGACGATTCGATCGTCGCTATTTTGCGTAAATAAACTTCCACTCATACTGCCGTGCTACAGCTAAAGTTTGAAAGGCTTGAAGAGAAAAATGATTGCGCGTATCTGTATGTGGTCAATATGTGAAATCAATATGCTAATGCAGATATTGTACTTTCATATGAAAAGAAAAAATCTATCAAAAAAAAGAAACTATTCCAACGTTACCTTCTGTTCTCAAAAAGTGTTCAAAATAGAGAAAATGATACTAATTATTATGATGATACTAATAACTAAAATGATACTAATAACTATTATACCCTGTATAATAGTTAAGATTTATAATCTTCATACCCGGGAATACAATCATCGTCGTGACGTTATAATTACGCTCAAAGTTCCGATCAGTTTGAAGGGGTAGTGTGAATTGGAGGCTTATCTAAGGTCGCTTTGATCGAGAGTGGACGCACAGGGTAACTAGTGCGGGTTAGAGGTCAGAAACCAGACAGATACACAGTATCAATACACAGTAACTTGGCTCGCTCTTAGCTGAATTTAGAACCAGATCATATATCCGCATTAGATGTGCCCGAAGGTAAACGCCTACGGCCGCTGATAGGATCAGTTGTTCACAACACGCGTATTGACTGACTTTTTATGTATTCAGTGCGAGCATTTAGCATCCTGGAAAAGGGTCACATTTTATATTGATATTTAACTTTTAAAATCGTGCATTTATTTTTTATGCAGCAAAATCAAGAGAGACTGATGAATTTCGAATGATATTTCATATGATATGCATTACCATGTGTTCATTATATTGTGAATCATTGGCATTATGATGAGCTGAATATTAATGAAACAAGAATCAGGACAAACCATTGAAAAATCGTTCACCACGAATATTTTCACATGTCCAACAAAAGCAACATTCTCGTCTGTGTCAATGAGAATGAAAAAAAAAGAATAACCCGCCCAGGGGTGGTGGCCAAAATATTTACGTGATCCCCGAATCCATTCCCGCTTCTCGCCCAATCTCGACCAATTTCCGCGTCTGACCATAACGATCGCTTACTACTGGCAGCGGCGCTTGTTAGCCGATGCGGCAGCGCGGCCTCGTTATTGTCCGGCTATTTGTGTAATCGGCCATTCACGAGAGCGGCGTTCTTTTCAGCCGAGCCGCGCGCGCGTCCTCCTGACGGCGACGGCCAGCCAGCCCTGCAGCTGACAGCTCGTCGACACTTTTGGACTCTTCAGCGTGCTGTAAATGAACGACGACGACGACGACTTGTACAATTTCGTTACGACGAGCGCAAGAGCGCTTTTAATTCGAGCGTGTCCCCCAGATTTGAGTTTTGCGAGTGTTTCGGGGTGTGTGGGCGCGGACGGCGGATGCGATTCTCGTTATCGCTCGGAATTCGTGATATAAAGGTAAACATCATATTTATCGGGCTCCCCGCGATCGACCAGTATCGAATCAATTTCTCGGTTAACGAGTGAATTTGATTCTCATGTGTTTATCAAAGCTCGGTTAGCGCCAGGATGATGGAGTGATAATAATTTCAACGCAAGAATAATTTGGAAATATCTCTATTTATTTTCCGAAAAATAGATGCTCTCACGCGATCCAATATTCACTGCGACGATAAGAGAAACCCCGAAAAGCCAAACAGATCATTATTCGTGAATTTACTTATAAGTGTGTTAATGAATTTCCACTCGGATATAAAAGTTGACTGCTTATAAGTGCTTAATTGCTCTTATATTGTGAATTCACACTGTTAATTTTGCAAAATGTGATGAAAGATCTTCATACGCTTTCGAAGTTGGGTCTAAGTTGGCTCTTCGGATAAAGCTTTGTCTTGGGTTTCTCGCACCGTCACTTGTAAGATTATAAGTGATTAAAATTTTTGTTTTAACCTACTTATTTCTTCTAATTATATTAAACAACAATCATTTTACTATAGATAACTTACTATAACAACTATTATTGCTAAATAAAAGCAATAACCAGAATAGCAGATTGTTGGAAGAATCACGTAGTCTGTTTATTTTATGCTGTTCCATTCCACCATTTGAAACTGCCTATGGGCGTAATAATGTGAATATCCTCTAATGTACATTGCTCCTATTCAATACAACGTGAAATATATATCGCATATATCGCTTATACGTACCTATATAAACTTGAAACCGTATGAAACTGAGAAAGTAACTTTATTGACGGGTCAATACTTGATGATTGATAGCTCCAGCTACATACCGTCAATTGACAAAATCAAACTATATCATATCCGAATATCGTGAAAGAACTGGCTGAGCCGTAAAGTTGATACAAGCCGAGTCCGGATATGAGAAAATTTCAAACAATATGAAGAGCCCGGGGAATCGGGAGATCGAGCGCAAAGAGAGTATATGTGGAATTGGGTATAAGTTTTTTGCCGAGGGTCCCTCCCTCAGCGCCACACTTCACACACACACACACACACACACACACACACGCGCGCGCGCGCGCTCGGTCGTCCAAATCTATTAGGGCAGGACGGGTCTGGGTGGCGGTGGTGGCGGTGGCGCACACTCAACCGGGACAAAGCTCAATCTCGATGCTCGAGCTGAGTCGGCAATTCCAGGCGGCGCAGCTGGGCTGTTAATATTTCTGCGGGGCCGCACTTGACCCAGTCGCGCTGCGCATTTTTTTCCCTCCTCCCCCCCTCCCGTCGCATCGAGCCGCGTAAAAGGCGCGGCGCACGCACGCGGGCTCATCCTGCGGCTCTAGAAAAAGAGAGCCGGAGATATTTGATATTCGCGCCGAAGCGGGTCAACGTCAAACTCGAGAGGCACTCGCGCCGCCGCGCGTTATGCTGATACGACGCGAACACGTTTCGAATTCTCTCTGCGAGCTGCCGCTGCAGCCACTCTTATTCCGCTCTCTTTTCCGCGGGAGACTTCTGAACAATTTAATCATAAATACTGTATATAAGCGCCGAGTGTGCGATATTAAATTATGAGAGTCGAGAGAGGGATGAACTGTCCCAAAGAAGATTGCTTTGATGGTGTGGCGGGTATTAAGTTTATTTTGAGTGCGGAGCATAAAGTTTTCCCAACGTATTTAAAAAACAAAAGGAAGAGAAGAGCCCGCAGCCTCGGTTCGCTCCTCTCTGCTCATCAAGTAGTCTCCTCGTGCATCGCTGATGCAGTGATTATGGTTATCCGAAGGAAAAATTCAATTAGCGTTTTAACTCGGTTTGCGCTTATATTCTCTTGGTGTGATTACGTATGCATCCGCGATAATGAACTGAACGACGCTTAGAAGAAATTTTGCCCGGGTAAATCTCAGGCGCGAATCGGAATTCAACGGAGCGCGCGGCGGAAGTATACGCACGCCGAGGCAAAAACGAGCAAATCGTTCGGGAATCCGCATCACCGCATAAATATTCGACGATGCCTCGCGTGCGCGTTCCACATATGAAAATCACTCCGTGACGATGGAGCATTGTCAAAAATGTAAAATACAGGAAATACGATCGCGCGCGCGAGCCCGATAACATTCAGGTGCGCTGGAGCTTTTCGACGGAGTAAAAAGCTCGTCCATACATCCATTCGGTTATTCGTGCGCGCGGCGGTCTAGTCGACGGCTGATCTCGCGGTGGCGATAGCCGCGGTGCAAAAAAGAAAACTGCCCATCGGCTCTCGGATGATCTCGCGGCCCTCTATACGGACGTATCATTGATAAGTTATGTGGGCCTACAGCGCGAGGCGGGCGCGCGAGCAGTGAGGCGGAAGCAGCAGCAGCAGCAGCAGCAGCCCTCGGGTCATAAAACCGGAATCAGTGCATTTCACGCTGGGCTCGGGTTGATTCCGTGGGATATCCCGGCGGCTGGCGGCGGCCTTGTCCGATGGCTGCGCGCACCGAGCGAAGAAACAGAGATGAGACTGCGAGATATCGGTTTCTCCAGGGTAAAAGGGCGGAACTGACAGCTCGGCTCTCCGATCGGGCGGAAAACCTTGTGAGGGCCTCGGCCGCTGCTGGGACAGCCCGTCCTTTTTCCTGTCCGTTTCCTACAGCCGCAAAATTGAAAACCCGCCGTGCAGTTGCGACGAGCGCCGCCTCGGTCGGACTATTTGCTGCTCGCGTCTACCGTGAGGATGTGAAAGTTTTTGAGGCGAGCAGCACGTCGTCTCGGCGCGATTTTGGATCGTGATCAATGCGAGGTAAACGATCGCTTCGCAGGGGGGCAAAAAAGCGAAAGCCGATGAGAGAGAGAGAGAAAGAGAGCTCAATTAGGCTTACATTATTTACTTTGCTCCTTAGATTTAACGCGCCAGAATGAGCTCTGGCTGAGTTGGCATTGTGCGAAATTCATTCTTTTCAAATGAAATTTAATGAGAAAGCTGCAACTGCGAGAGGGGACCTTGGCAAATACATTTTTTCCCATTTGAAAACGACATTTTACCAGGCTTTTCATTCATTCGTGAAATAGAACAATGCGTCGGATATAATTCGCCTCTCACAAAACAAATAAGCAACATTTTTTCTCGTTACGCTGGAAGCTTTGTTTCATCCGCACTCAATAAACTCCAATTAGGGAGTGAAATTACACGCGCCACTGGAATCCTATTAGGAAACCTGCATAACCGATACTTTTTTTCCGGGCTAATGAAGCCAGATCAAGCAGAGAGAGGGGAGAGACATCGGCTGCTGCTGCTCCTCCTCCTCCCCACTTTTCCTCCCCACCAACTCCTCATGTATCGGCTATCTCTCTCTTTTGTGCAGCTCCCATCGATTATGGAAACGAGTGGCGGCGGCGCGCGCGCCCCATTACTTGCGGTTTCACCGTGACCGCGCGGACTTTACCGAGAGGAGAGGCTCCTCCCTCCCAGGGATGGTGAATTTAGTGCCGTATAATCGCGCAACCCTTTGTCACGCACTTTGCTTCTTGAGCTTGATGCTTAATGTTTGTAAGCCGTTAAGGGGCATCGTTAAGTTTGTAACGGTAGCTCATCTTCAGCTTCGTGATTTCACTTTAATATCTCGCTACAATGCTGCTCTGTGCTCTTTCTTCTTTCACAAATCAACCGTTCGTTATCGCATAAAAGACTCTCTTATCAAGCTTCATGGGATCTGCAATATTTGTGTGCGCGTGATAAAATTGCACTATCCGTCCGTGAATTCTCAAATTGTTCGATGCGGTCAATGCATTCAATCTAGAAAGTAAGACGGATGACGAGCTGCGAAAAGGAAGAAAGAAGTTCTAGAAAATATTGGCATTTTGGTCATTTGATTCAACATTAGCGGAGTCGAAGACGATGTGACAAATGATGCGAACGCAACCCGAGCTCGTGATGGATTTTTAAGGAATTTCTCCGGGGTGGAAAAGGGGGGTTGGGGAGTTTTCCGTACCGACCCTCCCCTCGCCTCTCGGATAATGCTCGCAACTTTTCCCACGGAGCTTCTTCACTTGGTTCTCGTTCTTATGCGGGATATTCCTATCGCTTTGGCACCCTTTATCAGCTCCCTCTATTCTCTCTCGGAGGCGAGCAGTTGTTGAAGGGGCCTGGGCTTTCCTCGATGAACTGCAATAAATCGACTCTCGTGCGCGCGCGCGGCCGCACGGCTTCTCCGTCTTTTTATTCGCCGAACGCGACGCCGAGGAAAGTGGCCGGGAGAGGAGGATGGGAGAAAAATGCAATAATACAAAGAGAGGAATGGGACGGAATCGAAAGGAAAGCCTGGGATGAATCGAGGGGGAGGATATAAAGCGAGAGAGAGAGAGAGAGAGAGAGAGAGAGAGAGAGAGAGAGAGAGACTCAGCTCTTACAGGCGTATGGGAGGGAATTGTTGAGTGACTACATTTAGTTTATTGGACGATTTTCTGAATGACTTGGCTACCGAGACGGGTATTTTTTGAAATTGTATTGGCGGATTGAATTGTCGAGTCGTCTTTCGTCGCGATGTGATAGTTTGTTCGGTGAATAGATTTAAATCAAGGATTCGGTATTTTATTAACAGGAAAACGAGATGGGCCAGAATATCTCTAATTCAAGGAAATGTTGATGCAGCTTCGATAATGATGTGCATTAACGATCGAATGGGATTAAATTAGCGACGGTGTCATTTTATCCTGGGATCGAGACGGGCGGGGCGACTCGATCGGGTTTAATTCCAGCTCTCCTAAATAATTGACAGATCCGAATAAAAATAATACAGTGAATGTCAACTCTTTCGACGAAGGAATAATTAATCAATCATTTGCATAATGCATTAGTACATCTCTCATGATCGCCAGCAGCACGTACGCTTGGGAGACGCGCATCAATTGATTATACGCTTTGTAACGACAATCTTGATAAATCGTAAGTCGGTTCGCATCGCTGCAAGTACATTAAAATCTATTTGATTGTATTCAATCTCGTTTAATGGAAAACATTGTACGCATACAAAAACCTAACGCGACGTGTCCCGCGTCTGACCATAGCAAGGTATAACTACTCACTTGTGCGTACGTAACTCGATTTTCGCGCGGTAACTTGATCTTTTACAGCTTTCGTCACACACGTCTCACAATATTCATGTATCCACACGGCCACCCGACCCTGCGAATGCGGTCGTTTCAACTGATAGGGATTATAAATTGAGCCGCGCACCCGACACGTGATTCGAATCGAGCGGTAACTCGGGCAGTGTTGCGCCACAGCGGCTCAGCGATCGCTTTGTGAGCGACAGTCGACGCCATCGTGGACTTCCGAAATTCCCCCGGAATTACCGGAAACGCATGCAGTTCAGATCCGTTACGGTTAATCACTCGAGGAAGCGAGAGCAAGGCTATACGCTGCCGGGCGCCTTGTAAGCGCCGATAATTCCCCGTGCTCAAGTAGCCACGTCGGTTGTGGCCTGTACGCGTACTCTGTATTGGACTGGTGCTCACGCTGAAACATATTATGAGAAATAATTCATTCATCAACTGACTCTCAATGTTATGATTCCATATAATTTCCTGAAACGGCGTGTGGGAAGCAGCTTGTCAGGAGAAATAGTTTTCGATATACGAGTGTGATAGATGATTACTGCAATGAGGAGTATCTCAGCTATATGACCAAAAAAAAGTGAATATATTATAAAATATACAAAGTTATTTGAAACACTGACATATTCATGTCAATATTTATATCTTGGTACTTTTATATAGTTTTGATACGTCTCAATCTCGAGCGATGTTATAAATGTACTTGTCTGTTGGCTTGAGAACCTCGACAACAAAATTCTTCAGTTGCGAAAAATATCACGAGCAAACGAGCTGCGACACAGTCTCGCACTGATTGAAGCTCCAGCTCGGCTAAATTTTATCACGCGTTGTGAGTTATCCAATAACATCAGGACAACACTCATTCATCAGGGAGGTGTGCAAGGGCGAGTCGAGCAACGACGAGATTCACTCTATCAAGCAGTCCAGTGAACAGAGAAACGCTGATTGGGTGGGAAATTCGTCGCGATTCTGCTTGGTTCCATCGCAATGTGACTGAAAGACGAATGCTGCTCGCGTTTCTTTCCTCGGCATCTCTATCTTTTTACGCCATGGCTCAAAGGAGATCTAACTGCGAGATTTAAGCTTGGCGGACGACTCATCGCTTCGAATCGTCGCCGACTCGTGAAAAATCTACTGTGGATGAGCCATTCCTCTCTTTCCGGCGTATAATGGCATTAAGCTGATCTTTTAATCAAGGAAAAAGTCTCCTTAAATTCTATCTAGAAACGATTCATTCTGAGCTCAGCTCTAGAGCGATATTTCTCAGGTCGAGCTTGATTGCAAGACGAATACTTTCTATTTGTCATTTGAAAAATATAAATGCATGGATTCCTTCATGTAAATTCTCATCAACTTTATATTATGAGAACCATTGTCTAGAATGTAACGGTTCTTATCTGTATTCAAATTCCGTTAAAACAATTTATTTACGAATGTCTTTCTTTGCATTTATAATACTTAGCTTCCCGATTGTTAACAAAACTGACTGAAACTGATTATTTTATAACCAAATAGGATCTATCTTCTTAGCTCTAGTCTATTCTTTATGCAGCTGATAGTGATGCTCAGTACGCCCTGATACACTCTCGCCTATACTCTCGATATATATCTCACTCGATGCGTCACTTGATTAGGTCTAGATTAATTACACTAGTGCATTTAGCTAAAAACACCCGAAAACGTGCCTGGGGTCCGTTTTTTTTTGGAATCGCTTCATTTTCACCTCTAGATTAAAACTGGATCTAAGAAAAATCCTCAAAAGTTGCGGAACATTGTCGGAAAATGAGAGAAAATTGGGAAATTACTTGTTTTTTCACATTTCAGTGCATAACTTCTTCTAGAGAGACTTTTCGAAAAAAATTGTGAAGTAGAAAGTTGTTTGTATTGAAATTCCCTACAAAACAAGCCCTGTTGAGTTATGATTCAGTAGTTAGGGTAGTCAGAAAACCTCGATCACGTGGTGAGACACGAAAAAAATGAATCAATGGAAAAACACATTTTCCATGCATCAATATTGATGAAAATTCGTGAATAGAACTCTTTTAGCATTGTTTTAATACAGCCTCAAGCCGCCTGTGATTAGTCAATAATTTTCCGAAATACGGGTTTTTCAAATTTAGATTTCATCGCTTGATTACGCAAAAACTAAGCGTCTGGTTCGGTAGCCAATTTTTTTAACATGTCCGTGGGATAACTAGCTATCATATCCAACATTAACATTACACTAATTTTGGTAAAAACAAATTTTATCGAAGTATATACGTTTCATTGGTTTTTTTGCGTTTACTATTTCCTCAAAATAACGAAAACGAGCTCATTAATCGGAACGTAATTGGTGTCAAATGAAAGCTAATAAGATTCTCGCAAATTTTGAGCAAAAAGTCGTTGCTCTACTGTGCTTACGCCACGAGCTATCTCTCTCTGAAGTTTTCAACAGTTTTCAGGTTATGTACTGTATATATATGTCAACGCGGCGCGACTCATTCGAAAGGCACAAATTAGCTGCAACTTTTTGATGTAAAACGAAAGTCTCGATTAACGATTCCTTGGTAGAAATATATGAAATAGTGCACCGCGCGCCCAGTTTCCCTAGCGTAACTGCCGGAATGACGGAGTAGAGGTGTGGTGGGGGAGCAAAATCGTCTGCTAGCCGGCCAGTGGAAGACTGATTTCGCGCGTTTCAAATCACCCGATCGACCTGTAATCTCTATATTTTCGCAACTATAAGTCGTATTTTTATGTTTAACCACTTAATTTGGGGTATCTCGTCAAGCTCAAGTCGAATTTCATTACATACAGTCATTTAGAGGAAATAGTAAACGCAAAAAAAGCAATGAAACGTATGTACTTCGATAACATTTTTTTTTACCAAAATTAGTGTAATGTTAATGTTGGATATGATAGCTAGCTACCCCACGGACATGTTAATAAAATTGGCTACCGAACCAGACGCTTAGTTTTTGCGTAATTAAGCGATGAAATTACGATTTTTCCAAATGTAAAATATCCATATTTCGGAAAATTATCGACCAATCACAGGCGGCTTGAGGGTGTATCAAAACAATGCTAAAAGAGTCCTATTCACGGATTTTCATCAATATTGATGCATGGAAAATGTGTTTTTCCATTGATTCATTTTTTTCGTGTCTCATCACGTGATCGAGGTTTTCTGACTACCCTAACTACTGAATCGTAACTCAACAGGGCTTATTTTGTAGGGAATTTCAATACGAACAACTTTCTACTCTACAATTTTTTTCGAAAAGTCTCTCTAGAAGAAGTTATGCACTGAAATGTGAAAAAACAAGTAATTTCCCAATTTTCTCTCATTTTCCGACAATGTTCCGCAACTTTTGAGGATTTTTCTTAGATCCAGTTTTAATCTAGAGGTGAAAATGAAGCGATTCCAAAAAAAAAACGGACCCCAGGCACGTTTTCGGGTTTTTTCACGATTTTCGGCCTAATTGCACTAGTCTAAATCGAATCACGAGTTAACTGGCTTCACTTTACAGGCCATCGCTCTTCATACAAGAATTAATATACCCAATTAATCGAATTATTTCTCTTTCTGTTACAGGTGAGTGTCGAAATTCAGTTCAACAACCTCTCTGTTATCCAAACAAATCCACGTAAGTAATAAGATTTCGAGGATATCACCTGAAGTACTTCATCCAATAAAAAGTGTTTTATTCCTCGAAATATTCTGCAGCCTGTATATCGGCTTCCGCCTCGATTCAATCGTTGCTAACAAGGGGTATCACGTATATTACGTTAAGATGTTTGATGGGAACAGACTGCAAGCTCGAGTTTGATTAAAAGAGCTTATATGCGTTGAATTCCGACAGGAGTCTCTCGTGGAGGAGGAGAGACGTTATCCGCGGGTGCGCAACCACAGGCGAGCGCGTCTCTGCCAAAGAAGAGCTCAAACTCACATGCACACAAATCGCATCGTCGCGCCTGTGGCGGCGCGCAAAGTAGCTTACCGTACGTAAACATGTCTTACTGTTGACAGAGAGAAGAGGCAGCCGCTCGCCTGCACTGACGAATGGCAACAGGAAGTAGCTTTTCAGCCCGGATATTCTAACGCGTATCTGCTTCTTACCCCCTTGCTTCAATGGCATACTGTCTCTCGCTCTACTCGCTCTTGTACTATAATGAGCCAGCTAAGTAAAATCATTTAGAGATAATATTACGTAATATTGCGTACTATTCCATAACGCAGGATTATTCATAATGAGCACTGAAATTAAGATCCATGTAGCAAAATACGAAGTATTGTCTATCTGATTTCAGAAAAGATATGTCAGTGATGCCACCTTTCAATAAATGTCGGCAAAGTTCCAAGCAATCGAATAGCATGACGCTCGAGTGTTTTACCTATTTTAAGTGTATTAAAAAACTCTAAGCAAACTTACTAGTTGAGTGGGCACAACATTTGGGTCACCGATCACGATGAAACTTTGTGATATGATTCACGGATCCTTTAATAACTTATATCTACAGTCACAATGTCTAACTGTCGGTTTACAGGAGCCACTCTATCAATTTAATCAATTTCATACATTGATAGTGTTTCTATATTTTTATAGCTTGTTGTACATACAGGTATACTCTTCATGCACTTGAAATTCGACTTGTTCGTCAGGATATTTTTCGCAAAAAAAATCGTTAGACTGTATGACTCAAAACATAAGCTATTAGGGTACCCAGGATCCATCTCACCAAGTTTTTTCGTGCAATTGATTTTTCAAATGTTGTGCCCACTCCTGGTTATATGGAGAGTCAGAATTACAGAAAATGACTGCTGACGACCTTGGATAAAAATCGCGACCGGTCACAATGTTTTGTCTTTCGTCATTCATCTTTTTCTCCTCTTCTCTCAGCTTGTATGCATATGATAGCTGGCCCTACAAGATTAGTTTGGTTCCGAATAACCCAGCAGCGGTGTGGAATTGAATACACTTGGAAAAATCAGAGGTGCACAGGCCGGAAATCGAACCCCTGGGAATTAGTCAGGAGCCTATACATCCACGGAATCACCGTGGCTCTCCGTCATTATTCTGTACTGCCAACTATATTCCGCGCCGCGGCGCGGCTCTAGAAGGGCGTACATATACATATATACATATGAAATCGCGAGAATGGCTCGTATTAGGTACACGTATACTTTTCATGCATATCCGCTTATGAGACTAATGAACCAGCATTAATCCGGGTAAATGGTTGAGGCTAAATTGGAATGGTGGGTGGTGAGGCTGGGCGGTACTCGCTCGGCGTCGTTCATCAGTCACTCGAGTTTCTCGCAAAACTATCCCGAGAGCAAGGCAACGGCCAAACAACGGACATAGTCGCTTTGCCCGGGCTGCAGACAACAACCGTGGATTCCAAAGACAACCTGGAGTTGTTCGCGTAAATACGCGCGCGCGAGCCTCGCGATGAATTTGTCGACGCTTCGTTCTCCGCGTGTTAGGTTATTTATGGGTCGTTGCAGGACACGCTCGCGCACGCGGGCCATTATTAGAGGTGAGAGCGCGCTTTTAATCAAATATTACATTTTCATAAGGGCCGTAATAAGTTGGCAGCACGGCGCGGCACAAGAAAATGCTCATCGAAATATGCGGGGGTCGGAGAGAGCGTATCCCGCTCGTATACAGTTTGTTAGGCAAACAGGGCCAATTAGTTCCACGGCGACTGAAGCGTCGACTCATTATACACAGAATTGTATCTCTCAATTAATTATTCCTTTTCGCGCGTTGTAAGCTAACTGGCGTAGCTCTTTGTGCGATTATTTGTTCATGGGCACGTCTAGCAAGTGTAACCGTTAGTGAAAATAAGGTCAGTTTTCAAAGTGTACGAAGACTATTTCCGTGGGATGACGAGGATACCCAGATCCAAGAACTTTCAAAACGTATGAATTCCATTGATAAGTTCTAAGAAAAAATTAAAACGTTCAATTGCAATGGAACAGTTCAGTTTTCATAGAAGAATTGAAAATATCGACGAATTCCAGTAGTGTGAGTCGATGTTGCGCGAGACGTCGAATGGTCATTCACTTGATAACTGTTCTCTCGTATTATCCAGTAAATCAAATTGCTCTGGCGACTTTATTTCAAACCTTCTCAAGTGCTTTTGAAGATATTTTGAAAATAATACAATTGTAAAATCATTGTATGATTGTATACGTATATAATTGCATATAATAATACGATTCTCTATAAGGAAGAAAATGCCATATCAAATCCTATATTGATCCAAGAGCCTTGTTAAACTCTTGACGAACTTCACACCTCCACTTTGAGTTGGCTTAGTTTCAGCATTGTATATTCCTATAGCTACATCACATTTTGTTACTCGATCTAGCATCTGACTTGTCAGTGAAGCTGCTCTTTTCTTGCTTTTGCAACTCTTGTCCTGTTTTCGTAATTCCATAGGTTATTACATGTTTCAACCTATTTGAAAATAAATTCCTTCAGTTGACTATTGTGTGATTCTAGTAACACTATACAATGAAAATCATTTGCAAGTAGGTCGCTTTCAGAAACTCTCGAGATACGTATGACTTCATTTTTCTCAATACTTGGTAGCTGAAGCAGCACTCGAAATTGAATGACACTGCATGGAACTTGTAACTAATCTGATTTGTAACAAATGAAGTTTTTGAATACGATCTAATTAGTGAACTTAAAGGAGAGAAGTTTGGAGCAGTACGCAGACAATTGGAGCACTCTTTCAGATACGCGAACACTCCATCGCGGGGCGCCGCTATTTCCCGCTGGCGTTTTTGCTCTATTTTGTCACTTGCACCTTCCATACGCTTTTATCTTTATAATTTATATTTTCTCTTTTTATTATTCGTGCCCGGCTTTTTTCCTCCCGGCGGCATTTTTTTTCACGAGCTCCCAACACACACACACACACACACACACACACACCCCCACACACATACATACACATATACACACACAGATTTTTCGCTCAGCATGGGCTTTTGATTCACTCGCGGCAGTTCACTCGTTCTGCCTGTCCTCGCTCAACTTTCGCTACTCCTCTGCTGCACCGGCACTCTTCTTCCTCTTCTTCCCTTTCTACCGAACTAATAGTGCAGTCGAGGAAAAAAGCGCATGCATGAAAGCCTCGCTACAGAACGAACGCCTGCTAACTGGGGGATGCTTTGATCCGAGTGCGCGTATCCATATCCGTTCATTAGACTCATTCCTCCTATGAGTTGTTTTGTTTTTTCATACTCTCTTCTCCCATTCATTCGTGTTTCTTTCAATGAATGCGAACCGAGCGATAAGTTTGTCGGATCGCGAGCACTGTACGTTTGATCTATTCATCTTCTGTGCGAGGGTTTTGAAAATTATAACCAGATTATTTTTACTCCTCATTTTCAATCCTACAATTTCCCATTGTCCGTGGTAAAGATGAAGTTTCATTCGTTTCTACATGTCCTTTCACATTGGAAATGAATATGACATGAGTTTATATGTGTGGAAATAATAAATATAAATTTTCCATCTGTAAAATCCGATCACTCGACGACTCTTGAATTACCAGAGGAAAGAAATCGAGTATTTTCATCAATGGTATTGAATACACCTGACATTTTTATTGTGTAGTGTTGTACGATTTTAAATCTTCTTAGCAAATGGAATTATTTATTCCTCGTTGAATCATGAAATTTTCATTAGAAATTTATTAGCTTTTAAATTTTGTAACGAAACCAGTTTTTCAATTTGATCTAATAAACAGTGAACTCAAATATAGGCACACGTAGAACTATTGCGTGCCAGAACTATTAGATATGTTGCCGTTCGAAACAATTTAGTTTCAATAATGGTATTCAGAATGTGTTTGGTTGTAACAATATGTATTATATTGTAATGTATTGTGTGATTGCTGAGGCAGCTCGTAATTTCGGGCGTGATTTTGGCATAGAGGTGCACGGGCGTAGTGGCGGGTGCATTTTGGACTATTTCAAAAACAGGGAAACATCAGTTTTAGAGTTTTATATCCGTGTAATTTTATCTGCTGGGGACTCAGTTGTCTTTCGTGCTGTAAGACCTCGACTCTGTAGCCTACAGGCTGACTGAGGGCGTTTTTGTTAAGAAATCATTCGGGAATGTATTCGAGCTATGCGCGGATCTTTCACATGTCAGAACTGCGCACGTCATTGAGATTGCTCTGTACCCGTTGATCGATTGTAGCGTTCGAAAGAAACAGGCGAATTGCATTAGAGATACTTAGCAACGAGATGTTTCTCGCTCTCCGCTCAACGTCAGCTGTAATTTCTGTAAAGATTTTGTTGAAGAATTTATTCGATTTCTCTTCTTACGCCATTCTTCTTTTTGTGAACGAACAAGATAACCATATTATTATTATTATTAATGACAGTTAATTCAGATGTCTTCTGCTTTTTCTTCTGGTTGTAAATGAAAAATATTCTATGCGAAACTTCAAATTCCACAATACTCTCATATTCGCAAATGCTTTGAGAACAAAGCTTTTTGAGAAAACCGAAACTCACATCAGAGAATCTATTGATTTCCCAGGGGCTCGGGGCCGTCAGATCTCCAACCTCGGACGCTGACTGCCCCTATCGAAAATTTCAATTTTCTCAGAAATTTAATCGGGATCGGGCAGCCGTGCCGTAAGCCGGACAAGCGAGTCAGGGGAGAACTCGGCAGCATCACGAGTGGCCGTAAATCATGTTCCGCAGACATGTCGCTCGAGTCGATCTTTTGCGCACGTCCTACCGCGCGATTTTCTTCCTTATCGGTGCGCGTGAACCGAGCGTAAAAGGGCCGATGCACGGCAAACAGGGTTGATCTCACAACAGCCAGCCGGGCTTTTTATTGCTCGAGCCGAACGAGCAAGCACGCCGCTTTTACGCGAGACGTTTAGGGTGTCGATTGACCACGTACGAAAAACATCACTGCCCCGGTTGGTGGGCTGTATTTGTGTACGTAAAACCTCATATTTTCTGCTGATTCTAGTTTTCTGATGGAGAAACTTTGATGAATTTTGTCTGATTCTGTAGTAAAATGCATATGAAACATGTATCATTCACTTGCCGTTTTCTTGCAGTGTTATTACGAGACGAGTTACTTGAATACGACTGAGAAAATGACTGGATAGAAAAAGCCACAAAAATGACTGCAATAATAAAATAATGATCTTTTCATTAAATTCTTCTGTAGTTAGATTTTTCTATCATCTAATTTCCTGAATTGAATCTTCATTTGCGTAATTTATTTATTCATAATTCTAGGAAATGAATGTCTTGAGAAAAAAAACATATAATAACGGTGCTAAGATCCACGTCATCGGCTAATTATGTGTGTTGCCGCTGAGGTGTAAAAAAGAGGTGGATGTTTCACGTGGTGTGGGCGTAGTAGGTACTTAATTACTGGGAACAAATGGAGTGCCTCCTCTCACTGCTTGAACAATCCCAAATAAAATAAAGACTCCACTTCTATTTTCTTTCTCCATAGTAAACAAATAGTTTAATGCAGAAGTTAATACATGTTGATCTGACCCAAAGTTGATCTGATCTTATTCCGAAAAAACGGTTGCCAAGTGAATTAGTAGTATGCTCTCTCAAAGAGATGTAATAGATTAAGATATTTTGGAAATTAATCTTACATTCAATTCCGATCATTCTTTCCAATGGTTGCCAGGAAAATTAACATGTTACAAGGGATATAACCTACAGTAGCTCCCAAATGTGAAATAATTTGTGGATTTTGAAAAATTTGAAAATTCTGTTCCTCCTGCCATCAAAAGTTCTAAAAATGGACCTTGCATTGATCATTCCATGACTTAGCAACGGTTATTAAGAGTGTAAACAACGGTTGCGATGGAATTTGCTGACATCTGATTTATTTTCATATGTCCTTTGTCATCAAAAGTTCTGGAAATGAAACGGTTGCTCGAGAAGTAAACTACGGTCGGTATGAAAAAAAATTGTGATGATTCTGAATCAAGACTTGCAGAGCTATAGAATGTACTGCATGATACATTGCATTGATTCTCATTAATTATCATGGATCCTTATAAATTATAACCCAAGTCCCAATACGCAGCTATAAAGATTCATGAGAATTTTCCCAGGACGCGTTAGCTACAGTTTCAACGATTTCTCTCGGGTAAGGAATGCACTAATTATAATAGAAGAGTGAAATCTTCAAATTCGATTCGTTGATTTCGAAAAATCGATGGTAAGACAAGTCGAATGTGTAAGAGACGGATATAGAAATTTAAAATTAACAAACAAAATTCGGAGAATGCGATTGACAAATGGGATTGATAATAATAGTCGAATGATAATTAATCATCAAAAAATTATCATGATTTTCAATTTCGAAAAATGTTCTCGAATGATTTGCTAGGACTAATTGGGCAGATCCGTTATTAGGCATCCGTCAGGGAGCACTTTAGAAGAGGATGAACCTGAGGAAGTGGTGATTATGACGGGTATCCGATGAATTTAATTTCGCCCTTGCCAGAGACAGAGCTAATTATAAAATTCAGAGAAGCACAGCGCATCAGTGGCTCGTTTCAATGTCGAACCCGTGAAAATTGCGCGGAAAATATTCGCGCACCAAGTTTGTAATCACCCGAGCCGCGGAAAGGACGTTCGATCCGGCGAAACGAAAATGAAAACCCGCTCCCGATCAGCGTTGGCCACCGCAAACGTGAAAATCGGACGGGATGCGCGACTCCGCCACTCAGGATAATTGCTTTTGCAGGCTCGGGATGCGCGCGCACGCGCCCGTGAGTTCTGCCTCAAAACTCGGCGCTGCTGTGGCTGCAGAAATGCACATCGCGTAGCACCCGGACGCATCGATGAAAACTGAATTCGTCATTGTCCTACTCTCCTCTCTCTCTCTCTCTCTCTCTCTCTCTCTCTCTCTCTCTCTCTCTCTCTCTCTCTCTCTCTCTCCCCCTATCTCTCTCGCTTCTCTCGCCGCGCACTGTCGACGATATGCGTCGATGAATTCTCAATTAAGCCACGCCGGCGCGATTTAAACATAAATGGATTTTCTCCGGGATCGATCGCCCAGCGTCATATGATGAATGGGCTCTTTTTCCAACAACTCATTCTACTCTGATTGGATCAATGGAATGCTGGAATTACATGAGAAGGATAATGAAGATTGGAATTATGATTGAGAGTATTTTCGTATTTTTCATGAGTGTACTTTTAATTGAGTAGTTTTTTGCTTTGTGACATGGTCGAATTCCAACTTTGATATATGAACATATGTTGATTTTTCGATCGAAAATCGACGTGTACGTATACGTGCATATCCATGTCACCGTGACATGGATCCGATATCCGATGAGATGAAATTTTGTAAGCGCATTCGTGTAATATATGTGTTTCCGAGATGTAGCAACACCAGTTTGAGACTCGCCCGCTTTACGCTTTGCCTACTTTGAGTTTCACCTGGATGCCCGTACAATCACTGTACTCGGCTCATGATGCGACGTGACACTGTTGTCTGATCACATCTTCTTGCTGCAGTCAATAAACATTATCCCGCACGTGTCTGACGTGTTCCATAATGTTAATTCGGGATGTGATAGAATATAAACTACTACGGAATGTACCTCGCGAACTTAGTTCGGAAGTCTATACCGATTAGTTTATGAAAATTATCGGATGCCGATGAAGAAGCTTCCAATTGATTCGCAAGAGGAAGATCAAAAAAAATTACAATAATACAATAAAACAACAAGATACGATTGACATGTACAATTACTCTCATGTATACTCATCTGTCAGAACATCGAGTGTTTCGATTCGAGATCCACTATGAGAAATCACACTCAGCGTCGTCGAGTTCATCGCTTTCGAATATCACGAGCGTCAGACCCGAAGAAGAGGTTCTTGGCCATTCGAACGCGAGAATAAGACCCTGTTGAAGTTGGAGTGATCGTAACCCGAAGCATCTCTCGCGCGCGCGGAATATCAGAACAGTGGCAAATGAACGGCCGCAACGATACTCGAGGAGGGCAGTGTGCGCGTACGCGAGGGCCGGTGGCGCCCCAGCGATTCCATTAGGGCGGAGCGCGTTTCGAAGAGGTTAATGGGTCAGAGGGCGCACGCGGCCGTTGTTTTTTCAAGCTTCATCGACCGGCCAGACGCTGGCCGCCCACGCGGATCACTCCTCTCTCTCTCTGCAGTGGGTACCTCGTTTACCTGCGCCACGCCTCGCCGAGCCCGCCCCTCCACGCATCCGGCTACACGCACAGTTCGCGTGGCCGCCGAATCAATCCGAGCTTCCGCGTACGCACAAAAGAAGTCCCCGAAATCGTGTGCTTCGTAGTTTGTTCCGCAGGAGAAACAAACTCGGGAGTGGACATTTTATAAGTAGTTTGTGTGCTGATCGTCGCAGATGGCACGAGTGATACGATGATCCCGTCAATGGGAAAATCCATCCGGAAGTGGGCAAAAATATACGCGTCTACTCGACTCCGTTGTAGCATCGCCAGAGGGCAGAGGATTATAGTTACAGTCATAATCAATGGCTAGTAACGAGTCAATTAGCCCCGGCAAAGTTCGCGAGAGCCATTCGTTAACGGATTAATGGCGCGAATATAGCGCTGCCGATCCGCGCGCGATAACGAATGCTCGCGGATTTTCCATCCGCTCCGCGAGGAAAGAGGGGGGGGGGGCAACGAAAAAAAACGGCCATCAATCGTCCACGGAGGAGGATATAGCCGTTGTTCGCGTACACACACCTACTCGCCAGGAATCAAAAGAAGAAAGCCGGGGAACCCGGAGTGGCCCGGGCACGAGGAAAACGAGAGCCGAGAGGCGCGCGCGTGACTAATGAAACTATTGAGATGCAAATTTCGCGCGGGTCAGCCGAAGCGACGCCTTGAGACGCGCGCGAGCTTACGCGAGCCCCGGCCGCCCGAGTCAATGCGCCGGAATAACTTTGCGCCACCCATGCCGGCGCGCTGCACCTGAAGGGCCCGGGCTATTAGCCATTACCATATTCCATCGCACCCGCCTGCCTCGGCTCGAGTAATTTGTCGTCCTCTACCCCCTTGCCACGTCGCTGTACGGGGATGACACGGCGGAGAGATTGAAAATGTGTACTCATCTTTTTATCGGCTAGGCTTGACTTTTCGAAGAGACACGGTTGTGCCAAGTGCGGGCCAATAAAAGAACGCGCTCGAGAACCCTCGCTCTGAATTAATCCCTCCCGATCGCTCGCCCGATCTTATTGCCGCGGATTAGTGTCGTTTCGATGCTGTACGATCCCTATCGCGTGTAAATTTCGCCGTGTTTTCTTGCCCTTTCCTGTAAACGTCGCTCCGACATGAGGTATACAAGGTACGAACATCGCTATTGAAAATCATCTGAAACTGACTTGTGCCCGCAAAGATACACACAAGCTTGTAGGGATGATTTTTTTTTTATTCCGAAAAGTGCATGACTTGCCTCGCGCGCCGGTGCCTCGGAATCCACTGCAGAACCATCGCAGTGGAAAAAGGAAAAATTACCATGGACTAAAGGTGAGGTTTGCGCTGGGTTGCCGCCGATGCATACGGGGAAAATCCCCGGGAAATAAACAAGCCTCGATCCGGCGCGCCGCCGCCGCCGGGAGAGGGGGGATTTCAGACGCGGCCAACGTATTACACGCGGCACCGGAGAGAAAGAGGGAGGGAGAAAATGGAGAAAAACGCCCGAAATCCCTAAGAGAAATGTCGAACTCTCGCGTGTGAGCTCGCGGGACCGGAGGAAAAAGCCAGCGCAAAAAGCGCCGGCAAAAAAGTATCCAATTTCGCTCTTCTCTTGCGCGCGCATACTGCCCCTTCTCTCTCTCTTTCTCTCTCTCTTTCCCTCTCTCTTTCCCCTTGTAATTTTATTTACCTACCCGACTACTCGCACTCACGCATTTGATACGCGAATGCGTGAAGCTGCACAGAGTTTCTATTTGCCGCTGCAGCTGCGGTGCTCTATACAAAGCAGCTGGTCTGACGAGGGCAAATAAGGTATTGAATAGACATTAGAGACGCTTTTTCTCGTATTACCAGGGCTCGGAATGCCGAGAGAGGGGCTCCGCGTCTCGTTCGAGCTTTCGTTGCCCGGCGAAGCTGATATCGTTTTCTGATGATTTTATTACGCCTCGTGAAACACGATTTGCTTGTCTTGTTTCATTCCTGTATGCTTACAGCTCACATGAAGAATAACGATTTTACTCCAAAGCCCAGGGAATCGGCGTATTTGTGAATATTGAATATACGTTTCGCTGTTTCCGTCCTGTGCTTACACACGGATGATGAAAAAGAATTTTCCCATTATTATTTTTCATCAATCGGGTTTTGCAGCTCGATCTGTTTGACTTTTACAGTACCTGCGCGCAGAATGATAATTGTCTCGGGAATATCAACACGCGCGTGTTTTGCGTGTCGTCCGAGCGAATTTCAAATACGAATCCGAAATGTTTAATGATTTTCCAAGCAAACTTTGTAGTGCGAGCAATATTTCCTGAAATCATATATGAGCCGTCGTTTCAATTCACGCTCACCGGAAGAATAGAAATGTATCTACACACAATCGCATATTTCACTTTTGTGCATGGAGCAATAATTTTTCGTTATTTTATTGCAATATCAAGCGACCCATTCGTTTTTCACTTTAATAGTTATGCGCTCTTGCGCAACGTCGCACCTCGAGTATTGCTGGAGTTCCAATACTACGTTGTCATCCATTTGATAAGAGCATACCCATTTCCACAGGAATGAACAGTGTAGCCTACGTATGGAGTTACGGCCCAGTTCGTGCGTTATACGATCAATTACTGTGTGCAAAACAGGTTCTAGCACACTCGATATTATGGCGAATGAAGTTTTAATCAACCCTCCGGCATGGGCACGTTCTATTTCTTTATAATACGTGATATCGAGCGATATGGACCATCTAAGAGAAAACTGTTTTCAAAATTCTTCGTGTATTTTAAAGCTTATGTAAAAGGATAGACTTCCAAAAGACACACGCGCAGAATACATTTTTCCGCGAGAAAACTATTACCAAATTAATCCAACCAAACTAAAGGTTATTTGTACAATAAACACGTTTTTCACCCTACACGGCTGACAAATCTTTGAAATATGAAAATATATATTCCGGTCAAGTGGGTGTGCCTACTCGAAACAATTCCTCCTAGACTTATTATTTTTTTTTTCATCCCACCGAGTCCTCATCAAGCTGCACAATCTCCCATCAATTAATCTAAAACTTACACATGCGCGCAATTAATGATCGGGAGCACAGTCTGGAGTGGAAGCCCACCCAAGCGAATGCTGCATAAACTCAAGGAGTAATATCCTGTCGAAGCCTGAGCAGGTGTTGCGCGCACACGTACGGTCTGGCGCGGCGTTACACGTGGCCCCCTCTGCGAGATATGTGTGCGCGCGAGTAGGGGCACAAATAGCTGCTAGACAACCACGCGGCTGTGTGACGACACAGACCCGTGTCGTGCGCGCGCGAGGACGGGTTCATCTAAAATTAGAACGCTCCGAGCGGAGGCTGCGCACTCTATCGTTATTAATAAAATGAACACGCGACGAGCTACTGCGATGACTAAAATTAGAGGCTGGCTGGGCCGTGACACACGTTGACTCGCACCACTTGCTCGCGCCGAGGCTTAAATTCACCCCCGGCTCGTGTTTTTAATGGGACAGCCGTTCCACTTTGCACTCTATCGTGCTCTCAATCTAATGACGATAATATATGACTTTCGAATGAATTTTGCGGATTTTCGGATTAGAAATTTCGTACTAGAATTCTAATTGTTGATAAATATTGCGCGAGTCTCGGTTTTGTTTGAAACAGTTGATTGAATACCTTGAGAGAATATTCAAGACCCTGCGCAACTGGGAACTTCTTTAATATTATTAGGTTAGTGAAAATTTTAATGTAAAGGAGCCAGATCATAAATTACATGGTTATTAAACTTAAAGAACCTCCCCGACTTATACACGTTTACCGTCAAAATAAAAGTTTACGTTTTAGACCTGCTATTGAAAATTCTATTTAATCCATTTTAATAAATTGAAATTGCATACCCGAGAGTCTAATCATTCCTTTTAATATCAGAAACTTGGATGTAGTTGCTTGATACAGCTGAGAATATTTGAAGTAATATCACTTATGCCTTAATACTTTGCAGACAGTAGTGTATTATTGAATACAAAAGCTTCATCGATTTCCTTTACTGATGACACAGTTTATTTTCTATTGATTTTGTCGAAAAATAACTCGTACTTTCGCTTGGGACGACCTTCTTACCTCGTAAAAAACGGCACTCATCGTGCAAAAGTCTTCAGCCTATACGCGTACACGCGTACCAGGGTACAAGCTATTCCGTGGAAATTAAGCACTGCTCGTAGAAGACATAGTGGTTCTTACATCTAATTTTACTGCTTGTCCTTGTCTTTTATTATCAAACAGATCTATAACAATCTAGGCTATCGTGCTCAAATACGTTTCGTGATTGTAATGGGCTAGCGCGGAGCTCTTTGCAGGTTTATTCGCGTTTCCGCCTTAGCTCTCCATGGTCGTATTGTCGAAACGGCTTACAAAAGAATATGATACGTATCTCCTTCTTCTCTTCGGCTTGACTCCTTTACTCTGCCTCCTTATAGTCAGCCTATTCTGGAAGAGTAGTTTCCAATACATTCGATCACCAATTACGTCGATCATGCATTGAACTTATACAATTTTCGAAATACAGATGATTGTGATATGGAAAGGGTTACCAGTGATTTGATCGGAGATTTAGAATATTAAGGTAACTGTACCCAATGTGCCCCCCCCCTAAGGGTTTTTCGCGAATTTGACTATGATAGACTTCGAATTTTAAAATTCTGTGAATGGCATCTCAAAGCTTAGCTCAATACCTATTAGAAACCATCTTCATAATCATCATTCGACTACTTTAACCTATCGAAAATCGCAATTTAAAAAAAAACGCAAAAAGGCTAAATGCACAAAACGTGTACCCAATTTGGCACAATTTTTTAATCATTAGCTACAGCCTATATAGGCCTACAGGGACGATCCAATTGGCATTGAAATAAACTCTCAATTATGTTCCCAGTGATATTTATACAAAATTTTTAACATACAACTCAAAAATACGCGTCTAAATCATCGTAATATGTCTATACAAATATTCAATGATTTCACTCAATCTTCCCATTTAAAAACGCGTAGAGGGGCACATTGGGTACACTTTTTTTTGATGCGAAAAACAGCAATTTGAGTAGGATAAAAAATAATTTTAGGAAAACTGATGAGACCAATCGAAAGCTGAGATGTTTTTACACAAAAAAGAGCAATGACACTTTGAGAGATAAAAATTATTGACACCTGATTTTTGAGGTTGAGTGTGAAAAGTGAAATAAGAAAATGGTGAAAAAATCAGTAAGTGAAACTTCAAAGTGTTGTAGGAGAGTGGTTTTAAGAGCTAAATGGGCGGGGAAGATACCGAAAATTTTCTTTTAATTCCCCCAACATAACCCAAGAGCGACTGATGCTCAGAGAGCACCGGAAATACGAAATCTGACGATTGTGCCAAATTGGGTACAGTGCCAAATTGGGTACAATTACCTTAATTTACATTTGAAAAACAGTCAATCGATTAATCCGTTCTCCTGTGTCACAAATAGCCGAGTGATGAATGAAATATGTACCAAATCCAATATCCAGTGAGAAGGAAGTGAGAGTGTTTAATGAGTATTCAGAAGCGTCAAAAGATAACTTTGTTCTGCGCTGAAAATTCTAGCTAATTTATGTTTCGTCATTATCTACGATGGAACAGCGCTAATCTATCGCTAAGATAGTAATTTTTCAACTGGCGAGCCAATATTTGCACGGGAGGAGGAGAATTTTCATCATCCCGAGGAATTTCCATATTTAATGAAGAAACTCGGTTGTCGCGGGGACAGGCGCGCGCCGAGGCTCTCGGGTAAATACACGCAAATCACGTTCGCGTCTTTGGCCTCATCGTCACCGTTACCCCCACGCCAAGCCCGAGCCAAGCTGCGAGCGGCCCCTGCTAAACAGCCAAAGTTCATTTCGAGTTTTTATTTCCTGGATTGCACTTGGTGTTTATTATTGGATCGATGTGCTACGCTTGTGCGCTGATTGGAAATGCAACGATTCCAAGAATAAAAGGATCTTCTCAAGTAAGATATGTTGACAGAAATCAAGTGTCGATTCCGGTTCCGGGATGCTCGCACGGTCGGTTCACCCCAAACTTGTCAAAGCCATCCGAGCATCTAAATAGATATTCAAGGACTATAGGATGTCAAGGCTCGAAGCAAAAATAAGCTAAAGATCGGGCCAGGACAATTTTCTTCTCTCAATCTTCGACGTTTGTGAAAACACTATTAGCATAATTCTGAAACTCTATTGCAATCAATTTAAGGGGGCTTCAGCGAGTTATTATTGTATTATAGAATGAATTCAAACTTTCATAGAATGCACCTAGCACAACCAACTTTCAATTGCAACAAAGAAAATCATGGGTCAACATGGTCATTTCCATATGAGCGCCATAACAAAAATGACGTTTTTTACATAGGCTCTTATGGCGAGAATCGATTAATTTCTTCTCAACTAAATATGATCTCATGGAAAAATTTGAAAAAATTCTAAGTAATAGGTTTTTATAAGTAGATTATAATATGATCGCGAAAATCGTATGTCACCATCGAAATAAGATCGTAAAACTGAAAAAAGTGGATTTTGATGAATTTGACAAGTGTTTATGTGCAAATCTTGACTTAGTTATAATTTATTTTCTCTTTTCAAGCATCCATAAGTAGTCTAGGATAAGACTAATCTACTTTAAAACGATAGAATTGGGAGAATTTCAAAAAATAATTCAGGCACCCCCAGTAGGGCCCCACATTCGTACGGCACCGCTGAAGCCCCCTTAATGACAGAAAAATCGTGACGAAGTCTATTATGATTTTTCTCTTTTTCCACATTTAATTTAAAAAACGGTCATCTGAAAATAATGACATAACCTCAAAATAACTCATCATTTATCTCGTTTGGTTATCTTGTGCATCGACTGAGACTGTATGCATCAATTGTCTAAGTGTAGAACCTGAAAAATGTAGGAGCTACTGATAAAATTCGATGCGCCACTTGTATAAAGTGAGGTTATATCCCTAGGATATATACGTATATAGCGGAAATCTTAATTTTTTAAGACAGTAGACACTAATTATCAGCTTTAAGTTCTCTCTTGTGTCCACTTCAGCTATCGTAGTTGAATCAGAATTTTTTTCCCGACGAAACTACTACAAGGAGATATATCATTAAGTTGAGACAATACTCTCGTTGTATCGTGTCCTAGATCAGTTTGAAGGAACTTTACACCTTTTCTCAAATTGTCCTTTTCTAGACGATCGCTTCCCTTTATATTGTCTAAGATACTCGATCCTACTTTTGTGAACTATACAGATTCTACCCCAGTGACACCGTTCTCGAAGATCTTCTGAACCATAAATTAAAAAAGTTTCGCATCATTATTTACATGCAAAAGTGTTCTCTTAACATGTCGATTTATTATTTTTGTTCCAGATAATCAAGGACTTTTGAAAAATCGAGTGGAATATTTAGTTGTGGTGAGTTGAAGACCCTCAGTTCTCATTTCAAGTTCTCGTACACTATTTATCTAACTATAGGTTAACAACTCTCTAATTGTAAGATTCTTTAGTATGTAAAAATATAATATTTGAAATTAAGATTATTCAAATTTATGTTGATTCGCTTCGGACGTCGAGATCACATAAACTATTCGTGGTCTCAAGAATTTCTCAGTAAACGTTTCAATCGAACGAAAATTCAGCAAAAATTATTTGTATAAACTTCACACTGAACAAAGACTATTTGATAGTGATTTTATATTATTTATTCTATTTTAGAAAAATTATATTAATTCTTGGTTCGTGATTATTCGAAACGCCCTGCGTACTACAGAACTGAATATAGAGATAACGTGTTGAGCTGGGAGATTTCGAGGTTCATTAGACGAACGCCAAACTGACCAAAGCTCTACCAGTACAGTTTTTTCAACCCTGTATCTCGTACAAAAAAAATAACTGCGATGTATGAATGAGCGAGTAGAGACGTACAGATGTAGAAAGCTGCCCCCAATGGATGTGTTGCGAGCACGCGCGGATAAATGCCCATACATGTTTAGACACATATACACCACAGCGCACAAAGGGGGAAGACACTGGCACATTGTGATTACAGCGTCGGGAGCTCACTCGAGCGCGCAGACTCAGCTAGACTTTCTTAGAGCTGGGAAGGGTGGATTCGCCGCGCGCGGGCGCGCAAGACAGAGCGGTAATGACCGAGCCAAGCATCGGGGGGGACGTTGGGGGCCGGCGAGAGATACGACGACGGCTCCGGCTCGTATATACGCGTGCGGCTCTGAGGCGAGTCGCTATGGCTAACGACCCCCCCAACGTAACACGTCGCCGGAGCATCCAGTGTGTGGACGATCGACGCGCGATTATAACACAGCCTCCGTGTGTTTGGGAATATCCACGTGTCTCGCTCATTCAATCGTACTCGTTCCGCCTCCCTCCCCCGATATATAGTTATGACAATTGCGCTCCCGACGCCGCCGCCGCCGCCGCCTTCGGTCACGTACGACGACGTGGCTTGGTTTTTCATGCCCGAGCCCGAGGAAACAGAGATACGAGCCGGCGATTATTGACAGGCCTGAACTGCAGGACGATTCAATATCAACCTGTCACTCAAATCACACTCATTTCCGTCGATTGCGTGCGATGAATTTTTCAATCTGATCTTCTCGGTTACGTCGGAGTGTCGTCGCAGGATTCGAATGGAAAAGTTGGTTCGAAGAAGCTAATTGGATGATTACGACTCTTTCGAGTTCTAAATATGAAGGTCGAAAAATTTCTGCATGCAAGAGGTTAATGCAAAATGGATTATTGAACAGTACTGGTCATTCTTTCCAGTAAATATCTTTCTGGATTTTAATATCACCAGAAACTACAATGGAGAGATAGCACTAAAATGAATACACCCGATAAAATTTTCGAGCAATTTGAGACCTTTTGTCGGGATGGTAATGAATCTCGCATCAGTCTCTCGCCCAAGCTTCGACCTACTTGTAAAGACTTGAATCGCTGAAAGATTTGTATTTTCTATTTAGGACGTCATCCATTGCTTCGACCATAGATTTTCTTTGTCCAGAACAAGTGAGAACGGTATAGGAAAATTAAAAGGAAAAGGAAAGACAGAGAGAGAAAGTGGGAGAGTGAGCGAGGGAGGGAGGGTGAGAGAGAGAGAAGAAAGTGAGAGACAGGAACAGACGGACAGACAGACTGAAGAGAAGGGATGAATGACTCTTTGACGACTATCACATTGTGACTTTCAAGTCCCTCCGAGTAGAGCAGCACCGATGAATCTGAAAAACAATGCAACGACCAGACGCTCTTTTCTTCCATCAATTGAGGGGAGCGGAATAACGGCTCAAGTCGATTTATATCGTCTCTTAGATGATATCGTGAATGAAATCTACTACATCGAATGAATCATATTTATACATTTTAGAAAATAAAAGTTTGGTAACAAGCATTCAATTTGAAGTACTTCTTGGTAAATAAAATTTTTGGCGTCATTTTATTTTCTAGTCACAGAATGAACTGATATTCGAATTTACTTGTTCCAGAGAATCAATGCATAATTGACCACGTGGAAAACAATCTAAACGTGAATCTATCTCGATATATTTTAATTTTATATTTGAAAACGATAATAAATCATACATTTCATTCATAATTTTTCTTAACATTCTACAATAGAAGCCTAATTATAACACTAAATTTTTTTTAGTTCATCCACTAATAAATAAACTGTGATTAATTTTGTCTGCGTTGTTTTCGATTCCCCGAATTTCATATTTTTCGAGTCATATCATCGGACCACACCCTCAATCGGTGGATGGCCGCTCGAACCTTTTAATACTTCTAGATCAGTGATGAAAAACATCAATTTAGTTGATTATGAAGCGATGAATTCTCGATGTTTCATATATTTAGCATCAGAGCTTTCGATTCTGAAAATGAGATACGATTCATTTTAAAATTTTCAATTTTCCGACGGTGTATCATTCCGGGTGGGGAATTAGTTCCCGCGTAGAGATCAAATTCTTTTTGGGTTATAATTACTTCACTAAAAATAGTATCCCAAATTAGTTTCAGTACTGGGTAAATGTCCCGAATCTGAATAAATTATATGTTTCGAGGAATCTAGAAGAGAAGGATTCAATTCGAATTATAAGAGAATCTAATTAACGTTTTTCCTGCAGTTTGACATGCGGCAGCTCTATCTGCTCAATGAAGGGAATGAAACGACAAATGCAATTAGAATTAGCTTTATTAATTTCCGCTTGATTCAGGATAAGTCTTAACGAGAAGATATCGAATACACGAATGTAACCAATATATATCGAACTTCACTACTGTAGTAAAGCTTCGTCCTGAATTGTGTTCGTACGCGGACACTCATCTATTTTTATTTATTGGTAGGAAAAGCTCTGCGACTATGTCCATATCCAAAATTCAAAAATCCAGCGGGTTTTGAATTTTAACTCTGACCATTCGTCACGAAATCTATGGATTGGCGTGTGCTCAAATGAGAATACGCAGATTTCACCGGAGGTATTGCGTTACAACGATTCCTGACTATGCGAACCTCGCGCGCTGCCTATCCTCGAGAGTCTCGCTCGTGCGATTGACAGCGGTCGCTCCTTGTTACCGGATAAATCCCGGCCAAAGGATATTCTTTGCGCTTTTGAATTGAGTTACACGAGGAGGAATTTAGTAACTCGATAGGGAAGAGCAGGACGTGGCGGGGGAAGGGGGGGTATGCTTATGAAAACAATCGAGCGGAGCCAGTGGTTGGAGCGTACCTGGTGATGGGAGACAAGCTCGGATACGGCAAGGAGAGAATGACGGGGAGGGCGAGCACGTGGCCGCGAGCTGAGCGACTCGAGGGCACGAGCCGAGTGCTGGCAAGGTTGACGAGCGGTGGCGAGCCTGCCCCCAGCCACCCACCACGGCCAGCAGCCGTCTCCGGTTCGGGGGAAAAAAGCGTTTGGGGGGGCGCCGGGGCCCCGGCGGCTCGGAGCTACGGCTCTGGCGGTGAGCGAGAGAGAGCCGCCCTTCCGGCCGATCAATATTACACGCCGGCGTGTTGGGGGCAGGGGGTGGCTGGAGAGTGGGGGTCGCGCGCCCCTCGGGCGGGGGGCGAGAGCTGGCGCGATGGCGTCGCGCAGCAACGGCGGCGGCGGCGCGCGAGCGCCAGTGCGCTGGCGGACTTTGGCGTGCTGAATTGCGAGCGCGCGCGCGAGCCGGGCAGCCGCGGAGACGAGTGTCACGTGACGCAAGTGCAGCAGCAGCAGCAGCAGCAAGTGCCTTGTGGAGGCCCCGAGTGCAAGTGCGGCGTGTCGCGCGACACGCGAGCCAGTGCGCGCCGTGTGTTGATTCGCGATCGATCCGAGGAGAGAGCAGCCCCCGTCGAGCGCCAGCCAGCTCCTCGTAAACAGTGTGTATGTGCAGGAGGCTCGCGGCGCCGATCCCGCGGGGGACCCCGCCCGACAGCCCAACCACACCCCGGCTCGCGCCCCTCGCTCGACCCGCCCGCGTCTCCAGGTAAGCCGGCGCCTGCAGCTCTCTCGCAGGTTAGGTCAGCCCCACCGCCGAGCGCGCGCGCCACGCACACACCGAGCTGCTGCCGCGAGATGTGCTGCGGCGTGCGCCGCGCGCCACCACCTCCCCCCCACCGGCCCGACCCTCCTCTGCCGCCCTGTACGCATGCTTTCGATCCAGCTGCTGTTCGTCGTCCGGCCCACCGGCTCGCCGTGGGCCCCGCGGGACACCTACTCCTAGCCCCCGTACGTCGCATTCGAATAGCTCTCCTTCTCACTCATGTGCGGCAAATCACCATGATGGCCCTTACCCGCGGTTGCTGGTAAGATACTTGCAGCGTTTGGAGGATGTTAGAGAGATTAGAAAGTTCCCAAGTCATCCCAATTTGCTGTGTATTTCGTACGAGGAATCACAGCCACGGGATAGAAAATCCCCTTCTCCCTTCGAACTTTTTACAATTAACCTAGTTGCCTAGAATACCACTTGCCACCTCGGAATATTCTCATCACACATGCCGTCGAGTTCCATGGTTAATACTCTGTAAAGGCAATGTCAGAGATTGCAACACGAGATGTCGAATAAGTTGCAATTCATAGCTATTCGTATTCCGTGTGCAATGAATGGGTGTAACCTTGATTTTAAACTCTTGACGCTCAACTCGGGTCTGGTTGACTCGATCCAGGGTAGAATAACCTCGTAAACTTGAACCGGAAATTACGTAACTAATAAGCGTGTTAAAATTGACAACTGGGATATCGCGTGGAATAGTTAACTTGAAAAATTTCGCAAAGACAGCCTGCCAACTTTTGGAAACTACTGCCTGTGAGCTTCCGCGGTTGATATTGAAATACATTCGAATTCCTATGAAAATGCATCCATGTGGAGACGGTCAGGATGAACATCAAGGAGCATTGGTATGATTCTACGGGTGATCTTGCCGAAACTAACAAATTTATTGTATATTATATTTGGATGTTTCGTTAGGCAGAAGCCAATGTCATGGCCCGTCGACTATTATTGTTTTTAGATTCCAATGACGTGTCTAATATTAAAATAATTAATATTGACTCTGTTCGAACGTCGAACAGGCGAGAGACGGGAGGTCATCGCCCTTTTAATTTTCCACGAGCAGCGTCAAAATTAATAAGGCTCACGAACGATATTCACTGCCGATCAAAATAATCAATCGCCGTCGGTTTTATTGGCAGATACGGGTAATACGCGTCAAAACGGACCGTCGATTGTGGCCCCCCGAAGAAAGCCCGAGAAGCAAAATCGAGAACAGCCGTGGAACAAACAGGCGGTGACCGGAGCCAATAAAATCATCAGGTCAAAGTTACGACCTTTGCTCTAACAATTTGTGTGTGCAGCGAGAAGGCAAGCGAGCGAGCAAGAACGCGATGGCTGGAGCGAGCGCCCGAGAGAACCAGAGAGAGAGAGAGAGAGAGAGCGAGACAAGCGCGGAAGCGTGCGAGCGAGGGGGAGCCAGCGGCGGCGGCGTCGGCGGCAGGGGTCGGGCGCGGGTAGAGGGGTTGGGGAGGTCGGGGGGGGGGGTAGAACTGGAAAGCTCGAGGGCACAAGAGCAGAATTCTGGCATCCGAGAAATTTCACGGCGCGCGGCTGAGCCACGCGGGCGAATGCACCGCGTGACAAAGGGAAGAAAGCCGGCCATTATTGGGGCGCTGCACCGCTGCCAGGACACACGGGGGCAGCCGGCACAGCCGAATTTCGCGTCACGCGAGCTAGACAAGGGACAAGCGTGTTTGCGCCCGCGCGCCGCGCACTTGAATTGGACACATTTTTGCCCGGTTCTCCCCATGGCTGCGCGCGAGCGCGCGCGCAAAAATTCCATTACGTCGTGTTTGTTGTGCGGCGTCGCTGTAATTCCACCGAGCCCGTGCTTCTAATGCCAGAATCCCGTGCGCCGCGCGCCACAATCTCCCGGGAGCTCTCGTTGTCAGCTCGCGCGCGCGCTTGAATTTCGCCGCGATTCTATTTTTTATCTCTCGCCGCCCAGTCATCGATTAATACATACATACATTCGAGCTACTGCTGCTGGCTCGGGTCTTGGTCACGTGCGCATACACCCGGTGTTCGGATTCATTTTTGACAATGTCCAATATTTGCATTGACCCTCCCGCGAGCTGCAATCGCTTATCGGGATTGATTTTTGTTGGACGAAGGAAAAAATCGAATCGTTTGCTCAATACGCTGTGTCGGCGAGGGGGGGGGGGTCGTATATTGATTGCAAAGAAAAACGTATTTACCTTGAAGCCGGGGGAAAAATCAACAAATCCCGACAGATGTACGCCGTGATGCTTTTCACGGGATCCTCGACGCGCGCGCGCGGTCACTTGCCGATAGGCGCGCTCGCGGTAACTCTCCCCGACTAAAGTGTTTTGCCCGGGACCTGAAAAATTCTTGATTAAATTTTGCTGCGCCGTTCACGCGTGCACGCGACGCAGAAACAAACAAAGCCGCGATGAATTAAAAAACACACGCGCTCGTGCGGGGAAGCGCGTGAAAATAAACACGTTGTCTCTCGGAGCGAATGGAAGAGCGAGCGAGGGGAGAATTCGTTAACCCGCGGCGCGGCGCTCGACGAGGAGGGCATTTTTATTTCCATCCAAGTTTTTCAATTATGACTCGCGCGCAGCCGGGGGCGAGCGGGCGAGACGAACGAACGCCCCAGCCAGCCGATATTACCAATCGAACCCCATTAAAGCGAACTTCTCGCGCGAGCTATAACGGCCGCGGCTCGTGAAAAGCGATCAGCTTACGTGAACGTCAACAGCCTCGCGGCGGCCTCGTGATTTCGGGGGAGCGTCCTGCCACGAAACTCCTGCTTATCCCAGCTCGATCCAGCCTGGATAGGCCCTGGCTCGGGTGTTTCGCGCGACTCTTTCGACGCGATTCGAAATACGCACGCGAAGAGAGAGAGACGGATTCGCACTTGGCCGAGGAGCGGTTGTCGATGCGCCTGCGCGCGGGCTCTCTCGCCCGGAATACGATTTACAGTCGCACTCCTGAGATTTACGCTGCTACACTACTCCTCTCGCCGGATTTACGTTTTCTCCCGAGCGTTGTGTATAGGGTTGAGGTCGCCGAGTTTGACTGAGCGCTCGAGCCGGCTGAGGAGTTGCCAAGTGATACGCCGCCACTCGCGTTTTACATTATCCCCAGTTCTCTCTTTTGTTTGCCAGTTGTTTTTAACTTGTGGAGCGAGCTTCGACTGCGCCCAACTCCCCCCGGAATACCCCTGATTTTCGCTTCGTGGAAAATCCAAGAAAGCCGGGGCGGCTTTTTTCGTGAAAACCGAATAGATTGAATTTGACGAGTAGCGGCAGACGCAACTGCGGAAACAAGGATCAATCGGGTGTACTTGGAATTTGCGAATGGCCGTTGAGAGCAAAAACAATCGTCGGAATTCATTTGGACAGCTGCATAATATAGTTGACGGCTTGGGGAATACTTTTTTTTTCTCCAGTGAATAGGAAATAAGCGTGGCTATATCACAGGAGAATTGATACATTGGGATCGTAATTCAAAGACATGTGACTTATGCAATTGGAGCTCGACCCGATGAGAACTCTGCGGGCAAAGAGAAATGGAACCTCTTCTGACAACTCGCGAACCGAAAATGCGACGCAGAAAAAGCTCGCTGCAACTCGTGCAGAAGGCATTTTCCAACCTAATCAACTTGAATTTTCTACCTTACGTGAATTCCAGGAATGACAGGGATGAATGAAAGAGCCAACGCGAACTTGGCCCACAATTTTTGTGGGGGAGGAAAAGAGTCTAGTCAAGACTCAGGTTGGTGAGCTCGGGAATATTAAAAGTCTGTCGTTCATCGATCGTCTGTTTTGTTGGTGCGCGCGTTAATAGTACCACATGAAACAGCGCGGGACGTACGTATGTGCAAAAACAAGTCGTACACGTGTTTATGCTCGTGAATAATGAATCGAATAAAATGTCCTCTCTCCGAGGAGGCCAAACCCTGAGGGCATTTGCCGCGAAATGATTCGGATGAAAGAGTCTCTCGCAATCCGAATATGCCATCCAAACGAGAGTATTCATATCGGCAAATGCTTAGTATTCATTCGCCAGTGGGCATTTCATCGCGCGGCCAGCTGAAAGGAGCTTAAATAAGAGACGTGCGCCCCGACAACAGAAGCAATTTCGCCCCGCAATTAAACTTGCACATGAAATATTCCGGCGATGAATTCAAAAGTTGGAGCAATCTCTCAAGGGGTCTGCCTGTTGGGCGCTCAAAAATTTTCACCGCCCGCCTCGCTGCCGCTGTCCCTCTGTGTTTCTAAAAGAAACGCCAGGAGACGCGGGGCAAAGTTTTCGGCTAGTTCATAATGGATTTCCCAGCCGCGCGCTCATCGCGTGCTCGTCGGAAAATTTTCTCGAAAGCGAAGCAGAAGAAAGCCGGCCAAGTGAAAGGGAGCGAGGAGGGCGACAGAGGGAGAGAGAGAGAGAGAGAGAGAGGAAGTGGCACGGGGCGCACGCGCGGCTGCCCCTGATGAATACCGTCGCAGATTGCGCCTGAATGGAACACCGATGAGTCCCATGTACAAATTAAGTGCTCCGCGGTGACCAGCCCCGCGTTTTTCGGTGACTCCAGACGCCACCTCGTGTTATTCTTTGGGGAATTCTCACGTGGAGGGGGCAGGCGAATTCACAATACACGGTGATGCGTCGTTTTTTTCAAACGCTTTTATGCAGCTTCACCGTGGTGACTAACTGCCGGGGCAGCGGGAAGGCCGGAACTTATTGAGATTCTATCTACTCGATGGACCGAAAATCTGAGGTACTACGCGCATATACGTCAGCGAAATTATTCAACGCATAAACTTTACTCACGGTAAACGTAATTTTTACATTACACGATTTTTAACGTGATTTACCATTATGAAAAAGGCTTTTCACTTCATAAAATACGCTTGATATCGAAACACTCAAAGGAGAAAGTAATTATCATGATACGTCGAAATTCTGAACGGCCCTTCGTGAAAGCGTGAGTTATACTTGATTATGAAAGATGAATACGGAATTCACACTTTGACAAAGAGCCGTTCAGAATTGCTCCGTGTCGTGAACATTATTTATTTATTGCGTATTTTTATAAATTTTTTTCCGTACACTTTTTTTTATCAGTGCAGTGAGCGGGTCAAGTTTATCAAAGCTCCAATTATATCTTTTTCCATCGAAGAGCTTCATCGATTCAGCTGCTACAAAGGATTCTCAGTATATACAGCTTGAATGTATCCAATGTAAAGCGGTCGTTTCAATCGTTTCGACGTCACGCCATAAAACCCACAGACAGTATGCTCTCACAAAGTGATCTCACGATAATGTTAGAAATCACCAATATCACTATTTTTATCAAAATTCGATGAGTCCCAAGTAATAACACACCGTGTGCGCCTATATTATGAAAAAATATAAATACCCACGTACATCGGGTCGTTGAAGTAATCAACCGTAATAATACGTATGATTCAGGAATGTCTTTCAGTAACGTATACGTTTGCATTGAATTCAGTGTAACTAGATCTCTGCCCCGATTTTCATCATAAACGTCCTAATGACACTTCGGAAAATATCTTTCAGTTTTTTCCGCATCATGAGTATATCGGATAAACGTCCTTCGATGTTTAGAGCAAGTATGTGAAAGAAAAAATAAATTTAAAATCAGTAGCACTTGCATCTTTAGCTCTGATTAAATCGCGTATACCTATTTAGGGGTGCCCTACTACGGTGTTAATTTTTCACGGGACTCGGGGCCCAATTACACGAGTAGCGAAGTGCGCGTGTCGTTCGCATGGTTGAACAGAAAAAATAATTGGGCGAGTCAATTATATGTGTGTGAATGTGTGTGTGTGCATTTGTGTATGTGTGTGTGTGTGTGCGTGTGTGTGCGTGTGTGTGTGTGTGTTTGGGTGTGTGCATGTGTGTACGTGTGTGCATAAGTGTATGTGTGTTCACGGAGATTTCACTGGGGTCGTATACTCGAGCGCTCAGAAATAATTAAGATGAAACGCTACGTTTCATTGTTTCGTTGAGCGCCAGCCAAGCGTTTCCTCCGATATTTCTCTATTTGTGTTATTTAATTACAGTTCTGGCGGCTCATGGCGCTAATTCGTTTCCAATCAATACTATACGTTTTTAATTTTGAGATTCTTAGCGGGTTTCTCTTGTTCGCAACTGACAATTTATTCTATAAAATGAATGGTTACCGGAAATCGAATCGTACTTCCAATGATCAGATATATATTGTGCTTATACATTCACTCAATATACGACAGATGAAAAGGAATGCTACTGATGGACCCGTACAATTATTTAATTTGAAATAAAAGCCGAAGTTCTACTCTGCAATATTCTGCTGAGGTTTATTGAAAGCAAATTTAAATTCGTTGGAATGAATGCCGTATTTCAATTGAAACTCCTTTTTATGCGTGTCAGGATCTCGAGATAAGAGAGGAATGACTAGAAGCATACGGTAACTAATGAATCTTCATAAATCTTTGAAAGTACATAAATCTGTTTCTGGATATATATTTCCTATCAGAAACTCGACGTTATCGTCTAGCTGTTGCAATAGTTCGATTTTAGCATTTAATAGTCATGCAGACGATCACAGTTTTGCAACTAATTTAGTACGGAAAAGACAAGTAAAGTATCAGGAAAAAAAACCATGAAATGTATTTTCATCTTCGTGTATTTTCTTTTCAAAGAATAATCACGATGAAGATTCAGATTAAGAGTAATTTATTTTTTGAACATTATGTTGGACAATAATTCAACAGTATAAAAAATAATAATAAAATAATAATATAGAGTGAGAAAGAGAGAGTAAGAGAGGAGGAAATTGGAAATCAACAGACAAAAAATTACAAGACAAAGTAAATAATGAAATAGAGGCGTTTTTAAAACTGAACGAAAACGCAGAGCAAAATTATTGGTATTGCTCAGTGTCCGTGGAATTGGGATGAAGCAACGATAACATCAAACTAGATTAGCCTGCGGACCACAGCATATCGACCAACCGACGTATGCGTGGCTACTGATTGCACCGATTTTTCTGCCCGGTACTTTTTAAGCTTTTCTATCGTATTTCACTGAGCTGCAAGGCTAGCCGATCATTTCAATATGATTCGAATGAATTTGTCATCTATTTGCACGCAATCACCTGTTGTTTACACTTACAGTGGTATTAATCCCGATCTTTTACGTATTATTTGAAAATATTTAGTTTATCTTTTAAATTCGCTTGCCCAATGGCATCGTAATTTCGAATGAATGTAATGATTTAGGTACACCAAAGCGTATGTTATCGGGTTTGCTCGATTTTCATCGTATTTTCAAATTTGAGGTGTCGTCAACAGTATTATACGAGAAAAAAAAACACGGACAAGCATTTTTCCTAAATATCGGAGCGAGCAGAGGATGAAAATGTGATTTCTCATAAACGAGGGATGCGTCACGCGTTGTCGCAACGAAACGACGTAAACTAGATTTACGCCGGGGCAACAGCGCCAGTCATTGCCCTGGCTTTTCCATCACGGGCTAATATTGCTTTCATGCAAGGTTCCTCAATAAAACGGCAATTTCGCGGGGACAAACTATTAGATTTCGGGATATCCCTCGACGATAAAAGAGAAAATCAATCGAATCACGATCGCGATGAAAGAAAAAAAAGAAAATCTGAATAAGTGACTTTCCGCACTGCCGAAACTCGGGTCGAAAGAAACCGGTAGATTGGCTGACCGACGTGTATTGATTCGTCGTGACAAGCGGGATTGTATCGCGTCCATAGAGACATAAGCGGCGACTGAGCTTCTTTATGATGAAATGCGTCGGAGCATGGTGCCGCGGGCCCTGCCTCTTTTGCTCGTATTTACGAGAAAAGCTGCTGCCCGATGCGCACCTGATAAATGGCCTTTGAGGTTTTGTTCCTCGCTCGGCGCTCGATGCCGGGTGGACTTTTTTTTCATAGCTCACGTATGGATTGGGTGCTACACGGAAAGGAGACTCGTAATCGAATTTCGATTCGGGGTGTAACTCGAGCCTCACTATTTTGCGGGATACCCGCTTCGCAGAGAAGCTCGGCATTGACGTTGTAGCGAATCAATTTCACTCGTGTCGGTCGAACCGCCAGTCGATCTGAATGGCCTACACATTTTTTGGGCTGAATGGCGGGTGTGCAGTTGAAGATTGGAATTCGAGTGAATTGAGTCTGATTGGATGATTTGATGCTCGTACATTTGAAATTATGTCCATACACGTTTCGTGCCACGCCATTAATTAGTCGCTCGTATTGAATGTAATTACTATTATGGCGATACGTACGTTTCAATAATGTAATGCAGAATTTCTATCGACCCAAGAAAGACTTGTACAAACATAATTATTTCGAACCAATTCAACTGCAAACATCCACGAGAGTGCCGTACGCCGTATCTACGGAGTACTTTATTCGTATATGATTGATCTCCGTGTGATCCGTAGGAAGGCAGAAATGAATGTCAGCGGGGTTTCGCCTTCGAAGTATCGCGCGGCTGAAATAAGAAAGTCTTGACCGAGTTGGGTTGCAGCGAAAGGAGCAAAAAAGGTGAACTTGGACGAAATCCATCCGGTGTGTTGCTTACGCGCGAGTGTGGAATTAGGCCGTCCTTGCTCGTTAGCAGAGTAAAGAGTCGTGCCAATCCTGCACTGTACACTGGGCTTGCGGCTCTCGAGGCGACGACTGCATTACTCGAAGGTCACGCGCAAGGCTTTGACGATTATTTCAGGTGATCCCGCCGAGGAAAGCAGTCGCGAGCTTTTACACTTGAAATCAGCCGCAATTTGCCAAGTTGATTACTCTCCACAACCGTCCATACTTTTGCCACGTCACCGGATGCGCGACAGATGTTTCGCACAGATTCTAACTCGTCATTAATGCACGAGTATTCCACCCGATGAAATTTGAATATATATCGCACCCGTATACAGTATTGCATGGGTATCCCGCGACACCGTAGAACCAACAATTCAAATGACTCTCCTCTTCGGCAATGTTCGACTGAAAAATTCATCTCTGCTCGGACATTGATATTCAAACTCGGTTTTTGTTTTTCCCCATCGGCCGAGCAACGTCTGGCTCGTGATTCCACGGTCGAGCGTACATCCGAACGATCGTTCGAGTACGTCGAATCGGGACCATCAGGGCTCGCTCGGCTGCCATTTCGCGGTCGGAGCCGGGAAATAGGCGAGTCGCATCCAGACCCCGAGATCAGAATTCCATGTGCACACGGCTAAATGTTTCAGCGTGAAGTGCAGACGTCTCTATACATGCCCGGATTCCAAGGGAAAATTCCACGCCTCGCGACAGTCGCGCGCGGCTCGATTTCTCGGGCTGCATAAGTAACGAGACCCCCTTTCGCCGCTATTATTTAACCGGGCGTTCGACGCCGCTGAACAATTCAGCGGGGCCGATTAAAAATTTCACAGGCCCCGGTTACGGAGACCGGGGCAAGGACGTTTCGTGATCCGCGACCGTTAATGCGCCGCCGCCGCCGCCGCTGCCGCCGATGCGGATTCTCGCGCAGCTCCTTCGATCCGCACGAGAATCACGATTGGCCGGTGAATTTGTCACGCGAGAACGCCACGGCCGATAGCGCGCGCTTGGTATATTTTATCGATAAACCATTTGTCGGCCGGGGAGTGGAGTAAGGGGGCACGGGCCTGGTTCGCGGAGCCGGCTTGATAATGACGTGACGCACCTCGAGGCTTGCAAATGGGTTACGCACGCGGAAAGACGCCCAGGGCAGATTAGATAAGTTGTGTGCGCGCGCGCACGAGCGGCTGCTTGTTAGTCTGTCGAACGCTCCACCAGCTGACAAAGCACGGTTTTCTCTGCTCTAACGAGTACGGTTGGCGCAATTTCCAGGGGAAACATTGTGATTTTGATGGACGAGAATGTTCCCTGACAAATAATCAATGTTTATGCGCGTTTCTCCAACTTCAGCTAGAACATAATCGAAACCTTCAGTATTTTATTTAGCTACCGAGTAGGAGATCTAATCGCTTCGAACCTCCTGATTTACAAAACATGACTAGACGTTACAATACACCCTAACCATAGAAAATAATATCATCTTTGCCTTTGTTAACTTGTATACCAACTGTAGACCATCGAGTGTCGCTTGAATTTCTCTCACCTTCGCTCATTACCTAGAGCTAATTCACACTCACGTCACGTGTTTAGATTTGAGGCAATCAAACCACGAGTTAATGTCACTCAACACTTATATAAGTATGAGTATGAGTTTGAAAAACATTGTATATCGCAACTCACTAATCTGACGAACAATTTTTAGCAGAGTACGTGTTGCTCGTGCGTCTATACGTAATGTCCTTCAAAACCAACGAATCAATCCCCGGTAAGCCAGACTCCCTCTCTCTCTCTTCGAACCGATGCTTACTTTCAACCCTTGCACCGTGTATGGCGTGAGACCGCGTAAACCAAGCAGGGCCGTGTAAAAAGTGCAATATCTTTGACTAGCTCCAAAGTAATAATCGAGACAGCGATCGGTGTGGCGGGCCTGGACGGGGGCGACTTCTTGGGAGCTCCCTTGATTTTCGGGCTGACACTGACAAATAACGCGCGCGCGAGCGCGAACGACGAAGAGCAGTTCTCGGCAAATATTGCGCGAGGGTAAACAGATTTGTCATTCCTCCGCCGCGGTGACGGCCACCGGCTCTCGCGGTGATTAGTTCAAATACGCCGGTCACCGGCGCGTCATCCAGCCGACGTGCCACCCACCGATGCGCCAACCCCCCTCGACCCTATACCTCGCGTCGTCGTGCCACTACACGCTCGAGCCCTCGGCTAATGGATCGCCGATCGTCCGCCGCGTTCTGATCCCCCCGCCACGTCCTTGTTCCTCGTTGAAACGTGATCGAACCCTGCTCGAAAAGATTTTCGGCTTGTGTAATACCTGCAGGTATGATTCGGATGGGCGGTGCGAAAATTTCATCCGTTCCTCCGCGATCCTTTTGGATTCTCGATTCGCAGCGCGCGCGAGATTGCGTTCCATTCGATGGATGAATTCGAATGGAGAGAGATTGATTGATTGATTGATTGAAACATGTATTTATTCAAATCCTGGGGTAGAACCCCATAGGACTCTGTAAGAGAGAGAGAGAGAGAGAGAGAGAGAGAGAGAGAGAGAGAGAGAGAGAGAGAGAGAGAGAGAGGAAGCTTGCGCGCGCGTGTCGATCAAGAGAGAAAAACTCGAGATCGTCGGGTGTGGAATTAGAAGGCTGCGAACGGGCCAGCCGCGAAGAGGGCAACGAGGGGCGGAAACAAAAAAAAAGCCATCTCGTGTCTCTCGGGCATGATATTTTGCCGCACGCTCGCTGCTGAATAATTTCGGAAAACGATTCCATTCAAGCTGTCCATCGAGCGCCACCACCGCTGCCGCTCGAGCTTCCGTCTCTCCCTCTCACTCGAGCGCGATCGTATCAATTTTGAATCCACCCGGGCTTATCGTGTCGCATCCGACGGAGCAGCACTCAAGTGCACTTAAAACTCGAGGAACTCCCCCGCGTGCCTCGGGCTCGCAGAATAATAACCTGCCCGCCTCCTCCTCCTCCTCCTCGCTCCACCCGGCTCGAGAGGGATTCGCCTCTTTCCTATTTTCGCCGGGCCAGTCTTATCCCCGCGCTCGGCTTCTCTCTTTTTTCTTTCTATTTCATCCTTTGGCTCTTTTCAAATTTTGCGTTCCGGGTAAAACGGTCCGCGGGGCAGCGCCGCCTCATTCCGCATGCGCTTTTGTCTCTGGATTTCAGCGTTCTGAAAAATGAAAGGGCCGGCCCTGAGTGTTCGCTAAATGAGGCGCGTCATTTATGCTGGAACAGCGGTGTTGTGCGTGTTTGGAGGAGGCAGACAATGCCGCGATCGATCAAGTTTCATTCGAAAAACTCTCGACTAGAGGATACATTGTTTTCTCGACGATGTAATACGCGTTGGATCGACGGCTGGAGTTGGATTTCCAGAGGGACTCTTTAGGAATCATTCGTCAAGCCATCCCGACCCGAACGTTCCGGCTGGGAGAAATCTCAGTCACGTCTTGCGCTGCAACAAAGCGACTCTGCGTAATACAAGAGCAACTTGCAACTCGAGCGATTCCACGCATGAAATGTTATTGTGCAGTCGGGCCGGAACTTAGTTGTTGTGCATTAGCTCAAGGAGAGAGAGAGAGAGAGAGAGAGAGAGAGAGAGAGAGAGAGAGAGAGGACGATTAAGCTATATCTCATCGTATTTGGAACGAAGAAATGTACACGTTGGTGTGCACGCGCGTAACGCAATCACTCGCGTCGTCTTCGACGTCGGGGCGAAAAAGAAAACCCGTCGATTCGCAAAGTCGAAGCGCGCGCGCGACCCAGAAACCAATACCAGTGACCCAGAGTGCGAAATTGCTCTATCCCGTGCGGCCCTTTTTCGTGCGGCCTGCCTAATTTGAGCTTAATAACCGCCTAAATGAAATTTAAAGGACAGCCCTTGCCCCCTCCCCTCGCGCTCGTGGGCACGGCGGAATTTCCCAAGCTGCGCTCCCGCTTCCTTCAGCTCGGCGAAGTTATTATGCAGAAGCGGCGGGGCAGGGGTGGCGCACGGCTAAGTAAGTTTACGCTTATATGCCGCTACCGCCGCCGCCTGCTCCAGGCAGCTATATCGCCGGGCAAATAGAAAGTTCCCTGCGCGGCTGTGTTTGCTCATGAGCGCACCTATGCGCGTCCGTGTGCGTCGTCCCGCGGCCTACCCGGCCTTCACACCCCCTCCCTCGGAAATTTAACTTTCCGACTTTCTCCTTTTTCTTACCCCTCGGTGTTACGTTTGCATTATCGTAATGTGAAGTGCAAGGAATATAACACTCGCCGGGTGTGTCAATGCTCTCGAGCCATGGGATACAGTGATTCCAGTTTATCTGTACGGAGTAACTGCTGAATTCTATTAGCTATCTCGTTTCGTGTGTGGGGAGTTTAATTTGCCATTCGGAAAGTTAGTTGGTTCGTTAATGTGTATTTAGAAAGAAATACACTCGGGACCCAGGCTGTGGTTTTAATCCCGTCAAATCATATAACGATTTAATCAATCGAATGATTTTACCCGTCTCATTTCTATCATTCATCAATGGGTATTCAAGGATGTTGATGGAAAATTCACGAGGACGCTTTGTTCCGTTGTATTGGCAGCGTTCCAATATATATCTGTTACGTGAATATGTTTCATTTCACTTAAATATACGTGGAATTCACACGATACTTTCCCATTATGACCAGACCACGAACGGCAGTCAGTATCCAGGGATCTGGTGACTGGACAATCGATATTCCAGTCACTTGTGTTTGATACATTTTTCGATATCATCCATTGCGTCTACGAAATTGTATTCGTAAATCCAGTTGAGTAGCATATCCAAGAACTCGTTCTAGAAAGCGTCTGGATAACGTTTTTCCCCCGGCGCGCAAATTACTCCTGTAATTTACAATTACCGTTGCCATTTTCTTAATTAAATTCGCACATAGACGGCAGACGCGCGCGCCCGATTACTCGGGAGTTACATTCACGGGCTAGCGCATCGAAATTTCGCGAGATCGCACATCGACGCCAGGGAAATTACAGAAATGCATCCCGTCTCAGCGGGAGAGGGATGTAGCGTTCCGCTGAAGCGGCACTTTTTTAATAAATCGCTATCCCTCCGAAGCTTCCTTCCGATGCGCGCGCGCGCGCTCCCTTTGAAAGACGGCAGAGAAAAAATATTTACCCTTGCCGGGCGAGATTCTACGGCAAACACGAAGGTCCTTCCAGCAAACAAGTCTGTCTCGTGAATTTTTAATTCGCTTCTGGCGAGTACGTACTCTACCGAGTCTTTTGTGCTTGTTCGAGGCTTTTTGACCCATATTTATTGCTCTCGAGTCTCGCAGTAGCGAGCTCCATTGTCGTGAGTTACGTATTCTTTTCGCTCCGCCGTCGTGCCATTAGGCATGCTTTTTGTATCGCAATCAATCCTCATCGTATACACAGCTTGTACGGCCGTTCATCGACCTCGAACGTGTTTCTTCGAGTTGTCGTGCTTTAGAAAAATTAATAATTTCAACAATTTCATATCGCAGGTCAAACTTCATAATTTTATTCTAAGTAAGGATGTTCGCAATATATATGCGTCGCGTTCAAATTCTCAAGTAACAGTCGAAAATCCGCGAACGCAATTCGGGATCAATCCATCTTTCCACTCGCTCTAACTCCCCCGTGGAGGGAATTTCAGTGCTCCTCGGTACATACAGCTGCGGATCGCACAAACGATACGACCACCGAAGGAAAAATCGATCGGGGTAGCTCTCGCGCAATCGAGTTCTCGGCTTACATGGCGTATTTAGTCTCGCGTACATTGTCTTACCGGCTAGTGCGCGTCGCAATCGAGCGCTTATTTACCGTATCGTAAACACCAAAGGGAGAGCAGCTCGCGAAGCCCTACCAGTGTCGCACTCGCGAGTCGGATACTCGATTTCCAAGCGGAAGCGGACAACGTGAGACGGCTAAGTGCACTTTCCTCCACCGGCACGTCCCATTCTATTGCCGGTCAAAGAGAAAGAGAGAGAGAGAGAGAGAGATGGAGAGGGAGAAAGGAGCCGACCACCAGTGCTGTGAAGCTTCGATGACGGCCAGCAGTTGTCTGTTTTTCTCGTTGTCTTGTTTGCCACGGGTAACTCGATACGTTCAGCGATGACTTTGCTTTTTACGGTATCGGCAAACACGGCGACAGTTTTCCGCGAGCCTTCATAGCGACCCCGTGGACAGAGCCGAGCGACGCCCGATCGGACGATTCTCCCTCCTCTCCCCCGTCGGCCTCGTTTGCAAATCTTGACGAAAATTCGACCGCGAGAGAACGTACGCGAGGAGCCACACCTCGCGACCCAAGACACACTCTACTACTCGTGAAAGATGAGACGCGCGTCGCTCGACCCGTGGGCATTGTTCTCGACGTCGCCACGCGGTGTGCTTCCAGAGTGCCGGGCGCGACGAGGTGGTTCTCGCGCGGCACGCTGACGTGGGCGTATTTCCCACCGCCCTCCCCCGCTCGCGAGTCCTGGCGCGATGGGGTGGAGGAAGAGGGTCGTCGGCCGCTCCGGGGCAGCCATCGGCCAGCGCGAACAAGCTCGTGTAAACAAGCGCGATAAAACAGAGGCATTGTCACGACATGTGTAGCCGCGCGCGCTGTGTTCGCCGCCGATTCCCCCCGCGCACGCGTTTATTTGCTCCGACCCGACGTTTTTTGCCTCCTTTTGTTTTTTTCCCCGCTGCCCTCCGTGCCCGGTTTTTTTTATTGCGCGAGCGGTCGCGCGTCGATCCCTGCGCGCCCTCGGTATATATACGTATCGCTCTCCTCCGCCTCCCTTAACTCTATCGGTGATTCTTATTGACTCGTCGCGCGTCGCGCGCGCGCATATATTTTTTTCCTCCCCTCCCTCCCACCTACACGCTTCTCTTTTATACTACTGCATGGAAATTCGAGCGCGCTCTCCCGTGCGTTACACGCCGGGAAACTTTTATTTCCACTCGGGCCATGACAATACTGCCGGATCGACTATTGCGCTACGCTCGCGGCATTTTATTATTTCCTCTCCGTTTGTTGATGTCTCGATATATATCGACCTCCTTATTCGTCCCTTGGTATATATTCTGTGTGTTAACTAAACATCGAATGACATCGAGCGAGTAAAATTTCCGACCATTGTAATAAGCTATCCCTCTTTCATTCTTCCGAAATGAGATATGGTACGTTAACTCTCATACGTTGTTCTCGTTACACTATACCGTTAGATGCGAATGAACATTGAACTTCCTAGAGTAGTAAAGGACGAGTGTGGTCAGACTCGCGAATTTTTATCAAATCCCTTACATTACTTTGGTCGTGAAATAATTTGATCATCGTTTGGATCATAATAAGATCAAAGTGCTCATGAGACCCATTTATAAATATATTATATACCCAAAGTGACTCGTTTGAAATTGCCTCAAAAGTTTACGATTGATGTTTCGCGATTTCTCACGAATGCGACAGAGCCAATCGCAATGCAAACCCGATCGGTAGATCGCGAAATATCTAAGTGACACGCGAATCATACAGACCCGTAGAGACTTTCGGATCAATCAATCGGAAAAATAAGCGCCCGAGGAAAATGGCAACGTTAACGCAACGTCGCGCGTATTATTATTCGTCGGTCCGCGTGCTGAGCAACGAGCCGTCGAGGGGGGAATCCATAGAAATTTTCGGGCCAGCTGACGTGGACTTTGCGAGCTTGCGCGCATCCTTTCGTACGTATACCCACTGACACAAAGCCACGGAAAATCCCACGTGCCTTTGTCCGAGCAAACTGTCGCAAGTTGCGCCAACTCGTAATTGTGCCACAGTCATGTTACGTGCGCTCGCCGGATAGTTTGCAGTGCCGGCCGCATGTTTGACTTAATTCTGACGTGCCCCGCGCATGTGTGTGTGTGTGTGTGTGAGATCCAGCCTGCCTTCAAGAGATGGATCGAGCCCGACGACTCGCCTGACACATTCATCCAACTTATCAAATGGAACCGAGCGGTCGCTCTTGTCGCGGTTCACACTGGCGAAACTGTGATTCACGCGGGGACGGCCTCGAGCCGAGGGACGGGGCCGCGCAGTTTCGCCCCCTCGGACCGTCTGGCATTCATAAAAAACGAGCCCGCAGTCAACTAAATTTCACGTGTTTCACCTTTATCTTTGGCCCGAACTGCGTTAAAGCTTATGCGGCCCCGGCGTAACTGGCGCGCGCGAGCGCGGCTGCATGCGAAAACGCGAAAGATTGCCGGAACGGCCCGGATATGCAAAGCGCCCTGTTGCGAGCTTCTTTTTACGGCGCGGCGCAGTCCGTCTTGGTGCACTACTGCGGCGTCGCAACGACCCTCATAGTAGCGGCAGCAACAGCAGCAGCAGCAGCAACGACGAGCTACCGCCACTGCGACTGCAGAACGGCGCCGAGTTATTACCCCCCTGGAGCAGTGCTCTATACTCACTCGTCTCCTCCTAACTCGAATCATCAAAATGCGCAATTCCGAAGCGAATGTGATTTGCGGCTCTGCTCTGAACGATATTTGAATTTTCGTTCTCCTGCTCGCCGGATCTAATCTTATACGTAAATCCAGTTGGTGATCGCTTTATTTCATGGAGGGAGATTCTAAATGAATCGAGTCTTAATGAGAAGATTATATACGTTTATATCTGTAGGAGACATTCTACTTTGATATTACGTTCATTCAATGCGTTAATACTATCCTTCGTGTTTCAAAAGCTTCCTTGTCTCGTAGATTCATCTCCTCTCTTCTGTCCATCCTCTGAGTCGTTCGTATAATTTTGAAAATATGCGATCATTCAATTTATATCTTACGAAAGCCTAATTCACAATAGTGTATCAAAAAAATTAAAAATTTAGCGAACAAAATATTAATGTTCAATTTATTTCAAGTATTTCATGACTCGATTATTAAAAATTGAAACATTTCAAATCACCTATGAGATAAAATAATTAATGCATGTTAATTAATCGGTTTATTTATTGAGAAAATGTTATTTTACTTCAGAGCGAATTCAACGTTATTTCTATCAGTGCAACTTACGATCATTTGCCAAACTAATTAGAATAGAATCGTAATATTCATGAATACGTAATTATACATACGATTTGAATTTGACTGTCTCGCATTTAATCATATTTAATTGAGAGGAATTTAAATGCGCATTAATCCACCATGCAAATTATCAGTGACGGGGATGAACTAATTCACCAAACCTCATCCGAAACTCGTGGCAACTAAAGTCAACTTGCCTGAAATTTTTTTCCGAAATTTTAATCACGGGAAAATGTTCGTCTGCCAACTTAATCCAGCATTTTTCCGCAGACCCCGACGAACGGGGCTACAAGCAAATAGAGAGTCTCGCACCTCCCTTCCCTCGTCTGGCTCTGTCTCGTTTGCTCTTGGAAAGGGAGTTGCGTGCTGCATCAGGAGAGAACGCGAGCGAGAAATTACGCCTGCATATATTCCTCGGGGCGACGCAGCTGCCGCTACGAATGATTTCGAGGTTGGACCCTGTGCAAAGTTCACAATACGGAATACATACATATATATATCCCTAAATTATACGAGGCGCCTCAAAGAAAAACACTCGAGTTTGTTTCGTCAAGAATTCTATAATTAATCGAACGTCCATACTACTCATATCCTCGTATCAGAGAGGAACTTATCAGTGATATGTATCTCAAAATATACAAATACATCCCACGTGAATTGCTTCTGCCTTTCTCTTTCTGAAAATTTTCTCTAACATTTTTGTCTCTCAACTATTTTTCCAAAATTTTCCAAAACTTTTATCCTGAATACAATTGTAAAAAAGTAGTTGGCTCGTAGAATAGTGCACGCAAAGTATGTATATAATATGCTTGCCAAACTTTTCGGAAACGCATTTATGCAGGGGAAAGTTTTTTTATTAATGGTCGTGAAATGCATGCCAGACCGAGAACTCTGCCCGTGGTATTTTATTAATCGGGAAATTTAGGGGGAAACGAGAACGAGCCGCGGGTGGGTTGAGGAATGACGGGGAATTGTTTGTGTCTTAGATTAATTATTATAAGTTTGCGGGGATTCTGCGGGGCCGCGGGTTTCTTTGCCTTCGCTGGACGGAGATGAATTGCGATTTCGTTCGTTGTTCAAATTTGAAAAGGAGATGTTTCAAACTAATTAAGAGCCTTGGGGTTTGCTCATTCTTTAAGTAAATGCCTTTGGTATGATTTAATTACTCCTGACATTGTTGGCCAAGGGATTCAATCCCGTTAATGCTGTAATATTTTTATCGCTCGAGTCTATTCCCTAAACTAAAGTCGCCTCGCTTTCGTAATGACCCCTCGAACACTATCGGCTATTGGCGAATATCTTCCGGATAAATACAACGTGAAAATATGGTCTGCCGTTGCGCGAGAATAAAATCCAGCCGTTCATTTTAGACCCTCGTACTCTCGCGGGAAAATAACATTACCTTCTCATACGAGCTTGCAGTCGCGCGATTCAAAGTTAAAATGAATCCTAAAAATTAACGGCCAATTCGCGAAAATCCAATACTCTATAGGATAGCTCTGAAATTTTCCCGCCAACGCAAGCTGTTCCAGCGAAGCGAGCTCAGCTCTAACACGGCTTATCGGCTGTTTCGGCGTACACAATGAGATCTGGAGCCGAGAACACTATCCATGAATCATGAGGCTTTGGCGGGTCATTCTACAAGTCGACCGCGCGCAGCAAAGGAGAACTCACGAGGGGGGGGGGGGGATCGATTCGAGTCAATTAAATCGTTTAACGATCGGCGCACAATGGGCGCGGACAATCGAACCATGCGATATCTGTCTAGTAGCCGCGACCCGCCGCGAAGAATTCGGCCGGGGACGGGGCAAACTTAGTCGAGCATCCCAAATATTTGTGGCCGTGGGTGTGGCACCCTCCGCCTGCCCATTCATGCGCGCGCGCTCCTGTGTGTACCAGCTGCGAGCACTTGTCTTCCACCCTCGCCGCCCTGGTATTTTGATTTAATTGGGACTCGACAATTGTCCGTGTTTCGTGCTGCTATGTACTCGAGCGTTCATTGGTGTTAGCCTTGAAAAACTTGAATTAATTTCACTCGTTGGAAATTAAACCATTGGACGTTGATATAGACAGTTCAAACAACTTTTTGGATGAATTACTAGAAAAATATTTATGTATCCACTGAAGATGCGATGCAGTGTTTCCAAAGAGCAATATCCACTTGGAATAGCTGAGAGAAACGTGTAATTTCGGAGTGGGAAAATCAACCGTATACGAATTTGCATCCGCGGGTTTCAAATTTCAAACTGCGAGAGAGAGACAGAGAGAGAGAGAGCCGAGCCTCGGAGGAGTATTGCCGCCCGTAATAAGAGCCCTGTCATCGTATTCCCTTTATGAATAAAAGCGCGACTCTGCAAGAGCTCCTCGAGCTCGCTTTTTTTTTTACTCGCACTATCCCGGGGGCTTTTTGCCCGCGTGGCGCGATTGCTCGCGGCGCCAGATAGTGGCGGGCGCTGTACATAGGAGCCCAGGTGCATTCTCGCGACGCGTCGCGCTATAAGCGCACGGCCAAGTGGCACTTTGCGTGAAACTTGAGCGTCCACCCCACTCGAGTTTATCGACCACTCTTCCGGGCCCGAACTAAGCCTCGAGCCCCCCGATCGCCGGGCGTCGTCGTCGCGCGCGACGATATCGTTACTTCTAAACAGCCCGAGTAGCGACTCGTTAAGAACGATTCGATCGCCCGGCTAAATCAGCATGTCCCTCTCTCGAGCCGTTGCCGGCCTTTGTGTGGGCCCAAATACGCCACTTACGATATTCACAGGGCTCGAAGGAAGAGTGGCGGAAGGAAAGTTATTTCGTGACATATTACGACAAAGTGAGCTGCGGTATTTATAATTATGCGATTGCGTAACAAACCGCGAGCGGAGCGTATACATGTATGCAAGGTGAAACGGAGGAGCGAGTCTCCTTTTCCCGCGGAGCTTAATCAGGGGCTCGATATCGATCAAGCCTCGAGCCGCGCGCCGAGCCGGAATTTTCTCCCGAGCTTTCCCAAATTCAAAGCGACTAAACAGGCCGCGAGAGGATACGGGACATGGGACTACTCGGGCGTACCTCAGAGCTGCCGAGCGCGCGACTAGTATTGTTTTGCCGGCGGTAGAAAATGGACCTGATGAATCGGTTCTCCCTTGGGATTTCTCGCGCTGCAACGACTGTTCTTTGAATTTCGCTGATTCCACCCGTTTGAGCGCAGTCGAGAGAATATTCGAAGGACGAGCTTGATATATATTCTGAAAGTTTTGGTGGATGAATTTTTCCGGTTTGAAAGCGTCCTGCACTCGTTTTAATAATCAACTTGATCAAATCTGTAGAAAGATAATATTTCACATCTAAATCACAAAGATAACGAATTCTCCTCTGGCATTCACGAATTTCTCGATAAAATTGAAGTTTCCTCGGCTTTGGTCAACCGACAATTCGGTGACGTATCCCGTCGTCGGAATAGGCGGTGGCGGTAAAGCCAACCCTGTCGCTCGAAGATTCCGTCGGTTACTCTAATTAAAATTCATCAAATCGCGTCCGCGTCTGAATAATGAAGTCTGGTGAAAGACGCCGACTGCCGAGTGGGCTGGCGGCGGCGGCGGCAGCGGCTCGGGGATTAGTGCAGCAGTACACAGAGATTTCGCACTGGTAAGCCCGCGAGCGGGGAGACAAACGCCCCTCGGAGTTCAACGATTGGCAAAGATAACAATGTCGTTACGCCGGATTAAAGCCGTTCGCGATGAGAGGATGCAGCCAGCGGTATTTCCCGTAGCACGCGCGCCACACCGCGGAATTCGTTATTGGGTATCTGGCCGAGTGATTTCTTGCGCTTCTCGGCTCTCTCTCCGTCGCTCCTCCCCTCCCGCATCCACACACAGACGCGCGGGTCTTCGAGTCTTTTTATCACCGGGGCCGCACTTATCCTATATGTGTTTGTTAATAGGGTATCGTGTTTCCGACAAGGGGATGACCCGACGCGGAATGAGTTCCCTTTCTATCAGAATCGAATCTCGTGTAAAATGCAAGTTCGCTAGATCTCAAGAACGCGCGGGGGGAGATTCTTACTGTTCGCGTTGTGTACGCTAATTGATCAGATAGACAAAAATGCGAATCTGTCAATGCAACTTTCGTGCGACGAAAGAAATTCCCGGCGAGAAAGTTTTTAGCGTCGTTTTTTTAGGATTTTATATTTAATCCGAAATCTCTGAGTCTCCGGTACGCGAGCGAGCGCGTATAGACACGTATTATTGACTATACGATACAGGCGCGGCAATACGAAATTGATAAGCCAAGCAAATGTTCCTTTCCAGTGGGCTTCATACGATGCGCGCATTCACAGGCACCCTTGCGTGACAATTCTTTTCCACTCGGAGAATTTGAAAAGGAGGTAGGTATACGTCTAAGTACGAGCCGAGGAAAAAGGAGTAGGACGAAGATCTCCGGAAAGAGCCGACGCTCTCAAGGATACAAAGCAGCGCATATCCGAGCAATGAGAGCAAAAAAAATATACACATACAATGTGTATATATGAGCGTCGTGGCATCGGGCAACGCTGAAAAGCTCAGCTCGAGAAAAATGACTTTCGACGCTCGGCTTTCTGACTCTCTCTCTCTCGCGCGCGCGAGCATGAGGTTATCGCGTCTTCAGCCTCATGAATTCTGATCCGCGTGATGTCTAACCGTCATCGCATGACCCCGAGGGCTCTCTAAAGAAAAAGTCATCCTTTGATCGAGGAAAAGCGTCTCGGCGCTGGTCTAAAAGTAGCCAACGCGTTCGCCTACCCTCCCGGCTCTCTCTCTCTCGCTCTCTCCTCTCTTTCTTTTTCATAATGAATTTTTTCTCTTCCCCTCCGCCCCGTTACGCGCAACTTACCCCGGCCGTTCCTCAGAGGAGGATGTGTACTTTGCATTCTACTCTCGCTTCATGGTCGCGTGCGAGCGAATGGTTTATTTACCGTTTGATGGGACCTCTTACTGCGGCCGTGACACGCGCGAAAGTACGAGCTTTCAGAAGGGACGCCGTTAGCATATTTTCCCAGATTTTCTCGCTCGAAACGGACCCATTCTGTGCGTGATGGCAAAACGCGACTGTGAAAACGCGCGTTTCGTGGGGGGGGGGGGGCAATTTCCCGCGGCAGCTTCTCCCGCTTCTTCAATACGTAATTCGATGTTGATCTTTCGCTTTAGAAACTGAAATTTCTCATCATTCGATTGTGTGGATTTTTATATCGACACAATCTTTCCTGTTAAAAATTTGCCTGTCCGAGTATCCTGGGGAAAAAAAATCGCCAAGCCCCTCCCGGGAGCCTCAACAAATCTAGCGTAATAAAATCGAAGTCACATCCACAACTCGATTTCACCCGCTCCTTCCGCTCCTCTCCATCTTACCGGGACTAGCCGTGACGCAAAGTAAGAAAAAGGAGTCGCGCTACGTGGCTTTCAATAGAGAGGCCGCGGCGCGATTCAAAGCTACTCGCTGCATGCCAGATCCACGAGAGTCCTTGGCGCACTGCATGTGAATTACTCGCTGGCCTGAAAAAAATATTTCGTCTTTGCATAGTGATCCGTGTGCGGTTTCCCTTCGGCTTCTCAATGTCACCTTACGTCCAGTCTTCCTTTTCTTCGCCAGCCTTCGTCTATTTTTAGGCTTTGCGGAGGTGTTTGGTTACTCCTCTATGGCTTCCGTCGGTGCAAATTTCAATCGCGTCTCTTTTTGCTTCTTCCCTTCTTCTCGAGTCTTCGTGTGACGGTTTCTTGAACGTATTATTCTGATCGCGGATGTAAATAACTGTTAACCCTACCAGCCTTCTTTTTCTCACTCGTTTATTTCCATAGAATAACAAGTTATTCGAAAAATGACTTCAATGTGTTTAATCTCGGTGAATATTACCAGAGTTTATCTTTATGGCCATTTTCGCAATAATCGCATAGAGACGAGTCCAAAATACACTTTAACTAAGCTCAAAAAGTTCTCGAAACATCATCCACCTAAATGATGTTCTACTTAGAATCACTACGGAGGAATTCATATGATTTTCTAAAAGCATACTCACCGTGCAATAATTTTGTGACCAAAAGCATTTGAAAAAACTTGCGATCCGTTGCTATGCATAATCGTAGAAAGGTGGTCGCTCGTTAGTGGCGCGGAGGAAGGAAATTCAACGGCTCACCGAGGATGAAATTGGCTGCGAACTTTCGGTAATTTGGCCCGAGCCGGCCGCGCGAGAGTAATAAACTCACCCCCGCCAGGCTGTGGCCGGTTACACTTGATCGACGTATAGACAGTCGAGCGCGGCGCAGACACGTATATACAAGCTTGACCTGCACTGATGCTACGTGTATACGACCTCAACTGTCTATATCCGCTAAAAATACTAAAAGTTCCTTTATTTCCGAAAACCGAAACCGGGTTATACGCCTCACTGTTTTAGCTGTCTTCGCAAAGACTCGCGACAACTTTCATAACTCTTACGGTTATAATTCTTGAAATTTCCTTGTTCAAAGTTGAAATTGACCGTCGACTCAGGACGTTACGCGTCTCGAAACTTCAAAATAACATAGTTTCCATGTTACAAAGAGTAGTTTCTAAAGTTTATGAACTTTGAATTTAAATTTCTGACGGTATATTTCCATGAGTGCCATTTTTTCATGAAATTCATTGGGACGCAGTGGGTAATCCAAAATTCCCACTTGTACCTTATTGGAAACGGTTGAATCAATCATACGCCCAGCTGTTCTGTCATTTACTTGATTAATGTTTGTAAATCATTATTGATATTGTATATATACACACAATAAATAAGTATACGGATTGTTTTGTTAACATCATCCCTGCAATGTACACGAAATTCTAATCTTCTCCTAAGTCAGTAATGGTCAGTTTCTTTACCAATTTACATTCAAATTCATATATATATATATATATATATATATATATATATATATATATATATATATATATATATATATATATATATATATATATATATATATATATATATATATACCTTTCAAAATACTATTGGTTATGAAGAACTTTTTATTTGAAATATTTTTTTACAACATTGCATAATCAACGACGATGAGTATGTGTGTGCCAAATTTCAGATTTTGATCACCCCGGGAAGTAGGTTGATGACACCGTCCTGACTTTTACACTGTCGACAGACAGACATCACGGTAAAACTGAATAAAAACGCATGAAAGGTTGGAAAAGAGCAACTTGTCCCGAGATTCCTGGGCCTGACTAGATAATTTTCATTAGGAAATTCTCTCGGCGCACTTCAGCAATTATCCCGAGTGCGCTGAAATATTCAATGAAGTTGTATACTTTGTGTTTAACATCTAAAACTATGTTGCAGAATTAAAATTTTATTATACTTTTCCATCGAACCCAACATTTACAGTACATACGTATACCTGTATACCCTGGCCGTAGATGTACTATATCGGCTCTTATGAGCTTAATACCTGCCCATTTATCGAGACCCTCGTTAATTCTCCCATTTTCTTCTGCCGCGCTCCGCTTCGGAAAAACCAAAAAGACGCCGTGGCGTTGCGCTTTCGCCATTGCGCGCGTATGCTCCTCATGTATCGATCGGTTCGCTCCGCTCGCAGGTTTATCCAGCGAAAAAAAAAGTTTCGATTAATAGCGGCGAGGGGAAAACACGAGCGAGTAGCCCCAGAGCGACCGATACAAATAACACGCATCGCGTGCGAAATCGACGTCATCACGCGGACAGAGCGCGAAAGTAGAGAGAGAGAGGCGGCAAAATTTAGCCGGCTGGTGCATATGTACACTTCGTTCGATTAATAATGGCTCGCGCAAGCATCACGCGGGAGTTGGCACGACGGGAGGGTCAATTATCCCAGCTGTAATACCGTATATACGTGTATATATATACGCACATACACATATACGTGTACTCGTATGTTTGTAGCTGCGCATGTTGCCCGTTTTGTCGCGAGACAGACATTTTTGGAAATTCATTAGCTCGGCAGGTGCGGGTATTTCGTTATGATGCTCGACTGACTTATTCGATGGCATGCATGGCCACTCGTTAGAATCGTTCGCGTGTAATAAAGCTATTCATTTGGGCGTTTGTGCAATTCCGCCTGATGACGCTGGCGCGCCCGCGCGCAGGGTGTCACGAATTATAATTCCGTCGGGCATGATAAAGTTCTCGCCGCGGTCCATTGTTAATTTCACCGAGAGTACGTGCGCGAGCGCGTGTCGATTGTGTATTGGTATATAGACGGACGAAATTTTGTTCCGCCACAAATAGTTACTAGAGGTATTTTGGAGTTATACTTTATTGCTCGCGAGCGCCTACGGATCTATCGTATTGCTGAAGCTTTCCGAGTTTGCATGTGGGTACTCGGTAATGTTGGAAATGCGATTATTACGCGGAGATAAGAACATGTTCGAAATCGATGCTGGGGTACGACAAAAATTACCAGGCATATTGCCAGCGGGGACTCGTGTCACTACGTACAGGGGGCGCCACGAAACATCACCCACTCCTGATCAATTTTCACCAAGTGCCTTGTGAAAAACTCGGCCATTTTGACGAAGCTGTATAGTTTTACATCGATAGTTTTTGCGTGGTATGCGCAGTACACATCAGTGAAGCTATATTGCTGCATGTGACTGTGATACTGAAATGACAGCTGCAGCCGTACAATTGGACAGATATATCAGGTGATTTGGGAGGTTTATTGAATTTAGCTAGTACAAACGACAAGGTTTTGGTATTTGTGGCATTTGAATATCCTACAAAACCAGCTAACCCTAACTTCTTGCGTGCGTATACGGTTTGGTGACGCCCCATGTACATAGTGACTCGGGTCCACGATGTTACAGTGTACTTGGTCTCAATTTCAACATGTTTTCCTCTTCGTGTAGAAAATAATATGCGCATGTGTTGAAAGAAAAATAACAATATGGTAATGAATTAAATTAATCACAAAATTTGGAATTTGACGGAGAAAATAATATTGGATTAATAATAATATATGTTATTGTTAGACTTTCCATGACCTGATTATTAAATTTGATATCCAGCGAAATTTCCAATTACTCCAATTATTTATTTCTAACAGCGTGCGTATCGCTATTTCGTCTAAAGTTTCAACTTCCCTGAATTATCCATGAACCACTATTGATTTCACGAATGAGCAGCATCTGTCAGAAACTAACAGATTCTATGCATGCATAAAATCAATAATGATTCGCGAATATTACGATGAAAGACTAAATATACGAGGCCTTCGGATTATCAAAAATCATATCAAAAACTAACGGTAAAATTGAAGACTTGCAGATTCTCTTTATTAATTGGTATGCGCGAATGCCATTACAGAGTATCAACAAAAGTGGTTTTTCCCCTATCGCTGCGCCCGTATGCATCAATGAAGCTCTGATGGATTACACCACGAGCAAATAACGATCTCGAGTTAATCAAGAATATTCAATAAACTCAAACGAGTACGTGTCATATAAATTTTGTGAAATTCAAAATTTACACAGGGGCGTTGGATAGGTAGTTCGAAAGGCGATAAAGAGGAGGCGTGCAAAAAGCTTTTGAATGTTTCCGTATGGGCACTCAATAGGGCCGGTAAAACATTGGCGTCGAACGAGCACTCGGTGTATACACCGACATCTGGGCTCATCATAAAAAGTAACGCGACCCCGATAAGACGAACAAGGGGATTAACGATTCCCCGTTATACGATCGCGCACCTATTACACGAGACGCGCGCGACGACGAGAGTAAATATGCCGGATGAATTGCGAGACAACCGGCTCGTAGGGTACTTAACGATCGTGGGGGGGAAAAAACAGCGACACAATCAGCGAGCTGGGGGTGAAAATATTTTGCCGCTCGCGCGTGTGTGCGCGCCGGGCGATGTCCCAGCGGTGGCATTATACAGGCGCGCCCAATTGACGAGCTCGGCTCGGTCAATCCCAGCGGGCCGTGCTAATAACCGGCGAACACGAGGCCGGGTTATGACGGATGATGTCGCGGCCCATTCCTGCTTGTACAGCCGCCGGCCGGGGAGCCGAGCAACGCGCCAGTGGACACAGCACAGCACTGCGCCGACCCCGGTTGCAGTCGTTGGGCAAAAATTCGCCCGGCTTGATTAATCGACCGGCAACAAGAGGTGACTGAGCTCGCGGGCTTCATTTGCCTGCCTGGGCACTCCGAGCCCCCTACCCCCGTTATGCCCTGGCTTTTGGGCATTTTCGACGACACGTACGCCTCGGCCGTAAGGATTTTCAAAGCTCTTTCAAACTTTGCTTGACAGAGAGCGATTATTTACAAACGTTGCGTCGACTTACCGAGATGAAAATGAAAAACTCGACAAGAGTTCGTTGCATTACAAAATTGAGTACGTTCGTTCTAAATTAAAGTTGCGAAGAATCACATTACTTTGTGTGATTTTTTGCGCAGTGTATCTGGATTTATCGTAATACATATCTATAGTACTTCTATCCTTAGAATTTATCATGTTACATGAACAATAACACTAAACAGATCTTCGTGACTCAAACTCATACCCTCTAGATAAATAGATCGATAACGTTGACATTTTCTGGGCTCAAATAAATATCGTAACGCATTCCCTTCCCTAATATTTACGAAGTGCACGTTCAATACAGACAAAAGAAGGGTCAACTGTGTAGGTCACCAAACACGATGATGTACGTGAAAGGGTTCCTGGGTTTCCAAATACGTCATATCTGCAGCTTTTCCAACCATGTCCAGAGGTTTCTCGGAGATATTCTGTCAATATATACATGTATATGAATGAAATCGGGAGTAATTGACCAAACATCTCCGGGAAATCGAGGCTGTAAATCTAACCTATTTACGTACCCACGAGCCATCTCACAAAGTTTCATCGTGATTGGTGACTCGCAAGATTAACCCTTCTCTCGTCTGCCTGTGTCGTTGCTCGCTAATTTGAATCCGATAATACTTGCAGAGACTACACACAGCCAAATCGTAGATATCTCATGATTTAGTTTTCTTTCGATTCAAAACGTAATGCACTCCATGACTGGGCTTCCATCGAGAGAAAATATTGAAAAATGAGACTTCAACTTTCCAACTTCTTAAAGACAAGAATAATTCTGCAACAATGACTGGAAACGAAGAAAATGCGGAACTGTATGTATCTATTATTAAGCTATTTAAGCTATTCCCTTTCGTGGTCTTTTATTCTTCCAAAAGATATTCTCACCAGTGCAGATGTTCTTCCAATCCTGCGTGGCTCGCTCGTAAACAAGCTTCACTTGTTGGTTTAAAATCAATCACGAGCCGTCAGAGTACGCACGGGGATATATTAAAATTTGATACATAACATCATATGTCCCTTACAATGTCCGCATACACGTAACATTCTCTACTGACATTTCCATTAATTCCGTGTGTATTGTTAGTCTGACCAGTAATAACCAACGCAGAACTTATTTTTCCTCACACGGAATACATATTTGACTTAGTTGAAAATCTTAATCCGAATTTTGTGAACTGTTTATACGAAATTAGTTGGATGAGGTTGAATCAATACTCGTTTGTTAGGTGTATCGAGGTATTCAATTTTCATTTATCAATTAGAGTAGTTTGCGATAACATGCGATATCAAAGAGTGTCACGTGTACATGAGAGGATGGGATAGCTGCCGTGCATCGAGGAACGATTATTTCAAATACCAGGATGTACAACCGACAAATATCTCGCATTTCAAAGCTTTGACGTTGCTTGATTATCACAACAATTTATAATAAATAATATTGGCTAACTCCTCCTGTAAATTGGAAATATTTATCTTTGCCCAATATTGGTTCCACTCGTATACAAGTTTATAGTTATTAAGCAAACGAATCAATGAACTGACTCGTTCATTAAAATTCTCCCCTTCTTTGAGATCAATTTACTCAAATCATTGAAACAGGATACTGTTGAAAATAGAAAGTTCGACAATCGAATGAAGTGGAAAAAAATTAGGTCAGATTCGACATATGCCAATCTCATCAACTCGATTGATGAGCTGTCAGACGAAAAAGCATAATCAATTGGAATCGGAATCGCGGCTAGAGTATGAGTGTGTATGTGACTGTTCAAACATGATGCTGAGGAGGGAGGCTGAGCTGTTAGCTTAGCCCACGTCAGAGGCGGTCATTGGCCAAGACACGCTTGATGACACTGCCCAAACAAAGTCCCTCCCGGACGGGGTCGTCGATTGAGTCGAGCCGTTCGCCTCCCGCTAATTCGCCAGTTCCTCTCCCCCATCGTGTGGCTGTGCATGCGTGAAAAGGGCGATTATTGCCGGATAATAGTCAGAAGTCCCGACGGTATGGGTATATTCTTTGTTTTCGAGAACGTAAGAGGATTGCCGCAGGCCATTGTTTGACAATCAAAAGACTAATTAGCTATCGAAAACTGTCTTGCCGCTCTTGACCCCACGCTAATTGAATACTCGCGTCAATTATCATAAAATGATTCATCAATTCTTTGACGCGTATCAATGATCGGTCAATGATATCAAATTGTATTCAACCGGAAATCTGGCGAAATGTAATATTTGAATTATTTTTAATTCAATTTGTGAATATATATTTGACATTTCCCAGGTACCCGGTAGTTTTTGAAAAATGGTATATTCATTCGTCTCAATCTATAGTTCATATTTCGAAAAATGCCCAAAAATTAATCCAGGTGACTAAATTCGAATGGCTTTCTAGAATTTGAATAAATTAGACTGTTTAGATTGTAATTGATTCCGACGATTTGTATTTGCTTAAAGATATGTGAATGAATGATTGAGTTTCGGTGAGGAGGAAGGGTTGGATATCATTCTTCAAAGAATAGACAGTCAATACAAAAAATTGATGTGGATCGAGTTTTATCTTCAGATATTTGAAGAAGGCGATTTTGATGAAGTTCAATTTTGATGAAGTATAAATATTTAGCCAGTTGGTTGCACTAATTTTTCAAACTTGAAGATGTTAAGCTGATTTTGGAGACAGAATGTTTGAATCATGAAAAGCTATAGTTTTCGGCACAAACGAATATAATGTGCAATTATTTTTGTAGATCGTCAATTTAATGATGGATTGTCGGAGAACTGTTTCAATAAAGCTTAAGCCTCCCTCGTTTCAATATATTTACGCAAAAGTGCGTCATTTCGAAATCCAAATGTCTTCTTTGAGTCAGATGAGCGTATAAAAAGATTTGATTAAAAAACTTGAGGCAAAGCATCGAATAAAATCCACTGGGAACTCCGGGAAAGCTTTTGAAGTTTTAGCGATTTTATAAAATCTCGCAAAGCGTGTCTCGAGCTTACACGCTAGTCGCTTAGCGTCAAAGCCACATAGCACCCACGAAGATGGATTAAAGTTAACTCCACAATCGTCAATCTGAGGCTTACGAGGCTTCATCCAATAATAAGTTTCATGATGACGATTATTGTTGGAGAATTTCCAACCTGTTAGAACGAACTAGCGACAAAGAAACATAAGACATGATCCAGTGTTGAATTAATAACATTAAATTAACAATATTCCTTCGGAGTTTGGTTGTATATGTTTATCATGTTGCACGCATATTCCCTACAAAATGTCCCCTCTCCAGAGCTCTTCTTGGAGCGAAAAATTGCAAGAGACTGAGAAACGTATGAAACATGCAGTTAAATTCATTTTCCCACTGGAACTACGTATTTTCAGCATCGTACAAGCATGAGAAACACCCTCTGCGAGCCGCTCTATGACACTGTCCGAAATGAGCTCGAGACTCGATTTATTATTTATGGCGTAGGTCGTGGGTGAAAGAGGATGGTTAAGAAGGTAATATCCGTTGGTGTGTTGCAGGTGATGCTGGGAGCTGGGCGCTGCGGAGGATAGCTTGTCGCTGTCGGCGACGGCGGCCCCTCTCTTCCCCTGGCGGCCGGGCAGCTCGGCGGAAGTGGCGACGCGCGCGAAAATCGTCGCCGCAGGCCCACAAGCCAGCCAGCGGTAGTAGTGGCGCAGCGGTGGAGGTGAGTTTTTTCCTCTTCTTTTACACCTTTTCCCCTCTTTTTTCCCTTTCTCTCCGGATCTGTTTTCCAGTCACATCCTTTATCCTGACGTGCCGACGCGACCCTATTCCCTCGATCCCTTTCTTATCAATTACCGATCATGCGAAAAAAAAAGTAACGCCGGGCTGTTCGAAAAATTGGTGACGGAGAAAATTAGACGAGATAACTTTTTGAACACCGTATCTTCTGTACTGATCGATACTAGTGGAACTTTTAATCTGCTTACCGAAAGGAATTCGTAATTATATCGAGTTCTGAAATGCTTCTTTCGACAAACTAGTGTTAGATATCTGCACAAGATAAATTTCTCCTCAAAAATCATTTTTGATTCGATGTTATACAGAAAAAATAATATGATCATGCAACTCGGTTGTGTAGAGTCGGTGGCGTGTCAAAGTTTCGAATTTGTTCTATTTTTGGAAGCAGTTATTTGGGTCTATTTCCATTTCATCAGGACTACCGGGCACGTTGCATAAAAATTCGCGAGCGGGGGTAATTTCAGGCGGTGAGCTCAGATCGGAATCGCTATCAGCCTGGCCGATCGCCCGTGGAGTAATGGACTCGTGATACGAATCGCCGATTAAAGCCGTACACCTCTTGACTCTCTCGTCACTTACACGGGGCCGATTCGTTTCTTACCCCGGCCTCTCTTTCCCGACAAAGCTTGTTCGACAAGCCAATCTACGTGATTTCGTTGGGCCAAAGAGATCCGGGTTAAAAACGAATCACTGCGACTTAAAGTCTGGAGAATCGTTTACATTGCATCCTTCTCGGGAATTGATGATCTGCAGGCTCTATCTGATTTACTCGTCGTTTCAAAAAGTAACTGTAGAGAAAAGCCACAATTGAGCTTCCAATATTCACACTCCAATATTCACAGAAGTACTCGCAGTAAACGTGTATAAAAGCGACATAACCCCACTTTTTACACTTTTACAATTTTTTCAAGATCCAAGACCGACAAGCCTGGATACACTCCTTATATAGATGTACGATAAATGCGTATGTAAATGGAAACCAATATAATTATTAATCGAATTATATATATAATGGAAATACATTTCACAATCGGACATAGTATTGTGAAAATTCAAAATCTAACAGAAAAAATATCAATATTCTTGAACATATCAACAATTTCATATTTATTCAGAGTTTATTCATATTCTGATTATTGAATTTGATATTCAACATTTTGAAATAAAAAATTATTTACCAACAATAATGTTATCGTGTATCTCACCATTTCGAAAATATTCAAGTTTATGTTAGACTCCATTAGATTTCACAAATAATTGAATTTGAGGTTGTTTTTACACTGATTTTTTTTTATTCAATAAAGGTTTCAGAATTAGCAGCTCGACTCAACAATCTTGCCAACGCGTTTTGATGAATATTTTACAATTTCTTCTCAAAACTGGAATTCCTGTCGGCAAATCGTATAATTGACTCAATTGAATGTGTGCACTTTACCTTTGATGCGTGAATATTCATGCTATCCAGTTGGCATTTGAATATTTGAACATTCAATATTCAGTATATACACCCACAACTATGGGCGCATGTATAATTTGACCTCACGAAATTACTCCCTAGCCTGTGCCATCATTCCGACCAAGGGTCAAAAAAACCGAATGAATCAAATCGAATACACGTCAAATGTTTAAATTATCCCTCGATCGTAAATTAAGAATACCCCTAAGTCCAAATGAAACAGAACGAGATGTTGTGTAGTTGAATTCTCGCGTTTTCACGAAAACAATCGCGACGAGAATCGATAGACGCGTTGTAAAGAAGGGAAGTAGCGCTGATCGCCGAACAAACATTCCAGCAGCACGACTCGCGTTATTTCTCCGCGAGCCTCGCAGCGATACGATTGTCCAAAGCGAATCTCGAAAGTTCGGTCGAAAAAGCTCACGGAGCTTTGGCTCGGCCACATAACGCTCGCGGTGGGCAGAGGGCAACTTGGCTGCGATTGAAAGAAAGCAGAGGCGAGTTGGATAACGCGGCAAGTTTTAATTGCAGGTACTATGGGAGCGGGGGCATGGAGGCCGGAGGAGGGCTACACGCCGCGGAGCTTTGGCACGCGTCCCCGCGCACTGGCCCGAGCTGCTGCCACTGTCGGCGAGCCCTAAGCCGAGATGCAGTCGCCCCAAGCCGCGACGCGTCACACAACAGCCTCGAGCCCAGCCGCGATGACGACAGGTGCGTGCCTCTGACACTCTCATCTTCTTCCCCAAACCAGATCGACTTCTCCGCTCGGTGACTCAGCTTGATTGTTTTCCTATCGCGACGCTTGTGTACGAGCCTTCTTCTCAAGCGTACCTTGTACTCCGCGTATTATAATCTGTACTCGTCAAGGCAAACTCGGGCTTCTGGGTCATAATTATCAGCTCGGTTTTGTTTTTCTCTCTGCGATTGTTATACTTCATAATTGTCCTTCGCGCGACAACAGTCATTTACCATCTGACTTTCGACTTGATACAGCTGACCCACGAGTTTAATGCTACTCTCTTGATAGCTTACAGTGAAAAATCATGACTGAATGAAGGTGGATGGATTATTGACTGAATTGCCGTGAATCTTCCGTGTAATAAAAACGAGTTTTCCCTTTAGTTCCATGAGTTTTGATAGCGAAATTTTTCACATATGATTCTCGGTAAATTTTTGGTGCATCAGAACTCATGAAACTAGAGTGACAAATTCACTAAATTCATTGCATTTCCAGTCAGCAATTCATTCATCTTCTTACAGTAATTTTTCCTTTAATCTACTGGTTTTCTACTGCAAGCTTTCAAGAGAGTAGACTGCTGCAGAGCTCAGGCAGGCCGTGTTTCGAATCAAATGTTGAGAAGGTCCAACCCTATATAGGCACACATTATAGTCTAAGCGAATGACCATACCACAGGCCCGAGGAGGCGGACTCATCAGCACTGCTGGCATCGGGCCAGCCGAGGTGCTGGGGCCGGAGGCCGCGGATGCTGGCTCGCAGTGAGAAGGAAGCCAGGAGGCGCCACGACGAGAGAAGCCTGAGGCTCGGCGCGGCCCAGGCGCCACACGAGCCCGAGGAGGCGAGGCGCCTCGTCGAGTGGAGGCGGCCGAGGCCAACCTGCGCCCGGAGCGACCACCTCCGGCGTCCCCTGGGCATGGCAGTCAAGGCCCTACTCCTCGTGCTCCTCGTCACGCCAGGTGAGCCCGATTCCCTATTACAGCGTCTCGCTGACCGCGCGCAATTCACTGGTGTCACTCCACACAGGATAATTCTCCCTACCCCCACCCTTCTCCGCTCGAACTCTTTGGCTTTTTTATAATTGCTCCGGCCATATGAAAGGAGACGAAATTTCGAAAGGAAACACACGCGTCGCAACTCCGCCGAGCCACGTGGGTTTCACTCGTAGTGCAGTATGCATTTCGGGAAAAAGTTCAATCGCAACGAGGGCAAAGTACAAAAACGTAAAATTCACACTGCAAGTAACTGTATTTAAGATTAGCCGAGGAAGTTTGTTTCTCCTCCGACACTTTCCGGAGTTTCACAGTTCAACCGGATACAGGTCGATTTTTTGCATCAGCGAAAACTTCGTTCTGAAGTACTCTTTCACTTCCTCCACCCCCTCCCTCTCCCCCTCCCCCCACCCCGATGCAGTTTAATGTAGCGCGAAGACTGTGTGTATCACGCCACCCTGTAATTAGATTCGCCTAACATCGGACAGCGAAGCGTTTTCGTCGAGTTCGTACTCTTCGTACTCTTCGTTCGTATCGTCGATGCGTACTTTTTTTTCGAACTTCCCACATAGTTCACTCACGCCAGAAGACGTGACTTATATACACATCCCATTGAGCGTTGTTAGATGAGGAAAAATAATTGAGTGCCATGTTTCATCGCTATTAGAGCAAGCGGTATTGGTGCGAGTAATTTTTTGCCTTCGAGCTTATGGATACGTTGATTAATGCTCGTAATTATCTCTCTAAATCATTTGTACAGAAGGCTTACACCCAAGGTATACTACGTTATCGCGTGTTACACAGTGAGCAGATAAGTTACGTGCAGTAATATGTGAAAAATGTTCAAAGAATCAATTGGAACTCAATAAATGTATAGAACTATCCATTGAAAAGTCTGCTTGGGTATTAAATAACAAATTACGTACTGATATTTTCTAGTGATACAATTTTTCGTCGATGCCCCAGAGTCCTGGAATATACCATGGTGGAACAATTAATGATGAGAAATCAACGCGATATTCGTATTTAATAGTCGGAAACGTGAAACGAATTCGGATAAATCACGGCGCGCGTGCTAAATAAGCACAAAACGAGAGCGTACAATAGCCAAGGCATTCTTTAAATACCTCCTGCGCGATATAATAAATTATCGGAGAAAAACGGTAATTGGAATCTCATTAGCGGCACATCTATCACGTCGCTATCGGAGAATGGCTTTTCCAAAAGCTTCCGCCTACGAATTCCTGATATTTGCTTTCGGGATAATATATAGAAAAGAGATCAAACGCTCACGATAAAACGGACTCAGTTGGTCTTTGTGTGTACGCGTGAGAGTATCGACTTTCGCCCGCTTGTGCGAGCGTTACACCGACTAACGCGCGCACGGACTTGGGTTTTTTTTCATTTTCGACGACAATGGGTTTTTTGGCGCGCGACTCGGTGCGCCAATCGTGACGAACATTTGCATTCACGTTGCTTAGGGCCTGTAGCATTTTAACCAACATTTGCTTATATCGATGTTCGCGTTATTACCAACGAGGATAAGCTTTTTGTGCTTTTTCTAGCAAGTTTTTTCATTTTCCTTGAAAAGTATCGATAGCGCATGGGTTCTGATCGACTCTCACGTTCAATTGTTTTTGAAGATAGATAAATTGTAAGTTGAAGTTGTTTTTAAAGATAGATAAATTGTAAGTTGAAGTTGTTTTTGAAGATAGATAAATTGTAAGTTGATATTCCATCATGCATAAACCAAAGTGGCTGAGAATAATTCGGCATTCCTTACGAAGAGTAGTATTTTTCAATGCCAGTATTTTTCCATTTTTTTCGCAAGAATCTCCGAATTTTAACTGAAACTCCCATAGATTAGTTTAATTCTGTTCCAATTCATCTGATTTTTAAGCCTTTGACTTCATCCAGTTAAGGTCTACTGATCAGATGCGATTAGCTCTTGAAAATAGTAGAAATTCTATTCATTTTCGATAGAAAAAGTCGAATAGTGCAGCAGTTCTATACACTCGTCAAAAGCCCATTGGAGACTGATGAAAAATCGATTGCATAGGTCAATGAGAGTATTATTTCCAGTCGAGTCGCGCCATTGAGGCACAGTCTAATTGAATAAGCGCATTATGTTCAGATAAACACCTCTGTTAATCCAGTGCTAAATTCATAAAGCGATAATACCCACGATAATAACGGCCGAGCATTGTGCGCAAAAAAAAAGAAAAGTCGGCATCGCAGCAGCGCGAGCCCGGTCTCGTGGAAAATATAAGGGGCGGTCAAAAAGACAGGAGGTGCGCTCGGGAGAAGTTGAGCCACGCCGAGGGGAGGAAAAAGAAAAGTAGAACAATAGCGAAGAGTCAGCTCGCGCCGGGGAAGAGAGCCGCGCGCAGAGGGTTGGAGCGCGAAATTAGCGGCGAAAGTTGTTTAATATAGAAAGTTCTTTCGGAGAGGAGCTGCATGCGGGGGACGTGGCCCGAAAGAGCAGCCCATTGTGCGATCGCAAACTTTCCATCCTCCCGGGCTAATGCCCGTAATTTATTTATTTCCCAATTATGTCCGGCCCCGGCTGAGACGCGCGGTTATTCTTGCGCCGAACTGTTTCGTCCACGGTGCCCGTTTTTAGCGCGTCGCGATCGAGGCCCAAGTGCATACAGGGGATGTGCATTTTTTTTCTTACTCGAACTCTTGTACCCGGGTCCAGTTCCTGCTGAGTCACGATCCTCCGCTATGCTGATGAGGTTTCTCGTGGTTTTGGCGGTTTATATTATACGCCCGGAATGAGTTATGCGCCATCCCCCACCGCCGATGTGGTTTTTACACCGAGGAATGATCATAATTTTACCCCGCGTAAGTACTTTCCTCGAATGAGTCGCAATTATCATTTGATCGTTTGAGCTCGAGGACTCGGCTAACCTTACGGGAATAAATAATTATCCATGTGAATGATATGGTAATATTTTGCTTCTTATGAATAATTCGTAAGGAAATTCGTGCCAGTGGATTAAACGAGAAACGACCCTGCTTCGATGATACAAAATGAAGATAAGTAAAGTTTTATTGGGAATTTTTTTCAGAATTATAGATCGTAGAGAAGTGAATGGAGCTTTAGTCGGTTTTCTTTGTAAGATTTATATTCAAAAATACTAATACCGACGTCTTATTTTGTATGAGGTAGATACTCTTGGATCGAGAACCATTTCATAAAATGAAGAAAGTTAAGGCAATTGGAAAATTGTAGAATCAACGTTCATGTTCTCATGGTAATTTTCATTTTTCTGACCAAAGATGGAAGAACAGTTTATTGAACAAAAACGAACTTGAATGCTTCGAGGGCTCATTAGGCGCACATGAAAGGCTCAAACGGAACTCTTTCTCTGCTCGCGGAAAAACGATCGGATGAACGGAGGAAACGAGTTAATTACCTCGCCACCTCGCCGTAGACGAGTCTTACGTATAGGAGAGAATTTAAACTTGGGTGATTAGCTTGGAAAAACTAATTCCCGATCGATGCTATCATTTCTCGGAATAATGGATATAAGAACATCGGCTCGCAACACCAGGCGAGATGAGAAAGAGAAAAACGGAAGAGGATTATCGGAGGAGATAAAAGCAATATATCAACGAGCAGTGAATAACCACAGCGGAATTGCGGGGTAAAAGCAATATACAGGCTGGCAAGGATCCTTCCTCGGCAGCCTCAATAAAATGATTGAACAAGTAGTCGTCGCGGAATGATTCCGATCCATCAATGGAACGAGCGTACAAGCGGGCTGGGGCAAACTCGTTGACAAAGGCACGCCGACGTTTGACAAGCGTCTCTTTTCCTGAAAACTAATTTCCAGGCTCTTACTCCTCGCGCGCGCACACCGCAATTTTCCATCTATCTCTCTTGCATCGGTTCTTCTCTCTCTCTCTCTCTCTCTCACTCTCCTCCCCACCTAGACTTGCCGTCGTCGAGTGCTTTTTGCAGCTACTATATATACTGGTGCTGCCGCTACTCCCGCTCGAAACTCTTGCCTTCGAGCGGCCATTGTTTTTCGCTCGCGTTCCTCGCGCCTCTTTGTGAATTCCGCATTTATTTATTTCCCGCCTAACAGACTCAAGCATTCTCTTTTTTCACTTTCAAAATGGAGTAGAGGCGTGCGACGCCACGGTATATCACCCCCTTGAATAAATATAACAACTCGAGTGCTCCCCTGCGCCAGTCTTTTTGGGCATGATTTCAAGCATATTTATGTACAAGCTCACAATTCTGCTATTGGATTCTCCAGTCTACAGATAATGCCCATGAAATATTGGTAAATTAAAACACTGCGACGATATTTGAAAGTTTCACTCTCGGTAGAATCATTAAAACCCAGTTTAGGGTGTTGGACTATTGATAAACGAACTATTGACCATGTCACGTAAAACATACACTTTCAAAATCTATTCGCTTCAAAAGCTGAAAACTACTCGCCACTTTGTATTCAATTGAATTTATATTACTCCATTTATTCATCGAAATCAATCGCTGGTGCCCGAAAAGATTTAGCTTTTGTGGCAGATTCAATTCCAAACGTAGACCCGATAGAAAATCTACGTACGTTTCTGAAATACTTCCTTAGAGGCCTGAACTGCGGTCTAGGTCAACCTACGCTGCCGAGTCATGATCTTTTCCCAGAAAGGCAGCTGATGCCCCGGAAAGTCGTACTCATGAGTACGATGTATAGTATGATGCATCACGGCCGGAAAACTCAAGAACTCTTGGTTTGTCGTTTTCAAAAAGAAGATCCACCCAAAACACCTGCTCGTCCGTGATACTATTTGCAACAATTTTCATTCGCACTCTCATTCCCAAATCGTTGGCACGAATCAAATTGACGTGGGTGAGAATAAAAGTGAAGAGGGGTGAACAAATATGAGCTTCGAAAAATTACTCGAAAGTAGAAAAATGGAGACTGACAAATTTACTCAATCTCATTTCTGACATTTATCAAACGGAATGAGCTTGCAAAGTTTCATACTGGCGCGGCCCGCGCACCGACGACACAATCGTTGGGAAAACGAAGTTTTCATGCATTTCATTATTCGATGGAAAAAGTTTGCTAGGGTAATTTTGAAACTGTTCTAAATTCCGCGCGTAACTCCCTCACACAGCATGCAAACTTCCATGACATTACGAGAGTTATGAACATTCAAAATTCGCGGGGCCGGCTTGCGAGCGTAATCCCGGCGCATTAGGCGGCGGCGTTACATCACTCGGCCGCGCTAAACAGCAGCAGCAGCAGCAGCAGCTAAGGCCGAACCGCGCGAGGCAATCCGTATCCCTGGCGTAGTTAAGCACTCGGTTACATTTGCCGGAAATCAATTACTCTTCAAGTCTTCAGAGTTCGAGTGCGGTATTCGCTCTCACACTTGATGTGCCCCCGCCCAATCGATAAACAGCTTTCCATCGTGTAACGAGCGGACCGAAGGCCGGACTACATTTCGAGTGGGAGTAGGTTCCGCTACGTGCAATCCAACGCCTTGGCTAGCCAGACAATGCCAAGCGATGAGGACAACTTGGCCGGGTAGCTCAAGGTTGAAGCCCCGAATAAATTAACCCCCTGTAAGCATTTCCCCGGCTGAGACACAGGGCCAGTAATCGGAACGGATGCGATGCGGTATGCTACCTCTCCGGTAGATACAATTTCAAAATAAAAATTATTGATTCAGTGGAAAAGACTCAACTGTGTCGGACCGTGACAATTTCAGCCAAAAAATAGTTAGTAATATAGATGTTGAGGTTTTATGGACAGTATAGTATCTCAATGAATAATTTTCTGCATTAAGACAATATCATTTTGTTTACCACAAATATCTTAACAAGTGATCTTTTTTCTGAAATACCTCAATAAATGGTAAGAAATGTTCGGACCATATTATAGGACATGTTACACTGAAAACGACTACAGTAGGCCCGTTAATGTTGCAATAAGCGGCTTCTATCCTAATCTTTTTACGGTAGCGTTCTATTAAATGTTATCGTTTCGTCTTGTAGAACTTAATTTTCCATGATGGTCCCAGTACCACTATTGTAATAGCTTGATTCCATCGTTCAGCCGTGTAAACACTGCGTGACCCACAATCATCAGCTTATAATTTTCACGTTTTCATCACGTTGAATTTCAACGAAATCTTCTCTTTCCTCGAAAACTCGATGTATGATTGACAATTTGAAATTTTCCTAATTAAAATTTTCTAGAGTTTTGAAGTTTTCCTAATTTGAAACTCCCAGAATTTTGAATTTCCCCAATTTGAAATGTCTCCAATAGGCATTAATGCAACCCAATCATTATTTGTTATTTCTGTAGTTTATGAATTGTTTCATTAATATATGAAATTAAAATCGATAGTTTCCAAACTGAAAATACTTACATTGCTGCCAATAGCTATTTTATTCTATAGTTTTTTCTTTGTATAATAACATTTCCTGTAGGACATAATGAAACGGGTCAATGGGTTATAATATATTCCAATTGAATCGAGACGTGAATTGTAAATTACACAGAGTATAATTCGAGTGTAGTAGTGAGAGAATTTATAAGTGCTATTGTGTGTGTGTGTGTGTGTGCATTGTATTACACAGCCAGCGATTCGGTATATTCGAAATAGATTACCATTGAATTTCACCCTACATACACCACATGAACTGGCTTACAATCTTCTAAACGCGGCCCGGCTATTCGTCATTTGTGTAGTTAATTTTTAAAAGCACCAGTACAAAGATCATTCCAATCAAACATTTCTACCTACGAAACGGTGGAGGCTCCTCAAGTACGGATGCTCGTACATCCCATATATAAGGCGAGCGCTTCGTATCATCATGCTTTCGAATGCCGAAATCGCTCGAGCATTATAGTTACATATAAACAACCATTACTGGTGGATTAGCAGTATAGTGCAAGTAGCTGTCCACAGTGCCGGCCGAGCGAATCAAGACGGATGAAGGAAGCTCTGATATTGATGTACGCTCGGAAGGATTATCGGTGCAACTGCAGCGGGGTAGGAGGGCCGGGCATCGATTGTTGGGCGGCGAGCCGGATTTACGTAGCGGTATTCCGGGTCGCGGGTGCCAGCGGCGTATGAATGGCGCTGGGATGTATTCGGTGCGCATAAGACTCAAAGCGCACTCAGCTGCACGCGCATCCAAGCCTCGAGGATATAAGCGCAATCTAATCGATTATGAGCCCAATCTTAACGCAAGGATTGATCGATTATTCACAGGTAGGCTGCTAATACCCATGTGAAATTTTCACGCTTGATGATCTTGTGGGCACTTGGATACGCGGTATGCCTTGGCCGATTAAATTGTGGAAAGTTTGTACGAAGCAGATACAACAACGAACAAAATGATCGATTGGATAAATTGTCCCCTCGTATATCTACAAGAAGCGACAGGATTCAATTACTCCGCGCACTAGCTGCGCCACCTGAAAGCTATCACGTCCTATTTCCTATAAAGTGATAAAACTGCATCCCCCGAGAAATCAAGATGCATTAGGTACAAGTCAAAAATCTTTCGCGTGTGTCCCAGTTTCCGGTCGCAAATCGCGGAGTGGGAGCATATTCCGCCCATATCCATAACGGATATCCGTTTACGAGGCTCGGGGGAAGCAGAGCTGAGGAAAGAGGCTGGGGTGGCGCGAAGGGGGAGCGAGCAGAGTGAGGCGAAGACGCGAGAAAATAATCTTCGCTTCCTCCGAGTGCACTTGGGTCGGCAACAGCAGCCCCTCTCGCGGTTAACTTTACAACGTGTTATCGGCGCTGCCGCACCTCGGCTTAGGTTAATGCGCTTTGCCGACCGGATGCTGCTGCGCGAAGACTCCACGCCGACGTCACTAAATAACTTGAGAGTCGCTCGCTGTCAACCTACACGCTTCCACGAGCCTCCGCAGAAATAATTATGTCCCTCTTCTGCCCGAGTTCCCCGATCCCGACTGACTCTGGAACGAGAAAAAATAAATGGGAAATTCCTCCCCAACAATACGCTCGGATGATCGATAAGAAACAGAAGATAATTCCTTTGGTCCTGAAATTCGTTAGATATTTTTATCATTAGAGTGAATACACACACCTTATATGAGTCTACTACTGTATTGATGACCGAGTTGCAGTTGAATCTTTGAATCGGAGAAATCAATAAAAGACAGACATAAGTAGATTGAGTCGGGTAAAATTGCGTGATATGTTTTTCCTCAAGCAACATGGATTCATATGCACATCGTCAATTTCCGCTACACATTAAATGCGTGAAGATACACCGACACAATAATGTATCAAGAGATACCTTACGGAAAACCTCAGAAGATGAGATACAGAATTATTAAAATCCGATACTCTATAACAATTATTAGTAAATTTGTAAATTGAGTATCGATAGAGTGAGATCCCGTTTCTCCCCCATCCTCTTGAGCGATTAGTAACACGGCGACGACGTAAATCCGCGCGGGAGAGATAAGGCTCGGAAGGAGGAGGATGAAAGGCAGGAAGCCCGACATTTTGCCGGGGCTTCCTCGTCGTCGTCGTCGTCGTCGTCGTCGTCGTTCTTCTATTACTTCGCCGTCGCGGCGTCGTATTCGTCTTGTCGGAATCGCGCGGCCATATTGGCATCGTCATGCTTGGCGCAGGAACCGTGCCAAAGTAAAGTGCAGCCCACGCCAGCCCGATCGTAAATACATCAGGACAGGCGTCCCGTCCTCCCGACATCATTTACTTATTACCGGCTGTATCGCGGGCGGCGCTCAATCCAGGCCCGCATCATTTTTCTTTGTATCGGCAGGGATGGGCGAGCAGATGCTATATACCGTATACGCGGTCTCGGCTTAGTGGGGATGTTATGCGAAATCTGCTACGAAGACAAATTGATCACTGTGATGGATGACACTGGGTCGTGACAATTCTTGTTTATAGCCTAAGTTGGAAGACTCGATTATGATGTTTACGTTGTGACGGGAGTGCGAGCGTTACCTTATCGTGACCAAGCCGATTTTTCAAATCATTTTACAAGCGACGACGGATGGATGGAACTCGGGTATTCCCATCACTACTGGCGCGGAACCGTGAGTTTCGCGAATGCATATTTTATGTTGGTGAAATTTCTCCAAATCTGATCTCTATAAAATATTCATATCAGTGAAAAGAGGTTAAATTTAATCTCCATAACACCTAACAATGTAATTCTTTGACTTTATTATAACACGATCACATTATAATTACTTCAATGTAGATCAGGGGAGGTGCTACCCCAAACTTAAATGATGACTATCTACATTTACCTATTCACCAAATCAGTTTTTTCAACTGAAGAAATTCAATCGTCGTCTAAGAATGAAATACGGATGTATTCTCAATAACTCATTCCAATCGTTCGAAACGTTTGCACGTCCCAAACAAGGATAATCTGTTATCATTATCTTTAAACATTCAAGTAACAGTGAAAATACAGTTGCGTGTCCTCCAGTACACATCTTACGAAATAGCCAGGTGGCAAACACCCGCGGAGCGATAACTCCCCGACACTCGATCCCGCGAGGTATTGCCGCGTACTCCTTGATGAACGCTCGAGCAGTTTACCTCAGCAGCAGCCGAGAACTAATAACGCAATATTGCGGAGCACGCGCCCACGTTTGACAGCGACATGCCACGACCACCCGTTGGCAAAAGGTCCAGCCATTGATTATGTTTAATATCTCCAATACCTTGCTTTCAGAGCTCATACACCATCTCCGTTGAGTGCTATCTCTCTCTCTCTCTCTTTTTCTATTCCTCCAAAAGTTCTTATCAAAAAAGTTGATTGTATTGAAAGATTCTCCCTCGGTAATTGGTGACAGAAGTGGGATGGATATTTACGACACTTCAGGCGTATTCGTAACACTCGCTTGATGCGCTAGTTAACATGTTATCTCGTGGGTTATTTAGAGATTGAGCAAAGCCAGTGTAACTGCGAATCATAAACAGCAAATTTGAAGCGAGTGACACCTCGATAGTTCTACTAAAAACTTATCTCTCTGTGAGACTAAATCGAATAACGATTCTATGAACTAATGTTTCAGGGCTGTGCAATCATCAGGACGCAGTGCACATAACGGCGATCCTCGGTGAGAGCGTGGTATTCAACTGCCACGTGGAGTTCCCGGACCAGCACCCGGTGCCATACGTACTGCAATGGGAGAAGAAGGTAGGCGACACGGTACGATATCGGGCTGCGCACCAGCAAACCCCTTCTTCTCTGCTCTCTGTCCGTGAGTTGAAACCGAAGGCTCAGTCTGCCAAGCCCCTGGGCAAGGCCGCGCTCCTGCTACCGGCCAACTCGCCCGCGGCCCTACTCCTGCCTGACCATGTGCGACAAACTCTAGCTGCCGATAATCGCTCCATTGAGACTGGATTCTTGGTAAGGCGCTTGCGTTCGCATTTACTCTCCTCCTGACTACTTCAATGCACTTATTTCTCTACTCGCTCCGGAAACCTCACCTCGCGTGATTCCGCGTATTGGATATCTGGGAACCGTCGGCTTTCTTTGTTCTCTAAGAGCTTGTCTTAATTGAGATTTTGAAAAAGATGTGATGACCTACCTCTTCGATTCACGCTGCTGTATCAATTTTTCTATTATGAAAAATTCGAAATTCATAGTAGTCTTCAGCTATCAAAAAGAATCGAAGAGGTTGGCACCATAACTTCCTTCTAAGCAGTTGGCTTTTGGTACTTTATTGGTGGCTTCATAGTTGACTAGTTCCAAAACTATCGAATATTATGATCATATATGTATACATACACTGTAGTGATAAGTAATTTTTAACTTAGTAGATGATCTTCTCTTCTTACTCAGAAGCAACGATCATTATGTCAAAATTCTCTATGATTAGTTATATTGTCTTGGGTAATTTGTATTTGACAGTAAGCTGATCAGAACCACTGAAAAAGTTGAGAAATTTCCAAAATAATTTGAAAATTAAAAGAAAAGTTAACCAATGAGAATCATTCAATCACAAGCTTTTGGGGTTTCCGGAGATAGTGACTCAAAGTGCGTTTATTCAACAGGAGAAAATTGGGTTATGACTGTACATTCGTCTTTTACGGTATATTTTTTGGAATTATTCGTACATTATTAATGTTTGACATTTTCGAGGATTATATCACACTGTTAAATCTAAAAAAAAAAAAGAAATCAATTGTGAATATATCATCGAGTAATGTTAATTTATTTGGATTTGGCACTTTACTTGTATCACAGTTAAATATTGGATGAAGGATTTTCCGCTCATCTATATCTAATGGTTTATACGATGCATCATGAAACATAGAATACTTCATAGAAATTTATGTGGTGTGGTAATCGTTAGTGATACTTTAAAAGTGTCGATGAATCAACTACATTTGAATAGCTAGAGAAGATATTACCATTCATATTGTGGAGAAAATGTAAAAGTATACATTGAAAATTGAATCCAACAGATGATATACATTCCGGATTCGTATTTACTTTCTGAACCATTCCTTTTTAATAAGGTTTAATAGTGCAGATATAATAAATTCGTCAGACAAATGTATCAATGATTAATCATTTGTATCTCAAGGACAACCCAATGAGGAAAATGCAAACGTAAACGATGCCGGAATCTTTAAATATAATCTCGAAAATCGCTGATTGAAAAATGATGAAATATTCATTGTTCTTCCAAATGAAAATCTTAAACTTGGAAGTAGGAGAATTTAGAATTTTGATACTATGACTGGCAAAGTTTGGCTGGTATCAGTGAGCAGCGAAATGGGTGAGCCCTCGTTTACGTAACGTAACGTTGTGTCAAGCATCAAAAAAAAATTTTTGTCAGTGTGTACGTCTTTTGTCAAAATGAATGTCTTTATAATATTTCTTTTCGATTTTTGTGAAGCTTCTTTTATTGTTTGAAAATTTTTGGAATAAGACAGTTTAATACATGTATAAAACACACCACAGTGTCGCACGACATTATTTTGGTGATTCAGACAACATTGCTATCTCGATTCACAGAGAACATTGATTACACAAACTGTTGATTCTTTTTGTTCGAAACATTTACAAAGAAAAAAAATTCGTCAAAATTTGGAGGGCAGAGCACGTTCTACATGCAGCTTGAAAACATAATAATAATCCAACATCAATAGAAACACTTCATTTGATTTTCATATTCATCACTGCGTGACTCATCCGATTAGTTTTTCAGAATTCATTGAACTTTATTTTCATCTCGTTCCGAAACATTTTTCAACGAGTTTATTACACTAAGGCGGCAACCACAGAAAATTTCACCGTACAATAACTGACATTTGACAGATGATTCATTTTCAAATGGGCATTCCATTTATTTTCGAAAATCAGTATCTGTGTTGTTAGCCGTAGTATGAGCTCGAAACTCTTACTATTTTCTGACTGATACATATCCAACCATACTAACATTGCGTCTCTGTCTAACTCCAAACTCCATTGTTGTGCATGTTAGTAGTCTGCCACGACTGCCTTACTGGTTGAAAGTATTTTTCCTTCACACCTGAAATATTTTTATTTATTTATTTTTCTGTCTTGCATTTTGAATCACATTTATTCTTTATGTGACTTTTTTGGTAAATATTTCGAAATATTTTTTCCTTCTCAGTGTATTTTGCATAATTATAGTCATAGAAATAAACTGCTTATTTAGATATACTCTTTTTCAAATTCGACTAGCCCACGCTTTTAAAAATCTCATTAATGAATCCAATATTTAAAATTTTGATCCAATATGTTTTATAAAAAACTCAACTAGTGTATATAAACTTTAGATAAGCATAAAGATTTTTTGTAATAATGTACCCCAGTGAATGGATAGCATACATAAATTCAAATTTTGCATTATATTGAAATAATGAGCGATTCATTATCTAACGTTATCACGGGAGATCAGACAAAAATAGATTGGCCCATTTTGTCGATGTTAACAATAAATCTCGTGTAAGCATTGCAAAACGATTGGCTGCGTACTCGATAAATTATCGAACGGCCAGGCACAGGCGAAATGCATTATCCATGAATTCAATATTGACACCGCAAACCCATGCGCGTCTGTAAATCCGTAATTAATTGATCGATTCTGTCCACCGTTACCACGATTGACTCGTTATCGACGTACTTACGAGGGTGTCTATGTAATGTCCAAGTGTGAAGATAAGAATCTTCGCATCAAGAGGCTTTGTCTCCTTCTTGCGGTATGTTATATAATTATATACATTGAAAAATGAGTTCAAATTTCATTCAGAAATACTTTCAGTGCTCGTTTCAGATTAAAATTCATGAAGATTTGACTCTATTTATCACAATAGCTAGCCGACTTCTTTTTACAAAAATCACTCTATCGTGCAATCTTTTATTATTTAAATTAACTAAAATTGTAAGATTTTCCACTTATAAACGAAATTTCAAAGGAAAAATATGAATGAGTACGTCCAATATCAGTAAATCATGAACCTAAGCGGGATGCATAGATTACTTTTCGTCTTCAACGGGAGAAAAGGACTGTTCTTTACGGACGCCAGGGAGGAAAAGTGACACTTTTGTCTCACAGTGGCAAAGATTAATATTTGACTCAATTTTCTCAATTAGCTATATTTAGATAATCATCTTTCGTTCTGAAAGAGGTCGATTTGGCGTGAAACATCCTCATCCTTAGAAGGTTAATATTAGATAAACTTTGCAAAAAAAAACTGATAATGTCAAGAGTGGATCACGAGGTAAATTTTCAATGATATCAAACTTTTAGTATTTTAAATGATCATATTAGTATTCAATCTAAATTCTAAGCAGCTCCTATCTAAGCTTAATTACAATTAAATTTGTTCTCGTGCATTACTTTTGAGAAAAAAATACTCAACTCGTCTAGTCCTGTTTTTGATGTTGAGAATAATAGGCCGAAAAGCCGAGCCGAGTGGCTCAAAGGAGCACAATCGCCGAGCAATTGGACTGCAGAAAAGAATTGAAGCAAGTGGAAAAAGTTGTCGTTGAGGCAGCCAAAGCTTGAGTGAACTTAACAGCCGCATGTCATGCCAGCAAAAATCCTCGATGAATTGACTTTTTGTGGTCACTTTTCGTGTGTACAAATAGAAACTTACACTATCAGGCCGATACGAAAGAATTCAAGTCACAGAATTGTGGGAGACTAAAGTGAGGCCTGCATAAATCACGACACGAAAGAAAGAACCCTTCTACCTTCTAGCGCTTGTACTTTTTAGACATGCAATGTACAGTCGGTCTTTGTACGTTTTTTCGCTGTACGCTTTTTATGCATTACACCAAAGCTTCGAACTGTCACTCCCGAGCAGTCACTTTGTCAGAATACCGCTGCGCACCCCTGCGGCCTCTTGTATACTCACTCTTACTAGAAAAAGTATTTGCAATGTTCGGATAGATTTTTAGATTGGATAACTCCTGTTGGCGGTTGTAACTAACGTGAAAAGAATGTTTCGATAATGCGAATTTTCCATTATAAAAATAATATAACTCGAAACTTCATTCAATTATCAAATTGTCCCATGATGTTTGGAACCCTATTCAATTAGAAATTCAAGTGCATTAAGAGGAAAGCTGATATTTGTACAAACGTAATAGTGATGCATGAATATTTTAAAAAGGCTCAAACAACTGAAGCTTTTAATGGATACAGATGAATTAACATACTCCTGAATGAACGTTACTAGACTCTGAATAAGCGTTAGCGACCAAGAACAAGTACATGCATTATTTTACTACGATTATAATACATTTTCATACAGATTTGATAATCTCGGCTCATCTTCAGATTTGAATAGCTTTCGAGAAACGTTGGACGCGAACTTGGCATACGTCAATTCTACGGCAAATATAATCATCTCAGCTATCTCAGGCCGAAGAGGGTATGAGGCTTTGCTTGCGATAAGAGCCGTTCTTTATGCAATCTGAGTTGAGTCGAAGGCACATCTCCTCGAAGAAAACCAGCCGAGCGACGATAGCATCGACGTGTAACAGGCTCCCGCGAGCAGAATGTAAATTAACGCGTGGGAGCACGTCGGCATTGTTCTGCGAGCGCGACGCCGCGCATACACGTGAATTATGAATTAGGATCAGACGGCAGCATTGTTTTGCCGCTCCCGCTCTATTCATAAATAACCCCGCTCGTTTACGCCGAAAGGAGCTGGATCGCGAGCGTGTTCTCCAGCGTGTAGACCCCCCGACCAGGGAAAAACCAGCGCCCCGGTGACTTTTTGATTAATGCTTTTTTCATTGAGATTAAGCGCACTGATAAGCGAGACGCGTTTAGCTAGACAGGGATATTATTCAATTTACCCGCTGGATTTTTTGAGATTCCCTCACTGTAGCTTTTATTCTTTTCATTCTCACCTGAAGCCATTTCTGACGTTGAAAGTAGATCTAGTATTTTGTTAAAAAGTTTGTAGATAGAAGAATTTCTTCTTATTATACGATTTCCTCAGTTATTCGTGAAAGAGCTCTTTCGAATATTCATCATCATTTTCGTTAAAACTGATGATTCCATTGTATTTGCCAACAACAGTATAAATATCATTCTTGAAATTCCAGTTAACTTTTATTTCCTTCAGAATATGAACCTTCTGTTGAATTATCGGTTCATAAACAATATACCTCAAGGAAACAGAACTCCGAAAGTTATGTCTCTCACTTCATTCAATATGTGGTATCGGTCTGAACACATCCAGCAATTGACTACTTATAACTCAAAAGCAGCCGCAGCACCACGTTACTGTAGCGATGACTTGCCACTATATGAATTCATTCTGTAATCCATCTCACGCAGTTTTTCCGCAGATGAGATTTGCAACTCGTTGGAAAATTCAAAAATCAAAAAGCTCCCTCGATATGCCCATATACAAAGGATTCTGAAATCGTTAGCGGTTGTGCGCTCTTGTGTGATGTCTGGCCTTGCGCCGTCGGAATAAACGAAGCCATTAGAATACAGAGTCTCAAAATTGATCAGAGGAAAGGAAGTTAACAAGCGCTTCCACCGCTTGCTGCTCCACTTCGCTATTCGTCCAAACTGGCTTCCATCTCTGGCTCACGCTTTTCTCGATTGAAGGGATTAAGAGAGTCGCTCATGAGGAGGCAAATGTTATTTGATGAAACAAATGGAAACACGACTCGAATGCGCTAACACGCTTGAGAACTTTTAGCTGCAGGAAATTCAATTTTGCGACACTTCCTTTTAATTTCTAGCTTGAAAAGCTGATTACAACTATGCCTTACTTACCGGAAACTCACTTGACTCAATAACCATCTGATAGAGATATTTTCTTAATCCCCTTCAACCCGTCTACAAGTCATCTTCTGCATACCATATTACCATTTCATGGTACGCAGAATTGTATGGTCAGAAAATTATTCGTGATGATTCTTCAAAAAGCATGATCTCATCGACACATACAGCGATTCCACGATGCTCAGTTAATTTTCATCGGGACTCGGTTCAAACTACTTAGTAGGCAATAACCCGTGAGTGCGACTATTTATCAAGAGTCAGTGCAACCATTTCCTCATTAGCTTCGGCAAACAGGGAGAAATAATTCCGAAGAGCTTTTCTTCTCTCTCTCTCGTTCTCTCGACACGACGAAGATCGTGGCTAACGACTCTCCTTTTTCATCCGGACTTCGGCGGCGCCTGCGTGATCCACTTTTTCCGCAATGAGAAAAGTAGAAGCAGTAGCAGCTACTCTTGGTCCAAGCTAATTATATTCTCCGCTCGGAATTCCTGCAAAGAAATGTAAATCTCCGGCTCGCTGACGGGAAACGAAGAGAAAACGCGCAACGAGCGGGACGAGAGAAGCCGGGATATTAATTTATATTGAGTCAAGGGAATGAGGTCGACTAGCGTTAATCGCAGACGCACGGATGCATTTCCGCTGCTCCTGGATTTTATCGTGCTTTATATGCTACACCTACAGGAGCACCCTTACGCCGAATTTTTCAGGGTGGGGTCTCTCACTCAAGTTTTTACAGAGAGCGCAAAGTTGTGGCTGCGAATGCTATACATACTATGACCCAGGCTGTACGCATTTTGGTACAGTTATATATCTTTTGAGTGAAATTATATGAATTCCCGATAAATACGTAATATTTCACTTTTGGCAACGTAATTAACTGATAATTGATATTGTTCAGTAATTCGATACTGAAAGTAACGAGAAAAAAATTGATGCGTTACCTATTTAAATAGCTTTGGAAAAAAAAATAATAATCAGACTTGTTTTGATCCCTTGATTTCAATACATGAATATTTTAAAATTTACTTCTAATTTTAAGGATTATTTGATTAACATTTTGAATTCAATACATAATAATTCGCAAACGTATTCTCTAATGTAAAACTCATTACCCAATCCTATCGTCATAAGGCCCGAAAGGGTACCCACAGAAAAAAAAAATTCCCTATAACTCAAGCATATATCGATAGTTAAACTCCATCGAGATCGGAGTATAATTTTTTGAAAATTTCGCTGCAACATATTGAAACAGTTCAAAAGAGATGGCTTGTCTTTTCTTGTGTTACCAACAGTAAGGGCTTTAAATTAAGTTAGCAAACTTTTCCATTCCAAATGTTTACAGTTCCTAGGGGTGTTGGAAATTTTGTAATTCATGCATTGAAACAATAGTTACCTCGTCATGGATGGAAAAATGTCTATGAATATTTTTCATGAGAGAAATAATTATTTTTGGTCCCTTGATACTGGTAGAGTAAACATAATGGCTATCAAATGAAAAAATGTCTAACTTGGAAATATATTTTCATTAAATTATTAATAATTCTAGATGAATAACAAATACTGAGAAAGAATAGTTCATCGTTATTTTTCTGTCAAGAGATACTTCTTTATTGCATTACGCTACATTTTCCTTATTCACTTTTTTCTCTTGCTCTCCCTCTCTCTCTCTCTCCAACAATCGCATCGTGTCTCGCGAACCTATTACGAATGCGGAATAAATTTTCTCAGTGAGACATTTTCATGAATCGCTAATTTTAATTAAGCCATTCCTTTCTCCAGTCAGAATTGTGAAGGTACTATTACAGTCCTGTAACGAAATATCAGACGATCTATTTAACATAATCGACATTTAGTAATTACAACGTCTGATTCGTATTATGTTCAAGTTTTCCAATTTTTTTCTTCGCGAACACCGTATAGTTTATCTTTCGAATTCGTCGTATGTATAAATAATCTTTGTCGATGCTAATTTCTCTGAAAATCCACAATGAATATTTTTTTTCTAAACCCCATTTTGCAAATATGAATATTGCCTTTGAATTAGTTTACACCCCAATGAATGAACGTAGACAGTGTTTACCTAAGACAGTATTGAAGCAGCAGTATGCCAGTCGCTTCAATTCACTCTCCGTCTGCAAGCCGACTTCCCTTCCATTATATTGACACTGGCACTCGTGGCTCTGTGCCCAGCAATGCAAATTTTCACAAAGGGCAAAGTATATGGTCAACGAGCAGTAAAATGGCAGATCGACGTTGCGCGCAGGAATACATCGGATGGTAGGAGGCACTTAACGGATTAATTGTCTAGAGGTAAACGGCCAGCCGACAGACAGGCGAGGCGTTAAAATGGTTTAATTAAATTGAAAGTTTAAAAAAGGCTCTGCAAGCTGGGAAAAGACCGCAACTGTGTGCTTTGTGCGCACCCCCCTCCTCCTCCCCCACCTTGCTTTGGTTCCTGCTCCAAACGGCAGCTTCAACAGCGTAATTCCCTGTGCTTGCGCCAGTTGCCACTCGCTCTTTTATTATTATTTGGACGAGGCAGCTAGAAACATTTGAATTGGAATTACACGTTTCGTTTATCTCGAGAAGAATCAAAGAGGAATGCCTTGAAAAACGCAATTTTCTCCAGATTCCTGTTCGCTTGGATTCACTAACAACTATCTCAGTAAAAGTTATCGTCCATCGAAACAAATCATGGCTGCATCGCATACAAATGAGCAGAAGAGAGTGAAAATTAAAGACATTAAAATTGACGTCTGAAGTACGTAGGAAAACTCCGATATCGACTCCATTTCCTGGATATTTCACACCTTATAAACTTTGACATAAAATTTAAGAAAGCGAGTTTCTCTCGATAGTAAAAAGATTACATTTTTAAATGTTCCTTATTGTAGGAAATATTGAAGTTTATCGTAGACAAGGGGAGCGTTTCAGTAATTGAGCATTGAAGTACGGAATATATCCACCCATTCGTAAGCTATAAGTATCTCAATTCCCAGAACATTATGAGATACATAAACCAAAGTACATCAAGTATTCCCGAGAATAAGCAGGGTAAACAATCGAACATCTCTCCCGACGTTCTCCCTCTCGTACAGGCTTGATTTGCCAGTGGTATCGAGGCAAATGGAGGGGGTCGATCATTAGTTTCAACAGCAAAGTTCAGAAACTGAACTGAAGGGACTCACATATAAACAATATTTTAAAACGGGTGTTTAATTCAAAGCAGCTATAATAATATATAGCACAAATAATATATAGCCTTTAATCCGTTAGTATTGATACGATGAACTACCTCAATATTATTTACCAGAAATTGGAAGTATTAGAATGTAGGCGTTCAATCAAGATACTTGTCCTAGACCCGGAGCAGATTCATAATCAGTCTAACGCAACTGAAAGAAGAGTCATAAACTGCTGAAAAACAAGCCTGCGGGAGCTACATTCGGAGCTTTCGTACTTTTTCAGTAAATTGATTTCTCACGACGTAGGAGAAGTTGGATGAAATGCCTATCTCGATTTGGATCGATCGGAGGGAGCAGTAACTACAAAGGGCCACGTGGGTGGGCATCAGAGCGGTGTTTACGATACTGGCGCAGTACTGGCGCAGCCCCGGCGAATCCCGGGCAGTGGGTGGAGGGATGTTTACGACTACGTGGCGACGTGTACTGCATGCGGAGCCAGCTCGAAAGGATCGGTCCGGAGGGGCTCACCGAAGAAAGGCAAATACTTAATTAAGTAAATATCGATACGGAAGCTACGTGTAATCTCGTGGAAAGGGCGCGGGGATTGTAACTTTTTCGCCCGTAAGCCAGTCGGGAAAACCCGAAGAAATGGAGGATTCACACTGACTCTTGATCGATAGCTATATCTTGTGCTTCGAAACGTACACGTACTTGAGAGATCCGAACGAGCTTGTTGGAGTTATTGATTATTGCGCGCTCAGCTCGGCAACTTTGTTGTGATTAATTACTCTGTGTCGAGATTAACTCGGAGCAAACACTGTGACGCCCGGAGATCATTTGGTCAGCCAAACTGATTCAACACCGGGAGGTACAACCAAAACTATTGGGCGAATAATCTCGCAGACGACGGCAAAGAGTTTGCATACTTCTTCTCGACCCGGACCCCAGATTAATTTTCAATCAAAGTTTGTCAGTTCATGACGAGGCCTCTTGAAATGTGGATCAGCTTTCGAATCCCAGTTTCCCAGTTTTATTTCCAAGTACATATATACGAATAAATTGATTCAGATGATTTGCGTTCGGTTCAGTTAGTTCTTGTTGGCATCGCCTCCAATTTTATCATATTTCTGTCGCTCGCCATGAACAATCACATTCATTCACATCAGTATATGAATAACAACAATACCAATGCAGCAGTTTGTTATACGCGTAGGAGCTCGGTGGATCTCTCGCCGAAAAATCAGCAGAACGCACGAGGCCATAGAAATTAATGATTGAGAAAAAGTTAAAAAAAGATGAAGCCGTGAGACAAAGAGAAGGAGAGATAGAGCCGAAAGAAGAAGAGAGGAGAGCACACACAGAAACCAGGCCTACAGTAGGCAGATAGAAAAAGCGAGCAAAGGGAGATGGATATACTGGAAGAAGTGGTCTGCACGGAGGCGGAACATCCCGAGTGGTCTGCTGCTGCTGCTGCTGCAGCTTGGCAAATTTAATTTAACAAGAACTTTTAAAAAGTTCGCGAACGTGGCAGTACCAGCCGAGAGTTTGTGAGCCGCCTCGTCGGGTATCGATTGTACGTTAGCCGGTTAACCTGTCGCCGGCTTAAAAATAGGACGCACACGTATAGCCGCTCACCACCGCGAGGATGTTTTTCTCGGGTACGTACTCTTCACAAGAGAAAGACGCCTCCCCCGAACATCTCTCTCTCTCTCTCTCTCTCTCTCTCGCTCTTTTATTACGTGTCCAACCACGGGGTCGATGATCCCGAAAAAAATGACGCACGCAAAGTGCAATGCTGTGAAATGCTCTACCCAACAAAGGCCTCGACTATTTACGTGCTTTGCCACTCGATTGACGCGAGCTTCCACTCTGGGAATACTACTGAAAGGCGCTGCTTTTTCAATGAAACTTTCCTCATTATGGATTGTTTGGATGACGTGCTGGAAAAAAACGGAGATGTGTGTAATATTCATGAAAAGCCCAGTGACGCTCCGGAAGAGCCAATCGCACACACTTGCAAAATTTTCATTGTGTCGGTGAATATGAACAAGAGATGCTGTTGTACAATCACGTAGATATACCGGGTTTGAATGATTCTGTAAACTTCAACGGAGTCCCGTTCATCAGCGCAGGAGCAAATTACAAAAGGAAACAATGCACTTTGGTCTATGGAATAAATTCATTCATACATTCGCGTACTTCATATAGGTGTCTAATAACTAACTGTTACGAGACTCTTCTATATTCCTGTACCTGGAACAAATTGAAATAGCTTTATCAAATTTCTCGGATTTCATGATCTATCTTCACACTCCAGACATGAAATTACCATTTTTCAATGTCTGTACAGCCAATGCCATGGAGAAAAAACAGAAATCAGAGTTCCGTGATCCCAGCCTTTATTTTATTTTTACAAAGTCAGTTACAAAGTCAGAAAGTATTATTTAATAAACTTGTTAGAAACAAGCTGGCGTTGATCAGGAGAGAAAAAATTATAAAATTATAAATTCTTGTACTGTATCTATATTCACCTCTATTGCGTTAGAAACTCGATGAATATCACGATGAGCGAGTGAAGTTTCTAGTTATCCCTTTCGATTTGGAAATGATGAATAAATTCTCGAACCATTTTCGAACGAAAGTTCTACCTTCAATGGATAAACGAATTCAATTCTAAATATCTTCCACCCAGAGTCAAGAAGGAAAAACATTACTTCGCCGGTAAAATAAATAATCGCTGTTGTTACTAGTTTAGTTCAAAGAAGCGATAAGGTAAAAAGGAGTAACGTATAATTATTCAGCATTACCGTTACCGGAATAGATGAAAGAGAACAGGGCAGGGGATGGCGGAGTACCGATAGAGCAGCTGACGCAAGGGAAGTAAAAAAAAATTAGGAAGAAAAAGCCCCTAGCATTGATTCTGGAGCGAGCGAACAGTTAGGAGGTCGTGATGCATAATGCAGCCAGTACCAGCGCTCAGCCCGTAACTACTCAACCATGTCAGGGTTATCAACCCTCAAACGTTGTTCACCTTTTTCTCAGTTCACCCACTCCGTACCTACCAACACTCCATTTTTTTAACTTTTTTTCGAACACACGTGAAGTATTGAATTCGAGTTTGGGATTTACGCACGAACAAATTCTGTTTTTCTTGTCCCTTGCCTTATGAAACGTTTATGAGCACAAGGAGTGCAGTTCTCGTCGACTGTTTATTTTTACGTTACTGTACTTCTGCTTATTGCTGTACAATATCAACCTGCAGTACGAAGAGATGATTTAATTGTGCACGCTTGGGCGGGTACTACTGCTATTTTTGTATCGCGTTCACGGGTTAGAGAAAAATCCAGTCTCATTAGTTTTGTTTTAAAATTAATATCAACTAAAATCATTCTCAAAGTTAATTAATAATATAATCATCGATAATAATCCAATGACCATGATTAAATGATTCAACGTCAACGTAAATTGGTTTGAAATTTATTGATAAAATCCAATTATTTTGATTTTGCAGCTGAACAAAATGAGAGATTTTTATTCACTGAAATAGTTCATTAAAAATTTTTCAAGCAAAAATAATCGTTCCCATGGATAAACTTCAATAGACATAATTACAAGGCTTTTCGTATTTGTTCGTTTTTCATTTTTACAAAGTCCAATAGATAATTAACAAAAATATTCCCTTCCAAGCTACGCTTCACAAAAGATTTGATCTCAAATGATAAAACAAAAACCGTCAATCAATTTACAGTTTTCATGCGGATAGATTGAAAATTTCAATGGTAAATCAATTTCTCATGACTATTCAGCTGCATTGGCGTGTGAGGTGATGACCAAGTGAACCGGATACCCGTTAGCGTTGCGCATTTTACGCAGTTACTGACTACCCGGTCCCTTTCCGAAGTTCCTTTCCGATCATTTTCCACGAAACGCAGTTGCACCCATCCGCCCGTAATTTTAATTGCACAACATTGACCATTTAACCGAGAGACAGCATCCGCATAGGTCTCCTGTTACCCCGGACGTTGGGCAACATTGCAGCTTCATATCTTTCTATCTCGAAAATGTGATTGTCTAATCATTTATTATTGACATTGGATAGAAAATTTTGTGCACAATAATTGTTTAGTGCTCCTTTTTGTGCACAATAAGGAGTCTTTCTCAGAGACCACCTTTTCCTTCATCACATCAATCTCTACAATTATACGAGTGTCTTGATACTTTTTACAGAGCGTTTCATCCGAATAATATCAACTTATTATTTGCGATAAGGTAGAATCTATGGTAATCTTGAATTATGGAAAAAATTGGTTCATATAAGTACTTGGTGGGTGACTGAGTCGTTGAAAATTCGGAATGAGTTTGCACGTCGCTCATTTGAGACGCGCTAAAAGGAGCCGGCGTAGAAACAACGCAGCCCAAGAGTAGGGTGGAAGAAAAGAGAAAGATTCAAGCATTGCTGCATACTTTCTTAACTTTATTTCCTCGTTATCCTAGTGCACAATGCTACTCCAGCATCCGGGGCTTCTCTCTTTGGCTCTTGTTCCCCTGATGAATTATCAAAACTACCCGCGGGAACTGTGCCCGGCTCGACTCTCCCATGAAGCAGTATAGCAGCATCAACCTTCTCATGCAGCTCTCCATGGCTCAAATCCTGACCTACATAAGGTTTCAACAAGCATCTTCACTTTTCCGATGCAAAGAGACTGACCAAATGCAACTGCAAGCTGCGCTGAAGCCGCGACTCTTTTCATTCCACTCGAGGGGCTTGATGATATTGACCCTCTATTATTTCGCAAGATGAGTTTCTATAGGCTTTTCACTTCGCTCTCCTCGAGGGGTTATGATGAAATGGCTATTTTTCAATTGCTACTCCTTTTACGCGATTGCACAAGTAATATTATATTTCTAATCTGGAAAGTATCCAATGCCGTTTGAATGTTCGCCAAAACGCATACAGCAAACTGTTTATGAAGTGTTAACATAATTCATTCATACGTTCTCTTTAGACAATGTTAACATGGGCACTAATTGACACATTTGTGCTTAGTTCAACTCTAAATTTCAGATTTGAATTTCGTGTCCCGCATACGATCATTGAAAAGTTGCCTGATGGTGACCTACTTATTGTTATCCCTCTGATTTTCGAATTTTATGTTTCGCTAAATGATTCATAATAATATTTACGTCTTATTTAAAATCTGAGAACAGTATTGAATTTGCCAGAGCTAAAAGTACGAGCTTGATTATGTTGACAAAAGCAACACAGTTTTCTGAATAGCAACAAACTATCCTCTTTGGGAATGAAGGCTGGAATATAAAAATTCGCCTCTTTTCTACATACTATCTTGTTATAAAAAAAATTCAAGAAATTTTGAGTTGGTTGAAGTCTCTTGAAGAGAACTGACGATCGTAACTAGGTTGAATGACTAAACTTCGCTAACGCTCTGATTAAAACAGCAGAGCACACGGCTTGAACAAATTAAACATGAGGCAACAACTGAACATCTATTACGCGCCCAACAATCCAAGCTCAGCCCAGAAATTACGCTCGTAAAACATCAACTCTCAACTCCGATAGCCGGCTCCCCAACTTAATTAATTTATCAGTGGCGGCGGCGGCGTCGGCGGTGGCCCCGAGCCGCCGGAGCCATAAAGCAAACTTGCCCGAAGGCGATATTCTCAAATCGAGTATTAGTATTCCACGCCAAGTCCAGCCTTATTTACACGGCCGTGGTTTCTTCCTTGAATAGGTTAAGAATGTTTGGCCCGTCTGTTCTCCGGCCTCCGCCTACTAACACGAGCACAAAAATAGCGACGACGACGACGACGCGGCAAAGTAGCCGGTGCGCTAACCACCAAAAGAACCCTTCAGTTACGTAATTTATTCTGATATCGCGCAACCTTCTCCGCCCAACTGTCAAGGCTCTCTTTCTCCAACTACTTTGCCAACCCTCAATTTTTTTTCTCTCTCTCTCTCTCTCTTTGGCTTTTCACCAATTATTTATTCGTTTCTATCACTTTTTTCCAAGTTTTCTTCAAGATGGATAAGTCGTGAGTCCCATGTATGCTTTTAATCCGAATTATTTTTCTTCAATGATAAATTTCCTCGTTTTTATGCATGATTAACTCTCTAATACCGCTCTATTCTTTTTTTTCCTCTTTAACTTGACGTCATCAAGTGAAGATTTTTGTTGATCTTAGTTCCACAAGAAATCGCTCTTCTCGCACGATCGGAAACATTAATTCTTTCCAACCTGGTCCCAGATTTGCTTTCATTCAGCAGCAGATTGCCCTTCACGCTCTCGAGCCAAAGAGAACCATTTCTTTTTATGATAATTTTTTTACTCGCAAACCTTTTTCTCGTCTTTCTTCCTTCTTCTTTTTTTCTCTCTCCTTCTCAAGTTTCAATGGAATGCGCGCGTTTCGCAATTAAAATCAAGGGCGAAGTACCTAAACCGACTTGTGCATTCAGCTTTTGACGATGCGAATTGACGTGGCGTGTCGCTGGTTCGACCTTAAAGCTCCCCATTTGTTTAAAGCGCTTTTGGGATATTTTGTAGAATTTAATCATGCTTAGTGCTCGTATATTTCTCTGTAAGAGAAATCTTGTAAGTAAATAAGGGTACAACGGGTTCTCGTATTTTCTTTCACTTTAATTACTCAATGGAAATGTTCCATGTTGTAAATCTTTAAATAGTAAATATTCCTTACAGAAGTCAACATGATAAGTAGTAATTATAAGAATGTTTAATTAATCATATGCAACATTATAATTACAATACCCAGGCCTATTAGAATCCACTTATACATATTATCGAACTTTAAATCCTCTTTATTTACTAAAACCTCAGAAACACTGTTTTAATTCCTAAGCCTTTACATATTGTTGTTATTCGTAGATAGCATGCTCTATGTATTGCGATTTAAGCTTTTTATATTTCAATTCTCTGAGTTGTATTTACTCGTAGATAAAACTTGTAACTCATATTATTTCATTTATCCTGCAGCATATTCCACAAAATATCATCGTTCCTCATACCGTCCTTTGAGTTACCATTTCATTCACACCATGCATTTATTTGCTAATGATTTTGCACGCAGCTTGAGATTATTAATGATGAGTTCAGTAATCTAATACTTATCTTAATATTGATTTGAACATTTTATTAAGAGAGTCCGTTGATCGATAATAATAAAAAAGTAACATTTTCCATCTCAGTACGCGAAAATGTTTCGACTGAGAAGACTCATCACTTTAATCTTCTTGGATATTGCATTATCGTCATTGCATTCATATTGTGATATGAAAATATTCATAATCCATGATAAAAGTCTGATTTAACGCAAACAACCATCTCAAATTTATTATAGTTTCTAAATGTACATATCTTGTTACCGATCGAGCACAGCGTTAAATCAGGTGACTTATTTACGGCCCCTCGTTTATGTTGCTTTTTGATGTTAATGCAAGGGGCAGGAGATACCGATATACATATGGTACGAGTCATACCCGACTCATAGTGGCGAGGGATACGAGGGTCGTGTCTCAAAGGTCAGCCCAAATTCAAACTACGGCGTGGCGAGTCTCAACCTGACCAACATACAAGAAAGCGACCAAGGCTGGTATGAGTGCAAAGTCGTCTTCCTCAACCGATCACCGAACAGCAACAAGAATGGTACCTGGTTTCATTTGGACGTTCACGGTACGTTTATAATCCTCCGTCTCTATCGAGCACTCCATCAATCTGATCTATCCGTGGCACGAGTATCAATCGTCAGCTTGAAATTGATGTCTCCTGATAAAAAAATTTCATCGAGGCCCAAATGAATTAAAATCTCAAGCATCAATACTTTAAAATGTATTACAGCGCCACCAAGATTCACGATAACCCCCGAAGAGATGATCTACGTGATCCTGAGCGACTCGATAATCCTTAACTGTCAAGCGGAGGGTACGCCCACGCCGGAGATACTCTGGTATAAGGACGCGAACCCGGTCGAACCGTCGTCCACGATCAAAATCATAAACGATGGCACGGAGCTCAGGATTTCGACGATCAAAAACGAGGACATCGGCGACTATACCTGCCTTGCCCGTAACGGCGAGGGTCAGATCAGCCATACAGCTCGTGTTGTCGTCGCAGGTCAGTAACAAATTTCTGCTATTTATTGGATTTTTATCTAATGGCACTGAGTCGATCGTAATATTATGAAAAAATCGTGTCTATTGAGGGAACGGAAAAAATGTAGTTGGCAGCATTTGAAATGAGAATTTGAACCTATCACAAGTGTAAATGACTGCTTTTAAGGTAGTTGTGCCCCAAATCTCCTTGATTTGAGATCTTAATTCTTGGAACTTTGAGAACAATCAATATATCTTCTGTTTTTCTCATCTGTATTTGAGATCGGTTTAAAAATGTGTGCGCAATGAGTTGGGATATTGAACAATGATATATTTCAAACTGAAGCCAACTGATCACGTAATATAAAAAAATATTCACAAAAAAGTCAAACCATCAAATTTTGATGTGATAAGTCAAGCAGGCGAGCTTTCAGGCTCGCAGAAAATAACTGGTGCAAACAATGCGCTAATCAAGTAGAAGTTAAGCCTCGGTTGGTAAGATAGAGCATTACTTTATGGTTTGACTGAAGTGGTTCGGAAACAACTATTCTCTAGTAATATAAATATCCTTCACAAACTTGAAAAAATAGGAATGCTTTATTTATACGTGTATCATTAATTTCATAACAGAGGAATAGGTAAAATCTCATCACCATACTTTGTTTTGCTTGTGTATTAGATGAATTCATAGAAGTTTTTCTCCCCGAAGTATCTATAAGAACCATTTCCATAATAATTATGCTGATAACTTTGAAAAGTTGTAAAATCAGAATTTAATAAATGAGCTGCATCTTTTATGACTTCATTTCGAAAACATATCAGATGCAGAAGCGTGAAGTCGTATTTCGAAGCTAATAAACATGCACGGTGAAAAAGCATTCTCATAAACCTCTACGTGACCTGCAAGTCCATAAAGCAATCATCTTACACCATAAAGTTCAAGTTCTGCGCAAAAACTCTCTTGACATAAAATTTCTGTTCCACGTGTGCTGCGAAGTGGAAATTCTATTTAATGGAAGGCACCTTTAGCGGTTTCCAATACTGGAAAAATCAGAAATCCACTATGTTCCCTCGCTACAGTTACTGCTACAGATTCAACGTAATACGCAGAAAATAACTTTTGCTCCCATTGATATTATTCATATATGTATTGCAATGATTTTCTTCAATTCAAAATAGTCAAAAAGTTTATTTTCGCGTTTTCACTAAAAACTTGGTTCGGTTCGAGAGCACCTGAAATCAGAATGAGATTCTGATTTGAATATAACACATTCAGTCTAGAAGGCTCATCAACTTCGATTAGATAGTCCCATTATTTACTCGGAAAGCGTGATCCTGTGAATCGACTGAGTCGGAGCAGTGGCGAAACGCATTAGCATGTCAATAGGAAATGGATTAATAATTACTGTTTAATATACAATACTACGCCAAGAATCATAAGCTCAATCATATCGGTTCGGTACAATCAAAGCGGTTCGATGACTTGCAATGTCGGGGTTAATCTACAAGTCTGTGCCAAACGACGCGTGTCCCACATTCAAATCGGAAGCAAATTCAAATGAAATACAAACACAACGACGGACACAATATATCAGAAATTCTATTCGAGTTTCTATAAGATATTCGCTCACGAAAATCGGGCGTGGCGAGGTGAGAGAAAATCCAGAAGAGAGCACAGAGTGGCACACAGAGCGTCCGCGAACGAAAGGCTGATCGTGACACTCGGGCTCTGAAATAGGAAAGCAGCAGCGACGGCGCAGCAGCGGGTATTGGACTCTTAACCCCTTTAGATCCATAAATTTTATGGACACCTCGAGGACGAAGCATCTTTTTCCCTGGCTGCGCTCGTATGAAATTTATAGGTCGATGCATTCAACCGAGTTTTCCTCCCCCGCAACGTGCGTGCGCTTTTCTTCGCCTCTACATTCAATCCTTTCATCTTGTTCCACTCTTCCATTTCTCGCTTTTTCACTTACGTCAACGATGAAATCCACGTTAAGCAGTGTGATTACGGTATCTTTTCAGCTCGCCAACTTGGATGAGTGGTCCTAAACAGTCACGCTTGTCGTGTAGCCAATCGAGGATTTGCAGAGGGTAGCACAGTATAGTTAGCCTCGAGGTTAGCCTTAAACTGGTGGTTTTTACTTTTCTTCCGCATATTAATCTCTCTTTGAAGGAAAAAAAGCTCACTAGAAAGTATACGGCAAATTTTGGTCGACTCTTTGAGGATTGCTGGTATCTTTGAAATATATTATTCTCAGGGATATGTTTTCAAGACTAGTTTTCCCCATGCACAAAAGGGCGACTTCATATCCCAGCATTTGGAATTGATCCTAGTAAAATTGTAACAAACTCTACCTGAAAATAATGGGATCTATATTCTATTGTAGACTTGAAATGATGTTTCTACTTGATGCTTCTAGTGGTCGAGAAATTGTAGTGTGTTGAATGCATTTGCGTCAATGCTTTTTATAATGACTGGAGTGGGTTAGTATAAACTACTTGCGTAAAAGTAAGCCCAAACTAGGCCAGAGTGAAAATTTGATTAAAAAAAATGAGCCATTCTATGACCTCATAATTGAGTGTTCGACTGCATGATCAAGTAAATATCCTTCAATCTTTTGAATATTAAGATGAGAAATCGAGAGTTATTGCGCAAAATTACGAATATGCCTTGGAAGTAAAATTAATTTCAATGAAAAAAGGTATCCTCATTGACCACTCATTACATTTTCAAATCACAAACCATATCACTATGTCATTAGGTTTTTCACAATAAAAAAGCAGTAAAAAAAAGCCTGAGATGAAAGAAACCACGAAGGCAATTTCGCGGAACGACGGAACAATCACGAAGCCATCGGTAGCTCGTCGACGCAGCCTCGAATATTACATCTCTTTCCCTGGAAGAAAGTTCGAGGTCGCTGCGGCCGGCGTCGGTGATATCAATTAACGTCAAGCCGCCCCGACCGAGACACCGCACCCTGTCCCCTCCGTCACGCTCGGCAGACGTTGGTTTTTATCGCCACCCTCTGCCCCTCGCGCGTACGCGTCTTCGCCTGCCTGCCTGCCCCTCCCCCCTGTTTGGAGTTCACGCAACCCTCGAATTATATTAGCCCGGTTCTTTGCCGAGATCTTTTGTCACACGCGCTGCGCGCTTTAGGCTCGGGCGCGCTCGAAAGCGCCAACTTTCTAGCAGTGACGCGAAGCTGACGCGGTATATAGGGACTGGAACTCCACGGGATACCTTGGGGATAGCGCCAGAGAAGCCGGAGAACGAGGAACTGAAGGATTCCGCTCTGCTTCATCTCAAGCTTTGAATCGGAAAGTCTTGCTCGGCTTCTTCCAAAACTCACCGCTCGACTTGCGCTTCGCTTGCCCTGAGCTGGGTATTAATCTGACTTTTTGCGCCTCAAAAGCCGATGCTTTAATATTCACGCTGAATTCTCAACAGTTTTAAAAACTATTCTTCTCCTTTTTCCTCGGCAGTTGGGTATACTTAGAATTCGATCTACCAAATAATCTCTCAATCCTCGCAATTCTTATAGCCCCTCGGAATATTTGAAGCTTTCCAATGTATATATAATATGAATAGCGATTTGTTTCCGACCTGCATGTCAATTCAGATTAGGAAAAACACGAGATTCCACTTCTGTTTCGTTATAGTTTTGTTGTAAAAATACGACATGTGCCTCTAGACTTTTCCCCGGGGAAAATATGATACCGAGTAAGATACGATGAAAATACGATACATGCGACAGAGTAACTTGTAAAATATAGGTGGAAAGTTGGAATGTAGTTGCGAGAAATAGAAGAAAGAAGCATCGACGAAAATGTCAACTTGATATACGTCACCGCAGCTTCTCTAGAGAATGATACTTTTATCTTTCCATATTGCGTTTGCTCCTATCCAAGAAAGTGAATACTTTCGATACTCCTATAGCATATTCGAGCTTCTTACAAGTTTTCTACTCTCGAGAATATTTACACATTCTATATCAAAGCTAGCTTAACAGGCAAAATTGCTTCTACCGAACATTCGCAAAACCAAAATGGACTTTCCGACCCTTAGCTTGGAGGCAAAGTCAAGCAAATCAATTAACATCCAATTGTGCAAATTGAATTGTCAGACCAAGTGGTCGCGAGCCGTTGAAACGTCGTTAATCATACTATTATATTTTTGACGTGCAGCCGGCTCGTGGCCTTAAATCATAATCCCGCAAACTGCGTCATTAACAGCTCCGTCCGAGCCAATTTTCATCCCCTGGAAACTCAGCAATATTTTCATTACGTGGCGCACGTAACGCATTCATCTTCCCGGTAAATGTGGCGGCTACCTCGTTTACCCTCGATGAGCAAAACGAGTAGTCCGTCCTGAAGACGTCTCCTTCCGGCTAGCGAAGAAAAAGGCTATTACGAGGCTGTCGCGCGCGCGACAAACCCAGCTTTTCTCTCGGGCTAAAAGCAAAGTTGCGGCCTGGGGCGAGCTTTGAAGTTGGAGGAGCCGGGGACCGGTGCCACCGCAGGCTCTTCCGATCGCGCGATGCATGGCTTTGTCCACCTGTATACCCGAGCCACGACGCTTGATCCTCTTTTCGAGCATCCTTGCTATCCTTTCAACGTCTTCGCGTTGCATGGCAAGGAGCTGCACTGGTTCAGGCAAATTGCTTTCATTACAACGGATCCTCGCTTTTTAATCAAGCCCGACCTTTGATGTCCTGTAATTTACAGTGCTGCTTCTTTCATCAATTTCAGCTCACGCCAAGCTATTTCTCCCCGGCACTGAATTCATTCGGATTCATTTTTACCTCACGCGATGTAAATATTGTTAAATAAGACATTTTAGCGATGAAGCTACAAGAAAGCTACGAGAAAGCCACGAAGAAGCAATAAGAAAGCTCGGAGAAGAAAATATCAAGCCTTTCTGGGATATTTTCCTCACCACAATGACGTGATTTATTTTCTCAACCCTCTATTACGACGGCTGAATAATGTAATAATTTATTCCCTACTCAGTTGTCAATGTGATAACTCGAATGATACTCGGAAGATGGGGTCAGGAAAACTACACCATTTACACCTAAATATATGTCACATAATATTTTCGCGTCCACTCTGAGAAAGCTTTGTTATAATGGAGAAATGTCGGAAGGAGGGTAATTCGGAGGGAAGAATCGGCACCAATTTCCCATGGACATCGAGATGAAATTGAATAATTTGAATCATAGCCATTATAAAAATTGTTTAATTGAACAAAATTATGGAGATGAAACTTCAACATCTGGTCAACTTTTTGATGGACAGGTGGAGCTGTCATTACGATACCTCCAACGAACGAAACAAAGCTGGAAGGAGAGAAGGTGACTTTCACATGCGAGGCGAAGGCGATGCCGGGCAACGTGACAGTGCGATGGTTTCGCGAGGGTTCCCCAATATCAGAGGTCTCTGAGCTGGACACTCGCGCCTCTGTCAAGATGGACGGTAGCCTCGTCATCAACCCCGTGAGCGCTGAAGATACCGGCACGTACCTTTGCGAGGTCACCAATGGCATCGGCGACGCTCAGACAGCTAGTGCCTACCTCAACGTCGAGTGTGAGTTTTCTTATTAGTCTCTAAACTGAGCAGCTTAAAAAAATTAGAATGAAAATCACAATAGCTTCAACTGTTTTGCTTTGCAAACTATTGAATTCGCAGAGAAAAATTATGGTGACAAGCAAATTGTTCTCTCGTGATTTATTTTAATATTTTCGACTTCTCACTATTCTGATAGCCCTTTACATATTTTACAAAATTAGAAATGGTCTCAGCTATCAAATCTTCTCTAATTCATTTTGTATCGTCTCTCCGTTAGGAATGCCATACGTGAATGAATGAGCTATTCACACAATAATGAAATACTTTATCCGATTAGCAAAACGTATTTCCATTCGTTTGTGAGACGGAAATGAGTCATCTGTTCTTCAAATTCAAACTACACCATTTGATCAATCTGTTGCATTAATTACAATACTGTTACAGAGAGTAATTACGTGGTAATGATTTCAAGCAACTGACTGATTGTTTCATTAAGGTCCATCGGGGTGATTTTGCATTGGTCGGATAATGCTTTTGAGAATATTCCCGTCCTAGTAACGGAAATGCATTACGTACCACGCTGTTGGAAAGAACCTTCTAATCAATGTACTTTTTACCGGTCAATTTCTTTGATTCAATGAACTTCAACACGAATTATTGATAAATGATTAAAAACTTCAAAATTTTGTTTATTAAATTTAAAACTTATATAATGAAAAATCACTAGATTTCACGTTTGCCATCTATTCTAATCAATGTATAATTGTAAATTCTACTCTTGTTACATGCAAATTTGATTGAATAATAACATTTCTATTAACGTATACATGAATATAGACAAAATTAACAAAGCATAATTTTTACGCGGTGGCTATGTGAAGCAAACAAGCTGATGATAAGATAATAGTGCAATCCTCAAAGAATTGCTAACACTATTTTTCCTAACGAGATGCATAAATCTTAAATCTCTCGTCACGTAGCGACGACAAACTGGCACTCCACGCATGGAATTTTGAAAAATATACATATTTAATGTTATTAAACTATTCCAAAAAGCTCTCCTGAATATTTGAGCAGGTAAAATATAACTCGCTGGTGTGGAAACAATCATTCCATTGTTATGAATTGTTCGTTTGATAAAATTACAACAATCTATTTTTTCGTAATTTTAAATAATTCAAACGTTGCCCGTTGTCGCGGAATCCCACGAAGCTACGCATTGCAGATGCGAAAATTTGAAATTCGAATGAACATGAAAAGATTAATGTTTCGATTGGACATTGAAATTTAATTTGATCAGGAAGCTGCGAAAGCATCGATTGGTCGTAATTATATATGTATTATTCGGCAGATCCGGCAAAGGTAACGTTCAACCCGACCGTCCAGTACCTGCCATTCCGAATGGCTGGCGTGGTGCACTGTTACATAAAGGCGAACCCGCCCCTGCAGTACGTCACGTGGACGAAGGACAAGCGGCTGCTGGAGCCGTACCAGGTGAAAGACATCGTGGTGATGACAAACGGCTCGCTGCTGTTCCAGCGCGTAACCGAGAACCACCAGGGCAAGTACACGTGCACGCCGTACAACGCCCACGGGACCCAGGGCAGCTCGGGCCTGATGGACGTGCTCGTGCGCAACCCGCCTACCTTCACCCTCGATCCGCAGCCCATGTATCAGCGCAAGGTCAGCGAGACTGTCGAGATGCACTGCGACGCCAGGGAGACCGAGGGCACCCAGAAGCCGAGCATCACATGGCAGAGGGTTAGTCGCACTGCGCACATACTCATCGCTATATGCCCTTTTTCACCCGTCGTTCGGGCAAAATAGCCGTTGGCGTTGTCGAGTGAAAACGATCATCGTTTAGTAAACTATAGAAGAAGAATTAAAATTCTGGAGACATCTGTTGTCGTGAAATTCATAACTAGGAGTTGATTGAGAACTTGATAAGAACTTTAAAAGTGTACATTGTTCGGGCCTGTACATCACACACGATCGATAAGCCTCCCAGTTTCGCTCGATACATTTGCTTAACTCTATTTAATTTAATTTGAAAAATCTATATAGCTAATATTCATAACCCACACCCAAACTAATTTTATACCAGGCCGCAAATTATCGAGTACTCATATAATCAACACTGGACATGTCAAAATTTGCAGAAGGACGGAGAGCAACTGCCTAAAGGTCGAGCGAAGATTGTGGGCGGTAATTTAACAATCGAAAGCCTAAAACGGCAAGACTTTGGGGCGTACATGTGCGTCGCTACAAACGAGGTTGCCACGATAACAAAGACGACGCAGCTGATAGTGGAAGGTACGCAGCCGCACGCGCCCTACAACGTCACCGGCGTTGCCGACGAGTTTTCCGTTACTCTGTCCTGGCTTCCTGGATACTCCGGTGGGCCAGACTACAAGCAGGACTACACTATTTGGTGAGTCCACGACCATATTACTCGTTGCTTTCTTGCTTCCGACACCCAAATTCGGTTTTTAAGTGCATCTTGTTGAGATCATGGCATAATCGTTAATATTTGCATTAATCGTTCTGAAAAATCATGACATCTCTCGTTTGTCATGGCTGTTCTCTGCTCAAGAAAATTTCAAGAAAATTTATTACTGGAGGTATAAATTCAGGCTGTTAAGAAAGTTGAATAATCCTACTGGAACCTTACACGCGTCTATTGTACGTGCTCATGGACCATGAGAATATTATAAACAATAACTTCGCTCACTAAGTTGCTTTCACGGATTATTGAGGGAGGAAAGTTAAAATTTGTATAAAGTTAAGACATTTGAATTCAAGAAACTAGAAAAGAATTTGGTATGACCGTAAGTTTAATCGTAGGTATCGAGAGGTGGGAGCACAAGACTGGAAGACGATCCCGGTAACGCCTTCCGGAAGCACTACGGTGACGATAAGCAGGTTAAAAGCCGGAACAAATCATGAGTTCCAAGTAGTTGGGAAAAATGCACTTGGCGACGGAATGTTTAGCAAAGTTATCATCGTTAAGACTTTAGGTGAGTAACAGCTCCTATGGAAATTCATATCGCGATTTGGTTTCGAGTATACAATCATTAGATCCATTAAAAACAAGAATATAAAAATTAGTTAGATTCATTATAATCCAATGGCTCTTAAATATGCAGTCCTATTTTTAAGTACCCGTTAACGAAATCATATTTCATAAACTCGTTTGGAGAAGTCCTATTCCCAAAAGTCAAAAAATCATTCGATCAGGTTCTATTTCATAGCTTTGGGGTTATAAAAGATTCAGCGAAGTATAAATGCTACGAGTGTGTCAGACTATAACTATCATACATTTCAGAGAATCAACTATTAAAATATTAATATTATGCTGTGCACCCTCCATAATTCCAAATATGTATAAATATTATTTTTGAAATAATTAGTCAGTACTGTTCCAGAATTTCATTCATAAGTGAACCAATCATCAAGAAAATAGTAATATTTTAGTATTATTGAAATTCGTTATGATCAGCATAAAATGGGTCATGTGATCGAATAGAACATTGAAATATCTTCAATTTGAGCTTTCAAATGTTCAAATCGGACTATTCCACATAACTTTACGGCTGTTTGAGTTTATCATACTTTACATTTAATTACAAAGAATTTCTTGCAATTTAGCGCTGTATAATGGAATTAAAAATGTGAAATAGTGGTGGGTTTGGTTAATATTTCAGATTATAATAGAGACCTAAATTGAATTCAATGACCCCAGAAACTTATATTAATCATGTGAAAAAGTATGTTCTTGATTATTCCTGAAATAGTACTTCATTAGCTGATTTTATGAAAAAAAATGTACATGATGAAACAGTGTCTGGCATAGTTTAACTCTTTCTACTGGATTTCGACTCCCTAAAATTGGAATATTATTTTATTTCTTTCATGAAGGACCTCATTTGCTTAATTCCGAGTAAAAGGTTCGGAGCCATCGAATTATTCTTGTTCATTACTTGTGTTATGCATATTGTAATCGTGGTTTGGGCTAAAAGTCTACATTGAATTTTATCTGTGAAATTTTCACATTTTCACTCTCAATCAGTTATAAACAAGAAGGAAGTTACGTATTTTGAAAATCGAGATTGTGATATTCTTGTTCTTAATTTATACCAAATGAAATTTTGAGAAAGGAGACTGATTAACATTCGGTCGTGTTAAATAAAACATACGTTAAATGACTGCATAGATGTTGGGCTGCAAAAGCCACCTGCACCGTCTTCAAGTTCGGGAAATCAACTTCCTGCAGCTGCAGCAGACCAAAGTAGTGGTACGTAAAATTGACTGATTTTTTTCCAATATCACATTCATATCACTTTATTGCCAGTTCGTTGTGGAACTATTATTTAGAACGCTTTTCGTAGAAATGTCTATCGCTCGATTAAGTATGAAGTTACATCATCGTCATCATCATCATCATCATCATCATCATCATCATCATCAGTGTCATTATTCATCGCATATTATGATCTGGGTCGATCGAATATAGATAGAATTTAAAATTCAACTACAAGATTTTATCAGAAACGTTGAGATTGAAATTTACTTGGTATAAAAGATACAATGGAAGGAAAGCATGTTATATTTCCTGACGAGTATGTACAAGAATTGGGTTAAAATTTGGAACAAGCAGAGCCATACTTCTAAAAGCGTTCCGGAAGTGAGTTCTAAAGTTCGCAAAAAAGGCTCGCCTCAACCTTCAAACCGGTGGGATTTCTTCTATCCTGTTGCGACGTATCGTATCGGTAAACCTATCGAACTATCCGCTCCACTTCCGCTTTTATTTCCTCTTCCCGAATTCGACGGTTCATCGCTCGACTTTTGTACACAATGACGTCCCTTGTATCTTTTTATCCTAGTTTTTTTTTCACCACTCTTCACTCTACTTTTCTTTGTCATTGGTTTTATTTTCCTATAACTCAATTTAACTTTTTTTCTGGTTCGCTCTATTGCAGTTTCGTGAATGTAAACAATAAAAAAACAATAAGTAGACCTTATGAACGCAGCGACTTCCCAAAGCTGATTCAACGAAATTTTTCAGATTACGTGAGAGCTAAATATACCATCTTTTCCTCATTTCCCATTAATTACTTCGAAAGAATCGAAAGTCGTTCTAACGTAGATAACGTCGAGGGATAGAAAATCGGCGTTGAAAATAAAGTGTTGGATGAAGTGAGAGAAAAAGTGTTAAGTATGTAAATAGCTGGGAAAAAGTTCGTATGGAAGTAGAAAGAAAAAAGAAACAGAGGAGGGCTAAGAGAATGGGGGGGAGGAGGGTGGAAGCGATATTGGATACAGGAAAAGCAAAAAGAAAGACAGTTCCGAAGAAGTGGGATGAAAAAAGAGAATGAGTTAGTGAGCAATAAACTTAATCTACTTAACGCGAAGGTTGGAGTCCAATGAGGACGAAAGGGGAAAGGGATAGAAGCCGCGAGAGAAAAACATAAAATTCGTGGACGGAGTAGTAAAAAAAAGCGCGAGATCCTCATACATTTTAAACGAGCCAAAATGACGCAAAACAATTGAGACTCTAATTTTGGTACCGTAGAATCACACGTTCCCCAGCAAGAGCAAATCACTTTATTCTGCGAGCCGGAATCACGTTATTCTCCCGTACTCTTCCTATGTCCCATATAATGTTTTCGTCGCGCGCCAACTTTTTCCAGCGGAAAATTCCGGTTTCATCCCGCGTGGCGCACGAATTTAATGCGCAAGGAGGCATTTTTTATCGCACGTCGCACGGCTGTGCATCGAGTTCGTTAGTCGCAAACAATATTTGTTGGAACCACTCGGCCGAAACGCACAGAGCACGCCGGGTACATTTTTCCCATTTTGCAAGCTTGCGGCCATTGGCGAGTTTATCCGCAACAGAGGAAGCGAGTAAAAGATCAATTTCTTCGAATGAAACGTTTTCACCTCGTCATGTCGAGTATATCAATCATATTTTCTACAAATTCGTCAGCTGCTATATTAATATTTGTCAAATAATAACGTATTTTTATCGATTTCTTGAAACAATCCAATTCTGCGGTAACTGTATTCCGCGGCCCTGGAAATATTTGGGAAACAATAGCTTTAGGGAATCATTGATCATCAAATCATTTTTCGATAAAAAAAGTTCTTAATGCAGTAGTCTCTTAGATGCATATGATCATAAGATTTTCTCATGGTCATTTTTTATTTTCAAATTTATTTTAAAGCTAATAAGTAGCTTGCATAAAGCATAATAAGTAGCTTGCATGAATTTTAATTTGACAATAAGCAGTACCAACTACTGAGGGTACTTTTGCTCCTTAAGAGTAATATTAGCCTAACGTAAAAATGTACTTATTTACGTTATAATTGCTTAATGAAATCATAAATGCTATTATTGTTTTGTAATCATTAAAATTTCATCTTTTCTTTCGTTAAGCAAATATAACATGGATAAATATATTTTTACAGGTGGGCTAGAGTTACCTTTGAAGGACAAAGAAAATTCCGACAACAGTAGGTATCAAGAGATAAGATGTTGCCAGAAATTGTTTCGAATTCTTATTTATGCAAATAAAATTACAGGGCCGCGACCTGGACCCCCAAGAAATGTGACCGTTGCAGAAGTTAGTAATGGATTTGTGATAAACTGGCAACCTCCACTTGAAAAGAGTCATCTCGTTAAATTCTACACCATCCACTTCAAAACGGACGGACCATGGAAGACTCTTAACAAGGGTCAAATACGACCAGAGGATACCAGTTATTTAAGTAAGTATCTTCGAGAAGGATTGTATGTTCGATATAGGTATTAGAAAACAGTTATGTATATAGAATAAAAATCTAGATATTCGATTTATTGTCTTAATAATAGTCAAGACAACAACGTGCGTGACTACAAGGCAATGGTAACATGATATCAACAGAATTTCAAAACTATTTGAATTATGGATAACATTTCATGCTATTTTTTTTCACACATCGTACTGTATATTTTCACAAACTGATAATGCACATAAACAATGCTTGCAAATATTTCATAATTTTTCTTCATCCAATATCATGAATGTTCATATATGAGAACAAACTAATTAAGCATAGAATGTCGAAGCCTGTTATTCAAACTGAAAAATGAATAAGGAAAACATATTGACGTCTCTACAATCTTTCAGTGAAAAATTTGGTCGGTGGCAGGACGTACTACTTCGTAGTGATCGCGAACTCGACCGACAGCGATCGCGCCGGGATTAGCGATCAGCTAAAGTACTCTGTGCCGGCGCGCGTCAAACACAAGGCAATAACTGCCGGTGTAGTCGGCGGAATCCTCTTTTTCATCGTCGCCATTATCCTTAGCATCTGCGCGGTCAAAATCTGCAATAAGAGAAAGCGACGAAAACAGGAGAAAGGTAAAATTATCACGAGTAACTAAATACTGGTCAAGCTTGCTTCTTCCGAAAATATTTTTTTCTCCACGACTTCTGATATTGATTAATGCTATTTGAAATTATGTTTTAATTGATATGTGTTGAGAAACCAGCCGAATTATAATTATTGCGATTAATCAAACGATATGCATAAACCATAGTTGCAAGTTTATTCTGAAATTGAAAATTGTGTGCATAATGAGAGTATTACTAGAAATGATTAGAATTTGATAGTCTTAGAGGTGGAAACAGAAACATCAAACTTGAGGGAGAAGTAGCGACCAAAAACCTCAACCCGAGTGACCCCAAGACTCCGTTTTAATACTATCTTTTAATATTGTAGAACTGCTTTCAGCGTATAACATGGTAGCCTGCCGGGTAACGGACGCCCGAAACGGGCAGGGGCCCCAGGGAACAGTGCCTTTACAAAAGTAAGTTTCTCAAATCATTACCATAAGTTTACAATACCTATAAGAATGAGAACGTAGATTGGAAAATCTGTTCTCCTACTAAGAGAAGACTGTAAGATAATTATTGATAAGGTATTAGTTCGATGAGATGGTACTTGCATTTTTGAACGTTTAACATTCATGAGAATAATAAATACATTGAATGTCAATCTCATTCATCTGACAATATGTATAGTATTTTTATAATTATCATAAGTCTAAAAATTATCACCAAGAAACAAATTTCAAAGTATGATGATTAACAATATAATTTTTCAAAGCTTCAGTGTTAAGATTTTACTAAAAACATATCTTGTAATGTATCATGAAAATAAAAAATTATGAAATTAATAAGCTTCATGCAAACAACAAAATCTTAAAATGCAATTAACATTTCGAATTTGCAAGATTGATAAGGTTTAGCCAAAGGTATAGGGATGAAGACCTAACGAATAGGAAACAAGCACCACAGCATTCGTTTGAATATTCACGAGCGTTCCATAGAACTAATATTATATAGTAAGATTATTTATTATTAGACACTAGAAGATTGAAGTAGCGATTTTTATCATTATCAAAAAACAAAACAAATCATTGATGATATATAATGGAAAGAAGCAAAAAGCAAAAGCAAAAAGCTGTCGATCAAATGAATAATTGTCATTCGAACTGGATCGTGTGCCTTCAGTCTTCTAATCTGATAATTCACAAGTTTAGAATAGACTGACTATGAGTATTTATTTAAGAGCAGGTCAAGGTTAACCGAAAAAGCAGAGGTATTTTGGACAAGAACGATATTTTATTTCCGATAAGATCAAATCGGGGAGGCAAAAATGACTATTGAAACAAATTTAAGATTGGAAAACAAATACTGATAATTAATTCATGTTGTATATGAAACTATAAAAAAATTGTTACATGCTAATGATATCATATCATAATTTGTTGCTAATGTTCGCTATTTCAACTTCTACAAGAGATTAATCATGATTTTCTTCAAATCTATCGTTGCAAAATAATCTAGTACTTGAGCAAGCATTTGTCATATCTTTTGCTATGCATTGCTTAACATGAATATACTTTATCAATCATTATTTAAGTCAATATTCAAATAGAAATACTTGCTGATATTGAATGATCTTAAATTTGTTCCATAATAGTTAAATACTTGATACCATTCTATTGCAATGTCACGTGTACTGACTGACGACTCAACTGTCATATACCCAATAATTTCATTATCCATAAAATGGATCTATATACAAGACTCCAAATCATTAGAATTACATAGTTCAAATCCATCAGAAAGCACACAAGTTAGAAGACGTAATTATGATTCCCGTACGGCATCCAAAAGTCCACAATACGACTGCAGCGATGCCTATTCTGGATTACGAAGTTTTTTTTCGACTTTTTTTAATTTCATAATTTGATGGCGTGACTTTCCTTACAGACCGGAATAAGTCTTATTTTAATTTAGGTTTGGTTTTGGTCTTCTTAAGAGCCAGTGGGGTATTTTGAACTTTGGTTTTCTCATCGGAAATTTTCTTTCATCATTTCTCATCCATCCCCATTCTTCTGCGAATACGTAGATTCATTTTTTATTCTCCCAATTCATTTTTTTCATCATTATTCTGATTATTTCGTTGAATATCTGGGTCTTAAGAAGTTTTTTCGGCGTTGGAATAATTTAATAGTGCATCCGAGGTCGAAGGATTTCCTTTGCACATCCTCTCATTCTTTACTGTCACTTTCCTTCGCCCTCGTGTCAAGCACATGAGATTTCAATGTCGAGATCTTGCAATAAACCTTGCAGATTACAAGAAACTTGAGCGATTTGAATCGTCACGTGGAAATCACTTCAACTTCACATTTTTATTATGCACTCAAAATATCCAGAACGGGCTGTACGGTTCAGTACATAAGAAGTATTTTGATTGTTCACTCTGAGTAACAATTTTCTTCCATAAAAAGGATATTACATCATTGTCATGGACGATTAGACAAGAACAATTAATTGTAAGAAGCGTGCGCTACGGTTCACGTGATTAAACAGCATTGAATAATTATTTGAAAGTACTTATTCAGATTATACATTTTTTTATACTTTACTCTATACATACTGCAGGGAATTAATGGAGATCCTAAGATTCAAATATATAAATTCACAGATAAAATTACGGAATACGAATCAATTTTGATCACAGATGAGAACAAACGTATCAAATCGTAGAAGAAACAAGTATTTGACATCTTATAAATTAAAATTGCAAGGATCCACAATTTTTGTAAATTTATTTTCATCTATGTAATATTGTTTCAAGTTAAGAGAGTATGTAATTTCCTTGAAAGCATATTCAGACTGAACAGCTAAAATATATTATGATGAAAAAATCTAACTTCAATGATATTAGGATATTAAAGAAAATTAACGATTTTTGAAAAACTCATAAAGTGGTAGGGTCGAAACTTAGTTTTATACATCATCAAACTACTATTCGTTTATCGTCGCATATTTTGTGTATATATTAGATTCTTCATAATCAGGACCGAGAACCGCATAGTTAGCGGGTTAGTATCTTAATTAAGTCAAAAGTGCTGAGAATTAGTTCGTGAAAAAAAATCTAAGACTATCAAGTGGATCCAAGAGAGTGATGGAAAACTTTCATCGTAACATTACGTACTACGAATCTTATAAAATAATGAGCAATTTAAATACAGTTTCGACACTTCACTTTTGATAAAGATATAGAGTATTAAAATGAGTGTTGTTTCGTATTTGAGAGTTTGCAAAATATCGCTGGACTGACACAACGTGGTGTCTTTCCTCTTGTGTGTTTCCATAGGTCGTCAAACTTAAACGTTTGCGGCGAGTCAGTGTCGACGCTGACCCGTAGCAGCCCGTTGAATCCGCAACCACCACAACCTCTTCATCAACCACCACTTCCTACGCAAGTAACCCCCGCCACCACTGCCACCTCGGAGCCGGTTCACGATCAGCCGGTACCCCCGGTACCCCCGAGTCGTGATCATCACACACTCCATCTCGATAATCGGGATTACGAGAGCGTGTTTATCATTGAGAGGCGGAACAGTAAGCCCAACATCCGCTAAGAGCCAAACCAAGACCAGATATATACATTCGTTTTGAATCACCAGTCCCAGATCACTTACAGAATGAGAGTAACAAAGAGAATCGACCGACCGACCGACTCGAGAAAAAAAAAGAAAGAGAGAGAGAGAGAGAGAGAGAAACGAAAAAGTTATTATACATAGATAATATAAATATATACACGTGGGACTTCGACGTTGTTAATAGAGAGACAAAGGCCCACTGCGAATTGTTACTGTATATTACTGCTACTTCTTGATTAACGATTTTACTACCACTGAACTGCTATGTTACGATTGAGAAAGAAAGAGAAACCATTGATATATACGAGAAATTCGAGACTACCGCCTCTACTCCGCTCTGCAACGTTACCTGCTAGAACTAATCTACTTACATTAAATGCAACTATATGAGAAAAATTGCGAAACGATACGAAAAATTTGCTACTACTCTATCGTCGACATCTATCATCTACCTACTATCTGCTACTACTTAGGATGATTGTCATGAAAACAATACTAGTAGATGAGGGAAAGAGAGAGATGAGCTATACGATACAGGCAGAACAGCCATGCGACTTTCTCTAGTTCATCCAGTCAGTACCTTACCTAAGCTGAAGGCGGATTAGGGAGTACATAGATAGAGCCGTTTCACATCATTCATCACTGATAATAGTAGACTATCATTGACTTTTTTTCATTCTCATTTTCATCCCATCGTATACATTGTAGTACAGACTTACATTCATTCGATACGCTTTACATCGAGTATTGCCTCTCCCGTTGACCAATAGTAGCGCATCGCTTTTTACTCAGAGGTCGGCAAATTTCGTTCCTGGAGTATTTTGCATTCTCCGTGATGGATCAAAATATGTTTAATTAATATTTACAATCAAAGATATTTTTAACTTTTAAAACAATTGATGCATGTTTCAAATGAACTTTTTCTCAAAATTATTTCTTGACTAACAAAGTATTATTTAAATTTTTTCTTCTCATCAAAGTTTATTCTCAAGCAAAGATGTACATTTTTTTCTGGAAACAAATACAATGTATTGTTTCGTGTGTTAACGCTATGTAAAAGTATGGTACATACGAGGAGAAAATGTGTTTGCATAATGCTAAAAAATTATTACGAATGAAAAATTTTCCTCAGTTTCATTTGAGAAAAATTCTACGACCTCTGATGAAATATTGTTCCTGTAACTGAATTTTCCTTATTCTTTACTTTTGGGTATAAATATTATTTGAGACAGAAAGTTTTCCTGGTTTACATCCAGAATGAGTTAGCGATTTATGTTATCAATGCGCTGGTGCTTAAATCGTAGAATCTAATACTGAAAATTATTTCAAGCTTTCATGAATATATCAGTAAAGAGAATCTTTGTCAATACCGTTTGGTTGCAATTATTTTAAGCTTACCATTTGTTTCACAACTTTCAACAAAAATTTCTTCTCGGTTATTTTCAGTTTCTTAGTAATCGAATCGGATTCATATAACCCAGAACAAATGTGCATGTAAACAAAAATGATCAAAGTAGGTGCAAACATTATTCTTCCGCGTTATTTATACGCAACTAGCTGAACTCTTTCGCTGTTCACAATACCAATCACTTGTTATCAACACACTTCACGAGATTTTAGATAAATGTCAATTTCTTCATATACAAAGAAATGAGTTTATATAGTGTTCTACAGTTTATTTTTCACAAATATCACGTGGCATGATTTATTCCCATGAGAATGACACTGCCAGTTTCATGCACAACTTAGATTTTAAGAAAGGGAGTTGAGACGAAAACTATCCCCAAACAGAATGCCAAAACCTTTTTTCTGAACCATCGTTTTTTTACGTTTCTGAAAACACACAAACCAACTATAGGACCTCACTTGACTGTCAGTTTAGTTGAAGACGATACAACATTTTTTATGTCGTCCAGAATTTCCCTCTGATATTATTTTATTAGACTTCGATGATGAAGACGATGCATTAGTGTGATGAAAAATTTTGTGGTGAAATTCGGATATATCATCAATACGACAATACTAATTTTTTGTCATTCCTTCATTAGTATATAAATTTAATTTTTCAATATTTTCACGTGAAAATTCACGACGAGATTGGTATCTATTTGCTCCTTAAACACACCGCCCTAATATAAAATTAATTTACAAAGTTTTATATTTTTTATATCACTATTTTTTGTGAATGTAATTGTTGTACTCTTTCCCCCTGTCTTCCTTGCTGCCGGACTCGTAGGAGGAAAAAAGGTGACAATATTCGGAGCACCTAAAATTATTATTGCTATTTAATATCCAATTTATTCAACAATAATGGAATGATAAAAAGAAAGTTTTTGAGAAAAGATTGGAAATGCGTATTGAGTGGAAAAAATTTTGATAAAAAAGAATCCACGTTCACTTCCACTTCACTCACCCGGCAAGAAATTATGTCACACCCTATTATGTGTGTTTTGCACCTGAATGAGCATGTGCATGTTTTTCCTTAGCGCCTGCATGCAATTTTTTTTTTTATAGTTTCTTGATACAGTTACGTTTTTTTGAGTATAATTTAATGATAGAAATTTGATGTTGATTTGATTCTTGTTTTTTTTTTTTATATTGGAGTGTTGCACGTAAATGTTATTTCAGCTTTGCAACAAAAGTTTACAGAATGAGAAGAAGCTTAAAAAAATCGAATAAAATAAGTTAATTTGAATTACAATGCTTTATCCTGCAATGCACACAGTTCATAAAGGATTAAACTAATTATTCTGGATTAAAAGTTAGAGTCGTATATCTGGATGGACGAGACTATTTATTCAAATATATAAAGTATCACTTAAATGTCGAGTGAGAATTCGGAGTCGTTGGAATAACGTAATAATTATTGCTGAAGCGGAATGAAAAAATATTCTTCCGTCATTCAACTTATCCATTGAAAATAAAGTTTTGGAATATCCATCGCGATGACTGTGCTCGATTCATGCTAAGGTGACTGTTTGAACGAGGTCGCGTGCGTCCAGACAACGACTCGGCGGCATGCTTATTCTGTAAACTTGCAACCAAAGCTGGCCTGACGAGTGATCGCAAAAATGTAACAATGCCTTTCCATGTGCCCCTGGCAGATCTCGAAAAAGCCGAGTACCAGGTCTGAGTCTGCTGCGCGACATCATCAACCCGACGACGCCGGACATGGCTCGTCGCTGCCGGCCCCTGGGCAAGATCAGCCGGGCGGCGGACGGGCGCTTCGTGATCGCGGACTCGCTCATGTCGTCGGCGAACAACAGCATCCTCGACGCGTCTAGCAGCGACGACGGGGGCTTCCTGCCCAAGCAGCAGCAGCAGCAGCAGCAGCATCGCCTCCACCTCCACCTCCACCAGCACCAGCACCAACAGCAGCAGCAACAGCAGCAGCAGCAGCACCTGCACCAGCTCCAGCTCCAGCACCAGCAGCACCAACTCCAGCAGCAGCAGCAGCAGCAGCAGCAGCAACAGCACCAGCTGCGGCCCAAAGGCTCGGGCCGGCGCAAGGGCCTCGCGGGCAACAGCCAGATCAGCATCGGCTCGGACGGGAGCGGCCTCCTCGGCTGGCCGCTCGCCCCCGCCCTCGACTCGGGCCGGTTCCTCGCGTCCTCGCCCAGCTCGCCCAGCGGGCCCCAGTCCCTGCCGTGGAACACGACGATGTACGTGAGCGACGTGAGCTCGGTTCGGCCGGCCAACTCGAGCGGCTCCGGGCTGCCGACGCCCCCGAGCTACTTCCAGCTGCAGAGCGTCCACCAGCGCTACAGCCAGGAGCTGCCCTCGCTGAAGGCGATCCACGCGGAGTCGGCGCGCTTCGTGCCGGTGCAGCCGCTGGCGACGTCCTCGCCGCCGCAGCCCGCGGGCCGGCCCAGGGCCCGGCTGCCGCCCCGGCACGCGCGCCACGCCCGCTCCGCCCCCGAGCTCGCCGCCTCGCCCGACCTCGAGACCTCGCCCGAGAGCCGCTCCAGCAGCTCGGGCTTCGGCAGCAAGAACACCTCGCAGCAGAACCAGAGCTCGCGCAGCGGCAGCACCGTCGCCGAGTGGCGGCCCCCGCCGTACCGGCCGCCCCCGCCGCCCCTCTCCGTCGGCCGCTGGCTCGAGCTGCAGGACCAGCACCAGCCGGCGCTCAAGCACCAGCTGGGCCCGGCGTGCCTGGGCAACCTCGACGCCGGCAGCGTCGACGGCCACTACGAGTTCGACCCGGTCTCCTGCACGCCGACCCCGACCTCCGCGTCGACGCCGACCCGCGAGGAGCGGCCGCCCGTCCACCAGATGCCCGGCCACCTGCACAGCGTGCACACGGCCCAGCCGGCCCCGGGACCCCCCTACTCCAGGGACAACATCGAGGCGCGGGTGCAGGCGATGAAGGCCGAGTTCCACCAGTTCCGCCAGAGGCAGGCCCGCAGGCGGCAGAGCGCCCACCTCGAGAGCGCCTGCTGACCCACTCTCCTTTTTTACCAAATATCGCGGCGCGCGCAAACCTCCTGTGTATGCCTATAATACAAGCAGTGTGTGCTCGACATCCGCGTTGTGCTCGCGCCGACGGGCAACTACCGCATCGCGAGAGGAGAGAGCAAGAGTAGTGAGTTAAATGTCCGTCCGCGATGACCGCGACGATAAGGGTTTCCGTTTCGCTTATAGGTTCGCGTGTTCGCGGGTATAACAAACACATACACACAGACACACACACACACACACACACACACACACACACGCGCGCGCGCACGCGCACACACACGCACACACAGAACAACACGCACTAATAGACAAACTAAACGGGCGAGGCTGATTATGAAAAATACTCCAAAGATACTGTACCACGTACAATGCTCTATAACTTATTAAAGACGGATGAAACGATGAAGTAAATCACTTTTAACCCTAATCGTAAATTGTAAGTAATTATTATTGAAAAGCAAAAAACAAAATAGAAAAAATGAGCGAGGCGGCCATGCATACTTGGCGGGATTATAAAAATAAGTGAATTAAAAATGATAAACATATACATGACAGTCAGACGTACACATTACACGAAATATGTCATAATCAAGTAATTGAAGGAAATGAAAAAAAAAAATTATAATGATGAGCAATGGACTCGAAACGTGATATTAGGCCAAGCTTGCCTCGAGATTGCTTAAGAACTCACTCGTACTGCACTGCCTGTTTAGGGTTTCACTAGCGACCCAACATATTATCGGCACAATAATTTTTCTTAAGCAATGTTAAACAAGAGAACATTTAAGTATTAAGCGACGATAACGACGATATAATAAAAACAGAAGGGAGTAGAGAGGGAAACAATTGAGAAATTGAGAGAAACACTCGCGAGAGATGGATAAAGAGCGATTATCGAGGTCAATTTCTCTAAAAATTATAACGCGAGCTCTTGGGGACGAGGAAGACTGCTCTCGGAGTCGAGGGAAGGGAGAGCGAGGTTTGGGAAACTTGACGAGGAAAATCCGTTTCGGGGCTCTTCAAAAGTATCACGTTAAGAATTCGCTTGCGTGACTCTACAAAGACACTCGAGCCGCTCGGGGATAATTTTACTGTTCTTTTTTATAGTACAAATGTCTTATTTATATTTAAGCCGATACCTTTGATAGATCATTAGTACAAGTATAATTAGCGAAGGCTCTACTCACGATTCAACTATAAACTTCGATTACGGAAAAAAATTACTCGAATAAAGACGAATCTGAGATCTGGTGACTGTGTAATATTAGCCTGCAAAAAGTATCTAGGATTAAGGAAATGAGAGTGACTTTAATATTATGAGAAAGAGAGAATGATATGATGCCTGGATGCGCGAATAAATGAACTAGAGAGAGAAAGAGAGAAAGAGAGAGAAAAGGTAAGGGAGAGAGAAAGCGAGGGAGAGACAGATAATGACAAAGAGCAATTAGAGTAAATGAATTGGAAATTTATTGGAGAAGTGGTCATACACAGAGAACTAATATTCTAAAGTAACTTTACCAATTGAATTCATAATTTGATATTTGATTGATAATTGTAAATCATAACGATGTAGAAAGTAGTATTACTAATCGACTTTGAAAATACGCCTATTAAAAGGAAAACAAGAGTGAGGAGAATCTGATTTGTATTTATAATAAATAAAAAATGAAAAACGAGGCCATGAGTTGCCCGTTGCTGTTGTATAATATTATTATCAACGTACTGATTAAGAACGCGAAGATGAATGTTGTTTGTTTCGGTTAGTGATGAAAAACAAAAATTCCAACAAAAATGAAGGAGGAGTAGAGTGCAATCATACAAATATGAATCTACATTAATGTTTCAGAGTCTATGTTTTCCGAGTTTTGTGTTCTCGAAGAAGAATACATGTTCAATTTCTTGCCCTTTATTCTTCCTTCCTAGTAACGAGCGAGAACCTCATAAAAATTGCAAGCGGAAGCTGTGTGTTAGAATTGGAAATGGAAACGAGATAAAGGCAATATTGTACATCCGAGGAACGGGGGAAGATAACGAGCGAGACTATATATTGGGAAGGGGATTAGCGACGCCCGGATCGATCTTCGGCTGCTAAACCTATATCAAACGTGGCCTCGCTCAGTTGTCTCCCCTCTAGACTTGGGATGATCGTAATTCGATTTCTCTCGGTGAGAGTTGCAATTTCGAAGCGTGATCTAACTTGATCTGGAGAGCAGAATGTAATTCCGCGAAATTCTCACGGCGAGTGTTTTCCTTTCACCTTGTAATAGATAAGCGATAAGCGTATACATAAAATAAGAGTGTAGATATATCATAGTTAGATACAACGATCTCAAGACGACGCACGTGTTTCGCTACAGAAATTAAAGGATTATAAATGAACAAAAAACTATATATAAATATATAAATATACGAATGAGAAAAACTTATCGGTCACCATATTAAGCGTTATCATACATACTTATGCTGAGAGCACGTAAAGCAAATGCATTAAAAGTATGGCGTATATAAGAGAGAACGACTATATGGTTGAATCGTGAATATGTTGTGATGATCCTTGTTAACAACGCACATATTTCCATCCACATTGGATAATCTAATTATTTTTTCATTTTCCATGACTTTTTGAACACTAGGTCAAGCTCACTCGTGTGAGCGCGTTTTCGCGTATTTTGTCGTAATTAGAAAATTTCCGTTGATCTGACGAGATCGATTTTGTGAGATCGATGATTGAAATTCAATTAGACGATGCATAACTCGTGAAAGAGCTAAATTGCAAACCCATTAGATTATCCCATTGAAGTGTGAAAGAAGTGCACATTTTGTAAATAGTAAATATCGTTTTCTCATCGCTTTCTTCGATAATGCATGTATTATTGGTTGAAGAATATAATGTCCATTTGATTTCCCGGGGTAGGTGATCTGTCAAAAATTACAATATGTTTTCAAGTGTGCGGATTAAATTTAATCATCGATATCTCACACAACCGATTGAAATCGTTTCACATAACTTTTTCCTTTTCTGATTGCTTAAGCGCACATGTATACATGTACACGCTTGAATACATCACTTACTAATTAAGAAATACTATCAACAATGCACGCGATGAATTTCTTGTCGTCGAAGTGCAAATCGCAGGTGCCACGACACATCGAAACTCGCACGTAACCTCAAATCAGACCGACAGCTTTAGATTTTCGCTATAGTGCGCGCTTTTTTATCGAGTTAATTCCGTGAGATAAGTAAGCGACCTTTGATAATACGGGAGCATTTTTCTACGCGTTTACACTATTGGCGCGAGGAAGAGGAAGAAAAATAAGAAAATTGAATAGAGAAACACTTGGATGTTAAAGTTAAAAATTTAGATAAGACGAACCCTGAAAACGATAGATTATGTGCGGAAAAGAATGCAGCACATCTCATCGGAAACAGACCAATCTGGAGATGGTGTGAACATGTGTATCGTGGCACCGCATCAAAAGTGATAACTGCGAAGGGAAGATAATCGAATAAGTTTTCATTAGATGATCGAGCATCATGCGTGAAAATTTTCTAAGATGTTTTTGTGAATGGAGTGTGTTTCCCCAAGCGCCACATGGCGAACTGTATAGACAACAAACATGAGATTGTATCGTCGTGAAAAAATTCGCTGAAATTGCCCATTGAGTACAATTTTAATTTTAGTTATTTTATATTATAGCGTTCATTATTTTTGTATCATCATAGTTATTATTGTAGTTATTATTATTAATATTATTATTATCATCATCGATATTATTATTATTATTATTATTATTATTATTATTTCTATTATCATTATTATTATTATTATATTATCAAACTTTATTATGTCCGTTTGCCTGAGATACATGCATATACATTGATGTAATAAAATCGCGGTCCTTGCAATGTCAAACTTTGAATCTCATTATTTTCCTCGCTGAATCACGTTTTTGTATTATTCCATTCTATCAATCGTCAAACTCGCCCGAAGCGAGTGTATAACATAATCATTGTTATAAACGCCCTCTGCAAAGCCTTTCGCGTCATCATAATTATAATGTTAATTTCTTCCTCACTCATCAAAATATTGTAATACTCATGTGAATTTCATCTACATTTGGATCTCTTATTTTTGTTTTCGCCTCTGTCGTACATTATTCCGGGATAGATATCAAAGAAATCGTTGCCCCGTTATTATTGACTATGCTTTCTCGATACTCCGAGAACTCCAAAACATACTAACTTAGGACGAATTGTAGACGATTTATTATTAAATAAAATTAAAAAGAGAACGGTCATTTGAAAAAATTCGAGTGTTCTTTCCTCCTTTCCTCTCCTCACCTTCATTCCCTCCGGTGGTACGTGTTATCAATGCAATACAATTATGCATTACTACGAAAAATTATATTTCTGTCAATGATATTTTTGTCAAAATATTACGCATCATAACCATTCATATTCATTATTATGTAAAAATCTGTTCTTCTTTCAATTTTTCATGAGAATATCAGTGGAAAGCTTCCATAAGGCAGAAATTTATTTTTGTAAAAGCTACAAGTCTATTGAATGGCAGAATAAATTGAGAGTTCAGTCAAAATTTCCTTTAATATATTGTGAATGAGCTGGGTATATACTGAAAAATGAAAAAAAAATTTTAATTTCGTCCGGTATATAGACTTTTTAATATTAATTTCGTAGCTTTTAAATTTTTCTCTATTTGCCACTAAATTTCAATCATCAATATCGCTATATTAATTTGATAAATCAATACTAACTGTGACCAAAGCTAATTAATTTTAGCAGTAGGTGAGGATGAACTTCACTCGGCAACAGATTTATCGGATTAAAATCTATCGCTTGAAGGTATTGTGTTTCAATTTATTTACAGTCTTCAAATATTCATTGAAGAATCTCTCCACATCGTACAGTATAATATGAAATCAGAATATAAACGTAGATGAAAAATCTCGTGTGACATTTATTACAATAATACACGTGATTTGACTCATTTGAAACGTGCCTTAATCAAAACTGGAGCATGATGAAGTAACAGCATCGCTTTAAATAGGTATAACTTGCTACGCAAATCTCATTAGATAATTGGATTTATGGAATCAGAACATATTTCACTGTGTTACTATTCTCTGCATATTTATCTGAAATTTCAATTTATAAAACTGGCTTCAATATTTTGTTCACTCATTCGACACAGGTTACTTGAGTAAAATGACAAATAATTTATGTACACATTTCGAAAGCAATAATAAAAACTAAATGTATCACATATTGCTATTCTTGTTTCTTATTTTAATCGTATTATAGAAGATTATCAAACATAACAAAGAGATGCTATTGAATTGTCAACCGAATGAATTAATCTATTAGACTAGACAATTTGAAGCATATTTCATTAAGCTCGGCTAGATTTTATAATATGCAATAAATTATTTAAAAATTTATCAGAGATTGAGAGCGTATATTCTTAAAAAAGGTTAATATTCCAATTTCTTAACATAAATGGAGCTAAAAATACCATGAACTCTAAACCAACGTATCAACAATGATAAATTAATTCTTCCAATCACTACATAAGATCCAAGTTGAGGTTTGAATAATCAGCGTAACATCAATCTATTATAATTCGCTCCTTTTGAAACTATTTTCATTAAACCAAATTCACCCCTTGTTACGTTTCTCAGAACAAACTGAGAAAAAATTTTATCAAAACTAATACAAAAAATCATATGGAGTTAAAGTTGATGCTGAAGGAATGTTTTATTTTCAAGTGTCATTGGCCCGAAAAGCTTTCAATCAATTCGTCCACACGTGAGGATTAAAAATGTACACAAATTTTCCAGGCCTCCTCAAGAATACGTTACTGCATTCAAGAAAACTCTATACCCCTTGTTTCTTTATCGAGCAGACAAGAACACATACTAATCACCAACAAATACCATCGTACGGAATAAGCATTCGCAGTTGATCGAGCTAAACTGAATTGAGTTACAGTTTTATACGTATAAGTAGACGATCCTTAATGATTTATGCACAATGGTATGAATCGGATACTGCTCTTGACTCAGTTCCCATGAGTTTGCACAAAAACGCGAAATAAATGTAATACAACGATCAGTCGAGGTGGGGGGGGGGGCACGACGAGAATGGTGAGTAGGTCAGGTCATCGGCGCTCCTCTTCCCGTCCTCTTGCCGACAGGTGCGCTGACACTGTCACCCTCGTTGCCGCGTTACGCAAACGGCGAGAACTCGATACGGCCGCATCCTTATCCCCAGTAGCAAATGCAGCGAGACGCCTATTATCTCTTAACAGTGCGGCGAGGCTGTGCTCGCGCGCTCTCGACAGTCTACGACGCGATGCGTCCGCAGACGGATGTGACGCAAGCCGGCACAGCTGCGCGACACCCACGCGTCATTTCTCGTCTCTACATCTTCTCGACACAACTAGATTTCGGCGATTTTATTGCGTTTGATGAGCTCGTCTCGGCTGGGCTTCCCCGATTATTATTGTGTTGCCCGTCACGTTCTTATGTTATCGTACGACACTTTTATTCAACGACGCGGCTATGACGTTGCGGTACACGTTGTGCTCATCGCGACAGCAATATATTATCCAATAGTCGAAAATATTTATGTTCGAAAATATTCTCCTCGACGTAGAATCTCACGATTTGGAGATATTTTATTTGCTTGATGTAAATGGTCAAACGATATATTAAGAATATGTCGAACGGCAATTATTGTCGTTCCAGATGTATTGAATTTATACTTTCTTGGAGAATTTTAGTCACAAGTTTTTACTCAACGGAGCATACCGATGTATTCCATGATGACAAATGAGATCCTATGATATTCACTTCCAATACAAGAAGATAGAGAAACGAGAGATACCTAGAATACATAAGCGAAAATGGAATAGTCATACTGCATTCACCCAAGTGGAAAAATAATGCTTAAATTATTCCAAGGAAGTCATGCCTAGGAATGAACTGACATTACCTATGCATAGTCTAGGCATGATCAAGGCAAATTCGGAAGATATAGTTTTCTAAGCCTCATTTATGCCAAGTGAGCGTTGGGTCTTTATTTACTGTGCATCAATGATGCCTAGACAATAGACATTCGTTCAATAGGAACTTGAATAATTACTACTCAATTATAAAACCGAGAGATCTTGTAAGTGTTTAGGTGGCTGGTATATGGACAGACGCAATCTGTTTCACTTGCGAGGAGCGGAATCTGGAACGTCATCCATCGGTAGTACAATAGGGATCAGTACAATGTAATCGCTCTTGCACCACCACACTCACAAAACTTTCTTGTTGATGCAGGGGAATTTGGTTTCAGTTAGAATTTCTGCATTTTTCAATCATAAAATATTGTTGATTAGAGACAAAAAAGGCTTCTCTTGAAAAGATTCTGTTCGGAAGTCTTGGCAGAAATTCTGACTGAGGCCCAATTCTTCTGGAAACAACAAAAAACTTTTATGAGTGGGATAGATGGCGGTTTGAAACCGTAAACCAAACCCACCCGCGAATACGAATTTAGAATGGAATTCCACCTTCCAACGCGAGCTCGAATGGAAACTCATAGGCGATTCTCTCACGATTATCTAGCTCGGATATGGGGGGGGGGGTCGAGTTATTTATGGAAAAAAAAGAACTTATCTTTGAGTTTGGGGTGACTCGCGACGTCGTCCGGTCCCTGCCCTCCACGAATCGCTCTGCTCATCGGACAAGTACTGGTTCTCGGGCCCCGGATGGAAAAAGTTGGGTGATCATCATCACAGACGCGTCACTGCAGCTTGAGGTCCTGTCTTGATGTCAGCCGGTCGCTGATAAACCGAGGCTCGAATGTTCCAAGAGACACTTTCAGATTTGGCCTAAACGAATATGAAGAAAATCCTTTTACAATAAGAATAAGTTTTATACCCAATTTCATAAGTGGTTAAATCAAGTATTCGAGGTTTCGACTACTCCATTGAAATATGGTAGAAAAAAAAACATTCAAAGAATTCAGTATTTTAACGCAAAAACGAAAAATAAAACAAATATTAGGTGAAATACCTGTAGATGAATTTGTAGATAGTTTAAAAATAACGATGTGGATGATTCAATTACTAATGTTCATTACGCAAACAGAGAATGTATATTATCAGACGATGAAGCTTTATCTTTATTTATAGATGCGAAATTAACAAAAGCACAGTACAATATGATACGAAAAATGCTTTTGAGAAATGATGTTAACGCATTCCCAGAATATAGAAACATTACTCTTGCCAAAAATAAATTTTATCCAAAATTGGAAGTAACAGAAACAAGTGTAGCTATCCGGTTACAAGATCTTCTCAACCATACGGAACCGTTCCGGAATCACTCAATTCAAACAAAACTTCAGTAGTACCGATGATCTACTGAGCACAAGTTTTTTTATGATATGTCTAGTACCACTTAGACTTGTTGATACTGAAGGTCAAACTTTTTGGATAAATGAGCATCCCTCATCGACACAATATTGTCGCCCAATCAGATTTGAATATAAAAAAGAAACCAAAGAAACGATTGAAACCGAGATCTCAGACATTCAAAAGCAAATAGAACAACTCGTACCTCTAAACATAAAATTGAGAGATCATGAAGTCAATATTCAATATCACATGCTGTGTACAATGCTTGATGGAAAAACTCGTCAAGTCATAACGAATACATCTAGTGCTCAGAGGAGTAGCATTTGTGATGCTTTACCTTCGGAAATGAACGATCTAGATAAAATCGCACTTAAACCTATCAAAACTCAAGCATATCAGTATGGGCTTTCTACATTACATGCTTGGATTAGATTCATGGAATGGGTGTTGCATCTAGCTTATAGACTAGAAATAAAAAAATGGGGTCAAAAATTGACTGATGAAGAAAAAAAATCATAAGCGGGACTCCAAGTCGCATTCAAAAAGAAATGCGTATTGAATTACATCTACTCATTGATTGCGTTAAGCAAGGAGTTGGAAGCACCAATGACGGTAATACTGCAAGAGAGTTTTTTCGAAATTACGAAACAGTCGCTCAGATCAGTAAAGTTGATTATGATTTCATTAAAAGATTATATGTGATATTGCAAGTTACAAACTCCAAATGTATAATAATTACCGAAAACTTTGAAAATTTCTGTTTAGACACCGCAAAAATGTATGTAATGATGTATCCATGGTATCCTATGCCCTCTTCATGTCACATGGTCTTAATACATGGATCGTCGATCATAAGCTCGTTTTATATACCCATCGGTTTACTCTCTGAAGAGGCGGGGGCCAAAATAACACACGAAAAAATAATTCCATATTAACTAATGAAGATATTGCACACTTCCTTTTATTTTCTTCTGATGTATTTATTAATGAAATTAGGGAGACACCTAAGAGCAAAGTTCATGACTTGATTCCTAAAGCACAAGCTCTAGTTATTAAAGAAATTTTAGATTATGATGATGATTGTGATGGTGATAATAATCAATATTTGTAGCGAATTGCTGAATAAACACATACAATAGTTACGTGTACCCAAACTGGTTTTATATAGAAAATATCTAATTTACCTCTATAATCCTTCAATTCTGATACTGTATGTGTCAGCTACTTTCAAACTTGTATCACCTAGGCGACATAATATCTCTTGGATTTAGTCTCTGTATTTCATTCTCTTATTCTATTCTGTGTAGAGCAGATTTACAATAGACTCGCTGATATAATGTGTATACACACACACACACCAAAACACACAACCACCCACCCATCCACCTATATATATATATATCCATATCCACATCCATATCATAAATCCATATATACATATATTTATATACAGTCATATGCATACATTTGACTACACATATAACTCATTAAACTATGTTATTTCATAAGGATATTACATTTTCAGAATGTACCATATCAAAAATGGGTAAAAAAAACCGACTCGACAGATTTGTAGGAAATTTTCTTAGCTTTAGATTGGTCACATCAGAATTTCTCTAAGTATCTCCGAACGCTCGGAATTTCCTTTTGATCAGAAAAAATCGCTTTCGTCCCACTGCGTCGTCCGGTCCCTGCCCTCCACGAATCGCTCTGCTCATCGGACAAGTACTGTTTCTCGGACCCCGGATGAAAAAACGTGGGTGATCATCATCACGGACGCGTTACTGCAGCTCGAGGTCCTGTCGTGGTGTCAGCCGGTCGCTGATAAACCGAGGGTCAAATGTTCCAACAGACACTTTCAGAATTAGCCTGAAGGAAACCTTTGCATTATCGAATTGCCTCAGTGCTCAGAAAATTGTTTGAAAGAGCACAGGAAAAAAATTTGCTTGTGCACGCACTTTTTACTCAATTTGAGATGATCGAGAGATGTGTCTTTCTTGGCGACAGGATTATGAGGTGCATCTCTCTTCACAGGAGCGATTGGTATGTATTCGATTCAAATTAAGGAATTGAAAAAACTTTAAATCATTATGACTAAGGGAACTGCATCCAATGTGCTATTATATAATGTTTTTTTTGCAAATTTGGCTATTATAAAGATGGAATTTCGATATTATAAAGATGGAAACGTTTTTAAAACCTTTCGTGCTTTGTGGGTAATTACCAAAGATTAAGTGCTAAAATTTTCATCCCCTTAGATTTACTTATTTTCACTTTACAGTTATACACATTTCAAATTTCCTTGCAAATTCTTATTCATCAGCAATCTCATGTATTTGAACTGAGAAAAAGTAAAAACAAATCAAATATTTTCAATGGTTCGTTGAAATATTACATTTGAGCAGCTTACCGAATCGTCATAAACACTTTTTCCATCTTCAATTCTTCATCAAATTGGAGTAATATTCCATCCGTATCAATTAGTGAAATGGATTTCAACCTAATTAATTGACTTAAGATTGTTTCAATATCGCTATATATGCTATATCGAGTGCTTTCTCAATTCAGGAGGAAATCATCAGAAGGAGTCAACACAGAAAAACAGTTTCTGCGCTGACATGACTATAGGAATGAATCGATCGAAAACTTAACCTGAGCAAAACCCCTCCCATAAATTTCCACTCGTTGAAGCGACGCTAATAAAGAATTTACAGACCTCGACAAAGTTCGCGGAAAACACCCACTGACGGGAACGACCTCTTATCCGTCTTATAGACCGACCGGAGTAAGACTGCGCCAAGTATTAAGCTGAACCCATTGCCAGCAGAAAGTGATCCGCGAGAGGACAAGGTTCGTGAACCAAATCCACCCGCGAATACGAATTTGAATACGAAATTCAGAACGGAATTCTACCTTCCAACGCGAGCTCGTAAGAAAACTCATGGGCGATTCTCTCACGGTTCTCTAGCTCGGACATTGGGGGATCAAGTCATCTATGGGAAAAGAAGAATTTATCTTTGAGTTTGAAGTGACTCGCGACGTCATCCGGTCCCTGCCTTCCACGAATCGCTCCGCTCATCGGACAAGTACTGTTTTTCGGGCTCTGATCGGGAAATTTTAGATGATTCTGAATTCGGACGAGTCACATCAGTGCGCGTTCCTGTAGCGCAAACGGAAGTCCAGATAGAATCACCGTTCATAAAGAAAGACATACCGTTTCCTATACAAGCTATTTACTATTGAAAGAATTCTTTCGTTGTACTAAAACGTTATGATAAAATGTGATTGCTGAAGTCCAGACTTACGAAAGTTTTGACAAGACAAATCGATGTATTCCGAAAATGCAGATCGTATTCTGATAATGAAAAGATTTATGTACCTGAGTATGTAAGGCTGTCTTATGGCATGCCATAACTCTCAAAGAAAACGCCTGATCACCCATCCGAAGCTGCCACATTGGATGTAACATGAAGACCATTTTCGATTTCTAGGGACATTTATTCTTCCTCCACACAATAATTATGTGTAATTGATAAAAGGAGATGAGTACGCCCTCCGACATATACAGTAGAGCAAAGAGTATCACGGAGATAAGCTCCAAATTATAATTATATATTCATGTATATGTATTCATACTAATAATCAGGAAAAGTTCAAATTGAGGTTAGGCTGTTGCGTTATTATGAAACATAGTTAATTCATAACAAATTCCATTCTTGTGTATATTTTTGAATTTATGACTATTTCTTGAGTAAATCAGATCTCAAAGTTTAAAACAAAGATGAATAAAAATTCCAACTATCAATCTGAGAGGTTCCGTAAATTTTAATCAATCCATGAGTTGGTGGGAAATGCCCCATGCATGTATCTCGGCTCGATGGCGGTTGGGAACTTTGAAGCGCAACGGAAAGTTTCACGAACGAATGAGGAACTCGATCATACTGGCACATGGCACGTCTGTCCCGCGCGACGGTCAAGCCACGAATGCCGCGGCGCTGGGTGTCAGTCCCGCCAAGTAGGCCCACCGGCAGAGGGCGCGCATTCAACGTACAGTATGCCAATGGGGCACATACACGCGCACGCGCGCGTGTGTGTGTGTGTGTGTGTGTGTGTGTGTGTGTGTTTCACGAATGAAAGAAGGCTCGATCAGACTGACACGTCTGTCTCGCGCGGCGGTCATGCCAAGAATGTCGGCCGCGGCGCTCCGTGTCAGTCCCGCCAAGTAGGCCCGCGGGCAGAGGGCGTGCTTTCAACGTACAGTGCTATACCAACAGGGCTATTTCGACGTATTCAAAGCTTGGTAGATAGTGTCAGCAATTATTATTTTTACCGCTTGGGCATGGAGATAATGTTTTGTACAAAATGATCTCTTTGATTCTCTTCCGAATATAAAAGCATATTCTTAAAAAAGTTGTGGATTTCTTGCGATGATGATCGCTACGTTGAATCAATTTATAAACTTTTTAAAGTGTAATGTTATAATAATATACAATATTTTGCATCTTCGCTAAAGATGAAACACTCATTTTTCAATTACAATTCATCAATATTATTTATTTTTAATTTTTATTTCCAAAAAAAAATTTGCTCGCCTCTCAGTAGCAATGAAACTGATAGCATAGTATTCTTAATATACTGATTTTATACCAAGTTTCATACCACAAAGCGAATTTCCGATCAAAATCAATTGTAATCCTGTAGCAGAATAAACTTTGTTTGCTCCCTTTCACTGTCGACTAACAAATTCTTAGGTCCGTGAACCCATTGATTCGGCGTTAAGAGGTAATCTGTATATGAAAGTGCCCAATGTAAATATCCGGAGCAGGAAACAGTCATCTTCATTAAGAGAACATGCGGGCGTCAACAGTGGATCAAATCGTGTGGGAGTTGGAGAAGTGATGTCGCCAATCAAATGAGCAACCTGATAGAAAACGGAATCATTGCTTCTTTCTATTATTATTTCATTACCTTCGCTATAAGCTGAATTCCCTTACTGAATGATAATCAATCGATAATCATCTGAATCTCTTCTCCTCGACAATGCACCAAAATAAGTCACTCGGTCATGAGAAGAAATTGAACACGATGGAAATTATGTAACGAACGGATAGTACTCCAAATATTTAATTTTTGTCAAATTTTTAATATCGAAAAAATCAATTTTTGTCTCGTCTATGCAGCACCAAGAATCATTTATCCTCGGAATCCCGTAGACACAAGATGAAATTAACATATTGTCATTTCCAACAGTAGTTGGAGAGACTTTTTTCAAGGTTCCATTATTATTCAATGAAATCCGAGTACCTCGAGCGATTAACCAATGTTATTTCAAATTCAAATGAACGAGATAATCGTCGTAGGCATTGAAAAATATTTCCGCGCTCGATTCTCAAAAGCAAAGCGTCTCAACGAAATCGGCCTGTATATCGAGCCGTTGAAACACCGCTAGCCGAGCTGCAAAAAGTGCATCAAGGCGATGGGGGAGGAAAATGAAAAATCAGCCGGCTGCTGCGGCGCGCGCAGTTAATCCAAAGAAGCCCGGCGAAGCACATAAACTTGAACGTCCATTTAACGTGCTCGCGCGCGGTGCGGAGGCCCCCCTCGTCGTGCCCGCCATACAAGTGTCTCAATTGGAAGTGAAACTCGGAATGACTCGGTCCAGTGTATCTCGCGCTCCGCTCTTTCAGCGCGCGCGGGCGCAGCTGAAAGAATCCGCGCGTTTCTGCCGCATTCACGCAGTAATTACAAGCGCGCGGAGGGCGAGTCAAACGAAATTCGCCGTCTCGCGATAGTACACGATGAGGCGGCGGCGGCGGCAGCTGCTCAAACGCGATTGCTGCAAGCTCCCCCCAAAGGCAGCCTTGAAAAAAAAGCCGCGGCGCACGAGAGAAAAACGCCGAATGGTTTAAGGACCTCTCGATCGGCGAGGCCCGGCGCGCAAGCTGCACACGGGCCGCAGCGGTGGGGCCAAAGTGTGCAGTGATTCCGTAACAATGTGACGAGCTTGGCAAACGCGGAATTACCGGGCCCCCACTCCGGCCCCCTCGGCGAAGCTGACCACTGCGTCCCTTACGCCCGGCTCCTGTGCGTGTGCAGCGACACTCTCGCGAGCGAAACGGGCGCAATTGCTTGAGCACTACTCATCTCCGCGCTACGGCTGCCGTTGCTGCTGCGTTTCGACTCTCTCAAACTCGACGTTGCCTCCGCGTCTCGCCTCCCCCCCGCGTATCCCCCGGTGCAGGTGCCTCCCCCATCAGTGTTGGCAGTGCGTCGACGGGCGGCAGAGAAAATGTTGGCCGGGATCTAGGTGGAAGCGGAAGTCGTGCGAAGCGGCCTTGAACCGACGTGATCAACCGACGATTGGCCGGGACTGCAGCCTCACGTCCCGCTGCAGCAGCTGGATTCTCTGACACGCGCGATATGGCGGTTGGCATCGAGTCGCGACGTCCACCCCGGTGTGCCAAATCACAGTGATACTATCCCATGTCACCCAGCTAGTAACACTAGACTCTTTTTTTGCTCCTAATCCGAAAGTCCGGTCTTGTGATATTAGTATTATATGTTGAGCGGATTCCAAACGACCAAACGACCATGTGTTCGAGCATCGTAAAAAAGAGCCATATATTCGTATTGGTTCTGCTATTCTATACAGGTGAGTCATGAACGTTGCATTTTAGATTTGCGGATAATCGTACGAAACCATAATTCCTTCAATGGGATTCCGTGTATTTCCATCGCGTCGGATCATTCGAGTGACATGTTACGTGAATGAATCGAGAATATTAATTCGTTGCGCGTTATAGCTCTCCATGTAGTACCTGATTTTTTTCTAAAATATTCTTCTGTCGAATCAAGATCATTCGAAATAAATTAACTTCACTGAATTGAATTGAAATATTGAGTCCCTTTTAGTCCTTGTGAGAATTGAGTTAATACGAATGAAATTCATGTTGCACGGATCGACTCTAAGCGAATCATCGAGAAAATATTCCGAATAGTTCTTGTCTTTCTTGAAGAAAAAGGCAAATTGAAAAATCTTTCAAAACAATACCTACAGAATGATTGATACAAGAAAATTATCAGGTACTGAATGTCAAACAAGAAATGAAACTGGAGTAGCTTATTGGATAACTGAGAACTTTTCATTATATTCACATTATATATGTATAGAACATCTTACACTACGCCAGAGCAAGCAATGTCGACACGATCAACGTCCATGCCATATAACATTATTATTATCTGGAACATAATATTTACAGCTTTTATTTTAACAAATATATATGGTGAATAAAAATGGTTCAATAGATTCATATTCATTCAACCATTTTTATAGCTAATTCGCTAACTAATTGTTATTTGGCATAGTTTTTAAATTATTGATCTACATCAAATGGATAATTATTACTTAATAATGACATGTTCTCAACACATACCAAAAATAGTTTGTAAAAATTCATATACAAATACATGAATTTTCTGAAAATGTCGCTTACAAAAATTTGCCATCGTTCCATCGTCATTTAATAATGAAAAATTTAAAGTATACCTGATTGAATCACGTGATGAATTCGTACAGACCATCAATATTGATTTAAAGAAGATTTATAATCCGAAATTTTGATCAATAGAATAGTGTTCTACCATATCTATAAGCCGTCTTATAGCGTGGTGAAGGAATTCAATATATCCGTAGTTTATAGCTTACAAAATTTAAAAATATAGGAAACGAAATACCTACACAATCAATATAGTATCTGTAAAATATACTGCGCACACATTTACAGTTGTGGGTCTTGGTGTGCTTCTGGAAGAAGAAAAAGAGCCAAGTTACCTCACCGCAGCCGTTGGCGAATACGTCGTCTTCAATTGCGATCTGGACTTCCCGCACGAGATACCGATACCCTACATACTCCACTGGAATCGTGATGTGAGTTGCCTACCTTTTTAATATCGGTTATATGAATGAAAACATAGTGACATTTGATTCTCAGCAACTTCTGAATGAGTGTTAGGCAATTCATATTCTTGTCTAGCAATAGGTGCATCCAATAAAATAATCCAACATAATCTATTACACATCGCCTATACATCTACGGATTATTTCGATCCAATCTTCATATCAGACATATATTCAATATAGAATTATGCTTATTGAATATTCTCTTAGAGATATTTATTGTTTCAGATTTATCTGAGCATAAACTTCACACGATTCATTAACAGATATAGATATAGCAATAACAGAATAATTACCAACACTTGAAGCATATTTTTCTTACTGATTTTGATAGAAAAGAAACCAATAATCTTGAAATATTAGTGCTTACATATCATATACGTAACAAGTACGAACAAAATATTTTACTTAAGTTTATCGCGAGTAACAAATACAAGGCAATAACTATATTGCATGAATTCATATTCAATTTTAAAGCCTAGCCAAGGCCAAGGGTCCATTCTTTTATTTTTTCTTACTCAACAGGGAATCACTCGACATTTGTATCTTCGATCTCATTGAAACTTTCGGAGGTGGTTTATGGTTCTCCGAATAGATAATATTTGCAGTCATTCAGCCTAATGTTTCGATTTCCCGGAGAGATTGTTATCTTTTTATCCAAGAATGTAAAGTAATCTTTTGATCAATTTTAGCACTTCTTGTGAGCAGTTTAAATGGTTTATTCTTGAGTTTTCCAAAAGTACCGTATACAAGAGTTTTCAAGAGTATCGCAGTCAGAATTACGATTCAATAAATGCAAATTGAATATGGCAAATAGATTACGAAACATAATTGTGAAAAATATTTTTTTCCCATTCATGACTTTTCATTCAGAACACCCAAGATTCTGCGAACCATAACATCGGCGAACAAACTGTCTGAACTTCAAAAATCGGTTAGAGAAGTCCAAAGTTCAACACATGGTACCTCCAATTCAGCACATTTATACCTCTGATAACCCCTGAATTTCCGGTCTCTACTTTATTTCTTCCGAGATATGAATGGTTAAATAATACTCTCACATAATTCAGTCATCATGAAGCTCATTCATCCGTGATATATTAAGTGCAAACAAAGTCATACTGTAGAATCACGTGTTACTTTGATTCTGCAATCTCTAACCACGGACTCGTGTAAGGCTTGTGGCAATTGATAAAAAAGATTGATATGTTCCGTACAACAGAGTATAACTAGATTATGAAAAGATCTTACAAGTAGATAGTTGATACAATTTATTTGAACTAGCCAAGGTTCTTGAGGTTATCGTTTAATACGATTTTTCTTAATCATCGAGTCTTATGGTCGAGGAAATGCGAATATTATATTTCATAATTACTCTCTTATCGTAGACTTATATTAATATATATCAAAAGAAATGTACTGAAAAAATTATAATAATATCATTCAAAAAGACTTCAATACCGTAAAGTTTTTGCTAAGAATTAGACATTCTCATTCAAAATGCACACCGATTCCTCCGAATTTCCGTACCAAACCTAATACAAAAAAACTTTGAAAATGCGCATAAACGCATATTCTCGCGATGACACTCAACATCTACACAAAAAATAAATTGCGCGATTTTCTATAAGCTAGCACACAAGGGAAACGTTTATATAACCAGGACTATTCGATCGAACAACGACATCGCATTGTCTTCGCAAGCATTCAGATTCGCCCCGATTTTGCTGACCCTGATTTTCTCGTTCGCCTGTGAGAAGTACACCGTGTGTCATCAGGGCGGTCGTGAAAAACGGCGTTGACGCGTGCGAGGGGTCAAGCGACGGCGGCGCGATCCGATTCGCAGGTCATACGTAATTTGGGAAACGGGGTAAAACGAAGGCCGATCGGCCGCGAGTGTGTGCGGAAGCCGGGGCGAGCGGCACGGGTGCTATTCCAGCTGTGTAGGATAATTCGTGCGCCGGCGAGCGTCGGCTGATTGGCGATTAAGGCGCATTACGCGCACGCTAAGCCCGCGCCTCGGTGCGGCCCAGCGGTGCACCCGCCTGATGCTCTTATACGCGCACGCAGAGAGGCAGAGACAGAGAGAGAGAGAGATAGAACGCACACAGAGCGCGCGCGCGCTCATTGTTAGATTGCGCGCAGCCTCCGCGCCACTTGGCCACAAGCACGTCCGATGCTTGCAAATCTACGCGCGCGCGCTTTACTGGGCCATGCGAACGCTCGCGAATCCAGCGCTAAGGAGGCTGCCCAAGATGAGGAAGAGGCACAATTCCCTCGCCTCCCTCCCCGCGGCCTCTCTACGGAACTCGCCCATTACAAAGCTCTATTTTAGCCCGGTGTTTGTTTATAGCCGCGAACGAGCCGTTCGCTCCGCGCCCGACTTTTCAAAGCATTGATTGCTCGCGATTCGTCGGCTGCACTCGCTTTCAATACAAACGTCGTTTTCGCAAGCGATTAATTCGCGTTTCACGTGTCGAAATCATATGCCCAAGGTATAGCTCATCCGGTTTTCCTCAGCCTACTCTGCCGACTCGAAACCGGGGAACCACTTATTCATCGATGATAATGATATATAGGAATAAAATACCTCCGGGTGTCCAATCACGATGAAACTTTGTGAGATAGTTCATGGGTAGCCCAAAAGCTTATATCTACAGCCATGCGGTCCAATGTTTTGTTCTTCTGAAGATATCCACGAATCATTATTAGTTTTAGGCACGTATAGTATATCTATATCTATGGGTTTTTAAATATACAGATATACTGTGTATGAATAAGGTCGATAATAATTCACGTATATCTTTGGGAAAACGAAACATTGGATTGCGTGGCTGCAGATATAAGCTATTAGGCTACCCATGAACCATCTGAAAAAGTTTCGTCGTGATTGGACACCCGGAGGTAGTGTCCTCTCCTTGTAAGAAACGAACTTGTTCTATCAAAAATTAGTAGTTTGGAAATTATACACAATTGGGAACGTGTGGACAGATTTTGACTACAAGTGGCACATGTGCCTGTTATACTCATATATGAAATAAGCTTTTACGCAAACAACTTAAAAGAAGAAGATAATGTCCATCACTCGAATATGTCCTAGACGTTTTTGCGTGAAAATGCGAGTTTCTCGGTTGTAAAAGATTAATTCGTTCATCAGCTGCATATACAGAGATAGAAAGTTTAGAACGTACTGATTCTATATTTATATTCATTTTGATTTAACTCCAATGAGACATGAGAATACTCTAAACTAATTTTCGAGTAATTCCGAGCACATATAGCCTTCAAGGCTAAGGAGGGGTACCAAAGGGGTAACACATAATCTATTAAAATGAACAGTATTTTCCTAAATAACAGCATATGATCGATTCAATCTGCAAAAATTTGTCAACCGAATTAACTTTGAATTGACATTGACGATTTAACTTTAATTGGAACAACAGGACGTGAATTACTGGGGGTTTGACAATTGTTTCCGTATATAAACTGTGAGCTATATAGAAAATTAACATCAATAATCAATCCAATGTGCAAGAAGAAAAGAATTTACGGTTTCCTATTATGATTATCAACTAGATTATCTTTCAACATTGATGATTTAACGTGAATTGAGATAACAGGATGGAGGTCTTACTTTATATTACCAATAATTCTTTGTATATTACACATTTGGTAGAACCATCCCCTCCTTGAGTGCACCATGGATTATTTTAAAAAGTTGAAAATTATATTCATATATAGAGCACCTGCTTGTATGTACGGAGAAAAATAATGAATTTGAGCAAACGACTCACATGCGATTATGCATTAATAAAAATAAGTATTCGATTATTAAGAGATTTGATTGAATGTATTTCAGATGACATTGCTTGAATATTGTTAATCACAAACTTTTTACCCTTGTCATCGGATGGTAAGGCTCAAATTTCAATGCATGTATCAGTACCCATATGTGAAGTAATATTTCCACGTAGTGCGTACCGGTTGACAGGATTTAACATAGGCGATTCAATTACATTATCGATAGTCGTGTGATTTCTTTTTCTTTTTTGATCAAAAACAAGATAATAAAACCTTTCTCTGATCAGCGTAGACGAAGAACCGGAATTTTTATAATAAATTATAATTATTTCAAAGAAGGTAAAAGAAATATAAAAATCACAATACGGGAGTATCTTTTCTTGTGTCTGCAAAACGAAATGACGACTGTAGAATACAAGACACCACAGTTCGAATATTCTGAAACTTGATTTCGTAAATAACACTTTTATGGATCAGGCTCAATTAGAATCGTGGTTTACAAAGTTATTAAAATCATCAAAGACACCTGCACTCATGGAACTTGTGTTTAGCAATGTTTAGTGGCCTTCAAACAGAAATTTCATTCAGCAGTTGATACATCGAATTTGAATCCATCCAATATTATTTTTTCAGTCTTACAAAAAGAGGTTCTTTTAGGACATCAATAAGGATAAAACTTTGTGATGTGGCTATCAGTTACCCAAATGAACAGCAGCCATTCAGTGTTCATTTTCCGGAGACACTCTGTCAATTATTTGCAATTTAATGCATGGTGATTAGTCTATCATTATCTTTGAATCTACAGTGTACATAGACATACTGTAAATAATTAAAACCAATAACACGTATATGTCCGGGCAATCAGAACTTTAAGCGGAACGTTTAGAGCCGCATGTGACTTATTTGGGTTTGCTAGTGCTAACATTTTTCTCACATTTATAATTTCCGGTAGAACACGTTTTTTTTTTTCCCCTTTAATCCGATTATACCATCTAGGGCATGTATCGGTATCCCATGAACCTCAACGGACCAAAATAAGATAAATGATTTGCTGCAAATCTTCGGACCAATCGTCCATGATATTCTGCAATATTCTGTTGACTGGAACATATACTGACATGAAAGTAGAATTTTCAAGCGACGACTGACAAAGCGACCGCTATTTACGCGCAGGCGCAAAACAGCGCAAAGTCGCCGCCCAATTCAAAAAGCAGAAAAAGCCCAATGGAAAGGAAAAAAGGAAAAGGAAAATTATCAAAATATATGTCATATATCCACCGAATTAGCGATTAATAAATGAAGAAAATTATTAAATTTTACAATTGAAATAGTATTTGCCAGGTCCGTCACATTTGAATCCATATCTATACATTCCTCAGTTAAAAAATCCACAAATTCATCTCTAAAAATCAAAACCTTTGGACAATTCCAAATCAAATGATTCAATGTATGGTAATCCAGTCCACAGTCACATACGGGATCAACATCGAAGCCCATTTCCCACAACAAATATCTAGACTTTACATGTCTTGTCAATATTCTATTTAGGAGACAAATAGATCTACGTTTTAGCCTCAAGGACTCCACTTCAACCTTTTCAAAATAGGGAACGGTTGAAAACTTTTTTCCATGTTTCATGTACATGCGTCCCTTCTGCCCCGAACCATAATTTTCACAATAATTTTCCATATTCTCATGTAATTTAACTCCGATAATACCCAAAATCTCCTGAACATCAAACTGCATTTCTCTTGGAATACTCACTGATAAACTACCCTTCGCAGCCTCGGTAGAGCACGTTTAATCGTCGCGCATCCTCGGAGACAATTAATCCCAACGATTAGCTATATTCACAAAGTCGCAACCCCGTACAATTGAACATTTCCCTGAGAATCGCGAGGCAAGTATAAGGTTACCCGTAAACTGTTGACCTCAGAATCGCGTCGTTCATATAATATCAGCCTGATTTGATCTTAAGCACGCCGCGGCCTTGGTCTTGGCAAAACGCTCGCGCGGCCCCATCGCGTAGCGCACGCGACGGTCTAAGAAAAGACACAGCGCGAGAAAAACGAGCGGGAAGCAGAGCTAGTCTATATATACAGTCAGCCGGTGTTCAGTTGGGGGCTGAAGCCATCGGGGTACGTGTATGCAAAGCAGGTGCAGCGCGCTCGCGCAGTCTAGTCGCTCTCTTTCTCTGTCTTTCGTCATGGAGGTAATTGGAGTATGGCGTACAGAGGCGCAAGGCTGCATTATATTGACTCGGCGACGCGCACGCCGCACACGCCAAGGCTCCCCCCTCTGTATATACATGCACTGGGTCACTGCTAACGAATTGCCAGATGATTATGGTCCATCAGGCCGAGCAGTACTCGGGCGATTTCGCCTGCCGGCTTTTGTTTTTGTCGCTCGATTCATACGCGCGCGTCCCTGATTCAATCCGGATGAATTTGAATCTGGCCTGCAATTTCGCGTTTCGGACGTTGACTCGGATGCGCGTCTGACACACGCCAGGCAGATATCAGGGTGTCGACTTCCGTTGTCAATAGCCCAGATTCCATTGAACTCGCGCGAATTCAACTGTCGAGTTTCCTCTTTATCTGCGGGGACCCGGTGGGCGCGTTCGTCGCACACTCTCTTCAAAACCCTTTTGTTCCGCGCGATCAATCATTCGTACCCGCTCGAGACGACCTTTTACAGCCGTAATCCGGAGGATTCTGGAAAAAAGATTGAATGTAATGAGGTGAAGGAATTAGCACAATTCGACAATGAGCATTGTGAGGTTACGCCGCGCGAAATGATTATTCAAGCTTGGATCGACACCGACTCGATCAGGATTGCCATTTGCGATTGAGGTTGTTTTCGATTCGGCAAAGTATTGCGTATCCCCGAAAATGAATGCATCACCCGATCAAGGTGAAACTTGACCCTGGGGCAATCGAGAAATTCCACTGATTTTCACAACGCCAATGATGAATTTACTCGATTCCATTCTTTCGATCTCGCAAGTGTCAGAGTTATGCAATCGAAGCGTCTCACAGTGGCAAAATCTCTTTCATCAATGCTAATTATCTTCGCGTCAATTAATTTTGATTATTCACAAGACCTTGATTATCTATTCATCTAGATTCGGAATCAATCCATCTACATACACATTTCTGTGGTTATCGTGAAAAATGAACCACTCTAGAATATTCGTTCACTCATCAACGAATAGAACGCAAAATGATTGGAGCCCACACAATCGAACCAGCCATTCTAAATTCCCGATAAAAGAAAATTACAATATAACTCGTGTGTAACTTGATACTTTTGTTGACAAGAAGAATGAAAAAAAAAAGTAGAACTTGAAAAATGAATACAATAGAGAAGTCAGTAGCTGAAACATATCCATATCATCATCAGACTGTGTAACAATCATCTGACTGACTATGAGTAATTCGTTTTTTTTTTCATTTGATTTTATTCATTCGATGATAGACGATTATTAGTTTAAATTTAACATTTTCTATCTCGTGTTTGATCATTATAGAATAATCTATTACACTTTGTTATTTAATTGTAACAATATTTCAATTCCAAGCCTGAAAGTGTGACAAATCAATTGCTCATGGTAAAAATTCCATCTATAGATAATTTATCCACTATAAAAATAGAAGGAATCCTCGTCGCTGGAAGTAATACGATAATGATAAACTTGTACGTACTCCGTATCAGCATCCACCAGACTACCAAACAATGCAACTCTCAAAATTAATTTCTCAAAAACATAAATGTTACACGATCCATTTCGATTTATTCATTTCATTTCCTCTCGGTAGCTCAATTGCTAGATGAAAAGAGCAATAGTGCGCTGAAGAAGCTGCGCCTCGTTTGCCGGATGCGCGGCAAACTGCTATTACGAACGTCTATCGTTTCAGGGCCGAACGGTGTTCTCGTGGTATGACGGCTCAGTATCAGCTGGTGACGGCTACAACGGGCGTATGCACTTGATCGACGACGCCCAAGCCAAGGGCTTCGGCCTCGGCAGCATCAACCTCACCAACATCCGAGAAAGCGACCAGGGCTGGTACGAGTGCAAGGTCATATTCCCCAACAGGACGCCCAGCTCCAGGAACAATGGCACTTGTTTCCACCTTGCCATTGATGGTATACCTAACGTTTTTCCATTTTTGTCAATTCTCGATATTCATTTTTAACAAACTTGCGCTACAATTGTTGATCTGTTGCCGGATGTAATTTGTTGCTGGATATCGTTCGGAAATAAGCTACTACAAAACGATATGAGAATTCGCTTGTATCAATATTTTATCTCATGACGATTGCTCGTTTAAAGGCTATTCAAAACTGCACTAGTGCGCAAAATGCCGTTTCATGTCCCGAATAATATGAAATGATAAAAATACCTCCGAAGCTCCGCAGTTGTCCAGGATTAATGATTTTATAATTCAAAAGCTTTTCGAGATTCGAGTTGAAACTTAAATGTGGTGATATGAGTGACGATTTCACCTTGAATATCCATCAGAGTAATGTTACGCTCACAGACAAATTTCCGAACTATCAAGTTATCAATTCAGCTGTGCATTTTTCCATATCCTGCACTTGCTTCAGCAGGAAGGATAACGATTGAGATTAATGCTGCCTGTTTCAAACTAACAAGCTGAAATTGCTGAGATCACGAGGAGAAAATAATTTTCTGAATTATAATGAGCTCGTAAATATTTATCTCCAGCAGAAACACATCGAGTTTTTGAAAATCGATAAAACATTTCGATAAATTTCATAAGTACCATAATGAAACTGTCAAACTGTAAATGTCCGACTGTATCTCTTCTCAATTTTTCCTTGAAAAGATATATTCGAAAAATATTCACGCAAATCACAATGAATTCGAAAGACCAAGAAGAGACGCTAATTCGCGAGCGTGTAGTAGCAATGAAATGGAAAAGAAAGACCATTGTGTTCAAGAAGCTCGTTGATATGTTACACTCAGCTTGAATTGCCCGTACGGTTGATTCAGCTTCGAGCGCATTTTTACCTTATCGCGTTGCAAGCTCGATGCTAACCGATTTTATGCCTAAATCATTAACTACGATTAACTCAGCTAATCAGCCTGTGTGAAGAGGCAGTATACCGAATGACGCGTACACCAGAACATCCGCTTTACTAACCGCTAACAAATCAGACTGGTGAAATTGTTTAACCCAGGTGTGTCGCCGACGTCGGACCATGTTCCAGGCGAGACACTTCTGGCCGTTCCGCCTATCAACAAGACCGTAATGGAAGGTGATTCTGTGGCTTTCGACTGCGTCGCTAAGAACAACAAGTCCACCATCTCTTGGTACCGAGAAGGAGTTGAAATCATGAATCAACAGGTATCGTAGCATGAATAAAAGCTGGCCATTTTAGTAAATTGAACAAAATTTGGATTGAACAGCACGCAAGGATTTTTTGCAAGTGCTAAAGGTGTAAATTATGCACTATGAATTAAGGATCGTAGCATTATTGATGAGTGTCACACCTTATTACCTTGAAATCCTAACATTAAAACTGAGTACATAAAAGATTTCGTGGAATAGACTCTTTACGCTCTAAAAAAATAAAAATGATGAAACATTATTTAATAATTTGAAAAATATCTTAGCAATACGAGTAGACGAAAGGCTTATATTCCAAAGATTTATTTGAATATATTTCTAGGATCTCAAAGACAGAGTATTCATCAGCACGGATGGAACGTTGACTGTAAATCCAACGCTAATGGGAGATCTCGGTGAATACAGTTGTACTGTAATGAACGAGTATGGCGACACACAAAGTGCGTCTGCTCATCTGAATGTGCAATGTAAGTGAACAAATTGACAATATCTTAAATAACTTCGTAAAAGTATCTGCACCAACTTTGATTCTTTTCGACATAGTATTTCGTTAAAATGAGTTGAAGCTCATCGAACAGGCACTAAACGCAAGCTATGTTTTGTTTGTTTTGTGCAACTAAAAATGTACCCACTATTTTCGACGGAGTTTATGAATATCTTGGCAATGATATTTGTATCATTTCATACATACTGCGCGAGTGAAAATATTTTCAAAAATAATAGTAGAAAAAATTACTCTAGTAGAGTGAAAAATTGTCTAATACGTAATTATTGAAAAATGATTAAAAAATGTCACTCAAATAGTATAAAGAATGGTATCAGTAATTGAAGATTATATCAATTTTTAATGTTGTCAGATAAAGCAAAAGTCATATACGCTCCAAAAGAAGTGTATCTGCCATACGGAAAACCTGCCTTATTGGATTGTCATTTCCGTGCTAACCCGCCGTTAACAAACTTACGATGGGAAAAGGACGGCTTCCTTTTTGATCCATATAACGTCCAAGGAGTCTTCTACAGAAGAAACGGCTCTCTATTCTTCAACAAAGTGGATGAGAGCCATGCTGGAAGTTACAGTTGTACACCTTACAATGCATTAGGTTCTGAAGGACCGAGTCCTCCAATTACCGTAGTAAGCACGAAAAACATATACAACTGAGGATTTAATCAAATCAATCATTGTAGAATGGTAATAAAATCTATACAGTTTGACTGTAATAGTAATGTACAGACTTTATTAAACTCTTTGAACATAAATTAATAAAAGCTTTTTCTGGATTGAACATTGACATTGATATCATAGTATGATTCATCGAACAGTTAAACAAATAGCTTAAACGAAATGATCGTTCACGCGTGCAACATTGACAAATTGCATTAGACCACTTATACCTAGACAACTGACTATTTGATGATACTCAGCGCATCTCTTTATTCTCCAATTAAGCTTTAATCTTCAAGCATATGGATCATAAAACCTCAATGCTCTTCTGCAGCGAATGAAATGCTTTCTCCTTGTAACATGACCGTACAAAGTAATAATTCCAGATCGCTTTCAATATAAAAGTGATTGCTTATTCTCGGTTTTTTTTTTGAAAATTCAGAAATAAATGGCTGTTACAAAATTGGTGTTCTTCCAATTTTGATATATACTCACCAAACTTTGGTATATATCTTCTTGAAATAAAATTTGAATCAATCTTTGCAAATTTCTCTACAAAATCAGCCGTGCTCAAGCCACTCGTAAAATATACAAATATGTGTTGAAAATTTCACAGAAAATAATTTTGATCGGCTAAATTTTGATTGCACTGAATAACATTTAGTGTCAACGGACAAACTTTCACAGAATAGATATAGCAAACTTGTTTTTAAACATAGTTTCTCGTGGCAGAAATTCATCCATCCATTTTAAAACTCAATTTAGAAAAATTGTAAATACCGAATAGGGTGTTAGATATTCATCGGTGGATTACAATACGTTGGAGAGAAACCATATGTTAACAATGAAATAATATCAAGCAACGAAAAATGATATATTATGTAACTATAGTGCTCGAAGTTGGTGATTCTTGCATGAGTATGAAATTTATTGCTTGTTCGCTTTGTTCTGCGGTGACATCCACACGAGTCTAAAATCACCAATCGTGTATTAGTTGCATACGATATCTTTCATACCACATATGAAAAAGGTCGACTTTAAAGTTCTACATCAAGTCATGCGGCAACGAGTATCCTAACTTTCTAACATGCTTTACGGTACCTACTACTTGAGAGTACGCGAAAGCTACCTGCTCCTTTTACGGTCGAGCGCTCGGGGGTGCTTCGTTAGTCACTATATTGCTATTTCTCCCAACTCTGAACGTAAAGCTTCAATTTCTCATTGCACAGCGATAAGGAACCGACACTCCACGCACACAGTTAGGAAAAAAAAAATTTCAATGCATTTAACAACTGCCGTTTGAAGATCTTCGTAGTACACCATATGATCAAACTCTTGAACTACCTCAAGATGTTCCAGTTTCAGATTAGAAAGATAAATAGCCAATTTTCCAAATGTAAGCCACTTAAAATGTAAAGAAATATTCATCACATGAAAATTTCGCAGATAGTACAGCGACCCCCAGTATTCACGGTTACTCCCCAACACCTTTACATGAGAAAACTTGGTGATACTCTGGAAATCCCGTGTGACGCTCAAGACGGTGATATCAATCATCGACCCACTATAGTGTGGTATAAGGTACGTTTTCACTTTCTGATAGATTAGGAAATTGTTCCTTGAAAAAGAACTCGGAAAATGACTACACAGACACTGGTGACATTCCATTCTAAGATCTTAGTATGTTCAGTGACTAAACCAGACTCGAGGCCAGTTTTTTGACAAATGTTTACTTTCCAAGACTTGACCAACACCTTACTTGGGTTTTAACTCGGGATCAGATTTGAAAGTATACAAGACCATGAAAATTAGTTTCGATATTTCGGTTTTTGGGACAAACTCCAATCCTAATAAAGTCCCCCCCCCCCACCTCTGTACACTTCCTGCAAATTCTTTATTGCAACTATGAAGCTTTTGTGTGTTGGGAGCCAAAAAGAATTTGAGAAGAAAGTCACCAACATAAGGTTGTTAGAAATTGTTTACTTTAAAAATCATACGATAGGGATACTAACACATCTCCTAGTAATGACTTACCCGCGTGAGATCAATTTGAAATAGAATAATAATACCACGGAATGATCATTTAAAATTCGTTACAGGATGGAACACCCTTATCTCCTGATAGGGCACAGATGAGAGGAGGAAATCTAACAATAGAAAGAATTCAAGAACAAGATAGAGGCATGTATCAATGTGCTGCAAGTAACGAAGCTGCGACAGTAGTAGCAGACGCAGAACTAATGGTTCTCAACGTACCTCCTCGAGCTCCATATAATTTGAGCGCTAACAGTACCAAAAATGCCGTCACGCTCACTTGGATACCAGGATATGTTCGACCAAAAATGGAATATTCTATCTGGTACCGATGTCCCGAACTTATTTCACTTAACTTTAATGTCAGTCATCACTTGACATTCTCAAATTATTATTTTTTCGCAGGTACAGACCGACCGACACGTCAGAATGGAGGACAATGAAAATAGTATCTAGAAAAATTACAGAAGCAACTGTTGGAAATTTAGCACCAGGAAAAGAATATGAATTTATGGTACTTAGCCAGGACAAACATGGAGATGGGATGTTCAGTAAAACTGTGCGCGTATTTACGCTACCGAGTCAGTATATACAATAAACGCAATGGACTTTTACTTATGAATAGATAAATTATTTTTCTTTCAATTTACAGCTTCTAATCATGCCAATATTGCCTCAGAATTCAGGAGCCCTAAACGTATGAAAATCTCCTCAGATATATTTAAATACATTACAATGCCTTGCGCTTGAGAATCTTGATGATTTGTAGAGCGATATAGTAATTGTTTATTGGATGACTTTAAAAATATTAAAATATTCATGAATAAACTTAAAAATGCACAGATGACAATGAAATGGGACCTCCGCAAAATGTTCGTGTCCAACCAACTGTCGAAGGCTACCTTGTCACTTGGGATCCCCCTGAAACTGGAAAAGATCAAGTTAAAATGTACACTGTTAGATGGTATAGAGGACCTTCAGAACACCTCTATGGCAGAGCAGAATCTCCTGATACTTATTATCTAGGTAAAAAAATATCGCGATCTTCTATATGTTATTTTGGTGAAGAGTCTTTTCTCTAAGAGCATGTCATCGATTCATAAGTTCTACTTTTCAATTCTCTTTTGTTTTGGGCTTATAATGAAACAATATATGACCAGGCCTGGATTTCGAGAATCATGAACATGATACAAAACCTTGATATTTGGAAATTTTAAAAGTAAATAATGAAAATCATATTATTAAAGGACATGTTCTAGTTAGCAGTCACAACATACGTTACGATATTAAACATGACATGGTATATATACGCGAGATATTTTAGAATATTCGCTCTTCATCAATTGATAAGAAATGATACAGTGGACGCAGCTTGTGAAACTCACGATTATAAGATTCAGTCGCGTATAGATTTAAAAACACCTGGAACGGTCCGGACGTATCCAAATACACTAAAAAAAAGTTAGTTATAAGACTCACCTTTTCAGTGATAAGACTCGAATTTTGTTTAAAAACGCTTCCGATTTTGTGTAACTCCTGCTCTCACGCTTCAGATTCGTTTTATTTCCGATTCTTATGATAATTAATCATTCTTATAATATCGTGAGGTATAAATACTGTATTCCTGGCCGAGACACGTCAATGCAATCGGTCATCATTCGGGTTTTGACTTTTGAACGTCAACACTGCACTGTCCTTTTGATGAGGAGTACGCGACGTGCATAATCATCAGTTTGAGTAACAAAATATACACTCCAAAAAAATACGACCTACTTCCGAAAATAAAACAGCGAGAGGCAGCAATTGAGCCAAACATTTCTCAATCGGTGTTTAGTAGAATATTGAAAAATAGGGAAGACATTGATCGTGAAACATTACAATATGAGTATAAATCCAATAGGTTTTTAGTCAAAAGGATCATTTAGAACCAACTATCTTAACGTGTACCGTGTAGAACACCCCAGTGATGCTGCATAATCATGACATCGTAATTGTCGGTTACTGGAGTCTCTCAATATATTCGTGCGTGGGTATACAAACAAAGACGACGATTATGAATTTTGGAGTATAGGATAAATATACTTTGTGAACGTCCACTGTATGAAGAGTTTTTTCCTCGAAGTGATAAGCATACATTTCCTCAAGTATTGAAAAGAGAAATACTACCGGCTACATTGGAAGTATATTTTTACGAAGTAGCATTCGCTGTTAATGCAAGAAACCATCGATAAAAATATTTTTATCCAAATTTATTTTGAGAATAGTGATGACCATTACGTAATAGATCTATAATCAAAATCAGAGACAGACACTCGCGCGCGCTTGCAAAAACCCAAATACAAACACAAACATCAACACATCGTAACAACCAAAAATCGCATCTTTTACAAGATTCAATAATGTACGTGATTTTTCTTAGGCTAGGGTTCATAGGGTCGTAGGGTTCATAGTTTGAATGTGAGAAGTGATCGGAGGTGTCTGGAGTGCTCTCTGATTCATGAAACTCTGTGAAATGATATCTTTTTCCTGGTGTCAACAGTAACAATTTAAAAATCGCTACTCAAATAATAATCATTTGAATTGACTCCAGGACTTCTTCGACTATTATTTAAGTATGCTGAGAACAAATACGTTCTTGAAATCTTTAACTTTGCAAATTTTACTTTCAGTAAAAAACTTGGAAGAACAGAGCTTCTATACCTTTGAAGTTATAGCAACGTCGGCATCTGAAGAGGTAACAGTCAGTGAACGTGTTGCCATAGAGGTACCCGCTTACCGCAAGAATCGAGCAATTTCTATGGGTATAATTGCTGGCTTAGGATTTTTAGCTGCAGCACTTGGTGCCATTTGGTGGGCGAAAAGACGTTTCTGCCAAGATCCACCTGGAGAAAAATGATAAATTTTTTTCACGCCAATATTTCCTAAAGCAATGGAATGTTGTTCAGTTATTATACATAACAGTTTGCTCGATGATTTTGTGGATTGATTTTCTTACGTTTAACTCCAATTGTTTAAAATGCGTCAGTTTGTATTATGCGATAGTAGTTTGAGTCAATCATTTCACGTAAGAATGAGTCGGTAATATTTGTATCATTACTTTGTATGGATATTCGCGACAAGAGGATGAATGCATTTTAATAATAATTCTTCATAGGCAATATTTATTGTTTCACTTATTATTGTAAGAATATTAGATAATCGAAGTTATAATTATACATTTGATAACAAGGATTATAACGATCAAATCAATATTTTACATGTACATTCTCAAATGTCGACGCTTGAATGTAAAAAATTCAACAAACATCATGAGACTTCAAAATATAAATAGAAAAAGCATAAAAAGAATCAACATTCGATTTATGGATTGAAAACAATTATAATCTTTAGCATATGCATCTCATCATATTTTTTACACATTCTTATAATAGAAGCTAATGTATTGTCATCTGAATTTATAAAGATGATTGTTATAATTTTATTTCTCGTATGTTATACAGCTAGAATCAAATGTAACTTTTAAAGCTCTATATAATGATTTTCGATTAATGAAATGTACTAGAATTGTTGATAATATATTGATTTCGATAAAAAATGACAAAAGTTTAAATCTATAAATAACTCACAATGGACAAAGCAGTTCATAAATACTTTGATCGTATGAAGGAAGAAATAAACTGTTCATGTACAAGTTATGGCTAATCTCTTCAATGCATATGTTCCAAAGTTACTGAATAATATCTCTAATAAATTCACAACTGCATCCTTCACTCTTTTCGAAAGTATTACTTGCTCTTTCTGCAGATCATTATCTTTTCTCTTGATATAATAGATAGGTATCTATTCAAATTTTACCAAATTAGAATTCATGCTTGAATGTTTCGTATATACACATAATTTTCTGTAGGATTTCGTCTACTCATACTTCGTATTAATTTTTGTGTAAACATGAAACATCATTTCTTAAAACGAGGAGTATACCATATCTTGGGGTCATTGAGACAAAACTTCCTGAGTTGAGCTTTGGGTACCCGGATATAAGACATATATTTAGCCGTTTATCTTATGTTTCGATTTTCCAAAAATATTAGTTCCATTTATGTCTATAAACGTAATACATCTATACAAATATGTACACTATGTAATGTATTCAAAGACATAGATTATACATGGAGAGAAAACTGATAGACTATTATATTATCTTCATTTCATTATGTGCACTTTTAAACTTTACATTCAAATTTTATTCACCGTCTGGCGAAAACTTTTTTTTTCTTACCAAGTCTATCGCTACTAGAGTACGGGCTCAAACATCAAAACTCATCGTTATTCGTTCTTATATATTTTTCACTTGCCTGTTTTCACTATCTATGTCTATATCTCACTCGACCCATCACGTAGTCAGGCTTAGACCAATCAAATCACGAATAAAGACGCTTCACTCTGCAGACCACTACGTTTTATGTAAGGATGTAAGGATAAATGGATATAAGGATGAGTGCGAGTATTTATTTTACTTTGAATAAATGATGACCTAATATTTGAATAAATGATGACCTAATAGTTTTTCTGATTCGCCAAGTACATATATTGTTCTTGTGTACTTTACATATTCTTCAGATACAGATTTACGATTAGCTTCACTTAATTATTTAGTATAATATAAACGTAAAATAATACTTTGATGAAAATCTCCTTATAATAATATCTGCATAAGTATTGGAATATTTTCAACTTCTGTCTTCTGAATGCTGCTTATTTGACACTTCCATTCGCACAAAAATTAAAATTACTTGAATCAATTCTGTGTTTTCTAATAAATATGAATTTTATGTTCATCTGACATATATAATTGCATTTGTTTATAGACACGATTCTTTCGGGAAATGAGGAAATCTCATTAAGGAGTTGGAAATAATACTCACAGTGACAACATGCAATGAATGGGTGATGACGCTGCGGTAAAACCATCGAATTTGGCTAAAATTTTGGGCCAAAACCTCCCATTGGAAACCCTCCACTGCCCTCCAAGTCCCAAAGGTTTCTCTCCGTAGAGACTATGTTTGTGAAATTGAAAAGTTACAGACTATACACATGTACATGCGTATAATCTGTAGGTTGCCAAAAATCGAATCAGAAAGTTTCAATACGACTTGTTACCCGAATATGTTGAACTCACTTTCTATAATTCTCGTATGTTGTTTTTATAGATTTCAGTAGCCATGAATCGATGAATCATGGTTACTTGTGTGTCCTTCCATCAAATCATACTATATCTTCCCTTTATTATGACTTCAATATTTCATCACTGGGAAAATCAGAACAATGCACCCCGGTACCAGTGCTAAGGTCGTGATTCTTGCTCAAGTGCAGCGAGTCTCTATTAATTACACGAGGTAAGTATCATCTGTGCAACGCTTATCAAATTTCATTTTCCAACGTGAAAGGAAAGAAGACATTTTAGAAAAATCGTATAGTTTTGTGTATGGCGTGTACGTTACTACGAGTTTCATAATGAAAAGTCGTATTCATTTTATCTCCGAAAACTTTTACATTGATGAAAGTCAAGAAGAATAAAGTATCAAGGTAGCAACAGTAAGTCCGTGGCCTTTACTCTCTAATAATGGATCCGAAGGGTAAAGAACTGTTTGTTCAAACAAAATCAAATAATTAAATATAGCTACTCTCAGATAAAAAATTAATTAACTTCATATCTGAACTATCGCTATTCTGTAGTAGACCTTGTTTGGAGCAACAATGAGATTCCCATGTCGGATATATTTTTTTTCCCAACTCATTTATTGTAGATTCTAATAAAGATACCCACGAATTAATTCTTTGTTTGGATCTCTGTTATAGTAAACGACAAAGAGATTCCTTTATCATGGTATAATATTTCCGTCAATATAGGAAAGGTCAATAGGAATATGCATCTGAGCGATCGAGGTTAGGCGCTTTCTGTACGACGAACGTTGCGCGAGCCGAAGTCGCTTTCAGGCGATATATACTATTACTGGTCATCAGCAGGAAAGAGTAGCATTCTTTATGATCACCTTTAAATACATTTTTCATTGAATTATATCCATCTACTTAACAATTTTACATAATCAATTCACCGCGTATCTCGCTCCGATTTCTACCATAAAACCACGGGCTTCTATACTGCCATGAGCTGCGATTTTTCTTGGATTATTCAAATAAATCAATATACAAGGTTTTTTCAATATCGACTGAATTCTTTACAGAAGTAGTTTTTGCCATTTGATCTGCAGTCTCTCTGATATTCCTTCATGCAATGGTACAGAGGAAAACTTGAGGATTTAATTGATAAGATCCTCTCCAATGAATTTTAGTACTTTTTTCAATTCTTTGTAAACGTTTCATGAGATATTTACTCTGATTGAGTTGAGGGACAGTAGTGCGCTCAAGGAATTGCAGAATACGAGACTGTTACATTCTTTTCTCAGGGCTATGTCGATCACATCTTCCAAAGCTATATATACTCGGTTATGTATAACATTTCCATCAATCGTTTTTGTAACTCTCAAGTTTAATTTTTTAGAACAGTGGCAAGCTGCTTATACGTTTTCGACACTATCAATTCTGCTGTCGTCCGTATAGGTATAGGTGTTGAGTGCATCACTTTCGATTTCAAGGAATAAATTGAGTCGTTCATTTGCATTTTTTCTTTGTAGCTTTTACCTAGCTTACAGTCCATTGAGATTGTGTACGTTTGTTCCATACCCAAAGCCGTAAATAGTGTAAATTCTGTTAGTATCTATTTTTTCGAGTAGATTCGTGGCGTCTATCTTTAACCTTTATCGACATGAGCAATAGAATTATGAATAAGTAGATTCGTAGCGTCTATGAGACATGTCAAAATTATTTTGTTTTGTTTTGTCGATGATTTTTTTATAATATCAATATAAATCAGGGAAGCTCTATGTATGCTTGAGAACATAAATTGGATAGCATTTCAGCGGAATTCAGACTTTTAAAAAACGTTCGTCCTAACAGTTCGGCTCAGTCTCGAATAAACATTCAACTATAAAGAGTCAATAGTGTGTCCAGGTTTGGACCCCACTACGTCCCGCAAAAGAATCTCGTGATGTTCATGGCCTTCGTACATTTTTTTGTGTGGAGTGTATGTGTGAAGCAAATGCGAATTCGTAGTCGAATAATACGTTTGCACAAGAATCTAACTTGACTGTTGGATTTGATAGAGTGGTTTTCTATTTTAACTCCAGACAGTGTGAGCTTACATTCTCTTACTTTCGAATCAATAATCCAAACTGTATAAAGCTTAAAATTTTCTTGAACTCAGGTAACCTTTAGGTACAAAATACTCATCATTCCATTATCTAGGATCAAAATAGTATATCATTACGCATATCTTACGTCCATCGTACTGCATTGATATACTGTAAAATAGTGTACTATTATATACTGTTGCCATCTTGGTGTATGATATTACAGACAACAACAGCTCATGGAGGTAACTTTTTTGCAAGAGTTGTGCCTTCGTAGCAGAGGAAGGTCTGGTAAAAGAAGACTATTTCACATGTTCATACGTGTAAAGCAAAAATGCGCGTGAAGCTGTGATAGTTACGGAAACACTCTCCTATGCAAACACGCGTACACGCGCACACTATTTCGAAGAAGTTAACACAATGTAATCCGATACTTACAAATCGGCTATAGGAATACGTTCAAATTACCATAAAATTTTAATTAGTTCCCGTGACATTGATCTTTAAATAACAAAACTTAATAAACATGTATCGTCAAATGCTCAATGCGCGAGTATCTACTTTTGATTACATATGTTATTGTATGAGTTTCAATGCTTATTTAGCCGAATTTCAGTGTGTACAGAAAGTAGCTGTCTGAAATTTTTAAATTCTTTCAAATATAATAAATATCGAATAGTTGGATAGAATAAAATCGTATTGAGATACGAAAGAAAAAAAGTATTTTTTTATCATCGTACAATAGAATGATCGGAAGAATACCGATAAGTCAATTTTGCTATCTGACAGAGCTTCTCGTGGAAATTGAGTAAAAGGTATATCCGTACGTAAATCGCTTAGAGAAAATCAAATCACACTGCGCATTATCGACTTAGAATCTTGTAAGTCGTACTTTTCAAGAATACAATGATGAAATAGCTGCTTTTTCTTGCGGGAAGATGTTCGGTGTTTCGGTAGGGCTTCCTAATCTTTAGATACCGTAGCTCCAAGTCAAGTAACGTTATTTCAGAAAGTGAGTGAGTCGCACATGTATTGGAAACGTATAAGTATCTTTTAACATACGTACTACAAAAAATATACAACCAGAATCTGTCCAATGGTAATATTTTAACCATTCTAAATTCACATCAGAATCAAATTTTATATGACTGTATGCGAAAACAACAATAATAATAATCATCGTTAATTCCTTAGCACTAATAAGAATGAAAGGATCAAAAAACTGAAGAGACAAGGGACAGTCAAAAGCTAATAAAAATCAAATATTTTACGAATATTCAAACGATCCTGGCGTGATGTGAAGTCCATTCGCTTACTATATGACCAAAACCGCTGCCAATTCGAGATTAGTAAAAATCCACTTCAAAAATGTCAAACTAACGGAAATCGGCCTAAAAACAAAATATCAGGAGTGATATACAAATTTCAATTAACGCCTGGCTTCGAGTGAAACAGATGGAAGGAACTATCATACATCAAAATCGGATGACTCATTCGAAAGTTATTAGAGTAGGCATACAGTCATACCTTTCCGACTATACATTTATTCAGAATGTTGTTCATGATCTTTCAAAAAAATTGGTGAATCGTCATAATCAATATATCAAAAAGTCTTTTTCCGCACGATCATAGAGTTTCCTGTAAGAGGAAGCAAAAGTATCTACATAATACATTACTGTTCGGGTGCGTAGGTTGAGATGTAATATTGCAATTAAAGCAATGAGAGGCGAATAATGTTCAATTTGAATATAATTAGCTTGATGACGCTCACTGTGTGATATAATATTACTAAGAATGATACAATGTTAATATATATTTTTCTTTTATAAATCAATATTGTAATATATCAAATAGGTGAAACGGTCCAAAGAAAATTAAATAAAAGTACAGTGTTAATCTGCGACCGAAATTTCTTCTGGATGGTGAATACTACAAATGACTCGCTAATGTTCGTTAATCTTACTTCAATTCTAATTATTGGTGAGTGGAAAAAATGGCTAATACTGGAATAAAACTTTTTACTCTCATCAGTCCATAGATAATGTTTCTTTACTTAGAGATCATAATCACTTTGAATTCTCAGGGCAAGTGAAAATAAACTGAAAATGAAAAATATAAGTACTTACCAGGTGACCATCTCCCATTTGAGTCGTCAAATATAATAACATTTTTGAACGTACTTAGTTTTCCGGTACCCTAATAAATCATATCTACAATTATTCATACTGAGATTTTCATTTATCCCCGACGTTAACCGATAGTCACTTTATATACGTACTGTCATATATGAGCAGGAATAGAAATACATTCCCTCTACACTAATACGTTCATGAACCAATTGAAACCTTACATCAGATGACTGCAGATTTTATCTGTTTGGTACCCAGAAAGAACCTCCAAGAGTTTCAGCGATATTGGAAACCCACCGGAGGCATCGATTACCTTTGATATAATCGAGGTTCAAACTATTGTAATGGGAAATTTCAATAATTTCCCCGACGACCCATATCTTACATAACTCTTCCGAGCTTCAAATTTATGTTGTATTCGTATGATTCATTTGTGTATACATAGAAAATTGAGGAAACGCAAAAATATAAACAAAATCAACGCGACTCATCGATGAATTAGAGACTCTTAAACGGATGTCAAACAGTTGTTTCATATCTATGCACACCAAATGCCGCACCTCAAGCTCATCTTCGAAAGCTGCAGATAAGTAAGCGACGTCAGCGCAATGTATGAGTTGCGCTCACATGTGCAGCATATATAGCACTCGAGCTCGCGGCACATGTGTGCGGTGGCGTGTTGTCTTCCCCTACCCCGCGATCGGCCCGTCCTTGCTATACACGCGGCTTTTGTCGGATCTAGTGGAACGGCTGCTCCACCTCGCGCTACGCTCAGTCTCTGCCGCGAAGCTCAGACTGCCGCACTCGGGTATTCTGCTCGAGTGGCCGAACCACGTGTTACACCGGCTGACGTTCGTACGCGCGCTAACTGATTTTAAGAGTGTGCAAATTGCGGTGACACACACGTGAGTTTTCATTCACGATTTTGCCACTTTCGTCAGCGGCTAACGCTTGTGGAGATATATCTGGTGTTGTGTTCTTTGCTGAAAATTTCATCGGGCCTTCTTGCTCGCCAACGTGCAACATGTCGTGTGAGAATTTTTGAAAATGTGAATTGTTCGGGCGGACAAGTCCGTGGGATTGATTTCAATGGCAAACGAAATTTAAATTCTCGTACTCTCGTACACGGGGAACAAAAAGATGAGACACGACGTTTTTTTGCTATGGACGTCATTCAGAATTTGCTCAATTGAAATTCGCTTCGAGTTACTTCAAATAAAACAATGATAAAAAAATTCCGCCACTTAATGGCAAGATAAAAATCTAAAACTTTGCTCATGACCTTCGATAACGGCACAATATTATGCAACAATTTTCGCATTGCAAATAACTATGCGATGAAATTTTTCACTCGTAAAATAAATAATTTCGCGATCACGTGGTAACGATTGTTTTTGATTAATGTGCCATTCAAAACAGTGAATCTTAACATTTTTAATCATTGAAATAGGCCCCTGTGAGAAGTTTATAAAAGTAACTCACAATCACCTGTTCTAGAATGAAGTAACTTCTTCAGAAAAGTGTGAGGTATGTAAATACTAAATTCCCATCTATCATGAAAATACCTCAAGCTTTTCTGAAGAGGTTATTATTGCATTTCAGATCGTAATTCATTAATTTTATGAAATGTAATTTTATTTTTATTTTAAACTGCAAATCTGTGCAAATCCTTGTCTTTGAGCTCTTGAAAACATATACCGATCAATCTCTCAATTAATGGATATGTTAATTCCTTTCTCATTTTCACACGGCATTACAAGTTTTGAGGAAAGAATAGAGCGTCGCATGATTGTTTTATATGCCCATTCATCCCAAGCACTCAGGTTGAAGTGGGCGACTTAATTTGATTCTTGTGATATTAAATTTTCAAATGTAATAGGTTGATTCGTGCTGTTCAAAGATAATGTACTTAATCAAGGTACGATCAAGAAATGTATTGTTGTCATTTTAGAAGTGAACTAACGATGACTAAGCCACAGTCGTTACCGCAAATGTTTGTATGCCCATAAAATTCACAAGAACTGAATCGGAAAATACGCTTCTCCCATTACGACACAAATTAAAAAATGTCAATATCCGTCTATCATTCCATTGCACTATGTTCGTGTTATAGATAGCGTCATCTAGTTCAATCATTATAATAATTCATAAATTTTCATCACTTCCTTATATTCGTCATTTCCAATGGTCATCTATTGCTGTAAGATGATGGCATTATAATTCCAACTGCGAAAATTTCGATCAATAAATCAATCTACTAGATTATGTACTAACAAGGAAACACTACACTTTCCGGGTGACCAATCCCGATGAAACTCTGTGAAATAGTGTACAGATACCCGAACAGCCTATATCTACAGTCATGCCGGTCGATGCCTCGATTTCTGGGAGATATTTGCGAATCATTATTCATTTTATGTATGAACAGTATATCTATATTTATGAGCTTTATTAAAACAAAATTAATATATGCTGATGAGATAAAAACTCGAATGCTATTAACTTAGTACCGTAGAGTACTCGGATTTGGGAGTACCTTCGAAGTTTTGAGAGAGTCCTGAACTAAAAAACCCCTTGTTTTAATCTTTATCAACATGGGCAATAGAATTGTGAAGAAGAAGAATCACGAATTTAGAGGATTCGTAAGAAATTTCTAAGAATACTGAATAATTGTTGTCTCACCAATAAATTTATCTCCATAGGTCTTCGGTATAGTCTTCTTTCATCAGATATATATATATATATATATATATATATATATATATTCAATTAATAAGGTTAGAGGTAAACGGTCACTCCATCAGACTAGTTACTCATACTATAAGCAAATCGTCAAAGAACAGAAATATAATCATTAAATGAAACCAATTACTACTTTCAAAAAACCACAGTTACCGAATCTTTTCAACAAGTTCTTATATATATCACACACGAATAAATTAAACAATAATTGACGAATATCCTCGTAAAATTAAAACATCAAGTTGTGGATATCATAATCTATTTAACTACCAAAAAACTTTATCACCAAGTTTCATCACGATTGATGACACGAAGATGGGAATATTTTCTAATGTTAGAAGGATCTGAAAATTCCACAAACGGTCAAAACCAAGGTTATTTCTACACATAAACTTGTTGATTTTCAATCAAGAAATCAATCAACAATGATGAATACTTCATCAAATTGGTAGAAAAATTAATGTGAGATTGGCAGAACTTGGAATGAGAAACGTTCATAATCTCAAATAAAAATATTGCATTTTCCGTAAGCGCGTTGTGAATCTCTTATTGCTCAAGAAATCACATCTACTCACAACAGTTATCCCTAAATTGCTTTTAAATTGATCTTTCAATATAAAAATATCGAAATTTACATGAAAATATGATAATGTATTGTGTTTGTTCCCACAATTATTGAGAGGGTTATAATTTTCACCACAGTCAAAGAAGATTGTATTAGACTGGCATTTTTTTCCTGAATTATTTTGTTACATCGAATTTAATGACGTATATACGATTAGGATAGGAATTTTTTCAATCATAAACCCTTAAAGTACATTCATTAATATAATACTCATCAGGAATTCTCAACAAACTTTTCACCCGGTAAGTACGAAAATTAGTTCCCAAAATACACCTTTTATCGCATCAAGTTTTCACCGAAATTTAGCATTGATTCTAATTACTCATTGGAGAAAAATAAATGTCATACATCTTCAATGTACTGGATGCATGCATGGTTTCCGTGCTCAATATGTATATTCAACTATGTATTCCAAATAGCCCTGTGCAGACACTCATTACCATTTAGTGCGAGAGAGCGGGCACAGCGAATAAGTAACGACTCTTCAGTTTATCTGTCACAAAAATTTTGACTTTTTTTAAAGACCTTATAGTTCTATGACAGGAGTGTTGATGTCCGATCTATGAGTATTTGTAGCTTTCCCATCAGCTAGAGCTACTTTACATATGCATTTTAAGTCCATAATAATAATTTGATACATGAACATGCTAAACTTAGGTGGAAACTAGTGCGATAAAAAGTGCATTTAGTCTTTTAGGTTGAACATTTTTTAGGTGTTTCTGTTTATTAGAATGATGAATGCAAATAAAAGTTTCATAATGTATAGGAGCCAAGACAAAACCGCTGCCAAGAGCCTTAGCAGTATGCTTTCTCAAAGAGGCTTCAACATCACCCACGAAACAAAACTTACGTGAATTTTTCTTCTCCTTAGCGACGGTTGCTAAAGAGCTAATTGGCAAGATTTTGTGTCCTTTGCCGTCAAAAATGATGGAAATGGGTAATAAATGTACACAAATAGTACAATATTGTACTCCATTAGTAGATAAAATAGAATTTTAGTAAGAATATCAAATGTATCCTTCCATGTATTTATATACTGTACATATTGCTTGAATAAAGAACGAGTATTCGATTTAAACAATTTGGAAATAAAAAATATGTGAATCCAAAAGTACTGAAGTCTCCAGGAAGTTCCATCATTGACGAAATGTGAATATTTTTGAATTTAAAAAGATACATCTGCAGCTCCTTTTAAGTATCACTCGTATGAATTTGCTTTGTTGAATATATTTACATTATGTGTCCTTTCGTTACACAAAAAATACTCGTTTCCGAAACCAGTTATCTTCTCAAATGGGAGTATTTTCTTTACAGTCAGGTATTTTTTTAGATAATATCTGCTATCTGAATTTTATCATAATGTATAAAAAGTAGAATATTATAAAAAAATGCGACAATGAATCCCACAAGAAAAAATATCAGAACCGCTGGTCTCAAAAACTTATTGACTCGAAGCAAGCAGCAGAGAGTTTGGAAAATACAACTAAAAATCGATAATTTAGTTACTCTGCGTAATCCACCTATCGAACGCTTTTGATAAGATAACCAAATCGTTTTGATTTGTCCTTAGGTAAAATACGAGGGGAGAGAGAAAAACGCTTTTGTATTGAAGGGCTCAAGTATTGTAATCGGTACGCATCATCAAGAAAATCTCCGAGAATATTACGGAAAAATTAGTGCTCTTAAAACATGTATTATACTGAAACAAGAATAAAAAGATCGAACGTGATGGTTTACATAATTAAGTCTATAAATCGCGGTTAGTCTTTAGTGTGCGTATAGGTATTGAACGGCAATTTACCAGTGTTTATGTCTCCCAAGGTGAATGTCACAACACAAATAATAAAAGAGTGAAAACTTGTATGGATATATTACGGTTACCATTAAGCATTCTATCTCAGCAAGTAATCCCATGAGCCTACTTGGCGACGAAATGAATACGAGTTGCGTTAGGTGGAATTCGAGTATGAAAGGGAGATCCTCGCGGTCGCGTGTAGAGTTTTTTTCCTGAGTGATGTCGAAAATTAGGGCGAGTAAATGTAACAAACTGTAATGGCCAATGTCGTACCAATGAGTGTTCTCACCGATAACGATCTTCTACCTTGGTACTGACCGTACGATAATGACTTGGAAGTAGACGTTTGATGGCAAAACAGCTAATTTTTGTAAAAAAAAACTTCAAATGGAAGTTCAAAAATACACAGTCGTTGCAGAATGAAACTTGAGAAAATAATAATTGATATATAACATTTTAAAATAGAAGTGATTGACAACAATAGACTTGCGAAAGCCAGGAGAATAAGGTATGATTCATCACCAAGACGTGTGATTGAAATATGTAATTGAAACTAAAGAAATCAATGTGTACGCGACGATCTTCTGCGGCTCTTAGAGATATGAATCTTTCATGATCTCTGTGAACACAAAAGACATCAGAATACTCTCATCTTTTTTCAAATGATTTTCTAACCAATATGTAAAAATTGTTTCCAGAACTTCCTTTCTGGCTTTTCATCTAGTTTCAAAATTATTGATTTTTACCTCGAAGTAAATTGATAAAATTTTATTCTAAGCCGAAAATCGATTCCTTGAATTTTCAAATAAGAACTGAAATACTTCAAAATACAAAAACTATAAGTTTTAATGAGCCACTTGTTAGATGACTGCTTTTTTTAATATTACTTTCCGAATAGAAAGAAAAAAAAGAAAAAAATGAATAGAACATTATTCAATTCGTTTGCCCATTCTAAAACAAACAAACCAATAATTTTTCTATCGTGTCATTTCGTATTTTTATACTTGCTTTCAGTGAACTGGATTTGCAAGATGCTCACTTGCCGAAATCAATGCATTAGCTCCGCTCCACGCTAGAAAAGTAAGAGCGCCGCGTATCAAAATGCTTAACAAAAGTTATTTCAAAAAGTTTTTCAGCAAATCATCAATCAATTTTGATGAAATTCAATCCACCAACTCCCAGAATTTTAGCTAAAGTGATCGAGCCGTTCTTGAGAGTCGATCTATTTAGTATATACAACCTCGTAAATATGAAGTCTAGGTTCGAGAGGAAAATCGTTCTTGACGTTGTAAGATGCAAATTGCTTCTGTTATCGTAAACCGACCACTCTAGAATCAAGACTTTTTCCTAGAGGAAATCTTTTTACTGTAGCGGCAAGTAGATTTTTCTCTTTGAAAGTTAATTATGTTTGTGAGTGAACGTACATGTGGGCACACTTATACGTGTCTCAGATCAATCTTTTGAACCATTTTCAATATGTTTTGAATTGAACTGAACACATAAACATATGCACAGACATACTTTTAATTGCTTCAGGTAACATTGTATTATATTGAAAATCAATTATATTAGATCATTTATATTTGTCTTCGTTTAAATATTAAGGATAGCTGATTTTTTCTAACATATTTTATTAATTACTCTTGGAAATTCACATAAATCGCAAAAAGGCTCAAGTCGTAACCAGTAAATATCAGAACATCAAAAAGTATCTATTAAAAATTTCCATTCAAATTGTGTTAAATTTTACTAACCAATTGGTATCGAGTGTAAAATAATTACAGGAAGAATTCGAAATATGCAGATTCTATCTGCGATCATCTGGTATCGTAAATTGATGAATGGCACATTTTATCCGTTAGTACAGCATATTTGAATGACTTATCCAAAGCAGACAAATCTAATCAATGGATTTATAACTGAGATCACCAATTAGAACACAATTATGAAATCTCGATTAGGAGAAAAATGAAACAAATAGGCCATGGAGTCAACATTTAAGCTCATCATTTTATATCCCAGTAGTATCGTATGTGTATTACTCAGAACTTTGACCTTTCGACAAGCGTAAGCTAATAAATCTTGTCTCATTTCAGTGAATAAATCTTATTGCAGAATGACTACTCCACCCAGTTCATAATCATTACTACGTACGAGGTGACTCAAAAAACATTGGAACTTTAATGTCCATTGAACATACGTGATAGATAGTAGTTACTAGTATATTTATGTTAAATTTAAGACAGTTTTTTCAGTTTTCTTTTGTCTTCATAACGAGATGTATGAAGTCAAATTTGCTGTACCCAAAGTTACATCATTACTCAGTTATAGGAAACACAAAATATTAAATAATTTTTAGATGTAATACTGAAGTTTCTAAATCATAAATTGAATGATAATCATCAATCTCATGGTATGGAGAGAACATAGCATAAAAACCAATTAAAAATGATATTAAGTTTTTCATTGTTTTTGTGAAATTGGACAAATAATGTTTATCCGCAGATGATATTACTTCAAGTTCTCATAAGTTCCTTATATTTCATTATTTCTCATAACAAAATTTTAATGTAAAACTAACCGTTCTAATTCCAATTGGTACATCATTCATTTTGGGATTTGGGTACAAGGTTAGATCCACCTTACTGATAAGTCCTGTCAGGTGGATCTAGTGCGAAATTTTCTATTTTCTTCCTTTTCAAAATAATGCCAATGTAATACGTCTTCCGTGATAAAGATGTAATTTTGCTAGGAATATCAACGACAGTTGCTATCGGAAATACGAAGATTCTGTATGCTTTGTCTTCAGAAGTACGGGAAAAGAAATTCAATTTTCATCGATTCCCTTAGAAACGATTGGTAGGAAAGTAAGCAGTTGCTAGGGATACAAACAACGGTTGCTAGGGATATCAACAATGGTTGCTCTAGAGAACATCTTGAATGAGATGTTTGTACAAGCAAAACAAATATTGAAGACAGTTCTGTCATATAACTGATTAATAAAATCAATTGACAAACTCTCTTTGGAATTGCTGATAGAAGCAATCACATACATTTTACTGATACTAAAAAAGTAATCCTCCACTGATAAATATTATTATTTAGTACTCTTTATTATTGTTATTGTAAACGCACAATATTAATTCATATTAATTCTTTATATCAAGTTCTTTATAGAGATGTCTATTAAATTAATAATAAATAACTTTAGCTCCCGAAAGCTACATAATATGAATCGAAGAATAAAAGCCAGAAAGTGATAGTTAGTTGACGGCCATTGTAAAATGGGAGTTGGAACATTAATTTGAAAGAACGAGAGTCAAAAAATAAGAGAATCATATCATAAAATAGAAACCATAGAAAAGTAGTTAAAAGGTGTGAATCAGTAGATAAAACTAGGAAAATGAATAGAAAAAATTAAGATAAAGAATAATAGGCACAGGAAATAAATGTCGAAGAATAAGAGTCAAAATGTAACATTCATAAGATAGGAGGTAACTTACGTGAGTAAAACAATTAGAAATAAAATATGCAGTTTCAGGAATTAAATACCGTAAAATAATATTTAGAAATGGGAGTCACGATCTCTAAACTGGGAAACGAAAGTTAAAAGTATCAGTAATACCTCACATAATGTGTAGAGTCTAAAGTTTTGTTGGACAAAATGTGTATTCTTCACTTCTGATTCATATAATGACGATTCAGAACGAATGAGAATTGGGAAGAAGGGTTGAAGCATAAAAATGAAGATCGTAAAACAGAATGCTGGAAAGACGAGTCTCAAAACTTTAACCAAACAAAAAACGGAAGTGAAACGTCAAACTCAGAAAACAAATCGGAGAGGAATGCGAGTCGGAAAATAAGATTTACATGCAACTTGGAATGATTCAGAGGGGTGGAACTGAACAAGATGAGTTAACGATTGTGGCAACCGTGGTGTTGGTAATGGTATCCATTGTTCGCTGCGATCGAGTAGCACATATTTTCCAAGTCGAAATTGCCTAACCTTGTTCAAGTGCATAATATACTATTATTCATTTAGAGCTTGATATAGTTAATAGCAGTAAGATAATGATAAAAATTGTGGAGAAATACAAATAAGAAACTTCACATTTACGATAGACTTAAGTTGAAAAAACTCGAACATCGTATGTACATTGTGAGATACAATTACTGACATCAGAGTCAAATCAGTCATTTTGCATGCATGATTGCAAAAACTGATTGAAAAATAAGTTCATCAGCTATCACAGTTAAAGATTACTTTTTTTTATAAAAAACTGATAGTAGTTTGTCAACTTGAATAGCCAGTATATGACACGAATAAATACGTTTACTTTTACGCTTGGACTGCAGTACCTGCGAGTATGGTTTGAAATGCGCCGACTATAAGTTCGAACTGATTTTTTGGGCAGCACGTATGACATGCTCCGTATCTCTGGCATATCGAACAGTATATATGGCAAGCTTATCATCTTCCAACGTGATAACGAATTTCCAATCATCCCATAGTTGAAAATATAGATTTTCCAAGGTGCAGTGTTTGTGTCATGCTGAATAAAACTACTATCGGGCATAAAATCTTAATTCTTTGTAACAAATAATAGTAAAAGAAACCTAATTTACCACTAAAATCTATTGACCTCTGATAAAAATATAGGAGTTTTATGAGATATTTTCATCATTTTTCGAAGTCGTTCATTGAAAAATGTTCATTGATAGTAAAATTAATCCATAGATCTCGATCTAATATACATGTACACTGAGACAAAAATTGATAAATGAATCCCACTATACCGTATTAGGAGAAATAAGTTTAGTAAGTTATACCAAATCTTACTTTCCAAATTTACTATCTTTTCGGAAATTCTATACTATCTACTTTTATTGAAATGGAACAACATATATTACTACAAGAAATGTGGTGTATTTTACGATAGTTTTAGTTGATTCTACTAACAACTAAAACTAGAGTATCAAACCTTTGGGTCTCGGATCTTGCTGAAACTTTGTATGGTGGTTCTTTCGCAGCCTAACAGGTGATGTGTGAAGCCATATGAGGCCTGAATTTTCATTTTCTCGGAGATATTCATGAATCATTCTTGACTTTTTGCATATACAGTATATCTATATATACAGGAACCTATATACATAGACAGACTGTGCGTGTCTGAAATCAATAATTATTCGTAAATATCTACAGGAAAAAAAAACGTTAGGCCTTATGACTTTATACATCGCATGTTTGGCATCCAAGAGCTGTCTCACAAATTTTCAGCAAAATCCGAGACCCAAAGGACTGATACTCTTCTTGTAAGTTTGAAGTAGACCAAATCTATACTTTATAGTTAACCATAAATCAAAAATTAAACGATAAAACTTTCATGATCATTTATGATTCTCTTCCAATTAATCATGCCCTTAGAAGGTTTTCTCAGATGACACGGTTATTATTCAATAATTTACAATAATTGTTTCACTACATGGCATGATCTAAATATGATCTTTTTCGAGTATATATATCATAAAGAATCGATTGAATTGGAAAAAATTGTTTTTTAGAAATACACTTTTATTCAAATGAATAGAGAGGAAGTTTTCATTACTTGAATATACCCCATACGTTCCTTCCTGAAAATGTGAATTTTTACTTATCGTTTGCAAACAAAAAAATTCACGCTTCTGCAAGGAACATTCAGGACATATTCGAGTGATTATGGTTAATAGCTTGAATGTGTACTTTCAAAAAACATACCCATTTACGTGGAATAAAAAGACTCAAAATAGTGACGAGTAACGAGTTATGCTGATAGTTTGACCTGGAATAACTATTCTCATGCAGCCAACTTCAGTTCATTCGTTTGGAATCGCGTACTTCCAAAAATAGTATATTATGCACCCGAGCGAGGTTAGGCGATTTCGGTACGAAAAACGTTTGCGATCCGAGCGCAGCGAGGATCGCAAGTTTGCGCGTGCCGAAATAGCCTAGATGAGCAAGGTGCATATACTATTTTTCGTACCCCGCGGCAGAAAAGTGCCATTCTTTGCAAACGCCAGGACGCAAAGTAGGCACTTTCTGCCGCTGGGACGAAAATATGATTATTAATAACAAAAAATTGTTCGTACAATGTTTTTGCATAACATGAGATATATTTTCCAAGAATAAGTAACTGCACACAATTTGAAGAGTTTAGTGAATCAAGAAGTAGATTAAAATTAAATTGCCAAGTTCCACTCACCCTGCCACCGACTGACAGGCAGGTAAATACGGAGAGCCGATTTTAAATAAAAGCATGTAAAAGAACATTGTATTATATGCATCACGAGTTATTATATTTCATAAGACATTTCATAATGTTTATGAGTACAATATATTACGTACTTTTTCCCTTTAGGTTACATATTGAAAATAATTCTCAAAATATGAAAAATTTTTTGATTTGCATTTTTTTTGTGTGATGATGTCATATTTTTTAAATATTGAGATCAGCAAAGAATTGTGGAAAATAGAAACATCTTGAGTCTTCCCGAATTAGATGTAAGGATTGTACCAAAAAAAAACTTTCACTCTTTGATTCTCAATCAATCGTAATTTTATTTCAATTTTCATTCAAATCTTCCAGTCAGCCAAATAATTCAAAACAGCATGCATTCACCGTCCTAATACATTATTATTTATTTTTTGAAAATAATAACAATAATTTTTTTAAATTATCTTTGATAACCCATTCATTCAAGTAATTATCACTCATTAAGATAGTATATCAGTGCAGTACCAAAAATGGCGAGATGCAGACAGGCGAGAAGAAACGAGACAATATTAAAAATTAGATACGCATTATCTGTTGCAGTTGGAACTAGACGGTATTGAAGATAAATACCAAGGGGCAGCTGGGGGGAAGACAAGCGGAAGAAAAGCGGAGGGGAAAAAGGAGTGACAAGCGGAGTCGAGCACATGCCGAGGTGGCGGAGAAGAGCGAGCAGCAAAGACGTAGCGACAAGCAGACGTAGCACAAACTGCTCGTGGAGCCATGAGGCCCTGGACCAACAGGACCATCTTGCTGGGCAGCGTTGGTCTGGCCTTCACCTTTATCGGTGCGGCTGTCTACTTACTCAGGAATTACCTTTACCAGCACATTATACGAAGCGTGAGTACTCTGCCGATTCACTTTTGATACATGTCTTTCTCGTTCGTATTTTTTACCAACAACGAGTTTTCATATTTTATGCGATTAAGTGGCAGTTATAAATTAATTTCTATCTCTATAAAAAAATGATCATTTTATAAAATATACAATACTTTTCAATATCGTGTGCGTAAAATGCGATGTTATGCATCGATACGCGTATTGCTAAAATTCATGTACAACTTGTCCATGTCATTTTTATTCCAATTTCTCCAGCATTTGTACGTAAAATCATATGCGTGAACTGCACACAGTTTTCTGAAATGCGCAACAATGTGTAATCTCGCTTTACGCTATAGGGAAAAATGTTGTGCATTCCTCACGCGGACGATTTAAATACTACTGCATGAAGTACAATTCTGAAATTTTACATGATTACCGGATTTTTTATCGAAGAGAAAGGATATATTGAGTTTGCATAAATTTATTTATGGCTAATTTATAGCAGAAGTATCGAATGAAAATTTAGAAATCAGATACTAATGATTGAACGGCTTTGAAAACGAATTATTATACTTCCATCAATCATGATGGATACAAGAGATCGGTATCGAGAACAGTCATCTTGTCTGCCTAGTTAGCTCCTGAAGCTGGTTCATTAACAAGCTATTTAGGATCTTACTCGAGAAGGAAGATGACTGTATCACTTACTGAGCTCCCCAATTGATAAAATATTTTAATCTCCGATGCTCTCTCTTCAAATTTTGCAATTGAAACATGATAATGATTTATTTTTGGGATGATGAATCAAAATCTATCACCAACCTTGGTATGTACCATCTGAATACACTTCATAACATTTTTAATTTATTGTAGGCACTTTCGCTCTCGCCGAGCTCCAAGAGTTATGACCTGTGGACAAACACATCTAGCTTATCAACAAATTTAGACATTTACATGTTTAATTGGACGAATCCAGAAGAGCTTATGGACCCAGAAAAGAAACCGAATCTAGTTCAATTAGGACCTTATATTTTTACGTAAGAAATTTCTCAAGAATATTTTAAACTTAATCAAAAATAATTGATCTAAACTTATTAACCTCAATGAATTATAAATAATTAAATGAAATAGGAATGAAAACTTTCTGCAGCTAGCTCGTAATCGTGATCAATGCACTTAAATGAAAATGTTGGGACTGCCTGATTGCATTATCTTATTTTGAAACGACCTCGGGTTTTGCAAAAAGTTCTTCCCTGGACAACTGTAAACAATAGTTTGAATATTGAGCTTCAAGAAACGTAACTGAGAACGAGAATCATTGTTCGTTACCACTGAATATTTCGATAGGATTTGAAGAGTTTATAGCACGCGTTGGTTGATATACTATATAATCCTCAGAGCTAGTAGGACTCAAATATCGAGTTTCTAGAAGGAATCCACTCAAGTAAAACTAAAAATTGAAACCTTGCAGTCAGTATCATGCATATGCTTCCGATGGTGTATCGTAAAATAATTAGACTTCGTATTATCATTTTCTCAAAGATCATAATCCCGAAAAAATTAGAATTTAAAAATGCCCAGGTCTACATCTAAAATCACCATGTATATGAAATAATACTGTGAATTCCATCAACTCGATGATATAAAATTAAAGTCAAAACACATAACATGTTCAGATCACTGTCGAGGAAATTTCACTGCCATATGTCTCTATCCTACTGTAAGCGTCTTAGTATTCCTTAATTTAAGCTCAATTTTCAAGATTATCTTCACGTGTGGATATATCAAGATTTTTGACGTCTGATTCTGCGAAATGTCACATAATAACCGTAATCCTTATAGAAAATTGCTTACACAATATATTTTGCTCTACTGAGGATCCGATTCAATTCCTATTCCTATTGTATTTCTATTGCAATTAGTACGAGAAATGCCTACGTTGATAGTACTGTCCTGGTTACATTTGAAACTAGTGATTCTTTAACAACCGGTTCCCTTTACACAAAAATAAATCAAAACTGATTTTATGATCAATACAAACTGTTAATTTTTTATTTTTAACTACTGTACATGGGGGTATGTTAATCCCTTACGATTTTCAATTTATATTCTTTATTTACGAATAAACTCTTTGGATCATACACTTATGCAATAAGTAGGCATTTAAGAAACTGCTTATTGAAGATTTTATTCGATAATATTATGCATGTGAATAATCTGTTGCTTCCTAATATTGACGAATTAATATCGAATCTCAATTACTGAGGGTGACTTACTGTATTCATAAATTTTCTCAACTATACTATCGAGGGAAAGAACGTTTAACCCAACTGTATTCACATCACGATGATCAATGAGACTTTCTTCTTCTTCTTATTCACTTCTCTGATTAGATGTACCATGCATAGCACAAATAAGTGGGCGAACGACAACTGGAACTGCATGGCCTAATTGTCTGATTAATCAGGTTTTGATCAAAATTCCAACGGAAAGATGAACAGCTTTTAACCATTGCCTTGTTACATAACTCAATATGAGAATTGCAGATGTTTTCTTTTGAAATTATGAACTTTTCAAAACAATGTATCTGAAATATAGTTATACGTAATTAAAGACTAAGTTCATTCATTAATCATTCCACGCAAAGAGGTTTTTAAAGGCAGAGTAGAATGAAGTTATACAATTCTGAACTAATCGGGTATTGGGAACAACAGATTAGGGACATTCGACATTCGTATTCTGCAATCTATACATTCTTGCAGGTTTAAATATGACTGTATTTTCATTAGAAGAAACACAAGATTTTTGCCGAAATGCACATATTTATACCCGATTAATGTATGTTGACAACTTATTCTGTTAATAATTATTTTATGGTTATTGATACGAGGTATAGGAGAAAATAAATTGAAGTTCCGATAATCAAATATTAATTTTCGGAAGGTTAATGAAAAATAGTGACATGATAATATTGAAATTTTCACTGATAAATCTTGAGCAGTTCGTTAATATTACGTTTGAAACTTTTAGAAAAGAATCGAATACAAATATTATCATATTTGGGATAACTATTTTTAAATAATCAATCTCAGCAGAAACTCTAAAAGTGAAAAAATTGAAGACGATATTGTTCTAAATAATCGATATTGTAATAACAAATGACATTTCGTGATATTCTGAAGAAGATGACTGGAACCAATCTTTAAAAATACGCTGTGATGGGAAATACTAACAAGGAGATGATGTTACTTCCGGGTGTCCAATCCCGATGAAACTTTGTGAGACGGTCCATGAGTGGTCTAATAGCTGATATCTCCAGTCACGCAGTCCAACGTTCCGTTCTTCTGAAGATATTCACGAATCATTATTGGTTTTCAGGCATGTACAGTATATCTATAGCTAGGGTTTTGGAATATATAGATATAATGTACATGCATAAAATCGAAAATAATCCATTGAATATCTTTGGGAAAACGAAACGTTGGACTGCGTGGCTGCAGATATAAGCTACTAGGATACCCATAAACCATCTCACAAAGTTTCGTCGTGATTGGACACCTGGAGATAGTGTCATCTCCTTGCAAGACGCCAAGAGAATAATTCCCATCACTTGTGACTTCTTTTGATCTTTTTTTTTCTGAAATTAAAGATCTCCACAAGTCATACTTGTAGGTTATGGCTTTCGATAAAAACATATTTTTCATGGAATATTTTTACGTTACATGAAATATTTATAAATAGTTGATGTTTTTACGAAACTCAAAAATTTTAGTAAATAGAAAGCTGAATTGAAACTTAGTTCTACCCATCCCACTACCGATAAACAGCATACCTCGTAAAGCAAGTCAAATGAAAGCATATAACACTAATATTCTAATAATTATTTTTATCTCAAATGTTAGTTCTGGGCATTTACGAGTTGAAGGTTAAGACTTAAAGTCAGAAAACAAAAATTACTCCGTCCAATAATTAATAATGAACCTGATAACCCGCAAATTCAAATGCATAATATACTGAAAGCTTGATAGCAATAGTAATGTCATTATGTTCGTTTAAGGTGCGTTACTGTCACCCAAGACATCTGGCTAGTCATAGCTGACAGTTTGTCACAATATGTTATGAAAATAATAAAATGAACCAGGATTGCTATAAACTTGAGCTCAATAGATTTTGCCATGAAAATGTTCTTACCTTTTTCCGTTTTATATTCAGTTATGAGCTGCATACGTTCATGATAATATAAATGTATGGATTCAAAAATATTCGAATTGGTGGAAAATATTCATTAGAGATGAATGCCTCCATATTTTGGATATTTATTCATACTCTCATACTCATATTCATATTACTATAAAATAATAAGAAAATATTAATAATTAAAAATAACATTTTCATTATTCTTTCAGTGAAAAACGAGTTAAAGTCAATGTAACGTTTCACCCAGAAAATGGAACAGTTAGTTACATGCAAAGGAGAACATGGTTTTTTGATAAATCTAGAAGTAATGGCACTCTACAAGATAAAATTTCTCAACTGAATGTTGTAGCGGTGGTGAGTTTGAAAAATTCTATATCCTTTTCATCTTTCATTTTTTTTTAATTTTTCTTGTAAAATTGAATATGCGATCGAAAATTTTGACTTGACTTGAAAATTATTAAACGGATTTTATCTATTTCAGTCAGCAGCACATAAAATTCGCTATTGGCCATATGTGATACAACAAAGTCTCTCCTACATGCTCAACCAATTTTCTCATCAAATTCACGTTGTAAAGACGGTCGATGAACTTTTATTCAAGGGCTTCGAAGATAAACTCATAACGATGGGCAAGTTATCTGGCTTAGACGAAGATGCTCCACCTTTTGACAAATTTGGATGGTTTTATATGGTTAGTAATTTCATAACATTCTCATCAAGTAACAATGTATCCATGTGACATTTCTAAATCATGCGTAAATGACATTGACATCTTTTCAAAATAGCTGAATTAAGGCGCGCTTCGTACGCTCTATTTTCTCATTTCAACATTCTTGATCTTTTTACACATGATACCGATGCGCATTCGTCCCGCTCTGAGAGCCAATCAAAACTCTCGGGAGATTAGTCACTTTCCAGGCTTATTAATTTTTTCCAAAGAAGCATTGATTAACCGTTTAAAAGTAATTGGTTGTCGTTGAAAAATTGATTAGTTACATTCAATCTTTACCCTTCATTCGTATGTACTTTGAGATATTCTATATATGTATATGCCATGATGAAAAGTTTCGTGAATTTATGATTCTTGAATTTATGATTCTGCACTTATATGTAAGATTCACGCAGCACTTCCGACCGGAGTTATAGACAGGCGGTAGATCAGTTAATTTCAAGAACTGGAACGTCATTGGTGCAAGATAGATTTAACGAATGATTTCATTCGATTGTTGATCAAGCGCAAATAATCTGTAGACGTTTAAAGTTAGAGTTGAATGGATTAAGTTCGAAGTAGGTCACTTGTTTATGAACACGTTAATTAGGAGGTATTATGCTTCTCATCCGTATCTGCCCATGATTGTCATACCTGAGGGCAATGATCTAACTGAGGAAGGGCTCACAATCCTTGTGTTCCGAAAATTTTGACAAAAATTTGTGAGATGGTTTTTTAATAACCAGCAAATATGTAATACATGCAGCCATTCCGTCAATTGTTTCAATTTCACGGAGATGCCACGAATAATTATTGATTTTATGCATGTGTACTATACCAATAACTAATCGAATGACGTACTGTATTCAATATTTGGGTGCCCAAAATACGCATATTCAGAAGTTTCATCATGAATGAAGATCCAAAGATTGTGCTTTATCTCCTAGTTAGTTTAACTACTCACTGTCTTTCTTTCAAACTAAAAATGTTAGTCTATCCTTTTTGGGATCCTTCTAGCTTCTCAATCCGCATTGAGTGGTGATATGAATCTCCACCCGTGTGGTTTTGAGCACCTTCAAAGCAATCAATTTCTATAGACATATATCAGGTGGTGTGTCAGCGCCACCGATGACAAGTAGTATGTATACATATCAATATCATTACCAATTGCAGAGAAATGGATCGACTGATTTTGATGGATACAGTAACATGGCGACCGGTGTCGATGATATTGGTAATCTTGGCAAGATCATGTTGTGGAACCACAAGGACACAACAAAGTTCTACAAATCTCCGTGCAACGCGATCGAAGGTAGCGCCGGAGAATTCTGGCCACCGCACAGGACCACAGAAGACATTCAACTTTTCTCTCCAGATATATGCAGGTGTGCACTAATGATTAATTATGTATGAATTTCCGGTTCCTCCGATAACTTCAGGAAAATATGTGAGCTTCGATTGTGATGCGAACAAAATAATATAAGTTGTTCCAGGGATTAATTGACAAAAAGCACTATTGATTGAGTGCACCATGAAATGAAACCATGGATGAAAATCTATCAACTATTTATTCAGAATCATTACTTGAATCACTATAATTTTTCTATCATGCGATGAATCATTAACTGCTATCAAGCCATTAATTTTCTTGAATGTATAACGTGAAATAGCTACACTTTTTGAAAATTCAATTAGCATTTGTATGATTTCTTCATTGTACATAATATTATGGAAGGCTAATGCTCGTGGAACATGCGATTTGTACATTTTCTTACTCGTGTCGTGAAGCATCTACGAAAACAGGAAAAAAATCAAGATGAAATATGTTTGAACAAAGATGGGAATGAAGTGTTATTTTTTCTTCAAAACTTACAAGAAATGTTTCAATTTGATCAAATAATTCTGTGATCATCGGGATTTTACTTCGAACAAAGCCGAGTGAGAACCAAAACAAGACATACTGTATAGTTTTGCAAAGCCATGTACATCTATACGTCGCTGTCGTTATAATTTCTTCCTGACAATCCATAAAAGAAAAGAAGTTTCACTTCAAAAATACCAAATTGATGACCATTGGATATTTACAGACCGGTGACATTCGAGTTTGTGGATAAAGTCAAATACAAGGATATCGAAGGATACAAGTTCGCCTTGGGCAGGAAGACGCTGAGCAATGATACAAGGCGGCGCTACCCACACGACCAGGCGAAGTACTTCGAGCCGACGACCACCACGGAAGATTTCTTCTCTGTCGATCCGACCACGTTACGTATAGTTGATGAGGAAGATGAGAGCCCCGACGTGGTGAACGAGGGCCAGTGTTACTGTAATGGCGAGTGCTCGCCCATGGGTCTCATCAACGTAACCTCGTGTCGCTATGGAGCACCTGGATTCATTAGTTTGCCCCACTTTTATAACGCCGATCCGGTGCTTGCTAATTCCTTCCGTGGAATGCAACCCAACGAAGAGGCTCATGACTTTCATATTACTCTCGAACCGGTAAGTTATGTAAACAAATTTGTTCGACATGAGCATTGGGTGATGTCAGTGTGATTAACAATAGATAAAGGAAGGGTGGAGGTAATTACTTTTCCTCGGTTAATACCTACCTTATCGACATTATGTAATCCGTTAGAAAACTACTTTTTTTTTTGTATCCGGTGATAATAGTTGTACTCGACGGAGATAACAAAAAAAGTTTGATTCTTAATATTTTATCGTTTTGTTGATTGATTCTATTATTTATTATGCCAAGGTGCATCATGCTTCATTGAAATGTTTGATAAAAATTAGAAAATCATTACGAATAACTCGAATTATTTATTGCTAGACGAAACTTTTCTGAATATTCGAAAAATATCTCCATATTATTGTCACCTCAACCCTCAAAATTGATAATTAAACACGATTAAAATCGTTTATCATAAAAAAGGGAAAATGCTGGGAAATTAATAACCATAGTTACATTGATAATTCTATTTCTTCTAAATCGACAATAAATGTTACATTCACAAATAAAAATACAAAGTTACAAAAGATAAATGCACATAATCCTGTTCGTGGACCAATTTTTTAATTCAGTCAAGACCTGACAAACAGCGTCTGAAGATTAGCTAGCTAGGTGTAATCTCCTGAATCACCTCCAACGTACCGCGCCAAACTACAATAAATGATTATCTCTAAGTCCATGCACTTTTATAACGCGGAAACGTGATTATCAGCACAGTTGTGTAACAATAATTAGTGGCGCTCATCCCATCTTATGTACATGACTTACTTTTTTTCTAGACTACCGGAATTCCTATAGATGTGTCGGCTCGGCTACAAATTAATATTTTACTCCAGCCATCAAAAACTGTATAGTAAGTATAACATTTCATATCCAAATGCTACTACGAATACATTATGAGTTTCGAAGCTCTCAAGAGTGCTTGCACAAACGACATCAAGAATTGTCTTCTTAGAAATTGGTCTAATCAAAAAATGTGCTCTCTGCAATAATCGAGCCAGTATTACACGATATTTCATATAGGACTTTCGAGCCTACGTAAATGATAAAAGGATGTTCGAGAAGTTACGACAGAAGAAATCAGTAAATAACCATCCACACAATACGTATTAGATTCTAATTGCGACTGCTGAAAAACACTGACGTGATAGTTATGACCTAGGAATGTTTTTTAGCCATTTTTAATAACTATGGATTTATGCAAATATTTGCATCTGACGTCTATGTGAAATGACATAGAAATTCCAATCAAGAATATTACAAAATAGCCACCTTTCACATAATATTTCGTATTATGCAATATAAAGATGAATAATGTACATATCCTTAAAACCGCTTCATTTTTTCAGTTTATTCAGAGATGTTCCTACGTTATATTTCCCCATGTTATGGTTCGAAATGAAGGTTGAGATTCCAGACGATATGGTTGGAGATTTGAAGTTGTTCCTCAACTTGCCACATCTTATGATGTACACAGGATTAATCGCGATGTTTATTGGCTCTCTTATCCTCTTTGGTGTTGCTGTAATGTGTTACATGAATCATGGACAACAACTGGCACTGGTATTGACAATTATCTACGCTTATGTGTATCGTAGCTTTGCTAATTTTTCGCTCTTAGATTTGCTAATATTTCGTTCACTCAAATAATGTTGGAGCATTTAAAATGATAAAACGATTGTTATTAAAATGTATGAATAGGCATGATAAAAACTAACAATCGCTTCTATTGGGTTTACCTGTACAGTTTATCAAAAGATACTAATATTCTCATTGTAGAAATCCAAGAGATGAATCAATCAGCTTTTTTGTTTAATCAATTCAAAATCATAGTAAAAGATTGAAAAGAGCTGTGGTTATCTTAATACTCAGTAATAATCCTTCAACATTGACAACATGTATATTAATTTTTCAGAATATAACGAGTAAAATGGACATCTCACAGAAGAAAACAGAAATGGTATACATGGATAAATCTGGTGTTAATGAAGATTCACAGACCAGAAATGATCGTCGACTATATCCAAAATCGTAGTGAAGCATCAGGGAAAGAATTTGGTGATACAATAACTTCGTTATAGTACAACGATAGAAAAGATTAATTTGATTATTTATGAAACAGTGTTGAAGCTCTTGATGTGAATCTTCGTACTGAAGTACTGATATTTTTATACTGTGTGCATACTTAAATTTTATATTTAGTAATAACGTACTCCAAAAGAGCCTTACATTCAGATCTGTGAGTGAATATATGTATTATTATCATGAACCAAAATTAGTCGAGAGGATAATTTTCCAAGGGAAGATGCATGCATTGTGGGAAAATTCCGTTTACTTATCTACATGTCATCGCATATTATATGTCGATGAAATGTTAGGGACCAAACATCAATATAATATTTTGCCATAAGATTAAGTATAATGTTCTATGTGAGTTAATTAAGACTATTAATTATGCTTTAAGTATAATCTTATTCATACGCATGTTTTATTTCCAATACTTTTCATGTATTGGATAACTCAAATAAATAGTCTGGAGACTTTCTTCGTAAATGAATGTGAAATAAGAACACACTTCTTGATGGGATCTCTAATACAATAATGGAATCGAAGAAGCTGTGCGAGTTGTTGCTTTGTGAATTTAAAATTTATAAATTATACATTTATAAGATGAATGTTTTTGCTTTCATAGTAAATTATGAAAATTTGACGGTAAACCAATTATTGAGAATTAATTATTCCCAATAATCTTTCTGGAGTCAAAATATGTAATTTTTTGAAATAATTTTATCCAAGCGATTATACAAAACTTATCACATTTTATGATATATATCGTTGGAAAATCACTTAAAACGTTTGAAAAATTGTTGAGAGATTTAATCCACAACTAAAAATATAATTCAAACATTTGTAAAGCGATACCTGTAAATTGGAGACTGAAAATATAGTAACTCAAGAAGAATGACAATAAAATGTAGTAATATGTACTATACTGTAAAGGAATGAATAAACTTCCAATATACCAAAACTTGTTCAATATGACGAAATCATAATACATATAATTGAATCTATCAGCAATGAGGAAGATGATGTTGTTTGCCAATAAATTGATTATAATAATCAATTTGATTGGCGATTAAAACAATTGTATAATACAATTGTTTAATTTAACACGTGTATCATACACATGTTCATCAAAAAAACCCAAAAATGATGTTAAAAGTATAATATTTTGTGTGTGTGCCAGTTTAAATGTGTATGTAAAAGTACTATTTGGTTGGCACACACACAAAATATTATACTTTTAACATCATTTTTGGGTTTTTTTGATGAACATGTGTATGATACATGTGTTAAATTAAACAATTGTATTATACAATTGTTTTAATCGCCAATCAAATTGATTATTATAATCAATTTATTGGCAAACAACATCATCTTCCTCATTGCTGATAGATTCAATTATATGGATGTGTCATAAGGAAGAATAGAGTCACTCACTGATGAATATTATTATTCATGGTTGTATCAATGTTACTGTAAAAGAGTAACAGTGATTTGTTTTCATGGATAAGAATACTCATTGAAAATATATGAAATCATAATACACTTTTTGGAGAAGAAATTGTGATTGTCGTGTCTGATAATTTGAAATTCCAGAATATCTAATATTTTAATGTTAAGAATAGTCGATTCTATCATTAACATTATTATTATTATTATTATTATTATTATTATTATTATTATGAATATGTTTATCATGTTTATTATTATACAAAATTTGTTTTTATTATACGATTGAATATAATTGATGTATTAAGTAAAAATATCCTGAAAATTATTTAAAATTCTTTATATAGAAAATATCTCCTAGTTTAACGGCATGCCACAGCGGGACAACTTCATCTCTAGAGCTCCGAGATATAAGTCAAAGTCGCTTATTTTTCACTACTTCTATTGAAAAGATTCTACAACTACCTCAATTATACACAAATACATCCTTAAAATTTAGAAATATTCAATGTTTAAATATAAATTCCAGAATGTCACCTGATTTTCGAGTGGTAACACTGAAGGTCAATTGAAGGACTTTATCATGTCTTGCATTTTCATAAGTGATACATCAATGTCACGTATACATTCAACATGAATAACACGTTCTTACTGATCAAGGTATTACTTCATGTCTATAGAAACGTGTAATATCTTGTACTATATTTGGAAGTATGTCTTGAATCGTGAAAATCAAATAACTGATAGAGATGCTGCAGATTCATTGAGTATATGTTATTCAAAATTACTGTGGGTAAAAGAGGCATTCTTCGTAAAAAAAATATTGATATTGGTTCCACTGAATGGGAGACAATCAGATATATGGGCATAAGAGTGGACGATACCAAACATTCGCTTTTTCGAGACCTCTCATACATTCGGAACTTTTTAAGGTGCTTGTTCGAAGTATTAACCTATCCCACAATACACATTTTTCAACGTTTAGGACTATTGCAGGTTAAAAACTGGTGCTGAAAAAAACTAAAATAATGATTTTTATTATACAATTCTATTTTTTATATGCATGCATTTCTTCAACTCCATCTACTGTATTTTCTGTGAGGGAAATATAATGTCCGAGGTTTGAAGATACAATTCATTTTTAACTTTTGCCATTCTATAGTTTTTTGAAGTTATTTCTGAATCAGTTCATTTCTATCATGTTCATCGCGAACACCTGAAAAAAAAATACCAGCTCACATATTATGATCCTTAGAATCCATGTCACCACCTTAAATCTTATTACGAAATAATGGTTATTAAAACATCATATATTAATGAATTTCAGTAACATTAAAGTCTTTATCGAAGAATGGTGAATAATGAGACATATAATAATTTGACAATTGATGCATGAGTCATTTCAAATACTATGCACGAATCTGCTTGTCACGTGACAAGGAATATAGAAACGTTTTTATCAGTGCATTCAACAGTTATATTTTATTACCATTTCGCCTAATTCTATTTAATTACTATTTGAAAAGTAAAAAAGAATAACTGAGCAGTTTTGGCAAAATAAAAATTGTATCTGAAAATAATTTCCTTCATTTTAAATTCATCAGCAATGGCTGTATAATAATCAATTTTCGAAAAAATATTTTCTTGCAAGACAGATTGGTGGTGAGAATTATTAAAGTAAAAAAGTATAAGCGTATAGTTGAGGATTAGTACGAGATTTATATTGAATATTAGCTCATTCATTTAAAAGAATTGACAATCACATATAGTAACTAAGCCTATTACGAAAATAATGAATGATTTTATCACTTTCTACTAATGTTGTATCGTATTAGTCATTCATTCTTTTTATTCACTCAGTCATCGAGACATTTATTCAGATTCCAAAATTTCTCGTCACTTCAATCGAAAATAATGTTTATAAATAAATATTTGTATAACGTACAAAATCTGAATCACCTGCACTCAACTAGGGTCGGGAAGATAATATGAAATTTTAATTGAAAATCTCAAAACTTCATGTTATATATTATTTTGATCATATCGCAATCTGATAAAATATTCTTCAAAATATTTTTACGAAAGGGAGAAGCGAGACAAGGTGAGAGAAGACCTTAGTGATAGGGAGGGCTGTGTTAAACAGAATCGTACTCGTAAAACATGTTATGAAACATTTGGGCCAGGTGATACCGATAAAATACGAGCCTCAAGGAAAAATTCATAGAATTATGGCATATCTGCAATAGCTCTAAGGGAAAAATTCCATCGCATCATCGGGCTCTTGCCTATGGGATACCCGATATCCGTAAATCCTCTCTCTTTCCTAGTCGCCAACACGTCGAACGTGCCAAGTAATGCATGTGAACTGCGTGTCAATAGGTCGGGAACCGTGAATCTCGGTGGACAACTTGACCCGGATTATTCGGACATCCACGTTCGGACTCACCTCCAAAGCACACACTGAAGATGTCACAAGACATGAGTGGGTCAGCTACTCAATCTTCCAACCCTGGAGGTGTACATGTATAGTCACGACCGCAGAATAACAAGTCATTCCTGGCGTTATAATACTTCTCAATTGGATCTCAATTCGTTTTAGTCTTAGCCAGTTAAATTTTTATTTATGCGACAACATACTATTTCTCAATTAAAGTTTATCTTGATTCCTACCTGTGTATCAGTTAAATAATCCCGATTAATTTCAAGGGCGCTAAGTCTGGGTGGAGGATCTCTCGATCAACCTTGCAACTCGCATTTACGCGTAATTGAATCTCGATTAGGGAATTTTCGGCTCTCGGGTTGATGGGCGGGAGAGAGCGAGAGACGAAAGCGGGGAGAGCCCTTAGATCGGGCCGTGAAAAGCGGAGCGGTCGAGGCCCAATGACTTGATCACACAAATAAAAAGCATCTGCGAACTGCTTTTGCATATAATCATCTGTTGAACTTCATAGGTTCAATGCATAATAAAATATACAACTACTATTTTGACCGAAAATGGCATGATGTTTTTGCATGCATTGGACAGGAGGTGAAGTTTCTTTACTAGATTTTGTAGAACCACTATTAATTTTAGGATTGCATCCATAATAAAAATATTTTCTCAATAATTCGAGAAAATCGGTACATTCTTGCGCAAAACAAGCTGTGAAAGGTTATTCCATGTCAAAGATCAAGATCCAAGGGCAAGTTTGTTATCGCATCAGTACTGCCTACTTCTGACAAAAATCTTCAATTTTCACATATTTAATTTGTTTCTGATGCTGATCTATTCTCACTTCGTTCCTTATTGATCGCAATTTGAAGAGAGGTCTCATAAGAACTTCGCAAAACTGTTCACTAGAGAATAATTATTTAAAGTGGCTTCAGCGAGTTCTGATAGAATTATAGATTGGATTTGAACTTTCACAGAATATATTTTACATAATTTCTCCAAATTTAAATTGTGCTGGGCAAAATCAGGGGTAACCGACTTTATTTCCGTTACAACTTAAAAAATATACCAATACATGATCATAAACTAATTATTTACGCTGATCGTGTATATCTGCGTATCAATACAAAGGTCGTTACAATGCTCCATTCTCGGTAAATCCGTGAATCAGTTCATTCTATTACCAGAAGAAAATTGTTTTAGTTCATAATTTTTTTCACTTCCAATTTGTTTATTGTGTTTCATAGATAATATGATTTTATTTTATATTAGAAACTTTGATTTACATAATATTTTGTTACCATATTTCGTTTTATTTATAATAAATTAGTGGTTGATTCAGTTATTCATAACCTTTGTCTTAACGTATACTCAACACATGTATAATTTGGTTCAGTCGGTAGTGAACACTACTATGTACTATCATGCATGCATGTACAGAAACTGTTTGTTGAGTCTATATCTGCAGAGTCTGAAGAAAGGCATGTGTGTATAGACAAAGTACTGTTAAAATCAATAGCAGATGCGTCGCATCACGTCAAAGTACTATCAGCTTCGCGTGCACTTGCACCGACTCTAATATATTTTACCTGATAATTTTTACGACGTTGATACTGTGACAGATTGCTTCCAACACTCAAAAAGTGCAAAAATCAGACATTCTGATAAGCTAGTGGATGACAACGATTAAGTTAATATTTGATTTTTGTTTTACCGTTACTGAAAGTAAACGCGACGAGCCGTGTTTCTTAGAACGAACGTTCATCCTCTAATTCTGATCTTCCAATTTTTGTCAGTACTGATGAATGGTAGTCAATGAAATCCTTTCAGGAGAAGATCTACCCGAGTCCTGTAAATGGATTCGTTTGAAAAAGCTTTGGTAAAAATGAGCAAACAATTATTGTAGATTCGTTTCAACGAGTGTAAACTGAGGCACATTATTTCGTTGTAAAAGATACAATGTTTATTTGACTCTTAACACAACATTCACAAAATCATATTGGAGAGCTTTTTCCAAATGCAGAGCATGATGACTACTTTAATTTACTATATATATATATAGAACCCTATTCGTCAACAGCTGTAAAAATTAATAGCGCATGATGCATATATGGAGCGTTCATTCATCTCAGAAGAATGACTAGATACCGTGAAATAGAATGACAAACTCACAATGCGAGAATCATATCATTTTTAGATTTCTATAGAATTCGTTCAGTAGGACAATCATAAGAATAAGTAAAAGTCATCAAGTTTCTTTTGTACATTTGTTAATTAATCATAGTTCTGCTTATTTTGATTCACGTAGTAATTCTTCTCGAAATTCAATCCATGTCAGTTTTTAGAAATCAAAATCTTTCATTTGAGACAAACCTATAGGATCATCATGTGTTGACCGCGCAAGTGGAGATCATACTAAAGAACAATACCATACAATGAGGAATGCAAAATAATATTGCTACCGAAGACGTTGATTTCCTTTGATGATTCGTGCATCCTCAAGTTTCGAACTGCTTTGTGTATCAAAATTCACTTCTCACCTATGAAGACCAAAGTAGTACATCGAAGTAATTTAATGTCACATGAGTCAGAGATATACACCATGGATTTTTGGTTTAGGTTATACATCTATAAACTTACATGTTTCAATTTCGATCTTGTTTGAGCTGTTTGGGACTGTGGTCTGTTGTCCCTGTCTGAAAGATAATTACACCTGGCAACCGATAACGTATCATAAAATTAACTGTATAAATTTCAGATAAAGTACTGTTTCATAAATAATAGCTTATTGATTTTTCTCACTTTATTAGAAAAACATTTCATCTATTGTATAAAGAACATATATACTAAAGAAAGGAATTCACAGAGTAAAGGTAGGATCGACGAGGGAAATACTATTCTCACAAGAGCTTGTCGTGAATTGACTATTATGCAAATAGTCCTTCTTATGTAAGTCCCCTGCGGGCAATACGGGGAGGCAGGTAAATCGGCCATCCAATATTCTCATGTATAGTACAACGCATCACAAAGTGAATTCTATTGAGACTTATAAAAAGAAAAAAATTCCTGGCAATTTTATCTGTTTTGGAAAGGTAACGGGCAACTTTTATTTTTGAAAGCAGGAGGAATTTTTTCGTAGTAAAAATTGAAAGCTTTGTATTGACTTCTATCCACTTCTGAATGGGAAAACTTTGCCGGATCATAAAACTAAAGTATTCGACGTGTTCTACAAGATCCCAATAGAATTTTTCACACGCTAAAACTACGTCAACATGTTTCTGGGGCAATGCAAGAAAAATGGCCATTATAAAAATAGAGTAAATTTAGAATGAAACCTTGATAGTTTATATCGTCTTCAATTATTAAATTAACCGACACATCTACGTATTATTAACTAAGTTTTGGATCAACAGTTAATTACTGAATCACAAACTCTAAAAACATTCCTGAGCCAATGATAACAAAGACAACTTTTTTCATACCATTAGACTCTTATAACTGGCTGCAATTGATCAATTATCAATTGAATTCTTGATTCAAGATATTAGATGAATCGAGTACGATTGAATTGAATCATACGACTGCAATAATATTGAGCACTTATTATCAAACGCATCATCAAATAATACATTGTATTAGATAACATTGCACGCATATTAAATGAAGAAGGGTCCAATTGAAAATTCAATACACTGATAATCATGCACGGAATTTGTGATTCATTTGAACTTGATTCCAATAAAGAACCGTAGTTTTTTCAGACTCGACATGCAGTTACGTCATATTTTCATCTTACGACAATAATTGTTTATTTACGTCTAAAGAATACCGACGTGTGTATGATATAACAGACGGAGAGGACAATTATCCTGGCAAATAAATAAATTGACAAAATAATTACTCAACACATTTCATCGATTCAAAACATTTAAGGATTTATTTTCCCGTGCCAAATTTATCCGGGGGCTCTGAATATCGTCAATAATTTGTATGCTTGAAAAACGGCTTTTTAAGAGCAGGAGGATATATCGCTTTCTGTTCGTAAGTAACCGTAGCCGCGGCGTAAAGCGAGCAGCCAGTGCTGTGGGTATGTATACGTGCAGAATTTCATGCGCACTCTTATTCTTTAGCAAAAGCAGGGTATACTTGTTTACCGACTCAGCATGAAAAATCCGTGGAAAATGAATGCGAACGCGCTCAAATGTCGCCCCGCTAATTGCCCTCCGCTCTATATTTCCTTTTCGTTCGAAGCTCTTCGCATACAGGAACTGGGGAGAACTTGAAGCCGATGAGTCTGTGTGTATGTATATACGTACACACGCGCGCATCGTATCCTCTTCCACGAGCTTTGATGTTTTCTGTTTGTGAATATTCATTCGCCGATGTTCGCGTTGCTCAGGATTCGTCATTGCGTATACATATGGGCAATTCTCTGTGGGATCGAACATGAAAAAATTAGATTTGGCTCAAAATTTTTTTGTAAGTTCTAGGGCATCAAGCCGATTACCCAGAATTTTTTTAGATTTTTTCGAGCACTTTAACCCCCTTTAATAAATAGGCAAAGTTGCTGATTTCGCTGTTTTTGCATTTTCAGAGGCATTTTCAACCTTAATTTACACCCTGAAAATGACCTCTGAGGCAAAAAATGAATGGGACACTTTTTTCTGCAAATTGCCTGAATTTTATAGAAAAATTATCTCCAAGGTCATTGGAGCACATTAAGTACCCCACATTACCAATTGGAGCCTCTATTTTTGAACCCTGGGAGTTCGCTCGTCAAGCCCCATACCACATGGGTACTAAAAGTTGGCCCAACTCATACCACATACAGCCTATATAGTGAAAAAATGGGCCTGGACTCTGGAAGCTCCCAAAAAATTAATATATTAACTAAAATAGGGGTAAAAACAGGCTAAAATGACTATTCAAGGGGAGCCTTGTACCGCCAACACTTCCAATACTTTCCAAACACCTTGTCTGTGGTATTATTACTATTATCCACTGTAAAAACTCACATTCTATCATACTAAGACATATCATGAGTTGTCAATATCATATTTATATAGATCAAGCATTACTATACTACTTGACGCCACCTAACTTCCAGTAGTTACATGTATTGATGGTCAATATATTGGCTCTATTGTGTTAAAATGTACAAGAAACTACAAATAAAGTACATTGTCATGAATTGCATTCACTCGATAAGAAAGATTAATCCAGAAAGTAAATTGTAAGCTGTGCATTACACGTACACCTTATAACACACTAGGCAGTGCATAGATATCATATGATTTTTTTAATATCAACAAGAAAATGTTGAAGTTCACTAAATATGGGTGTTATTCATGAATGTGGGACTCTTGAAATCCACTCATATTGTATAAACTGCATAGCTGAGGTCCAGGCAGCTATTGCCTGGTGGGCTCAAACTACAACTTCAAGTTATTTACTCATGGAATTAGCTAATGTGAATCAATCCACTTGAGAGTATAATCACTGAATGCGCAATTTGATAAGGAATTCAAATATATATAGTTTGCCTGTGTTTAAATGACTTTATAAGCCACTTTGTGAACGTTATACTTGCCTATACTGGAGACTTGTACGACCCATGTATGGCACAGGTTAGGTTACCGACCATAGACTTTTAGACATGCAAAGCTACTTTGGAAGCTCAAAACTCATTTCTGGACAGGCAAACTATATATATTTGAATTCCTTATCAAATTGCGCATTCAGTGATCATACTCTCAAGTGGATTGATTCACATTAGCTAATTCCATGAGTAAATAACTTGAAGTTGTAGTTTGAGCCCACCAGGCAATAGCTGCCTGGACCTCAGCTATGCAGTTTATACAATATGAGTGGATTTCATGAGTCCCACATTCATGAATAACACCCATATTTAGTGAACTTCAACATTTTCTTGTTGATATTAAAAAAATCATATGATATCTATGCACTGCCTAGTGTGTTATAAGGTGTACGTGTAATGCACAGCTTACAATTTACTTTCTAGATTAATCTTTCTTATCGAGTGAATGCAATTCATGACAATGTACTTTATTTGTAGTTTCTTGTACATTTTAACACAATAGAGCCAATATATTGACCATCAATACATGTAACTACTGGAAGTTAGGTGGCGTCAAGTAGTATAGTAATGCTTGATCTATATAAATATGATATTGACAACTCAGGATATGTATTAGTATGATAGAATGTGAGTTTTTACAGTGGATAATAGTAATAATACCACAGACAAGTGTTTGGAAAGTATTGGAAGTGTTGGCGGTACAAGGCTCCCCTTGAATAGTCATTTTAGCCTGTTTTTACCCCTATTTTAGTTAATATATTAATTTTTTGGGAGCTTCCAGAGTCCAGGCCCATTTTTTCACTATATAGGCTGTATGTGGTATGAGTTGGGCCAACTTTTAGTACCCATGTGGTATGGGGCTTGACGAGCGAACTCCCAGGGTTCAAAAATAGAGGCTCCAATTGGTAATGTGGGGTACTTAATGTGCTCCAATGACCTTGGAGATAATTTTTCTATAAAATTCAGGCAATTTGCAGAAAAAAGTGTCCCATTCATTTTTTGCCTCAGAGGTCATTTTCAGGGTGTAAATTAAGGTTGAAAATGCCTCTGAAAATGCAAAAACAGCGAAATCAGCAACTTTGCCTATTTATTAAAGGGGGTTAAAGTGCTCGAAAAAATCTAAAAAAATTCTGGGTAATCGGCTTGATGCCCTAGAACTTACAAAAAAATTTTGAGCCAAATCTAATTTTTTCATGTTCGATCCCACAGAGAATTGCCCATATACACAACATCGACGTCCACTCTTGCAGCTCTCATTCGAAACACATCGTATTATTCGCGTCCGAATAAATACATCCGCGAGAACGGGCGCAAGCTCATCTGCTCGGCCGAGATCGTTCGAAGAAAGGGCGAGGCTGCGTTTCTCCGTCGCAGAATGAGTTTGCCGTGCGGTGGCTTCTCAGATTGTGGGCGAGCAAAGAGAAAAAAAAGCTCGGGAGAAAGATTGAAAAGCTCGCGGGAAGCTGTCGGGCTTTTGAGCGGGCCGTTGCGCTGGCTCCACTTCAATTTGCCTCCCCGCCGCGTTACATATAGCCGCCAGCGGCGCGGCACATGCACTTGGCCCCCGCGAGCCGCTGCTGCTGCTGCAGAGACAGAGAGAGAGAGCGAGTTTTCCGCCCATTGTCTCGCGCAAAGCTCCCCTCCGCGCTGCTGCTGCTGCACGAGCTTGCGCCGATGCCGCGCGGCAGCCGATGGAGGGAGGAAAGCCTCGACCCTGACCGAGGCTGCGCGCGCGAGAGAACGGCCTGCGCGCCCGACTAGATGTGGGCATCGATCGCGCGCCGGATCTCCCAGCCCCGCAGCCTCCTTACCTATTTCCATATTTCCCGCAGCCCGCTTTCGATTAGAAAAACCGTCGCGCGCCGACTGGCTCCGCTCTTTCCGTCCCGGGCCTAGCCATCCGAGTCTCCCTGTCTCTCGATTGAATTAATTCGGATGGGACGACGACGCTTGACCCCCTTTTTTTTAATAACCAATCGATTCCACCCCCGGTTTCGGGTTTCGTTTGTCACGCAGTCGCGAAGGACGTCCCGGCCCTGGATATTGACTTCCCCGCGAGCATTCGTCCGAAATTCGAAATTTTTGATCGCCTTATCAAGACAATGAGTTACGTCGCGCGCGCGTCGATCTCGGAATCTATCCCACTCTTTGAAAAATCCTGTTTGGCTATACGTAGCACAGGCGTAGCCATCGTAACGACGCGCTCACGATATTTGATCAATTTTCTGTTTAACAAACTCGGCGACCCGTCGCGCAACTGAATGTCGGTTGTTTGAATCTCTTTCGATCCGACCTCAGGCGCACAGGGCTTGGGAGTTTTCTTTTTTGCACGCGGTGCCCGCGAGTTCAGTTTGCGATAGAGGTAAATTTACTTCCCCCGTGGTTTGTACGTAAAATTTTCCTCTAGTTTACTGGGATTCTCAGAATTTTAGATGAGAATGTTTACCTTTGAGCTACCAATTTGGAGAAAGGAAAGTAACCACAGTTGGAAGCTTGCAGCTACTGATTCGAATAAGTTTGTAATTCTTTTTGTTGATGTATGATCAATTTTTACAGTTTTTTTTTCAACTTTGGTATTTAATAATTTGAAGGTATTGATAAACTTCAAACAAATGCAATGAATGAAAAATATGATTATTGAAAAGTATATCCGAGTAATAATAAAATCAAAATCATAGAAGCTAAAATATATGCGTATTAGACGGATTGGAAGTTCATTCACTTTATAGTTACTAACACGTGTGCAATATTCAATTATGAAATTTGTCTGTTCATTTCATGTGAACACATTTATGTATGCCAAGTATAGCTGTTGTTATTTGAGGTTACCGGTCGACATTGACGCAAACCCTACCCTTTAAGTTTTTCACGTCTTTCACATCAGATTCATCAGTTCGGAATGACTTGGATATATTGCATTTTTGTCATTCAATTCCATGTTGTCACTGGGAGATAGCCCAAAAAATTCCCTCAAATATTCTCATCATAATCTTTGTCACGTTTTTTTTTCTCAAGGTGAAAATTAAAAACTCCACTCGCGTTGGTAATCCGTCAAAATTCATTCGTCGTTACTCAACGGCTCTCTTCAGGATTGCACCATGAAAAAATATTGATATTATTATACGCATTCAACCACTCAAGCCCTGTATATTAAGTAAAAATGATTATGAAATAGAATTGATGGCATGATCTCGATATTTGACAGAGTAAATAATTTTTGATTAAAGGACCTGCTTCGAGGTTTATGAAAAATCCTCGCAGCCAACCAGCTTAAGGATGATTCGAAGAAGCTCAAATATAACCGTGCCTGAAATTCACTGCCTCTCTCAACATGCGGTAGAATAGGGTGCTCAAGTGACTATACGAAATGGTAAGTCAAATGGGACTGCGTTCAATTCGCGCAGAACGAAATGTTGACTGCTCATTTAATTTAAAGTTTTCAACACAATTTAAAACTGATGCGCGAGCTGAATTGAAATTCATACCTCATATAGGTCGTACATTCATTTGAAATCTGATAAATATTAAACAGCTTTTCGAGGTCAAGCTTCTACCAAAACCTTTACTACAGGCAGGATTCAAGGGATTTATAACAAGGAAATATACGAACAATTTATTCTAGTAAGTATTCTCAATTGATCAGACCGACAAATTCCACACCGACTCCAAACCGTAAATCCTTACGTAATTAATTCTTCAAACTTATCCATTCGGAAAATTATTCTGCAGACAAATAATTTTACTCTTAAAATTAATCCAATTAACTCTCGGTCCGAGTTCAAGCACACTATCCAGTTTAGATTTGCATTAGTGGTTTGCTGATGTGTACAGAAATGTTGCACACTCACTAAACAAAAGTTTCCTCGCTCAATAAATGTTGTAAAAGTGACTTTTAGCAGTTTGACTTTCAATTAACTTTCGTATGTACATAATATATACGTTTCCAACACTACTCAGATACCATTCACGTATTATGCATTAACAAAATCAACTGGATTTGAAATAAACATTTTCATCTATACGCGCGACTTCGCTCGAGAAGATATACTAGTACGTTAGTTCACGAATATTCCCCTGCGATTTTTTCCGAATACACGGGAAGATCTCAACAGGCATAAGGACGCAATTAGACCGTAGTCACACCCGATCGCTGACCGCACTAATCTGATTGATCCATACTTTACGGACGATGCATTTAAAAATTGCACTTTGGCAATGGCCCAACCAGCCAAACATTATTTCCGTTGCAACGATGTGTGCGTCATCGTGAGTGCACCTACAGAGTGTCTCGGCCCCCGGGTGTATGAAAAACATTGGATTTTCTTTTTTTTTTGCCTCTGTACACAAAGTTTTACCCAATTCAAAAGTAGGTTGAAACCGACAGATTTTCTCGCACAGGGACCACAGAGCGAGTGAGAGAATTTCGAACGACGTTCGTCAGATACACGAGCTTTTGTATATACACTGCGCCGCGGGAAACGCACTCGGATTGGAGGGAGGGCAACGGTAAAAATGTCGTTTAGACAAAGATTAGCGGCGACGAAATCGAAATAAACAGCGCCGAGCGTCTCTTGCGCACTCGCATTTTGTCCGATACATTTATAGTCGTGGATTCTTGCGCATACGGGCCGGAGCTCGAGCGCGGCGATGAATACGCCGGGGCGCGACAATGGGGAATAACGAGGAACTAAGCTCGTCTCCCCTCGAGTGCGAGTATAATCTCGGTAATCGCTGGCAGCGGCTGGCGGAGCAGCACGCGGGCTTTTCCAGCGGCTCTTCGCGCAAATTGACTCGTCCCGCGAGGGATGCGGATCGTCAGGCCCCAGGTGTGTTTTGGGCCGCGCGCGTCTCGCGGAGGTGCAGCGGGGGGCCGGATAGGGGGAGTGGCGCGCGCGAGCGTTGCCAGGGGGGCTCGAGAGAGCTAGAGAGAGAGAGAGAGAGTTGATAAGCCCGCGGGAGAGGGAGAGACAGACAGGATGGATTTTCGCCGGCCGGCGCGCGCGCTGCTCGCCTAGCACACTGCCAGTCGACTCCAGTCTCTCGAGCCTAGCGGACCGTCGTCGCAGAGCCGCGCTGTCGTGAAGCCGCCTGCGCACGCATACATATATAGACGCGCGCGCGCCTGCAGCTGCCTCCGTGTGTTCGCACGCATTTGCTCCGACCCACCGATAGTCAGCAGTTAGCCCCAACGATGAAGTGCACCGCTTCCGTCACGGGCCTCCTCCTCGCCGCCCTCTTCCGTAAGTGTTCCTCCACCCCCGCGCGGCCTAAACACAATACTACCCCCCTTCTCGCCTCCGCGGACTCACCTACAAGAGCCAGCCTCCCGTCCTCCGGGTATTTTCGCGATCGATGACTAATAGATCGACTCGACCGCGCCGGGTACACACGAATCTCATCGGACCGCCGTCGCGGTAAATATTTATGCGCCGGGTAAACGCGCCGACCTTGTCGGGATTATATCGGCGCGGGGATCAATCCGATATATAATACACGGCCCCCCTCGCCGACTCGTGAGAAAATGAATAATGGATATACATACACACGCTCGCGCCCAGGAGAATGCACTCTTTCTTTTATATCCCCCCGCATGTCCGTGAGAGAGACTCTCTCCCGCGGTTATATTAATATATGAATTTCACTCGCCGCTCACGGCTGAGGATTGGCTCGCAACGATTTTCGATATTCTGCTGATTGCCTTTCGAAACACTTTCTCGCACACATGCTAGTATGCACCGACGGACGTGCCGCCCTTTGACTCGTTCGTAGATCCGCTACTTGTCCCCCACGACGACGAGGAGAATCGAATCGAGTGACACTTTTGAATTGGCGCGAAGCGTTCCAGTGGAAACTCATCAGTGCTATACGTGTGTCCATATACTACACGCGAGGAGGATCGTTTGATTCTCCGATTTTCGCGGGCCAACTCCATTTATCGAAACGCCGCTGTGGTACACTGGCTCGCTCGAGAGTCGGGGGTCGAGGAGAAAAAATGCAAAAAAAAAAGGTTCACGCTTGCGCGGCCGACGGCGCGGTTTCGAGAGAGGCCCCGTAATGAAGTTCCCGCCGTGTCCGCTTACGTAATCGACGCGCTGCAGCCAAGCTCCATTTACAGCTCGTCAACGATAACGGACGCGCGCGAGCAAAGGCGCGCGCATATTTACCAACTTCTCTCCCCGCGATAAGTCAAAACAAAGGGCCCCGCAGGCACTGGCCGCGCGCGAGCGCACGTACAACATGTTGACAATGAGCATATGCGCGCGGGGTCAGTTTTAATGTCGCGCGCGCGAGAGAGCCCGAAAGTCGATATTGGCGGAACCGCGCGCGGCAACACCGATGCAAGCTCACCTGACTCGACTCACGTGACTTTTCCAGCCGCACTCTCTCTCTCTCTCTCTCTCGGAGTGAAATTGCCCTCGCACCGAGAGAGCCATATTGATCCGAGCGCGCAGGCTCATCCCGATTCCGAGGGCCTCTCGATTGGTCGAGCCGCGGTCTCGCATATGCATATATACGTTTCATGACAATCGCACGCGTTTGCCCGAACTGTGATCGGCGGCGAGCAATTTCACGCACCAGTAAGCTCTTGCGCATTGATATACGCGGAGCAGGATCTCACGGCTGACTTCCGATGCGCGATTGAAACCTCGCGCTGTTGTCTCCCTGTGGAAATCCAACTTTGTACATCCCGGCAAAAGTAATATTCTCTCCCGCGGCTGCCGACAGCGTACCTCTTTTCTCTTTTTTTCCTCCGTTAAGCTTTAGCTCGAAGACTCGTCGTCGTCGTCGTGGTACGTCTCATTGCCATGCGCGGGCACGAAATGCGCGCAAAAGTAATTGTCGAACGCGGGCATATATACGTCAGGCGTGTCGAGGGCAACACAACGAGTTGGCAATGCTATTTTTCCACAATGCCTCGCCCGCAGCGGATTTATATATCCTCGAGTATGGGCTCCGGGTCGAGTAGAAATTCGCGGGAGAGTAAAGTTCGCGCGCGAGAGGCAAAACGACGTTGCGTATGTATGTAGGACCTTGTTAACCGGAATAACGAGCCCGCATATATATGAATCGCAAATAGTCGGGAGAGCGCTTGTCCGTATACGCGTGTATATATACGCACACTGATTCATAAATCAGTGAATGGCGCGAAATTGATCGAGAGCCCGGAAACTCGCGCGCGTGCATGGGGAAGGAAACATTTAATTTGGCCGCGCTCGTGTGTATATAGGTGCAGGATACGCGCGTCGGACGGCCCGGCAACAATAAAAAAGCTCGACGCGATTATAAAGAGCCGTTTTAGCACACACGAGCGGGGTCGAGCCGCTGCATACGCGCGCGGCTGAGCCGCTTTTCCAAAAGACTCGGTGCGCGCGCGCCACTCTGATAAGGCGTCTCGAGTGTGCGCGCCAGCGCACTTCGCTGCTCCGGGGCCTTTTTCATTCGAACAGATGCGGGCCGCGCGCGTGCCCGCCTCTATGGGGCCCTCGATTCGCCCCGCTTTTGTCCTCGATCAAACTTTTATACCCAACCGCCCCGTCAGGATCAAAGAATCTCTCTCGCTCGCTTGTGGGTATGTGTGTATGTATATATACATGACGGGCTGTTACGCCGAGATCTCCCGAGATCGATTCAGGCGCACGAGCGACGTCTCGCCAGCGCCTGATGCGACTTTTCCCCCCCGCCCGGCGGATTTCCGACGCTTCCGAGCAGCAAAGCGATACTAGATTTTCGCCCGAAACACCTTCTTCCTTTCCCGAATAATTCTCAATGTCGGCGGGTTTTTTTTTTAAACGCGTGTCAATCGTATTACATCTAGGTGAAATTATTACCTCGTCGTTTCGCAGCACTTGCGTCATCCCAGCGCTTCTCTAGCGCTGCGTCGTTCCACTTTGAAGATTCTTAAAATATCTGTTTCGCGAAATATTATTACTTTTTATTACGGTATATAAGCTTTTATGTGCGTAGTTTCATTGCGGTTAGATAAATACACAGGGAAATTGCGACCGTGATGCGATAAAACGCGACACTCTGTGGTACAAAAACTCACGTACGTTTTTACTATAAGTCGGCCGGGTATTTTTCAGGCGTGAATTAAAAAAAATTTGAACTCGAATTTCTCATTGGAAAGTCGATAGATTAACCATCAGTCATTAACATGCCGCGGGGTAAAAATTTTATTTTCCGAAACAGAGCATTGAAGTAGACATTATAGGTTACAAAGGTTGGCATTTCAAAACAAATAATCTCTTATTCTATTAATTCACACTTCTTGCTAACGCAGTTAGAGTTTTCAGAAAATAACCGTATATACTCGGGAGTGTGCTAGAATCAGAGTTAAAACCTGACAAAATGTTGGACACTCCTTGTGCCATTTCCGCAGTAATCTAATAAATAACAATCGTCCAACTGTAATGTGAAGAGAGAGAGACGGAGAGAGGAAGAGAGATAGAGAAAACGAGAGAGGATGAAGTTGCTGGACAAATGGAAAAATTCTCAAAGTTAAAGCACGAGATGTACATTTCCGACGCTCTTGACGTAAGCTCTTGTCCGTGTATATAGTTGGGGTATCTTGAGCCCCGGCATAAAAGACAAGAACGCAGACGAAAGAAGGAAAAAAAAATGCGCGAATACAGAGTGTGCGCATTGTCGCCAAAGAACGCCACGGCTCCTCCGGAGAAACATTTTCTTCGTGTGTATGTATATGGGGTATATAATTTAGTGGAAGTTTTTCCTCGGATGGCCGTCCGAATGACTCAGCCGAGATTTTCAGACGAGTGAATCATCCCGATGGACATTTTCACAGGTAGCGAGCATCAATTCGCGTCGTTTCCCTGAAAGCACGTAGGCACGAGTATTTTTTTTTTTTTTTTCATTTTCTTTGTATCGGCGTTGACGTTTGCTGATTTAACGAACGGCAAACAGATAATTAACGTACCTGCGTAGCCGCGCGCGCGGTATATAGTTCTAGGTGGAATTTTTATCTGACGTGGATAAATATGTGGGTCGAACCGTATAGCTCGAGCTGAACATGTAAACTTTTCACATCTTCTTTTTTCCTCGATTATGTTTCTACTTAGTCCCTCGTAATGTACATATGTTATCCTATGATTTTTTCAACCTCGTGTTCTCGTTTGAATTTCAAAATCCGATGGCTATTTGTCGTCTATTGAAACTGAACTTTTTGCTCGGCATTCTCGATCGTGAACTATTTTGAACTTATGAAAAATGATATTGACAACGCCAATTGTTATTGACGCATTCCGCGCTGGAATATATTAATAAATATAATAACGCGTCGTTATCCCCGATGAACAAGATCGAGATAATATTTGGATGAGATGTGTTGTTGTCACAATAATCGCCGGTTCTAATTGTCAATGAACGCAATTAAAACATATATGATGTAATTAACGTGCGCCCAGGAGACTTTTAATGTCGGAAAAACTTTGGTCACTTAATGCAATGATTCATTCGGTAAGAATTAAGTTTTGCGAACATCCTCGTTAATACGGCCAATTATTAGGGCTAAATTCCTCGGTGCCAGCTCGCCTGTTGAGAAAGTAAAAGAAAACTGATTCATCTAGTAATCCGGTCATTACACTCGCGTATTCTATTGCTCCATGCTCTCGTATGAATAGGACAATTATCATTCTAGATCAATTTTACATGCGATGCCAAACGAAAACAGTACTCGATACTGACCCGTTCGACAATTTCGGCTAAATCCGAGCGTAGCAAAGCAAAATTCCGAATGATCCGGATTCGAATTGGATTGTTACGTAATCCATCGAAATTCGCAACCAAGAAAAATGAGTTAGTGACATTTCGAACCTTCTCACGCGAGTGAATTTTTGTCGAGACCGCGATTGAGTACATAGAAGCTCGCGTGGAATAACGATCCAGTTGAAACGGAATTTGCAGCTATATAGGAGAAAACGAGCTACCCCGCGGCGAGTCTAAACAAAAATTTTTCGGTATATTCGGCAGGATATTTCCGTATCGCAGGCGTGGTGTCGCGCGCGGCTCCCAGCATTATTACTCGCGAACAGGCTGATGATACAGGTATCGCGTGTTCACCGGAAAGAAAAATTAGTCAAGGAAAAAACCAACCCATCGCGTCTCGTGCCGTACCTGAAAGCCGAGGGATCAGCCGCGCGCAACATACATACATAAACATACTCGTGACATAATCTGCGTGTCGCCCGTCTCGAGCCTTGATAAAATTCGCCGTGGCCGAGGTTTATTCCTCGGAAACCCCCGTGCGCCTAACGAGTATACCCTTTTCACATTCAAACTCTTTGGAGTGCATTAAACGGGCACGTCGCACGCGTGTCTCATCCAAAAACGCGCGATCAATCAAGTTCGCGCGGGAGCGTTCACCCTACCACCACTACTTATCCACTCCTCGGCTGGAGAGCGGGGTGGAAGCGGTAAAAAAGCCCTGCTCCCCCGCGACGAGTCGCGCGTGCCGGGGCAGACGCTCTTCCGAGTGCCAACGAGTAAACGCGCAGGGGTAGAGTCAGCGAGGCGCAAAATCACCTCGTTTTCACAGGCCGGGCCAGATTAAAGAGAGGAAAACGAGCCGCCGCCCTCCCTCGTTTAAAGCGGGCAGGAAGGGAAAAGACACGGCGAGCCGCGGACAAAATTCCGTGTCGGCCGGAGCGCGAATATACGCGAGAGTGGCGAGAATCGATGCCAGCCGGATCGATTCGAGCGCACGCCAGACGCGTGTAACCCTGAAAGCCCTCGGATGCTGCAGCCCGTCGATAAATAAATATAGCTGCTAGTGCGGCCCCCGGGAGAGCAGCGCGTGTGCAGCCTCGCGCGACAAATGCAGAGGCCGCGAGTCCAGCCCTTATTAGCGTAATGACGCGCTGAGTCGTGGCGCTGGCCACTCCACACACACACACACACTCACATACAAAGAGAGGAACGAGCGATTCATCTCGCGACTGTGCTCGTTTATAATTCGTCGCGCTGCGGAGCGCGGAAAGTAATACCGGGGACAATCGGATATTGGCAGTATGTGTGTGTATCGGAGATGCGCACTCGCGGAAGGGCTCTTGCCCGGGGTATTGGGGTTAAGCCGAAAACGGGCATCGATTTCATGCAAATTCCGCCTCGGTTCCGCGCGGATATAATTGATTCGTCGCAGCTGTTATTACCCGATGTGTTCCAATCAAACCGCTGTAGCTCCTCTTACATTCCAATTACTCTTTTGCTCCTGCAGCGACCCGCAGAGGATTCGCGGCCTCACCCTGCATGTATGTATGTATAGTATATCGAGATCGATGCCGCCGCGCGTCGCTTCGTACGGATTTCGACTGCGTTTCATTTTTCGCGATTTGTGGTCTATTGGCCGGAACGGACGATTCGAATTTTCGGAGGCGTCGATCGATGTGTATGTATTAATTTTCGTTCGCCGGCACAACATGGATGCGCGGATCTGTATGTACGCGCGCGCACGACTTATGAAAATTCATTGGAATGCCTCTCGATAAGACGAGCGCTTTCCGTATTCACATGCGCGACACGCGCGGCATGAAATGGCGTTGAAAGCTTATCGAATGGAGAAAAAAACTGTTATTTTCCTTTCGGCGCGAATTACTTTTTTTACTCTGTACTCGTGTTACGAATTACGTGTTTCGTATGTGCGTCAAATTGAGTTGGATTATTCAAAAAATCTGTCGTTTCAAATTGTTCCAATATGTGACGATGCATTAGATTGAAGAAGAAGCAAGCAAAACTAACTCAATGAAATAACTGTTTTTTCTCTGTATTCAATCGTGATTTAAATTATAATTGAAACGCGTCTTCATGTTGTTTATCAATGAGAATACGGCAAGTTCTCTATCTCGAAGGATTTCAATCATCGGATGACAATCCATAAGTTGCACGTGTAGATAAATCTGTATTCACTTTTGTTGAATTATGAATGAGGGTAGTAATTAATGATTGGAGTTAATTTTACGTACAAAAGAAGTGGTACATCACGCGATACTATGGTTTACATCAAATGTTCATTTTTTCAATATGCTCAACGGAAAAAAACCGCGTCGGAGCTGTAGCGAAGAGTAAACATGATCAGCCTAGTAAAATATTTGGGCATGGTATAGCCAGGCACATTAAAAATCCAGTCCTCTTTGAGAAGCGCTTTTATTCCCTCGTAAAGTAGATCTCATTCCTAACTGATCGCGCGAATTATTTATTACACTACGCGGCTAATCAAATTTCCGATCAACATTTTCGTTTAAACGCGCATGAGTACCGTGCGCATTTATATTCCCAAGCGCGTAATAAAAATGTAGTAATTCAGTGTTTACAAATAGTCACTCGAGCAATAGTTTTAAATAATCAATCAGATCAATCACTATATGTAACTTGCCGATTACTTAGGCGATTGAATCCTTACCCTGAGAAGTGAATCATGTTATTCTTCTATTTCTTGTACGACTTTTCGAATCTCTAAGATCCACGTCTCACTCGGTCCCTCGAAACCGCGACATTACACGCAGAAAGATTGACCTGCCCACGACAGCTGAGTTTCGACCCGCGCGGATCAGCCGAAAAAGCGGCCGAGCCGAGTGAAATCGGCTCGGTTCGCAACTCACACCCTAGTTTCGCGTGTTTGTGTGCTCGAGTGTGATGGTCGAGGAGCGAAAAGAGAAAACGTCGTTGGGATACAGCCGATCGATTGTGCTCGTCGATCCCACAGAGGCTTGTCTCCTCGGCCGCGGAGACTCGCTCGTGTCGTTGACTCGGCGTCGCAGCTCGGTCGGGGCCGCACACGAGACCACGTGCTAATTTTAGCGTTTTTTTTTTTGTCACCCGTGGTGATATACACGTGCGCGTGTATATTCGCTCTCGATTCCGCGAGACTCTCGCTCGAACACAGCTCCGACGCTTGTGTTGTATACATCGGACTCGAAGCGCAACGGGCGATCGAGAGACGTGTATACCGATGGAAACATCATCGGCGGCTCTTATTTTTAGAATTTGCTCGCAGATGTGGGTGTCAGGCCACTGTGTTGCTGTCCCGGTGGAGTAGGCAACGCTGATAGCATGGGTCACGGGTATTCCGATAATTCGATTCGTATTATTTATACTCTTCGGGATTGGTGTTATGCGAGATATGCTCTCTGTTCAATAGGATATTTGCATTTTTGTAATTATATTGCGTTTCGTATGTGTATTCGTTAGACGCTTGGAACATTGTTAGATCGTATTTTCCATATTTTCGTTCAAATTAATTTTTTTTCGAAAAATATGAACCTTGGAAGATTTAGCGTTTTTGGATGTATGCAGGAGGCAAATGACGTCACATCGGTAGTACCAATGTGACTTCATGAGGATATCATCCCCTCAAATTATCTGCAAATTCAGTTGAATCGAAAAATAAAAATAATTGTGATCCAATTATTTCTTTACTTACGATTCAAAGATGCAATAAAAAGAACATGCAAATTCCCTATTAGCATGAGATTGAAGAATCAACTCATGAACGTACTCTTTGAGGTATGTCAAACATCCCCAATATATTTTGATAGATAAAATTCAGGTAATTTCAGTATATTTTAACCCTTAAAATATTCCATCATTAGTTAGACTTCTGTATAATATTTTTCGAAGCTCTTAGGAATACTCCATCATTAGTTGGACATCTGTAGGATATTTTTCGGAGCCTTGCAGGATTCGAATGCCGATGGATATAACAGAAGAAACTTGAGTAACGCGGATATTAGAAGTCAATACTAATAATTATAATGCTTTTTCTGCCCATGATTAATCGTATCTTTCTAAAAGATTTTTTAAAAATAGTTTCCGTTTCACTTGCCATTCAACTGATTGAATTCCGCTGAATTATTGGGTATCCATCTTCAATGGATAAATCGCATGAATTTAATTCGTAGGATTGTTTTTGATTACTCATTCCATCAAATGTTCCAATATAAATGTATATACAAATGTTTGGAAGTAATTCCGCAGTGAAGTAATGATAGTTATTATTAAAGCCATAATTATTTGATTGAACGTGTTTATAGCAGAGAAATTTATTTCCCAACGATCCGACCATAAATTACATTATAAACGATCAAACTCATCCAACAGTCAGAGAGAGAATCGAATTGTAAGGAGTGAAGTGTTCTTGGTTCAAGTGACTGTCTTTGATTTCTACACGTGCATTTGAAAAGTGTTTACAAGGGAAAGCCGCCAGCTGCTGATTCGATATTTGGCCACTGTCATATATATGTATATATCTGTCAATTGAATAAGGAATACTGCCAACTTCATCCGTATATATGTTCATTCGCTCGTTCTTTCGAGTATATAAAACACCACTCGGATTATTCCTTGTTGAAGCGTGTGACAGAAACTTATTTGTAGCGCGAATAAAGATAACAGCTATAGCTCGTACGTTACAAAAACTCATTGGCCGAATAGATAAAATTACTTTTAACCAGCGTTCAGTTCCCGCTTTGCGAAAGAAAATTGGTTCGCTATACAACGACCAAGTTTCGACGCGTCAACATTTTTCCGTGCGCCGAGACAGTCGAAGTCTATACCGGGCGCAATATGTATATCCGATAAGAGTATACACATCGAATGAAATTCGAGCGTTGCACTCCGATGCGCCACGGCTGTGCACGATTGAAAAAACGCGTGAAATCGCAACTGCAGACCAGTGGAATTCCGTGTAAGAACACACAAATTGTTTACCGCTCGATTGCTCGCCGAGTTGCACAACATTCTCCGGCCAGTACGTGTCGTTTGAAAAATCATCGCTACTCCGTAACGCGAGCCCGCGGAACAAATCGGTTGCCCCCCCCCCCCCCCGATCGGTTGGCGAATAAGCGTTTTTCAGAGCCGCGCAACTGTAATAAAAATCAATAGCCACGGCTCGCGACACTCGTGTGTGTATATATATATATATATATGAGCGATCGAGAGCGAAAAAGAGGCACCGCGGCACGACGTGCGTGTATGAAGAAAATTCCCGCACTCGAGAGCGGAGGGTCGGTACAGAGACTCGCGCGTGTCTAGTCGAGCCCCATACACCGGCTCGCTCCCATCCGAGCGACGCGCAGATGAAATTGATTAATTAATCAAGCCCATTGGACGGAGTGCATCTCTTCACTGCCGCCGCCGCCGCGTGTGTGTATGTGCAGACTGCGCATTCAGCTCGACACGGCGCTGCATATGAAAAAAAACTCGGATTCGAGAGGCTGCGGTGTGCCGTCCGTCCCGCGCGAGATGCTGGAAATTTCCCCCCCCCCCCGACTCGTCGACAAACTTTCCTCCTCGATCGGTGTGTTTTGTTTGCCACGATATTCGGCTCGAATTGATAACGCGTATTGCAGTACGGGCCGTTGCAGATACAAATCAGAGTCAATAGGTGGCTCGACTCGAAATATCGCACAACGTTTGATCGGCGATTCGATCGCTGCGTCTCTCCAGAAGCCGGGGAGACGGCTCGATAGTGTGATAAGGTTGTTTGTCGCGCGGCGCAGCGTCCAAATCGATCCCGAGAGGATAATTGGGGGACGAAAGCCGCGGACGGCCGAACGTGGCGATCGCGCCGATTTCGACTAGATGTTGGCCAGTGCAAACTATAGGGGAACGTCGAGGTTACAGCAACGGAGCCATCCCCGGAGCCGTTTTTCAATCGATACGACGCGCATCGACACCGCAAAGGACGCAGCTCGAATGCTGGCTGGGGCCGAGGGGGGGGGGGATGAAGCTACGACGGCCGGGACTGTGTAGGCTACAGGTCGGCCCTGACCAGCACAGCGGAAATAGCCCTCGGCTGCGGAGTCATTGTGCACGAACCAGCGACCACGAGGACGCTCTCTCTGTCTCTTTCAGCACTCGAGTCGCACGCGCTCGGCAATTTTTCAAAGGGAAGGGCACGCGAGCACGCACTCGACCGACGGCTCGCGCCAACCGCGAGACTCGAGCGCTTTTCGCTCCAGACGGATAGATAGCCACCCCCCGCCCCCTGGAGATTCGTACCCATAACTGGGCTACCGGTGTCGGGCGCGACAAGTGCGTCCACTCCGATGCCGCGCGAGCTGGTATATTATAATACGCATCCTCCTCCTTCGCCTTACATATATAGCGCTTGAAAAATGATTGCTAGTTGTTTATCGATAATTTGCTCAAGTACCTTCTCCATACTTTCCCCTCTCGCTCCTTGCGAGTTGCCCGGTTTATGTAACTCGATTAACCTTGCGCGCATACCGCGCCTTCGTCCGCATTTAATTGAGTTGTGTTAGTTTGGCTGTGTGTGTATGCGCGCGCGTAATTTGATAATGAAGACATTGATAGAAATTGCAGTTGCGTAGCTAGTAACGTTATTACGGATTGGCCCAAAACAATTTTCAGCGAATGTTTTCTCATTGCCGCTGCCCCACGCGGTTAATCGCCTCGAATTCTCGAATCTCGTTTGAGCAGCAAATCTAATCGGAAGAGACGTCGAGATTGAATATAGCGCGTAATCCATCGGTTCGCGCGACTTCGGAATCTCGATCCCCGCTTAGTGAGATACTCTCGAAATGATGGAGAGGATAAATGCCGCGGCAGTACAAATTGAAGCATTTATACTTTTTTAATCAACGATAATCTATTACGGATTATCTATATTGTTTCTTGTTAACTCTACCGTGCAATATTACCTTTTTCGCGATATGAGAAATTGGACCTACGGCTTTATAGGTACACGGGAATCCTGTACAAAGCACTGATAAGAGACAGGCTGTATTAGAGTGAAGTAATATTGAACACTAGTAGAGTCATTTTTTCACAAGATTGATCACTTTGAAGATAATTCAATGACAATTAATTACAAAACTGAGTGTCCAGTTGAGTTATAATTTGTGAATTTTTGATGTAGGTACTCATCGAAATTCTTAGTTTCATTTGGGTTATGAAAATATTGTTGTTGTCATTCATAAAGGCAAACATACGAAAGATTCCCAATTTATAATCTCTCGCGAGTAAGAGAGTACGTCATACTCATTTATGAAACACCTTTCATCACAGGGCTGTATATAATGTATTATACCTGTATATGTATGTATGTATATATGTACATACATATATGCACATGCAACCGACAAGTCACCGTGTATGTTACCCTAACCTACGTTAAATTGTAGTTCAGTACGTCGTGATCAGATCGTGCAAAAGCTCATCAAATTATACGTAAGCTCGGAGACAATCTACTGTATTTATTCCCTGCAAAGTATTCACGCTATGTACGCGAACGACAGTGAATTTCATTGGCGTATATCTTCGCGGTAAATCATTGGGATGGAGCAAGCTGTGTCTCGCTCTCTAACCTAAAATTTCAATCAGCATTATAGAAAACACACGACAGTCGAAGAGCCGGGTGAGAATGGAATACACTGGCGAATCTCGTAAAAGCCGGTCAGAGAAATGTTATTCGTGAGACGTCCAATTATACTGATTAAAAACGTCGCACGAATAACGAGTCCAGATAGACACGTGCGCGCTTCGGGAGAAGAGAGATAATTTATTCAGCAGAATCTCAGTGTTGGGTATGTGATAAACACGAACCGCCAAACGTCACGTAATATCCCCGCGGTAACGTCTGCTCGTAATTCGCGTTTGAAATTTCGCTCGAATCGAGTACTCGACCAATTACGAAAATTCGACAAGTATATACTGCCCATCGGATAAAGGGTCGAGCTACGCTGCATAATTAATCACCGACTCGCTGACATACCGTTTGAATTCATCAGACGACCGCGGGAACGATTGTTTTTCCCTCCGAAACCAAGTGTCCGAATTGCCGCGGGAAGAATCAATCTCGGCATTCGGTGCAGAGCGCGGGGACGCATTGCAGCGGGTGAGCGGATCCGCAGGGGGCATTTACACGAGCGCGTCGAGAGTCTCACGCGGCCCGGCGTGCAAATCGGCCCTGCAGTGCGCTCGCGCAACTCCGATCGATTATTTACGCGCGCGCTATCGGCCCGATCTCGTTGCTATCGAGCCCGATTACGAGCGGAACCGTTCGATTTATGCACCGCGAGCCTGTTCCACACACACATGTACACAATGCTGTGTCGCTTATCGCTTGTCGAAACCGTGTTGTTTCTCCCGCGAACGACTCTCGAGCTCGTCGAGAGTTTCGGTAGAAAATCAGCCGGATCGAGAGAGGTCGGCGAACTCGGGTGGAAAATAAGAACGGCGCGGCGGAGCTTTTATCTGGGCGCACAGGCCGCCAGAGATAAACGCGTATTTGATTGTCAAATATGGGTAAACAAAAATATTGCACGGCTCGAGGTGGGCCCCCCCGTGTTTGCCGGGTTTTACTCTCGCGACCTGTAAATCCCCGGTTACGGAGTGTTATATTATTCTGTATAATCATCCGAGCAGTATAGGGGATTGGCGCTTCGCAAATTATTGCAAAATAATTTTTCATCCAGGTTGATGAGTTGAACTTGTGTAGTGATTCATTTGCGTATGAGTGAATCATCAGGTGACGCCTCTCCCTCTCTCCGTGTCTTTCTTTGTGTTGACGATATTATTGTGACGATAATCCACGCGAAGCTCGGATACGAGTCATTGTTGATGCACGTTTTGCATACTCCACGAGCTAATTTTTTTTCTCTTGCAAACGAGTTAATTTATTAAAATATTTTCTCGAGCCTGTATCTTTTCTTTCTCCGATGATAAATATACGCATTGTTCGCGCGAGTAGCAGTAGTTGCCATGCTTTCCAGGTTTTCCTTTACGCCAGAATAAATCTATATGAAAGACAGTGCGCCGTACAGCACATACTAAATAAGCCGTAGAATATTCTGGGAACAACGTCTGGAGTAAAAATAACTCTTTACAAAGAAAAATAAATTCTACCGAGATATTTTGTATTACAACAAAACCTCAAGGAGACTCGGGAGCGAAGGATTTCGAAAAACTACTGCCAATCGCACCGGCAGTAAATACTTTCGTGAAGAGGCTCTTTGAGTTTATGCGGGCTTTGGAGCAACTCGCAATACCAATTATCGGTCCATCGCAATTTATTACATAAATGGGAAAAATTTTGTGAGATTGGATGTATTAAAAAGACCGATAATAAGGAGTCTATGAAAATGTATGATCCGTCACTGATCATTTTTCGTAATTTGGAAATTTCATGCCTATTCTGACGAGAAATATTGCTATTAAAAAAATCCTCATTCGAGTATATAAATATAAGTTTGGAATACATCGGAGAAATTGATAGGGGTCATCTTCACGTTGAACCAAATACACCTGCATGATTTAATCCGAATTTAGCCGTACATTCACGAAATATATCGAATGCCGTAAAGTATAACTTGAAAAAGGGTCTTACCTGGAGAATTGTACTCGTATGAGATCCAGGAGACACGTACCCACACATGAGTCTGTATGAATTGTCTCAAATCAATTTGCTTTGATAAAAGCAATCACTCATCAGAACAAGTCGAATCATATTGACAATCGATCGGGCCCATCTTTATACACAGCAAAACCGATTCGTTGATTCAAGTAATAAATCGTACTTAATTTGGGACGGAGCAAAACAGTATGACTCAAGTCATAAAATAGCTATTTTTGAAATTGCAAAACTAGATTTAAGCACGAGTGAATCTTAGAAAAATCAAATTACTAATTTATTAATTTTAATTTTTATAAATTCATTATGAAATTTACTGAAAGGGAATCCAACTTTTTTGAACTTTTAAATACAATCGACTTTTAATACGGCAACACTTTTAAAGAATCGTTTTTGCTGTGTATACCTGAAAAAAGTAAGATCTAAATAATCGTGATGAATAATTTTGCAAATATTCATACATGCGCACATACAGGTAGATTTAAGGGGATGGCAATGTTTTTTTCCCTCGGAGAGTGATTAATGTTGACTGGAACTCGTTATTTGAAAGTTACCTTTTGACACAGTCACAATGCATTCTATTCGATAATGAAACACAGTGACACATGTGAAAGTATGTTGTTAGACCAAGGGCACGTCGAAAAAGTTGTTCAAAAATATTCATCAATCTTAATTAATATTTTTCAACACCATTCACAGCCTAAGTTTCTAGGGTGACAATGAGCTCGAGTTACTTACAGGAACAATTCAGTATAGACCAGTCCCAATCGTCCTCTATAACATCTGGTCGATGTTTCAAAAGTCGAATTGAACATGAAAAGTGAACCTTTTCGATTGCTCATGAGATTTGCCGTGTCGCCGCACAGACGATCCATCATAAAAGCTCGAAGCTCCGTATCCTGAACTTGAATAACCAGCTCACGCGAGCAAGTGGCCGACGTTCTTTTAGCTAACCGGTGTCGATAATCGTCATTCTATTACATCCGAGCGGAAATACCCTGCTTGAATCAGCGTAACGCGATGCTCCGCTCATTTCAATTCGAATTGAAGCCATTGGAGCCGTTAGCGTAGCTCACGGTCTCACGTCCGAGGTTAATTAATTTGCCAAGTCGTGCCCGCATAACGCGGGACGCCCTCCAAATTTTCCTCCTCGATAGTATTATCAGCTCTTCACCTAATACAATAAACATCTATATCTATGGATACATGTTCAACGCCCAGCGATGAGGTCGATAATAACTCATCGGCATATAAAAGTTGTGGCAAAGCACCTAATGGACATCTGTCGTCGGCAGCGGAGGCGTACACGAACGACACTGTTTACACGTTGTGCTACTAGTTTATTGATGAATCACCGTGGATAATTTCTACTACGATCAACAGAACATTACTTTATGTCAACGAATTATAAAGTTATTATTGTGATTAGCTCATCTTTCCGGATACATCAACATTTTTACGATATTCGATTGAAGATCATCACAGTAACGAATCTCAATAATCCATTCAGATAATTTTGCCGCCACCCTTATCGCGTTATCGAGAGCTTTTTCACTTCTCCCTCCCCCTTCCCGATTTGTTGAAGTCCAATAATATAATCATGATCGAAGTGGAAAACAAGAGTCAGAATACGATAATTACCGAAGGAGCGTCGAAATATCTCTGTACTCGAAAGAGGATAAGCCAGATGTTGGATTTCAGAAAACGGAAACCAGGAAATTTATGTTTAACAATTAGCGTTGGTATAAGTATATCAGAAATTTAATAATCGAGTAACAACATCGATAATGAATGAACAAAATCGAATCTGAAGAAATAACAGTGAAATATGTTGAAAAATAAAAATGATAAGTGAAGATGAGATTGACATGTTTCGCGAGAATTTCTTGCCTTATATTTTGTGTCAGATTACTATATTCAACGTCGTTTCAACTCATCCCCATTTGGGATGACGATTTCTAATTATCTTGATAATTGCACAAACGAATATTTGGGGTCAAGATGAAAAACTGAGTCATAAGTTGGTATTAGCGAAACTACTTTGTTTAATTTGACTTTTCAAATTGTCGCAGTAAAATACAAATTATGCATTGTAAACAAAGTGCGGAAATGTAAAATTTAACGATTCGGTTTGAAAGTGGGCCGCGATTGAACTTTTCCGCAGGCAAGCGCTTCCGAAATCGTTTTATCATCAGCCAGTGCTACTTGGGACGAGTCGAGTCGAAACGAGACGAGCCGCAGTGGCGCACAAGGGCCGACCCGAATACGCCGGGCGGCACAACATAGACACCGATCTAAGGAGGTCTGAAATTTCGGGTCAAAGTTCAGGGCGACTCGCGGCGGCGGTATATCGTGTATTTTTACCCTCCCCCCCCCCCCCGACCCCAAGGCCAGGAGGTCGTCTCCACGTGAGCTCCTCGGCCCGGAGCAACGCGGCCAAAGGCCGATGGCGGTGCGGCTCGTCTTTCCTATTTCCGCACGTCTCTCTCTCTCTCTCTGTATAACGTATACCTCGTGTGCCCCCGCGTTAATTGAGAATCGCGTGCTCGCGAATAAGGCCACCACCACCACCACCACCTTCCACTTTTCATGTAGCTCGAACGAAAAGTTTTAGACCGGCGCGGGCGCGCGAAACTATAGAGCCCCGTATGGTTGTTATAGGTTAATTAAAAATCACCGCGTCGAGTTCATCTAGTTTTTGCACTTTATCAAAGATCCCTCGCGCCAAGCATGCGAGATTTATCTTCTCCTCGCAACGTCCAATGAGCTTTTGTTACTCGAATTTAGGATATCTAGATATGATTCATTGATCACGCGAACCAATGTATTGAACGCGAATTTTCATATCAATTTATAGCTTTTCGGTCGCATCGACCCTTGTTTGACCACTAGCAGGATTTTATCGTTCATTACGGTGGTATATGCTTCCTTTGAAAGAACGATTACACGCAAAACAATCCAATTACTCTGTTCGTGTCAGCGGTTATCTCCAAATTTATCGATTCGATAGTTATATTTATTGACGATCATATTTCATTCGCACTGGCTTCTGAATACTTTCACGAAATAGCCAACTCTAACATAACTCTTCAACACAGATGATTACTGAGCATTCGTAAAAATGTCATTCAAATCCTTTGTGTGAAACCCCAGTGAAAAACAGTAATTGATAAAGCAATATTGATGTGTTTTTTCTATTTTCAGATGTCACAATGTCAGTTACTGTGGAAGAAGCCTTCCCAGCCGTCAAGGGCAACTTGACGAAAATCATGTGGGCCCACGCAGTCAACAGTCAAAAGGAGCTGACTGCTGCCCTAAACTCTAGTAAGCATTTTTAATTGGTACTATCGACGGAAGTGTGGACAATCGTACAACGAATAATATCCCTAATTCATTAATCGTAAGATTAAAATAACTGCTTCTCGCTAATCACGTTAGAGTTCCTTCACTCTCGCAAAAATCCCAAGAATATTTGGGAATTTCTTATCTGAATTATCGTTGCCGCACCAAGAATCAACGCTTTCAATTGAAATTCCAAGATAACCACGCGAAATTAGAATCGCCGCGATTTATGAGCAATCAGCATTCACCAACCGGTCGATGTTATCAGTACTCAACTCGGAAATAAATGAGGCCCGTTGTGCACGCGGACGGCACTGTACGAAGCTCGATTCAATAGTCTTCTTCATCCGACTCAAGACTCTGCGAATTTCGCGCGGGGACAGTCCCGAAATCACATCGCGTCGCGTCTCGTTTAATCGCGTCGCGTCGATGAACGTTCAACACATAAATACGTGTGCGTAATTGACCACTTCCTACCATTTCAGTTATACTCGACGGTTTCAACGTCGAAATCGTCTCTCGGCCGCGAGCCAGCCGATAAGCGAGCAAGAAAACAGTACACAATGGAAGCGTGTTTTAGCGGCAAGCGAACCTATTCGAGTATACACGCACGAGTGTATACGTCGAGCAGTGAAAGAAAAATCATGTCGCGTTGGCACGCAAGACGTCCCCCGCGTCGCGCGGAAAGGGCGACGAGGCGACGCATAGCTCGCGTCCTCGGCCGGGCCGCGCATATTTATCCGGCGCGTATCCTGTGAGAGCGTGTACAGCGGCTCCTCTCCACGCGATTCCGACCTTGATACACCTTATGCGCGAATCGTCGCCAATGACTCGCGCGAGCCACGCTGTACGCGAGCCGAATTTTTCCTCGGCTATTCGGCAACTCGTTGCGATTCAACGGGGCCCCCGCCTCCGCTCGCGATTGACTTGGCGGACGGGGATACACCCGCGCGGTGATTGATGCGCCTCGGCCTTATACATGTACCATTCCGCCAGGAGGGAATTCCTCGCGAACGCTTTCCCTTTTCGGGATTTCCGCGGGTCGTTGACTCTTCGCTCGATCGAGCGAATTTCATGCATTTTTCGATCCTCGAGCTATACGTTGGACCATAACGTTGTTCCGATGGATCATCTGAATTTCCGCGGATTGTATATTCCAGACATATCGAATCGCTGCCATCGATGACCTCCGGTTACAAAGTATGCGGAAAACGAAGTTTTTCCGATAATACTCCGACGTTGAAGTGCGACGATGATGAATGTGGAAGATTAAAAACTTTTCCTGTCGATTTTATTGACTCCCAACGATACACACGCTTCGTAAATACAGCGCGGATTTCGAAGCGACGTGATTTTTTGATATTTGCGTAAATCATTTTATTTATATTGATGAGTCATTGGTATGTGTGAAGGAGATAAAATATAATATTATTATTAGAATATGATTCGATATGAATAATCGAAAATCAGAGAAATGATACAGCTCGCTATTATAAACTAACTAAAATACTAAATTTCATAGGTGTTCATATGATTGAGGCTGACGTGAGTTTTGGAAAGGATTCCACCAGCCAAAGCAACATAAGCATACCGATCATGGCGCATCCGCCAGCCAACGTGAGCGACTTGTCTTTGGATAAGTTCCTCGCCCAAGTGTTGAAAAATGGAACGAAAGGATTCAAACTTGATTTCAAAAGCATTGAAGCTTTCAATGAAGGATTGGTAATCATCAAAAAACTGGCTAATGTAAGTATTTCACTAGACAAGTATCACTATTGTGTGACTTGTAATATTTATTGCATCATATATAAACGAATCTGAAAAAAAACGATGTATTTTATCACATCGATCAACCGAAATCTCACTTTTGTCAATCGAATAACTGAACTTTTTATTTTTGTCATCTGAAATAATTCGTGAGCATAAATATCCCTAATTAACCTGCACAGGGGCGAGAGAGTATGAAAAATGAATATAATTTACAAAGTTTCAAAATGGGAATCAGTCATTGTGAAATGGGGTGAGCTTGATAGCATTTATAAATCCAAATAGAGCAGCCTCGATAAGCCGCGGATGCCCACTTTCAACTAAGCCACTCGAAAGTTCCCAGACAAAGGATCGCGACAGCTTTTTTCCTTTTTTCCCACGCTTCGCGGGATATTTTCCATTGAATGAGTTCGCGCCTGCACAAATACATACACAATTATTATTAGCACAACCGGAAGCAAGCCGCCGCACGAGTTGGCACGAGAAATATCTTTCTCTTGTGTTTCCCCGTAGAATCTTTATCGCGCGCAGTTGTGATATCTTTTTCATTCCGTTGTTACAACAATATAATATACACTATCCGATTAAACCAAACGATTTCGGATGGCTGTTGCGCAAAGGGCACAACTGCAGCTCTGGACCAGTATATTCTCGCAGCAAACGGAGCCTCTCCCGAGGATATATACGAAATTCTTACGTAATCCGAAAAGAAACATAAAAGCGCGAAAGCGTGTTTCCCGCCGAGTAGGTCAGAGCATCTCAAAGCGCGCCCTCGCGCGCAATAAAATTCTCGTATCCTCGGTGAAAAGCTCGGCCGGGAGGAAAGAGTGTGCGCACAAGCGCACGTATAACGAGTTCAAAAATATACAAGAGCGCTTGTGGGTTGTGCGCAGGTGACGGTGCCGATGTGGCTGAACGCGGACATCCTGCCGGGCCCCGTTAACCCGACGACTGTGCCGGTGAACGCAGCCGAGTTCCTCAAGGGCGCCAGTCAACTGCCGCAGGCACTACTATCGATCGGCTGGACCACTCAGTGAGTATACACGTGTATATACATAGACACACGCGAGACGTGTGTATAACAGGGGAGGCAAGCCGGGCAATTCGATTCCAAATGTTAATCGACGGGTAGAATCAAGCGGCTAATGGGCAAAAGCGACGGGCCAAACTTTTCTGCGAGATGCCAGCTGCAAACTCGCGCGACTCTCGAGCCATTGCTGCGCGGCTGTGTATATAGAGGGCAACCTTCTCGAGCGCGCTAAGGTCGAGTACACGCGCGGTGTATCACCTGTATACGCTATCATACAGAGACATGTTAATTAGGAACGCTACGCCATGTCACGCGCTCGTCGCAACTGGGACATGTCGGCCACGTGCTTTTTCTTATATTTATACGTAAGAAAAATAAGGATTTATCCAGCTGCACAAGAACAAACGGAGAAATCGCGTATTTCAAACTTGCAATCTGCCTCGCGCGCCGAGTCGAGTGTATTTATTGTCGCGCGCGCGTTCGAGTGTTCGTATATCTAGTTTTCGAAAGGCGATGAACCGGAGGAAACTGGCAAACGTTCAGGAGCAGTCCCGAGTGTACTTGTGCTGTCGATGAACCGAATACATACGTGTTGTGTTCGAATTCGCGCTGTTTAATCACGTTTCGATGTATATTGAATTCGAGGGTAGATCAGCTCGCCTAGAACTAGTTTTCTCCAATATACTCGCGGACGGGATGCATCGACATGAGCGCATCACGATCTAAATGACGAATTGGGTCATGGTAGTTTGCATTACGAAGACAATGTAATTCAAACGTCTAAAAATCCAAATCGCACCGCGAGCTGCGACGGATATTGAAAAATCTCTATCGCCCTCGCGGTGCAGAGCCCGTTCCACTTGAGGCCGAAAAAAATGTATTTTCGCTTGCTCCGATGAACCGAAAAATAGCACCGCCGTATATCTCTGCCTGTGGAAGGTTACAATGTGGTATCATGACAATGGAGCCGGTTCGTCCCGTGAATTCGCAAACCGAACGTGATGTCACGGGATTTTAAATCAGAGATAGCCACTGTTTCATATCACGATCTCTCAATGATGCGGATTACGTTGAGTTTTCTCTTTTACGGTCTTGAATTAAATTAATCGCTCGGCCGCTTTGGAGTCTTGAATTTCTTGTCTTCAGACCTGACTACTTGAACAACGGGAACAAATTTCATATACTCGATTTGCTGTGCGACGAATCGTGAAATAGTTGCTCCTAAAATATAATTAAAAATTAACAACTTTTCCTTCATTAAATATCATCCGACTGGTTGAGGAAAGCTTCCGTACGTGCGTACATACAGTTTCAGTTGAAACATAGATTGAGACATGCCACAATCCACGTAGTATAATTTTGACCTAGAACAAATGAGGCAAGCCGAAACGTAACGACGTCTTAACGAGATTCAACACGAAAGGGTTCGGTTTCGAGCTGGCGCGCGGGTAAAAAGCCAAACTCAAATATGGGAAAGCCGACCGAGTCGAAATAAGGTGGCGCAACCCAGAATTCAAAGCTCGGATCAATAATCACCTGATCTGACTTGTGTGTGTGCGTGTGTCCGCAGGCTGGAGAATAACGGCCAGCAGCAGAACGGGACGAGCGCCAAGTACACGGTCGATCAGGTAAAGTCGATGCTGGAGCTGGTGAAGAGCCACGTGAGCGTGAACCAGTCGGTAACTTACCCGGTGCGCGCGATCTACGCTGCCAACGCGACCAGCGAGCTGAAGAGCCTCCTTACCAACACCACGGCGAAGAACCCGACCCTCACCATCTGGTCGCACGAGAACGACGCGGTGAACGTGACGAAGCTCAACCAGCTCATCAAGGCGGTCGGCGTGAGCAAGCTGTACATCGACGTGCCCCAGAGCCTGCGCTCCAAGCTCGACCTGAACGCGGCCGGGTTCGGCGCGCAGAGCTCGGTGGCCCTGCTGCTCGGCTCCCTGCTCGCCGGCCTCCACGCCGCCAGGCTCCTGTGAATCCCCCCGCTAACCAACTGAGCAGGGGCAAGCACACGTACACACGACCGACCGACATCATCCCGTTCCCCGTGGGAGTTACGAGCCGGGACTCGGGGCTGCCGGACTCACGAGACGCCTATCTGATCTGCGTTTGTCCTTTTTCGAGCTGGTTAAGTTTCATTGCTGTAAATCGCGGGGGCAAAGTTCGCACAAAGCGCTGGCCATGCCACCCGCGACTCTTGTGAGTCCGGCTGCTCGCGGGCGTCCGCGAGCGGGAACGTTATTCACTTAGAGTGTTCAAACGTTACTGCGTTCTTCTGTTCGTTGCAGGATCGATTTTTTTAATCACTTATATATTACAATACACAATTATATTTGCAACATGAATTTCGGAGGGAACGATGAGCGCGCGATTGAGAGGATAACGAAAAAAAACATACAATGAGCGGGAGGATGGTAATGTATATGTATAATGTATACTTAAGTTTTCATTTTCAAAAGCTATAGCTCTCAGGTTCCTCGACTATTCAACATGGATTTTCAATACATTTAGGATTTATCGATTGTCAATAAACTTGTTCAAAATGTGTGCTTATAATATGTCAAATTATCAATGTTATCAAATATCAGGTATAATGTTTAGCTTCGATTCACGTAACGATTCGCGATTCATCCATAGTTTTCACTTCGATCGAATTCTTTCACTTGTTAAAATTGTCTGCTCGTTTGGATTGATATTGATGAAATTTTCGATATATAGTTGTCCCGTGTCATATAGTAATGTAATGATTTTTGTCTGTTAAAGATTGAGAGTAAATCTATTGAATTATCAAAAAAAAAAGAGAAACCGAAGACGTATCAATAAATAAAAAAATTATCATGTAAGACGTTAGCGTTTAGTATGTTCAACAGTGAAAGGTATAATGTAATGAAAGTAAATAACTTTTGTTAATCGTAAAATCTTCAGATGTATATTGTTTTTATCCTCTAGACACGCATTAAGATAGCTTTTTTTGATGAATAGAGTTCAAGATTTTTAGATAAGAGCGTAATTTGTAAGTAAAGGTTAAATAGATCCGTTAATAAGCACCCAGCTAATAGGCTACTTTGTTGAAAATATATTGTCCAAACCTTTGATAATAAATAAATAAAACCATTACATGCTCATAAAATTCTGCCATGGTCATTTATTTTCATGTAAAATAATAACATTTTTTCAGAAATAAAGAGTTTTAAGCACTAACATCCGATTTCTACAGTTAATAATGATATAATAGCGACTGGGCATTGATGACTTAATATTGTAACAACGATCTAAGTAGATTTGTCTCATTCTTCCCGACGTAAGAATCCACTGCCTTAAAAACTGATAACCATCATGATTAATCTTCATCTTTCTCAATTCGATGATGAATGATGATGAATTCGAAAATTCGATTATTGTGAAGTGAACATTACTATTTTTGGGAAGATTATAGACCCTCTACAAATCCCCAACAGAGTCCTTGGTTATAATTTCTAATCAATATTCTTATAGTAAAAAGACTAGAGAGTGACTCAAACTATGAATAATCTTAGTTATACGGCTCTACAGAGCATGCGATATTAGCAAATATTGCTTATATTACTATACAATCTAACGTAAATTTCTTTCGCTATTCAATCACCTTCAATTATTTTTCATGGAAACGTTGGATTCCAAGGAAATGTCATTGTTGCATTTGTGTTGTTATAATGTACGTCTGTTTATTCGTTATTTTCAACTGTATTTAAAAATTGAAGAGAATTTGTTTTGGATTTTGTGACCATAATTATTTAGAAAACCTTACAAGGACAGACGGTATCGTAATCATTTCAATAATTAAATAAGACAAGTCTTAATTATATGGAAGTCCATGAATATGCAAAACTGAGATTAAATGTTGTGTGTAATAAAGAGGAGCAGTCTAATAATAATAATAATGATTAGATAATCATGAAAACTAGGGGATTGTCTTCCTGCTTGTTTCGCTAGCCAAAACCCACTTGTAAAACTAATTGAAAATTAGAGCTCATACGAGTTTCAATAGATATATATCTATGCTTATTGTTCACGTTATCAGGAATCAGTCGTTTTTAACATTCTGAGTGTCGAGACTATTCACGACCTCATCAAATTTAGATAAATAGTTTAGATAAATCTTAAATCAGGTAAGTCCTGGGAAAAGATTCCAGCTCTGACAAATCTACAATATTATTATCTAATTATGCCTCTCACTGTATCAAAAAAAATACTATGGTCTGATTTGTTCGATTTTCTCTCGGAAAATGGTGTAACATATTAAATTGACACATGCCAGTTTGACGAGAAATTCCGAAATGTGCTACTTTTCGCGAGGAGTTCCGTTGTCGTGCTTGAGTACTCTTCTCGAATAACATGCAGGTGGTACGTATACATGGGTGATTCTCTGTCAAGTGAGAAAGTGAAAATGAAAAAAAATTCTGAAATTTTTTTTATGAATTCTAGAAGACTCCATCATGTCCCCTGAATTTTTTAGACCATATGTCCCATCCTGACAGAGGCTCAAAGTGGTGGAGTTTGCAATATTAGACATTTTTTCAGGACCTTTGACCTCAATTTTGAGCTATCTAGAGATGTTTTAGAGCAAAAACTCAAGAGAACTTTTTTACTGGAAATTTTTTCTTCCATTTTTTTCCAGGATCATTGGTAGACATATAGCTATCACTTAACTTATTTCCAGGCTTAAAACTAATCAAAAAGTGGTTTTGATCACCCGCAGCATAATGTGATACATACCAAAAGAAAGCTTATTTTATTACCAAAATGTCCTGACTAGTCGCAGAGTGCTGCATTTGATCTATTTTTTGTAATCAACCAATACATTATGAGAATTGATGAAAATATTCTAAAAATGGGTGACCGCATACACCACTTATAAGTATGCTTGTTACTCTGGTTTTCTTATAGAATTTGATTGTTTCGTGGCACTTGTACTTGGGTACAAGTTGTTACTACTTCATTATCCAAGCCCAGAGTGAGAAGTCGTGAACCGTGTCTTTTTTAATAAATTTAGTTCACATATAAGTGGCGCAGTAAGTTAAGTGATAGCTATATGTCTACCAATGACCCTGGAACCAATTTTTCTAAAAAAATTGGCATTTTTCCAGTGAAAAACTTCTCTTGAGTTTTTGCTCTAAAACATCTCTAGATAGCTCAAAATTGAGGTCAAAGGTCCTGAAAAAATGTCTAATATTGCAAACTCCACCACTTTGAGCCTCTGTCAGGATGGGACATATGTTCTAAAAAATTCTGAAAAAATTCAGGGGACATGAAGGAGTCTTCTAGAATTCATATAAAAAATTTCAGAATTTTTTTTCATTTTCACTCTCTCACTTGACAGAGAATCAACCACATACATGTAACAAGTATATCGAGAACGGAGAAACACCATGAATGTTCAGCGTGATGAGCAAACAAGGCGGCTTTGCAATGTCGCGTGAGAGGAAGCCGCCATAAATAGCCGATTATCGAGTACACAGTATAATTACATGGTTCGGTCGTAAATCAGCCCGTGGAACCGCTACCAAGACTGCACGCGTGTGTATTGTTATTCAAGCGCGAACGGCATCGTTTTCACTGATCACATATAAGTTAACCACTCGCGATATATGGCTTCCATTATTTCATAATTCACCAGACAGGTTTGTTCGATTTTGAAAATTTACGAATATTCTTGCTGCACTGTGGTGGCAGGGAAAAATATCTGAAGAGAATTGGTGGCAAAAAAAATTGTTGAATAATCCTATGACACTATATTTTTATTCAATTAAATTTTAATTCATGTTTTCTTTGGTTCGCTTCATTTTCTCAAAGAGAAAGTACTGTTCTGGGGCGAATATTGAAATTTTGAATTGAGACACCGGACCTTCCTTCGTAATCTAGGGGTCGTATACATGTCATATCCCTAAAATGGCTGTATCCGTACGCATGTGACGCTATTTATGACCACGATATCGTCTAAAAGAATAGTCCGATCTCTCTGAAATTTAGCTGACAAGTCAGTGGTGGCAAGATGTGAACTTAATTTAACCTTTTATGGCAACGGAAGCAAAAATACTTGGACTTGAATTTTGATAAAACCTTGTAAGTAAGTTAATAGTGGCAAGGTGTGAACTAAATTTACCATAGCAAGCTGTTCACTTTCAATAGCACTAACGGCAAAGGTTTCAAAATCTTCAAAATATTCCATATTTCCATAGTAACCGTTGTTTACATCCATATTATCATACGTTAATTGTCCTAGCAAGCATTGGAACTAGGAAGAGGAATTTAATGTAAGGTCTATTTTCAAGAATTCTCAATTCACAAGTCTCATACTACAAGCTTACTGCTAACTTATCATGGCATTGATTTTTCTTTGGAAAAATATCTTATTAGTATGTGAATTTCTAGAGAATTACTCTTCCAAACAACATTCAATTTAATATACGCATATTTGAATGCGTATATCCGGATGGTCCAATATATACGTTATTATAATCGATCTGAAATGCGTGTGAACCTATTATGTCAGTCTAAATGTCCGCTTAGAACACATATTATCTGGTGGGAACTGCGTTCAAAATGGATATAGAAGTCTAAATAACCGAGAACCGACAAGTGGTCAATATAGCATGAAATAACTTCCACAAGACAATAAACATTAATGCAAATTCTCTTGTGAATTTAGGCGTTCCGATGGTACCATTTTATTCTCTGAATCTAAATTCGGTAGTAGATTGAACCACCGCAACTTCTTATTTTAATTCATAAACCCGTTCGGAGATTCAGGAGACGTGATAGAGACATTGTCGACAAGTAACTGGTAGATCAATCAGCATCAATACTTTTTAGTCATAGTATAGCTACCCTTCTACTCACTTAACAATAACCATCCGTAATTCGAATTAAGGCACCTCACAAGATTTTTCAAGAAGAGAAACTTTTCTAACGGGCCCTTATTCCACCTCGAACGTTCAGATACAAAGGGGATAATCCTAAAACAAACTTTGGATCGATCTAGATGGAAGTCGAGCGCGTCCGCTTATTTACCTTTTCCATCAAGATCTTTCTAATGCGCTTCCCTTGATCCCTCCGCTAGGCTGTCACTGATCGCTATACTTCACAGCGACTCCGGTTTGACAAATCAATTTTTCGGGATAATACAGGATCTTGAGCCTCGTGAGTCGTTTTCTAAGCGAATTTTGACATGAGTGTCCAAACAGGAAAGCTGATCGTATAGCGATATGCATCTGAGGCAACTTCTGATCGAGAACGAGAAGCTATGCACTCCAGAGTCATTGGTGATTTTCTTTTGTGTAATTCTGAATTGAATAATCTCTTGTTTTGGCTGATCAAAAAAACACTGAACATTTGGCTTTCTTATCTCGTTGGAACTTTTGGAGGTGGTTTACGGTGACCCAAATAGATATTGTCTGCAGTCGTTCATCCTTTCGATTTCCCGAAGATGTTGTTATGTTTTTACGAAAACAATGTCAGACAAATCAAAGCGTTACGACGAACGACTGCGCAAATATCACCTATTCGGATATCAAAAGACTACCCCAAAAGTTTCAGTGGAATTGGAGATCCAAATGTGAAGTTGCCCTCTAGTATAAAAGAACCAAACTGGAAGTTTCGTAGGTAATAAAATACACAAAAAGTCTTTTCACCCCAGCACTATGCAGGAGTATTTCTGAAATGAACAGACCATCGAATTGAGTGTCTTTTTCCAGTATCGATGTACAACATTTTCTGGATAGGCCTAGCGTAAACAGAGTGGATTTCGAATAACTAAAATCAACTCAAGGTCAAACGGATTGTAATTAATTAAGACTAAATCAAATCGACGTTCTCGTTCGAATTAGAACGAATGGTTCAAAGGAATGAATAACTTCACCTTGGAACTCAAATGAAAATAGACATTCCAGTACAATCAATTCGAGAGCTTGATCGAACGTCAGTCGTTGGGAGAGCCACCGTGGCTACAATTTTTACGACGCCATATAATCCGACACAGAGAACCGTAATACGCGAGCATTTCGAAATCGATAACCCGTCGACCAGCCATCGATTGCTTCGCAAATTGTGATGAAGTGACGTCGTCAAGCGAAAACCGGCACGAGCATAATTTCACTATGCTCGCGCGCGCGGGCCATGTAGAGCGCTATACACAGACCCATAAATCATAATCTCTAGCTCGCTTAGCGATACAAACTGCAACGCCTCTGGGCTCATTAGCCGATAATTGGATTGTAAAATATTCGATATAACCCGTCACATCTCTGTAGCCGCATATAACCGAGTTGTTTTTGACCGACGAGTACCGCGAATGCGTCTCGTGCGGTTGACGTCGACACGAGATAATTATATAGATCGATACATTATTATGTATGCATTTTGAAAATTATATTATTTAAAGTGAGGCTGAGGCAAATAGCGCTCACAAGTTTGAGCTTTTATTGCACAATGTGATTTGTTCTGAAGCAATCATTCGCAGAACTTACCCTGCAGAGAAATAGTACATTACGTGACTAGTGCGCAAAGTAGGTGAATCCAGCACGAGTGGAGATTGGCGCCCGAGCGCAGCGAGGGTGACAACACGAGTTCTGGATTCACCTGCGTGCGCACGAGTTGCGTATACTATTTTTCGTATCGAAGTGCGAAAAGTTTGACTAAGTAATGAATGATTGACACGCGTACATAGCGTCATACCCTTGTTGCTTGAGTGCAACAAAGGTACGATAAGCGGAGGAGTACAAGTAGGAGAAGGGAAAGAGCGGGTCCAGGGGCGCAGCCCCGGTGGGGGTGCAGGGGGCGAAGCCCCCGCCGGGGGGTTGGGGGGGCTCTGCCCCCCCACTTTAAACAACAAAAATATCAACATCAAAAAGAAAATAGACATGATACTACAAAAAAAAATGAACACATTTGGCCAATACATTTTACATCAGAGCGAACTTATAGTACTACTGAAACCTTGCAATTTGTTAATTTTCCTTTCTCGCAAGTGAAATGAACACCCGTGTGTATATATACCGGCTATCTGACCCTCACGTTTCCAAGCATTACTCTGTATAGAGTTTACCTCTACTCCTTTGACTAGGAGCTTAATTTTGTCCTTTCGACTGCCAGAGTTCTGAATTTTGAATTTGACCGAGTCGAATTGGACAGAAATTTTTGTGGGGATTTTGTCAGAACTAAAATGAGAGAAATATCATAATGCATACATATGTAGGTATATAGGTAATGCATTGGTCTCTCTGTTACGCAGAATCCTCAAGAATCTAAAGTTATACGTGGCTTTGTAATACGCTGACCGTAAATTTTATATCTTTCTCGCGGTACATTCATATATTTTCAATTTCTCGCACTACTTTCTCGCACTGGTGCGGAGAAAAGCTTTCTCGCACCACTTTCTCGCACTGGTGCTGGAAAATACTTTCTCGCACTGCTTTCTAGGACGGTGAAAAAAAAAGGTACTTTGCGCACCCTAGTCCGTGAAAAAAAGACAAACTTTGCGCACTAAGATACGAAAAATATATTATCTGTTTGTTATTCGTAAAACGAATGTTTTTAATACGAAGGAATATATAAACCGAAATTCATTACGTTCAATATCATGAGGATTACGCATCGGAAGCACCATAAGTCACCGGCGATATAATCAAATTACCGAGGTTAAGCGCGTTGGGTTTAATGAACTCTTTCTCGCGCCTCCATTCGCACCTTCTTCACAATGCATCATGAGCCTCGCCGAAAGCCGGGCCACCCCGAGCGCGTGGGATGGTTTTTTGTTCAGTGAATTCATTCGGACCTGATTATTTATCTTTGCTCCGGCCCCGCCTCCTGCCCAGCTTTTTATCTCTCGATTTTCAGGGGTTCGGCTTCACGCATGTAATTACTATCGTTTTGTATATCTCCGATTTGAAAAGCAATATGACCCGACGGATACGGAGTGAGCGCAAGTGATCGAATTATTCGTTTGTTGCACATAGGCATATGTTTTATTAATAACGACTGTTAATTTATTAATAACGCCACCGATAAAATAAGATATATATCTTATCTTATCTTATTATTATATGAAGAGGAAACGTTTGTTTGTATGTTCAGAAAAATCTCAAAATCTACTGAACCAATCGCCTCCAAATTTTGACAGTAGCTTTACTATGTACCCTGAAGTATCATAGTCTATTAAGATTAACCATTGATTAATTAGGAACGTTTCTATGCAAAATGTGGAAATAACATGCAAATCAACTTCGGCTTCTCTCTTTGGCCACGAGGTGGCGAAACGCTGTTTTAGCCGTTCACGCGGTTGAAGTGGCGCGGTCTGGCCTATAAGTATGAGGCAATCAGTGTTGAAGTTCTCGATTATCTCATGGAAAACTTTAAATTGGTCGTTCTATTGTGACTCCCGATATTATAGCGGTGTAATCGATTGCCCAAATAATCGAACACACATAAATAATTATTTTTAACGGCTAAAGTATGCCTTAATTTGAAGCTCCGGCTTCTAACTTTGGCCACTAGGTGGCGAACCGCTGTACGAGCCGTTCACGCGGTTTCTTTTGCTATTACAATGAACAAAGCTCAAGCTCAGACATTTAAATATGTCGGAATTCTAGGACGGGCAAATCGGAAAACCAATTCATCCTGATGACGAATGGTGAAGAGAAAACCAAAAATGTTGTTTATTCTGAAGTACTAGGGGTTTGAAACTTGAAACACTTGAATGTTAGGTTTTTATTCCTATGCGCAGTTGATAATTATTATTCGAATTCTATGAACTCGGAGAGCGGGCGAAGCCGCGACGGGGGATGCTAGGATATATATACATTTTAGACAATTACTCACCTATAAACATATCCATTCTTTTTTTCACCTTTAGGATCATGCTGAAATTTTGTTGGTAAGAATTGTTTCACTTTTTGTATAGCTTCCTTGATTCTTTCTTTCGGCAGTAATGGAATTACTATAATTTTTTTCAGGATTTCATAGCCACCAGGATTCAATTCCTTATTATTTTTCATAAGAAAAGTTTATATTTAGGGTTTCGTGCCATTCGGACAACCGCCTGAAAATATATAATTTTAGTTTCAATCAAACATTCAATTTTATTTCTCACATGTTTAATTTTTATATTCACCTGACACCAGTGAAAGTAGCACCCATGCACTACACATCCGAATACATCTGCTAAGGTTTTCATTAGAGCGATTTCAAAATCAGTCCTTGCAGTTACCGGTTTGCAGTGTGGAAAGAGCATTTTAATTAGCTGGAATACAGATGTGTAGGCCATGTGAGATTTTTTGCTCATTAAAATCCACAACACTGGAACCATCTACGGAATTCAATTTTACTATACAAAAATTATGACTAACTTATTAGGATTACCATTTTTAACATCACTAGGGGGGCACCTCCCTGCTCGCTTCGCTCGCCAATCCCCCACAACGTCATGCACGAAAGATTTGGACGAAACATTTCGAAACATATCTAAAATTTATTTCAATACATACAGAGCACACAAATACAGAATTCGATCGAATGATAAATTTAATAAATTCAACTAATATATGCTTAGAATAACGTTAAGCTTACGTTAAGCGTGACAATGATTCACTTTCTTCATGTTTTTTACAGCCAATGTGTATGGTATCGGCCGTGCGTATATTATGTACATTTGGTTGTTATCTACCATCTCTTACACATTATTATAACCATTCGATTAACTCCTTCTATTTTTGGACATACGTCTAAAGTCCCATCAACGAAAATATCTGTTTCTCCACCGACAATCTCTATCAAAGCTTCGTTGAAAATCAACAAGTGCTGATGCTTTGATGAAAATCGTATGAGTTCCACCTAGATGTTGACAGTTTTTTTTTTACTACATCACACAGGATATTTTCGTTTGATTTGACCTGGCTGTAAAATTTACTCATAGATTTGTAGCCTTTTAGTTCTCCTGGATTACTACTTTTCCTCTTGGCACGGCTAATCAGATTAATTTTACTTCTCAACGAAGTATTCTCTGTTACATCATAATGGTTAGAAAAACAAAAATATTTAACATTGAACAATTTATGAACATGTAAAAAAGTAGGGTATAACATTATTCCAACCTTTCTTCTACATTTTGGTAGATTTGTTTTGGCCCTGTCCGCGGAGAAGCATTACCTCCCTCATACTTCAACATTTCATCAAACAATCGAACTTGTGCTAGAGTTACAATACGATACGAGATGACAGTGTACGCCATCGATAAAATCATATATATATATATATATATATATATATATATATATATATATATATATATATATATATATATATATATATATATATATATATATATATATTTCTCCCGTTTGAATGAAAAAGCGAGCTCGATGCCAGTGAAACTGGCAGACAGTATGAAGGCTGGGAAAATAGTGACAGTCGCGGCGCTGATCCGATTGCAGTGGCGCGTAAAAAGGCGAAAGCGCACGCAGAGGGCGGGCGCGAAATACGAAACCCGTTTTTGTCGACGGGCCGTGCAACAATGATGCGCGCCGCAATCTCCACTTGGCATTTGGATCCGGGAGAGGCGCCGCCGCCGCCGCTGCTGGCAGCAGCTGCAGCTACTCCCCGTGTCATTGTGCATGTATTAGGGAGTGAGAGGCGCGCAAGCGAGCGAGCGCGTGTCTCTCCGCCCCGGCGAGACTGAAATGTGTCGAGCCGGCGGAGTTTCTCCGGCGCGATCGGAGATTCTCCCTGTTTACTTGAACTTCGCGAGATTCTATCTGCCAAGGGAGACACGCGAGCGTCAACGACGACGGGAATTCCACGAGAATTTCACGAGACCGTGAGGCGCGCGAAGGCACAACCACGGAGCAATTTGAAAAATCTTGAAGCTTTTTTGAGAATTTAGCGGTTGCTTTAAGTGTTGCGCGTGTTGGGATCAATTAATCAATGCGGGTAAATTTTGATGTGGCTAATATAGACTTTATTCGTTGCCATATACTGCTCTTTTCAAACCTTACAGTGAAAAAAACAGTGTATGAGATTGAATGATACTGAAATTTTCGGCACAAATATCTGAGCCTTAACAGACTCTCAAACTGGAAATCAAAAAAGAGGCCATCAATTGTAAGGATCTCTTACGTTATTCTTGAATTGTTGAGTAAACAGGATTTACTCTCTCGTTCTCTCTTTCTCCTTCTCTTTCTCCCTCTCTTTTATTCTCTCTCTACTTGTGTACATCCCAGACTCTGATTGATTATTAACCCTTTGTGGCTTAGTGGTCAATATATTGACCACCTGTTTCGTCTTAGATTTTTGCGTATAAAAACTGTATTTACAGATATATATTAGTGATTATACATTCTTCCATCAGCTAAGATGTTTTTCTATCATATTAAATAACAAAAATTGATATTCATTGAATTGTTAATTAGTTATAGATGAACAAATGGTGCAAAAAGCTCTCTTTTGAAGTAAAAAATCAATGTTCGCTTTGTTTTTCATTCAATCATTCCAAAAATTTTTCCAAAATTTTCCAAAAAATAGACGTACAATACTAAAAACTTGTTCCCTGGGGTTTTTGGGGTTGCTGATTACGAATCTGGCGTCAGAAAATTGAAATTTTAACATCCAAGATGGCGGAATCAACATGGCGGACTCGCTTTTCCAAAAAATAGACGTACAACATTAAAAACTTGTTCTCGGGAGTTTTTGGGGTCACTGATTACGAATTTAAAGTCAGAATAATGAAATTCTAACATCCAATATGGCGGACTCATTTTTCCAAAAAATAGACGTACAATACTAAAAACTTGTTCCCGGGGGTTTTTGGGGTTGCTGATTACGAATCTGACGTCAGAAAATTGAAATTTCAACATCCAAGATGGCGGAATCAACATGGCGGACTCGATTTTCCAAAAAATAGACGTACAACACTAAAAACTTGTTCTCGAGGGACAAAATTTTAGTGCTCTCCGTCTATTTTTAGAAAAGTTTGTCCGCCATGTTGAATCTGCCATCTTGGATGTGAAAATTTCATTATTCTGACTTCAGATTCGTAATCAGTGACCCCAAGAACCCCGAGTACAAGTTTTTAGTGCTCCAAGTCTATTTTTGGAAAAGTGAGTCCGCCATGTTGAAACCGCCATCTTGGATGTGGAAATTTTATTATTCTGACTTCAGATTCGTAATCAGCGACCCCTAGAACCCCCGAGTACAAGTTTTTAGTGCTCCACGTCTATTTTTGGAAAAGTATGTCCGCCATGTTAAATCTGCCATCTTGGATGTGAAAATTTCATTATTCCGACTTCAGATTCGTGATCAGCGACCCCAATAACCCCCGAGTAATAATTTTCAACGTGATATATTGAACAGAAAAATGTGAGACACAAAGGGTTAATATCACGCTCTTCCAGACAATCTCGGAAAACAAAGATCTAGAGTATCCTAAGGGTTAGAACTGTTTCAAATCAAATTTCTTTAGAATTCAAAAATCTGGACAGCCTGGCGAAGGTCAGTTTGACGCCATAACATTCGCCCGAGCTTGGTTTTCAATCAGATAAATGTGTTATCGACCATCATCGCCTCTGTACCGAGTAAATTTACAGAATTCAAAACTCAAAATTTCTGGATAGTTTTCCCTTCAGCTGACGATTATCAATTGCTAAGTAAGGTAACTGTACCCAATTTGGCACTGTACCCAATTTGGCACAACCGTCAGATTTCGTATTTCCGGTGCTCTCTGAGCATCAGTCGCTCTTGGGTTATGTTGGGGGAATTAAAAGAAAATTTTCGGTATCTTCCCCGCCCATTTAGCCCTTAAAACCACTCTCCTACAACACTTTGAAGTTTCACTTACTCATTTTTTCACCATTTTCTTATTTCACTTTTCACACTCAACCTCAAAAATCAGGTGTCAATAATTTTTATCTCTCAAAGTGTCATTACTCTTTTTTGTGTAAAAACATCTCAGCTTTCGATTGGTCTCATCAGTTTTCCTAAAATTATTTTTTATCCTACTCAAATTGCTGTTTTTCGCATCAAAAAAAAGTGAACCTAATGTGCCCCTCTACGCGTTTTTAAATGGGAAGACTGAGTGAAATCATTGAATATTTGTATAGGACATATTACGATGATTTAGACGCGTATTTTTGAGTTGTATGTTAAAAATTTTGTATAAATATCACTGGGAACATAACTGAGAGTTTATTTCAATGCCAATTGGATCGTCCCTGTAGGCCTATATAGGCTGTAGCTAATGATTAAAAAATTGTGCCAAATTGGGTACACGTTTTGTGCATTTAGCCTTTTTGCGTTTTTTTTTTAATTGCGATTTTCGAGAGGTTAAAGTAGTCGAATGATGATTATGAAGATGGTTTCTAATAAGTATTGAGCTAAGCTTTAAGATGCCGTTCACAGAATTTTAAAATTCGAAGTCTATCATAGTCAAATTCGCGAAAAACCCTTAGGGGGGGGCACATTGGGTACAGTTACCTTATACCCAAACGCTTCTCGCTTGAACTTTTGAATACAGTTGACTTCACTCTCGCCAAATTTTCAGCATCAAGTCCCTTGAAGCATCTTTTCGTTATACCGCGATCGAAACAAAACTCGTCTTTATTGAATCAGTGCGAAAATAATCTCTCAATCAATCCAGTATGTTGGCCGACCAGACGAAAAAGCGTTCCACGAACAGCCAAATTGTCGCGCGCAATCCCCGAGAGTCATAACTCGTTGCGGAACCAGTTTTTCGGCACGGGCGCAGGATCCCGACGAGCTACCGTCGTCGTAGTCGCCGCAACCGCGTAGCGAGAAAACACACAGACGCGCGCATCCTCCAGCGAATTATTTCGGATGCGCGCGACACGTATACGCATGAAATACATCCTGAGCCTTGAATGGAAAGAGAGAGAGAGAGAGAGAACCCGAAAGTGAATGGACCGCGCGCCGCTCGCGGCGAGATGGAAAAAGAAGCGAGAGGACGGAGCGTGAAACAATTTGCCACATTGGACTGCGGAGTATGCGGCTCAACACGCCGATGGACCAAAAAGAAAAGAATAAAAATCGCAACAGTGGCCCGCGCGCGCGCTGTGGGCATACGAGTCGCGGAGAAAAAAAAGAAAGGAAAGATCGGAATCGGGGAAAAAACGATATACGAAGCCAAATTTTGCCGATGTCCTCTCGCGCGCGCCCGCGTTACATACTTTTTCAACACCTCGTTCTCTCTCATGTTGGGTACCCCCGTTTCGACGTCGGGCGGGAGAGAGGCACCTTGGACGGGACACGTCTGGTGCAAGTATTACATGAATATTAAATGCGCCACTTGTTACGGAAGATAAGCGACGCGTTCGGTAATAGTGAACTCGCGTGGCTGCAATTTATGCTCTTATCCAAACAAACTAACGGCTTATCGCGATTGATCGAGACTGAATTTTAACATCGGGATTCTAATCACTTGTGGAATGTTTCATCGGTGAATCATATTTCGATACGGCATTCCATCGACAATCGATTATTTTCTATGAAAATATTTCTCGAAACATACTTAATCCAATCGCAGCTCGAATGCAGTGGAGATTCTGAATTCGTGTCAATTAGCCGTTTCCCTAATAAGAAGAATACATATGTTTCGAAACACTGATTATTTTCACGACATTATAAGATAAGTGTGGCACAATCAAATAATTATTCATGCGATACCCAGCATGTTTTTGTAATTAACATGTCGTACAAGAATATTATTACTTGCCCGCACACCATCTCTGTTTGAACTAATTTTCAAACATTGTTATTATCTGAGTCTTACAATTTGTCAGTCTAACATACGCAATATACACACATGATACGTGAAAAACTTATCGGGACGCGTATACGCATTCGATCGAACGCGATTGAGAAGTACAGATTGGTGGCGAAGCCGACCTTTCGCGCGAAGCTTTCCAACTCGAGATCATCAGGGCTGCTGCTCCAGCCTCATCCTCGTCCACCGTTATCCACTCGCATCAATCCGTTCGTATTCACCGTCGATCGATGCGCGGATGAAAGCTTGTGGTATCGAATTTGGCCCGCGGGCAAGAACGCGCGTATCGAGCAACACAAAACGGCTAATCACGCGAGTACTATGAGTTGTGTAGCGCGCCGCCGTTCGCGTGCGTGCAGTCTCAGTGTTTGTGTGTGTACCAGAGGTAGACGCAGCCTCCCTGGCGCGGTGAATCGCGCGCGTCAAAGGAGACAAGAGAATCCCCGGCGTATACAAGCTCGCGAGAAGCGGAGAAGAAGGGGGGAAAGCAGCAGCAGTCGCAGCGTTTGAAGCGGCTGCACGCATGCGCCCGCCGCCCGATCGCTCCGTATATACCGGGCAGCTCGCGCGCGCGGAATAAGCTCCGCGGCCGGCGAGCCCGCTCAGTCGTCCGCGACACCTTCGGCGCGCGAGATACCCCACCGCGGCACGCGCTCGCTCTTTCTCTCTCTCCGTACCTCTCTGTTATACGTCTCTCTGTATCTCCGTTCCTCGCGCTTTTTTCCGACCGGCTCTTGTATCAACCGGCCGCGCGTTCGCCCAGTGAGTGATATATATGCACACAGACACACACGCACACACATATAGTTACATACACACCGAGTGATAGTTGGGTTGGAACCGGGCCCTGCTGGTAGCAGGCGCGAGCGGCGAGTGACTGGTGCGCGGGCTACTTGCCGGCAAATGCTCGGCTCGTCGTCGGTGACGGATGAGCGACAGCGGCCCGATGCGACCGGGCCCACCAGCAGCAACAGCAGCAGCAGCATCGAGGAGCCGCGATGTAAACGCACGAGCCCAGCACAACTGAGCGCCTAGAGCCGCGAGACGCGCACCCGCGAGCGGAGAACGAGCCCGGCCGATCATGCCGCTGTCGCCCAAGGGCCCGCTGGCCTGGCTGGCGCTCCTCCTGCTGCTCGGGGCCCTCGGCGAGGCGCGGCTGAGGGACTCGGCCACTAGCCAGCACCGGCACCGCCACCACCACCAGCTGGCCCAGGCCCCGCGCCGGCCCGACTTCCCCGACACCCGAGCCGACACCCGAGCCGACACCCGAGCCGACACCCGCCCAGACTACGACGAGTACGCCGACGACGAGGAGCCGTCGTCCGAGGAGGAGGAGCAGTACCTGGCCCCGACCCGGCCCACCTCCCGCCACCGCTACGAGCCGAGGCACCCGGCCCCCAGGCCCCACCAGCGCGGGCTGCACCGCGCGCCGGCCCCCCACCGCAGAACCAGCCCGCCCAGACTCGCCCACAGGAAGCGCTACGACGGCGACGACGAGCCCTGGTCGCGCCGCTACCACCACGACGTCGACGACGAGGAGGACGAGGAGGACGAGGCGGAGGAGGACGAGCTCGGGGACGACGAGTACTACGACGAGCCGGAGTACCCGCCGAGCAAGCACGCCCCGAGGAAGCAGCCGAAGGCCCGGCGCTCGAGGTACGAGCGCCGCCACGAGGCCGAGCGCGACTACGACTACGGGTACGAGGCCGACGACGAGGACGAGCAGCTCGACGCGCTCGGCCGGCCGAGGAAGCAGGAGCGCTCCAGGCGGCCCGCCGCCACCAAGTTCGACGAGTGGCTCCGAAGGACCAAGTTCCCCGGGGACAACGGCTCGCTCGAGGACGAGCCGCTCGACAGCCGCAAGCACGGCCAGCCGATCAAGCCGCCCCTCAAGACGTACGACGAGATAATCAGACGGCTGACCGAGGACGGCGGCGGTACGTCGACCCAGCGGCCCGGCGGCCAGGTCAAGCGCAACACCGACATCGAGAGCCACCTGCGCCGCGACGCCTTCGGCAACCTCAAGTACGAGCGGGCCTCGAACCTCGTCGCGCCCAAGGACAGGGACCTGCCCGACGACGAGGAGGCCCAGGCCGACGCCAACATGGTGAGTCCCTCTACGCCGCGATTATGCACATGCCAATCCTATACGACTCCGTGTTTTCGTTGCGATCGACTCTTATCGCCATACCTGTCTAGTCGCGTTCGGTAATCCAGCGCTCCACCGAATTAAAATAGAGCGATTCCGAGGTTATCTGAACGCCCAACGCTACAGCCTTCTTCGTTGCCCCGCGTCTTCTTTTCAAATGCTGCCGGTGCGAAACAGGCGTGAAGAAACATTGCTCGAGCGATCGTTTTGTGGATAAACTCGAGCGCGGACTGCGTAACTATACAACCGCTTCTTCCATGATTTCATACAATGAAGACCTTCGTTGGATCTCACTCGACTACGCCCGAGGAGCGATGGGATGAAACGACGTATCGTCCGAAATTCACAGAAGGTTCCTCGTGCAAATGAACCCCTCGATTTCGCACGAGCTTCCTCGGAGCGTATATACATACGGACGAACTCGAGATTGCCCGGCGTATCGCGGACTCTGCAGTGTGCACAGAGGCGCGCGAACAGCATGCCAAAGCCGCTCGAAACTGGGTAACCGCTCAATGCAAGCGCGTATACATCAGCTGTTGGGCGCCTACGCGTATATACGTTCCTGCGCGCGCGCCGGGCAGATCCGATCGCGCGAGATCGGCCGAATCAAAGGCGGCGCGGTACCTCCTCTCTCTCTCTCGCTCTCTCTCTCTTCTAATTCCCGAAGCCAGGTAGTCGGGTGATTTACGGCGCGCCGGGCTCGCGTAATATCGCGCCCCGGCGATCGTGTAAGCGACGCCCACGCGCTCGCAAAAACGACCAACGGCACCGCTGAATCGGCCCTATTCCCGTGTCTGTGTCTGTGTCTGTCCGTGTATACGTGCATATGTGTACGCGCGAAGATTGCTCGCCGCGGGCCTGGTGCACTTCCATTCGCGCGTTTGGATCGAGTTCCGCTCTGCAGCTGCACGCATATATGCCTCTCCCCGTGTGTGTATGCCTGTATATATATATATATACAATACCACTCCTCGTCCGAGGGGCAATCCGCGCGGCTATCGGCAATTTTTCTGACGGCTCGCGTTCACGTGTTACGGGCACCGATTGACCCGGCCGCGAGTCGCGTCCGCAGCATACGGCCCCCCGGCAGATATATACAAGTTGCCCGCGAGCTCTTCCGATAGACGACACGAACCAATATAGATGCTCTTGCAGCCCCTTATCGATCGAACGCGGCGTGTGTCGAAATTTTCCTGTAGGCGCTGCAATACCGTTCGAAAATTCGATATCCCGTGCGATTGCGCTCGTGAACCCGGGATTGGTTTGACGGTAGGAAAAGTGAGCTGTATACGATCCCGAAATTCACGCCCCCGGGGGGAATAGCAGCTCGGCGGTCAACTCTTCCCGAGATTCGGCGAGTTTGCGGAAAGCCGCAATTTTCGTGTTTGCAAACAAAGGGCTGAACGAGCCCGTTGACTCCGGCCGCGGCTACAATGGTGGCGTGACCGCGGGACGAGACCCCCCTGTAGCTCTATTCGGCCCGGCAGGCGTGCACAAAAGTCAAGACGCGCGCAAATCTCTCGGGCCGGCCTGCGGGGAGACGGAAAAGAGCGAGCGGCGATTTTCCGAGGGGACAATACGCGCCGCGCGGGGAATTAGGCTTAGGCGCTCGAGCTTCCGCGAAGCGCCGCGAAAACTGCACAAAGCCCTTTGATTAACGATCCCCCAACCGAAGATTATTTTCGCTCGCTGCTGCTGCTGCTGAAACGAAGGGAGACTCGCGGCCAAGGAGAATCGGCTTGTCCGCTGCACCGCAGATGTGTATACGCGCTCGTGTGTGTGTGCGCGGGTACACTGACTTTACGCCGCAGCCTTGGTGGTGGTGGTACCAGACGTTCGCGCTGCAGCTTCTTTCCGCCTTCCCGTCTCGCTTTTCGCTTGTTTTATTCTTACACAGCACTTTGGCGAGTCGCGCTCGCTCGCCGCTCGGTTGCTACTGATTTACGCCGATCGACGTGTCGAGTCAATCTTCATTAGTATTGCGCTTTCAACGAGATCAACGTTATACAAGGCTAATGTTTAGCTCGTCTCGGATCGTATTTACCCCGGCGAGATGCATTATTCTGTTGATTAAAGTTTCGCCGAAAATAGACTCTGGGTGAAAATATATACGTAAGTGTACGAGTTAATCTGACGTGCGATTTTCTCTATGGAGAATAAAGAGTCATCCGTTCGATTGATCATCGCCTTGACCTTTATTTATCAGCGACTCGATGATAAACTACTGTTCAGCTCTAGCTATTTCAATTATTGATAAGAGCCGTTTCTCCAATTGCCTCTGATGTTTCAGCGATTTTATCCATATCGATTTAGACACGCTCGCACTATAAAACTCTTTTTCCATCGACTCGTTCGTATTTTCATCGAGAATCCCACAATTGCTATTTACTCCTCGAAACAAGGCGCCGAGGTAGTTACGGTTTGTACCGATAAATTTTACCGGATCAATGTAATTCAGAATGGTACATAGGGAAACAAAAGCAAAGAAAACACGGTGAAAAAGTACACGAGACAATTATTCCAACGACCGACGGGGAGACTCGAATTTCGTCCCATTAGCAGCCACTCAGCGGTAATTAAAAAAACAAAAGAAAAAAATCGTTGCAAAAAGCGAGAGTCTCGCGTTGAAATTTCGCTTTCGGCCCAAAGTCGGCGGGCTCGCGCGGCTGCGAAGCGTCAGTGCAGCAGCACAAGGTGCAGCTGTCATTGCTCTCCCGGCAATTGGCCCTTTCGCGTCGTCTTTTTGCGGTCCGCTCGCGCGCACGAGCCAGGTAGACGCGCGAGCCGGGCTACTTACTGCGCTCGCGCGCTCTTGTTTGGCTCGTCGGACACGGGGGCATTATAATGCCGCGGAGCCGACTCGCCGCTGATTGAGCGTGACGCCGCGCGCCAAGCCGAAAAACTCTTCACTTCTACATGACCCTGCAGCACCGCGAGACGGCCGACCCTCCACTTCCTGCGCGAGCCGTGACTTTCTCGCATGGGTCTCTTTGTTGTCCTTCACCTCCGGGGCGGGTTTATCGAACCCAATTAACTTGATTTTCATGATATATCCCCGACGAATTATAAACTCGACAGCTTTTTTGCGCGAAATAAAAAAAAACGTAGCTCCCAGTCATCGCTGGATCTGGATACGGAATAATTCAACAATACATCTCTCGGAGGGTACGTACGTATAGCCCGCATTGTCTTGTTCTCGCAGGATACCGATCGGTTGCGCGCCTACAATCCGGGTCACCGGTGTGTTGCATCACTCGAAACAATAATTGTTACGAATTAGCATATATATATTCCCATAGATCGGAGATAGAGCGAGAGAGAGAGAGAGAGAGAGAGAGAGAGAGAGAGAGAGTGATCAGTCCGATCCTTCCAGCAGTCGCTGGCTCGTCAATCTGACAGACTCGAGTGCTATTAAGCTCTCAGCCAGCGGCCCGACAACCGCTGGATAAAACTGCGCGCGGATTCCATTTGTGGCATAATCGAGCGCCTACCTATACCATAACTAATGCGCGCAACTCATAGCTCGCGGTTTATCGTGCGTATATACACGAGAGTATATATGCTTATATATTAGTAGCGCAGACGCTCGCGCGAGCTTTTGGCCGGAGGCTGGAGCGCCAAACCGAGCGGAAAACCCACGAAAACGTAACTGTTTATCATTATGTAAGCGCCAGGCACACACACGCTCAGAGCTATACGAGCCTCAGTTCGTAAACTGCGCGCGGCAACGCTGCCGCCCTCTCACAAGCGCGCGATTGTGCGAGACCAACAGCCGCCTAATTCGATTAAACAGTGCAGGCCCGCCCAGCCGTCCTGTACCTTACCCGCACGATAAGCAGCTCAGAACAGCTTCTTTTAGGTCGCGTGTATATATATATATATACACATGTACGCGTATAACACGCCGGCGCGCGCGTGTATATAACTCGCGCATAAATGTCCGTTTCATGCGCGGTACTGCTCTCTCTCTCTCTCTCCCCCTTGATGCTTTGTTTGAGGCGATGCGCGCCAAACTTATTTGCGCGCCTGATGATAACTACCGTGTTCGAGCTATCCGATTTTCGTGGAACAGTAGTTGCCCGAGCGTACGCTACGTGGGCGATGATTCATCGTGACCTGCACACTTGATTTCGCAAATTTCGTCGAGGATATTTTGGGAATTCGACATATCGCAAGATGAAGCACTTGGAAGCAAATTGTTCTGGTAGACGAAACAATACGAGTTATCCATTCGGTGGTTCGATGCTATTGGACGATTTTTTTTCTCTTTTAATTTCGGCTTAATCAACTCTAACATGTCACAGGATGAATTTCAAATGGACAAGCCAACAAATGGAATTTGCTCGGGCAAATTCTACGCCGGTTCCCTGTGGGATCTGATCGAAAACATTAGGGAAAACCACTAATGCAAACATGGAGCTAATTCGAACATTTGGCATCTATTCATGATAGGTATACTATACTCAACCTGCTACGCATGAGAATCGGTGAATTCAAAAAAAATGACCTTTTCATCCGATAACTAGAATAACGATATGGCTGAAAAATGATGGTACATTTGCAAATTTGAAAAATTTCGTGTCGTTCGGTGCTTTTGATTATAATTCAGAATGAATTATTCCGATGTTTTCCTCTCAAGAGTCAAACGAGATACTTTCGAAAAAGTACCCACGTTGCACTTTGTAGACTGAAACGATGTTTTTTTAAAATATTCAGTCGCGTTTTCCAAAAATGAGTTACCATGTAGAATATATGGGTTGATTAACCGGAGAATACATCGAATAATAACACTTAAAATCATGTGGTGGTTATTTTGTGCATCATAAAGAGCGTTTCAATTAACTTTGTACCCATAGGGCCAATTTGGAAGATACCGAATTTTCAATTTCTAGCGATATAACCAATGGCCAACAGTATTGGCGGTGTCGGAAAGCTTTTCGAGCACTTGCTAATTAACTTTAGATTCGGATCGAGCGCAGTGAAAAAAAGTGTCGGGGTAAATGAATGCGAGAGCGAGGTGTCGACGGGCGCGAGGTTCATTGTTCGGCGAGACACTGTATAGGCCGCGCGGCACACGGCTCACTCGAGACCAAAGTAACCCAAACAAAAGTGCACATTGTAATCCAACTATTTCAAACATGATAAGCGTTGCTCGCGCGCGGCACGAGAGCCAACTCGGCCGTTCCAGGTACACGCGGATGCGGTCTGCAACGGCTCCTTAACATATTACCTCTCTCCGATAAACGAGAGTGAAAAGGGGGGCTTCTTTCCTCTTATCGGCCCATTGAACGCACACACACACACACACACACACACACACACACTGGGATACCAAGCTCCCTTTTGGAGGCGAACGAGGGTGGCTTTTTTGCTCCCGAGAAGCTTGCCCGGTCAATATTTGCCCGAGCCCAGTGTGGCTGTGTGTGAACGCGCGCTCCGCCGAGTGTCGGCGAAAAGTTTTCGCGCGATGTAAGCATTCGCGAGTCGCGCGTGTTTGTACACCAGGTTTGATATAGCCCGTTTTATATACGCCCGGGTTCCCTTCGGGCCCGATCGAGTGGCCGACGAAAGACTGCACGACTCGCTCGTGAACGAGCATTTGCATACATGTATATTCGCTTTCGTCACGCGTCGGGTTTTCTGTCCGTCCCGGAGAACGATACAACCCAACACAACTCGAGCTGCGGGCATTTGATTCGGTGATTCACACTACTTTTCAACTCGATCACTACTAGACAACGATTTTTACCTTATCTCGGTCGCACTCGATCTCTCAATTTTCCACCTCGAGTGTTTTTTCTTCTGCTTTATCGTTCGAAAATTGATTGATTCTTCAAACTCGTTGACGCTCGAATTGATTAAACCTCGTGTTCTCCCGAACGCGGCTACTTATCGGAATATTTATCTGTATTACTGTTCATTCGGGGGACGGCGAGTTTTTCGTGTAGCCTCCGAATCGTTATGTGAAAACTAGTCGGTTGAAATTCAATCGTAAAGAACAACTTCGGGGGGGCAAAAGTTGCATCGTTACAAACGAGAAATGCCGGTTGCATGTGTACATATATACACCCGACACAAACAGCAATTAAAAACTCGAAATAAATTTCAATCGAATGCGACGTGGCCGCGTCACGTCTCGAGTGATATACATCGTAAATCATCGAGAATCGCGAATGCAAGTGATTGAGATGAGGGAAAAAGAAAAACCGACGAAACTCCGGCTGTCTCCGGCCCCGAGGGTCCGCGTTACGGCGTACAGGCATAAATAATTATTTTCGCGTCCGACCTGTGGAAAAAGCGGGAATTTCTCTATTGCGGCGCGCGGGAACGCCGACAAAACGCGGTATATATAGCGGCACGCCATTGCCGCCGCGTCAATTTATATCTGAGTCTCGGGGAATGCCGCTTGCTAACGAAATAATAAACAGCCCGATAAAAGGCGCGGACACGGTAGCGAGCTGGGATGTTTGGACTGCGGCTGATAATGCGATATTCCGTAACTTCCTCGCTGTGCAAGTTGTTCGAACGCGATTGTGATGCAGAAATCGAGAGACGCAGCGTGTATGGACAGATCTCGACGTTTGACTGGATCATTGGGCCGCGCGTTTTCCCATAGTTGCTTCGAGTCAAATCACCATTGAAAATATCAACCCCCAAGCTTATGTAACGAAGAGAATCGTGAAATGACACTAGATTCGATTTGTATATACTTTTTCACGAGTGTTTCCATTGAATAAGCATTTTCCTTGATTTGTCCTGAGGCCCAACTCGAAACACTCAATTACCGCTGTAGTAGCTAGCATCTCCTCGCACTTACGCCATAGTAGAACCGAGAGGCAGGGGAAGTACTACGAAGAAGCCGGGACTAAACGGCGATGGTCAACGAGACTGTTCGAGAGATAAGATTTTCATTCTAATTACAGAATTGACGTGGAATCGTCAATTCACTCGTTTCAAAGATATCTTTCAATAATCCTATGAAAAAACCATCATATTTTTATCGTCCGATACGAGCCAATAATAAATATGAGAAAAAAGTGTGGCATAAAAAAACGTCAGTGTGAAATTTAATGATTCACTTCGGTTGGCTATATTTCAAACTGCAACTCTCGATAAAGAGTCTGTGCACACAACCGATACCGAGGGGAATCCCACAAACATTTTCTTTGATCTGTAACGCGAATTCGAATTCGTAGAAGAGCTATTAATTATTCAGTAAACGAATCATAATATCCGATGAAAATGGTCTTGAACTTTAAACTTGTTACGCTTCCCCGGCCAGCTGTGCCTTTGATAAATGTGTTGGGAATGGAAATTGATTCCATTTACATGTTCGTAAACTACTTAATTGACTTTTGAAATATAGCTAGCGAGGATGTTTGATAATTTTAAAAGTGGAACGAGCGTTTCAACGTCGAGAAAGAGAGAATTCCGGTTGAACTTGATCGTCTGCCCTTTTTCACCTTGTCTGTGTCCTGTTTCTTCCATTGGGATCTGAAACTACCCGTCAATCAGAATTATTCGTCGAAATCGAATTCGCGATGAAACGTGTATAGAGTCTGTTTATTTCCTCTTGGACAACTCGCACTGATTTACAATCACTTACTCGAAAATGACCGGCTATAAATAAATATTTCGCAATAATCGATTGAGATTCAGGAGGTGACGACATCATCACGAAGCCCACTGGTGAAGCCCAGCGGCGCAATGAATTTTCCCCGTCGACAAGGGTGATTACAGGGATAACGCAGCTTTGATCGATGAAAAATACGCGCGTATATCTTGATCGTCGCGAGCCGACGAGGCGGACGGAAGCCCCCGTACATACAGCTCCTCATATAGCCATGGCATATACATTTCCGATTATACATGCACGAGTTATACGCTCGCGCGTGTTTTAAGCAGCTGATACCTCTAAATAAAGCGAGCGCGGGGCTGGAGCGCGCGCAACTATTAATCAAAAGCTCCGTTCCCAGCTGGAGCAGTTGGCAAAAGGAGAAGCGGAGAGACGGTGAGTCGTGCAAGCTTGGAGGCACTATGCTCCCGCTCGGGCGCGCCTGAGCAGCGTAATTGCGTAATCGCGTTTATAGGATCGCTGCTCTCGCTTCGCTAACTGCAGCCCCGCCGGAAGCGCGCAACAACTCGCGTGTGCCTCGAGACTCTCTCGGCTGCAGGATCCGCGTGTCTCACTCGCGTCGCCTTGGGCCGCCACGCGTCATTATGCAAATGCCCCCGCGAAAATTCAGCTGCAGATAAGGCCCCCGCACTGCAGCTCTCAGCTCGTTATTCGGCTCGATCCGTCCCGCCCAATCTTTGTTTTGCCCAATGTACGCCTGCGATATCTGGTTGGATTTGCCTTTTTTGGCTTGTTTCGGGGGGAGACGCTTATCGCGAGCCGTCTCGAGGTCGGCGGCAATCCACCTGCGAGCGGCCGCCGTATACGCGCGACAAAGAAAAGCCCCCGATCACCGGGTAACATCTCGCCTACGCTTGCGGGGGATTACCTTAAGCCCGGCCATCTCGACTCGCGTCCGAATATTTTTCTCGCCTGCAGCTTGCGGGATTCGAGGCTGGAATTTCCGCCGTGATCTCTTATTTCCCCCGAGATGAAAATCACACTTTAACCCGCGGACATATTTATGCATTTTTGTTCGCACAAACGCGTATGTATACACACGGTTAATCCTTCACGAATCTCGCACGTATAAGCCCGCGCAACTGTGCATCCTAATTGACGCGGTTATTTACGAGACGTCAAAACAAATTGGTCGATTCGTAATCGAAGGGACTGCCGCGCCGCGAAATTGCAACGTTTTCCGATAAAACCTACCTCCTCCCGATTAATCGCCGCGGCCCGAACGAATGGCATTTTATCGCGTGTGCTTATACACGTCTCGTTGCGATTCGCCAACTTTTGCGCGAGATAATTTTCACGATATACAACGCCCGGTCGCCAGATTTACAGATGACCATACAGTTTTCGGCTGTAGACATGCGGGGAAAGAGCAACTCGACACGAGCGGCGCTCGGGCTGACGCGACGAAAAATTCACCGTGTCAATATAATTTGAATGATCCACGTTAAACAGTCCCATTCATTCTGTCGAATTAACCCAGTTGAGAGAAGTACACGCATTATTCACGCCCATTGGCGCTTGAACCTCGGGAAAATTAAAACGGCGCGAGCGTGTGTGCATTAGCGCAATTCATTACGGAAAGTCATAAAAGCCATTCTGTCGCGCGATGATGTGTTGGTGCTATTCTCGAAACGCCCGATTAATCAGCCCCGGCTTAGCTCGCCCCAACTCACCAGAGAGACAGAAATGACTTCGAAAAAGACGCGCAACCCTCCCCCGCGAAGCGCGTATCATACACACCAGGTACACAATAGGAGGGCGACACGTGAGAAAGCGTTGAGCGGCACATGAAAAACGGCATACAACTGTATCAGGGCGGGGCTCGTCGCGGCGAGCATCAAAGCCCGGTTGGCGCGCGTCGAATTGTCAAGCCGCGCGGCGCGCTAGTGTGATAGATCAGCGCGCGGGATTATGCAAAGTCCGCGGCCCGCTGATGACCCCGCGGCTAACTGCTTCTATAATTTGCACCCGCATATATATATATACCCGCGAGCGATTCTTCTCCCCGAGTTTCTCGGATTAACCCCCCTCCGCCTCCTGGATATGCATATATTCCTCGCTCGAGCTAGAGCATTCGAATTCTCGAGTGGGACACAGCACCCGTGCGAGACGATAACCCAAATGCGTGGGTCGTTTTGTAAAACGAGTCGCCGACGAGAATTCGCCGTTTTTTAATACGGCGAAGGCGTCTATTCGATTGGAAGATCGGGCGGATTTTATTTTTCTTTCATCTCGGACGCTACTGGGCTATTCGTAATTAGATGCTCTTGAAACGTTTCTCATTCAAGGTTCCTTCGGCTATATTCGAGTCCGGCTGGCGTGACGCGCAGCCGCGCGGCATTCGAAGTACAGCTTTTTTTCTTCCATGCCACATTGATCGCAAACGTAGCCTAGGACGGAATTCCGTACTGTTTTAGAACGAAATAAGGTCAGAGGCTATTTCACTTGGATGTTCTCCAAACACTTTCAGTTTAATAACAGGTGCAACCAATGTAAAAACTCTCTTTCGCTCGCTACTGCTGATGCTGCTTGCAGCACGTAAGAACGGGATTTCCGCGCTCGAATTTATGTTTCGTAAATTGAATCGCGCCGGTGGACGCGAGAGGGAGATCGAAAATTCCTCAAATAAGTGCGAGCGATCGGTATAACATTATTCTCGCGTTTGACAACCGGTTTGCGCGCGGCGCGTTCAACATACTCCTCTCGCGGGAGATAAAAAATATTTCCGCGAGTTTTTCAAGACGCGCGAAACAAAGGAGGCCGAACAGGCGCCAGGTTCTACCGGTAAATTATCGGGGATCCGGTTATCCGCGCGGCAAACTCGGAGAACAATAAATTACCCGCGGATAATTTCATTTTTATTCAATATAACCCACAGTAGCAGATGAAATCATGATGGGCGGAACTGCAGGTATGAAAACAACGACGAGGTTTGATACAATTATAACGAAAAAACGGCGTCGTTGCCAAGTTGGCTACAGCTTGGGACAACTGCTAGCGCACGCACACGTTGCTCTGTTTACTTTGGCGTAACGCGCGCGCGATAATCTTGCGTTCCGTGTGTATAGTGCCCAGAGTTGGCCGTCGTATAGCGCATCAGCTAGCGCATTATCGTCCGAAAGTCCATTAACCCTTAACCTGCTCGCACTGCTGCTCTCGTGATCCACATATTGTCCTCTCGGACGTTGTGACTAGCTAATAGCACGAGTTTTCATCTTTCAATGTTGAATAGTCAATTTGATTTGCCAGTCTTACGTAACTCGAGAGATAGTTGAATGTTCCACGTTGATTCGTGTTTGAAGATAAATAGATGTGTCTAATAGGCGACAAAAATGCTTATCAATTCGGGGTAATTCACGCAAGATGGCATGATCTACTCGACTTGTTTGTCTTTCAATGATATTTCAATGCACTGCTTCTCAAGATGAGTAATTCTAATGATGATTATATTTGTGAGACGTCGTGATTTTGCACTTGATTCCTCCAAAGAATTATTCACTGATTGACGTGATTCACAACGACGATAAGAAATATCTAATCTAGATGTATACGTTTCTCGGTGAGAATCATTCTTACTACTCCAATTTCTACAGAGTAAGCTTCTTAACTATTGCGAGAGAGCTCGAGTTATTTCTCTATTATGTGATTCTTCACAAGAATAATTTTACATCACACGAACAAGCTATTTCGTGCTCGATCAGACCGACAGTGGATATGTAGTAATTGATCCACCGCGAAGGACGTAATTCAATTTCAATTGTATATCAATGTCGTATTGCTCGGCGCGTTACAGCTGACGCTTTTTTTCCCGAAAAGAAAGTAGGAAGCAGAAAATGATGGAGAATTTTATGAAGCACGTTTTTCGCTACGTGCAGAATCATTTCCCGTACGGCTTAGTACGTGCCATCCCGCCAGTCGTCAGCGAAAGAAATGAAATAATTCAAGAATTGACAAATTTCCCCGAAAGGAACTGACATTCTCATGAAGATCACGTTTCGGAATACGTTTATTCGCTGCGAGTGCGAATTTATTGTGCATGGCGCCTTTTTCATATTAACAAGGGCATTTCGCATTGAATCGCCAAGCGTTTTCAAGATAGTTTCGTGGAAATAATTGAAAATAATCCAACGGTCTTAGACACTTGTTTGTCTGGTTTTTAGATCTCTCGCAGTAACTTATCTCGTCTGATTGCAATATGAGAAAAATCTTGCATTGTTAATTTGAGAGAACGCGAATTCCGTACATCAAAAAATATAGATTTTATCCTCTTTTCTTGTTCGTATATTCACAAAATCGAAACACGAATCGAATACCAAGATTGAAACTATGTATACAAAGTACATACATATATATGCTTAAGGACCCCCTAAAATGCGAATAGTCACTATATCGCGTTAAATAGTTTTTTGGTCATCAGACTCGTGGAATCGAGAGAAAAATCAACGATTCAGGGGGAATATGCGTTATTGGTATCACTCGATAAAAAAAATAAAAACCCATAGCCTCGTGTATTAAAAATGTCTTACGAACCTGAGCAAAATTAGGTGAAAAGTCAGAAATTATGGAAAAATGCAGAAAATTACTGCTAAAAAAACTGATGTAAACGTTCGCAACTGGTCGAAATGTTTCCATCGTCATTATTCTGTACTACCGACAATATTCCATGCTGCAGCGCTGGTTTAGAAGCGCGTGTACGGAGGAAATCCAAAAGGGTGACTCGTATTAGGTACCGGCTCATACTGGGATACACCTACCTCTTATATAATCTTTAGGAACTTACATGCAATGATAGAAAATTATTTTATTTTCACCTCCAAAACTGATCAGGAACATTCCACAAGGCGTACGAGATCCACAAAATTTAATTTATCGTGATGGACTGCCTCGTTACAGCATCATATCGATGATATAGAACCCATTATACAGAAGGAAACTACTGGCTCATTAACATAATGACAAACTGTCAAGGGGCCATGTAATCTCGCTGAAAACGTGAAACAAGCCGCGCGGTATTCTTGTTCCACGACATAAATCAATAAAGTCGACCCGCATACTTCACCAGTCATAATTATCCCCGTAATTGCAACTTTTTTTTAATGGAAGAATGTTCTCGTTCTTATTTGGGTTATGCCACTCGCCTGACGTTTTCATTCGATACATATGCTCCTCGTCCGGATCTCAACTGGAAAACAAGATATGAGCCGAATGAATTATTCACGAGCGAAGAAGCTACAATTTTGGCGCACCTCCAGTTTCTTAGAAAGTAATTTAACGTCAACCAGCCAATACATAGTATCGGCTAGACGCAATATATTCGTTACATTTCAAACGTATCGTATTACGAAGAATCATGATTTTCGTGTATTTCATTAGACTCGCGAACAGGGGAAAGTACGCCGATGGACGCATGAAATTATCGAAATATTTTGTCTTGAAAAAGAAAGCCCACCCAGATCCTCAATATCAATTATCCCATGACGTTAAAGTTAAGCTAACACCGAAAATTAAAATCTCGAAAATTGCAATGGATAATAGAACACATTTTTCGCGCTAGCATATTCGCGAGCTTTTTTCCCCAGCCATACTGGAGGCGAAAAATAGTATATCCACTCTTCGCTCGTCTACGCTATTTCGGAGCGCGCGCGCCACGCTGCGCTCGGGTTTTTCGTGCCGCGGAATCGCCTAATTAGCACAGGAGCCATCTGTTTTTACTGCGACTTTTCATACACTGTCGCTAAAAACTTTTGGGTTCCCTCCGGAAAATGATTCTAAATCGAATGGTCGTTGTGCGTCAAACTGAAAAGTGCGGCGTCATGTTTTTTTTTCGAAAATGTTCAAAAATCTGCATTTTTCTTTTTTCATTTTGAGTTTGTATGAAAACTATCAATCCTAGAGTAAAATGGAAGAGAGGTAAAAGTTTCGTTATTAAATTTTGCATGAGGATTAAGTATTCCGAAACATCAATCTCGTAAATTGTTGTTGCAAAATAGATATAAACAAAAACATGACCCCAAAAAATATGCGATTTTTTTTCAAGTTTTCAAATCATACCTACGATAGTGAGATTTTTACTAAGAGTACCTTATACAGTAATGAAAATACAAAAAAAATTTCATTCTGATATCTCTGATAGTTTTCGCAATATCTATTTTTTAAAAAAAAATGAAAAATTGTAATTTAGTCCTTTACGAGCCTCCCCGAAACCCGCCAATTTTTCTACGTATTTTTATAGATACTAGCTATCGATCCCCCTTGGAATGGGTCGATTTTATCAATTTTAACAACTTTTATGATTTTTTGAAAATTTGTCAAAAAAAATTTCTTCGAAAAAAATTCAACTGCGACGAGGTTTTTATATCTATTCGAAATTTAAAAGTTGCACCTGATAGGAGAGAAACAGACGCTCATTTTGAGTTTTCACTTACTCAAATCTGATTTGTGAATCCCGAGATATAGAAGTTCAAAGTTGAGGTAACTTTCCGGCAAAAGTATACGCAGTAGAATAAAAATTGAAACGGTTTCTGGTAGCTTGAACATTGTTTTACTTAAATATAAATTATTATGTACGTGAGTAATGTTCTTCATACTTAATAGTCGGGCGGAAGGTTGGTGGAAGTCATTGAAACGCAGCACTTTCGGCGCAGCGGCAGTGGCGGGCAGTGGAGGGGGTAGCGAAAAAGACGCGACGAAAAGTCGAACGCTCAGGATCAAAATGAACGTTCGATTTTTTATCGACAATATCTCAGCTTCTATATGAGATAATTTGATGATTCTTTTTTTAATTTAGTATAGCAAGTCAAAATATGATTATATATGTCGGTTAAAGTACCGTAAATATTATTGGTAACGATGTATTTATGAGAAATGTATTCATATTTTTCAATTCTCATTATAAAGATTGTTTTGAATAGAAAAGCACAGTAAAATATTTTATGATATTAAGTTTATTAAACATAATGTTTACAATATACATGAACTTGAATTATAAATACATATATCTTAAATCTTAAATACATTTATCTTAAATTATACATACATTTATCTTAATTCATAAATACATATATCTTAAATTATAAATACATTTATCTTAAATTATTAACAATTATTTATTTCGTATTTCCGGGGTTTTTTCTGTGGAGGAATTGACATTTCCTCTTCATCATTATCACTTTCCAAATCTTCATCGTCTACTTGAGAAATATTTAATGCAAAAGATTCATTCATTGCCTCTTCTGTTTCTTTCTCTTTGTTATATCATCGAAATCTATCTCGAAATCAGTTTCGTCAACAGGTGTTGATATAACTGCAGCATTGTTACAAGTTTGGCCATGACAATTAGTACAATAATCGGAGCATTTTAGGCCATGTTTCTTGCAACTGCAAGTATTATTGCATTGTTTAGAACATTTACAACTAATATTTTTTAACAAATGTTCTGGTATCAGTGAATCTGCGGTTTGAATGGGCTCTAAAACCGTCTTTTCGAAGCTCCCAACCCCAGGCTTCAGGATTTAGTTCATTACCAAGCCACTGTTGAACTTGGTAATAAACCCTGAAGCAGTGCTGCGCTGCTGCAGATTCAGTTGGAGGGAGCATCGACAAATGAATTTTTTTTTTTGATTGAAATGTACATTGTTCTAATAGAATTTGTCAGGGTTAAGTATGTACATTGTCGAAAAATATGATTTGAACGGCTCTATAACTATTTATTATTACATTTCTTATAAATACATCGTTACCAATAATATTTACGGTACTTTAACCGACATATATAATCATATTTTGACTTGCTATACTAAATTAAAAAAAGAATCATCAAATTATCTCATATAGAAGCTGAGATATTGTCGATAAAAAATCGAACGTTCATTTTGATCCTGAGCGTTCGACTTTTCGTCGCGTCTTTTTCGCTACCCCCTCCACTGCCCGCCACTGCCGCTGCGCCGAAAGTGCTGCGTTTCAATGACTTCCACCAACCTTCCGCCCGACTATTAAGTATGAAGAACATTACTCACGTACATAATAATTTATATTTAAGTAAAACAATGTTCAAGCTACCAGAAACCGTTTCAATTTTTATTCTACTGCGTATACTTTTGCCGGAAAGTTACCTCAACTTTGAACTTCTATATCTCGGGATTCACAAATCAGATTTGAGTAAGTGAAAACTCAAAATGAGCGTCTGTTTCTCTTCTATCAGGTGCAACTTTTAAATTTCGAATAGATATAAAAACCTCGTTGCAGTTGAATTTTTTTCGAAGAAATTTTTTTTGACAAATTTTCAAAAAATCATAAAAGTTGTTAAAATTGATAAAATCGACCCATTCCAAGGGGGATCGATAGCTAGTATCTATAAAAATACGTAAAAAAATTGGCGGGTTTCGGGGAGGCTCGTAAAGGACTAAATTACAATTTTTCATTTTTTTTTAAAAAATAGATATTGCGAAAACTATCAGAGATATCAGAATGAAATTTTTTTTGTATTTTCATTACTGTATAAGGTACTCTTAGTAAAAATCTCACTATCGTAGGTATGATTTGAAAACTTGAAAAAAAATCGCATATTTTTTGGGGTCATGTTTTTGTTTATATCTATTTTGCAACAACAATTTACGAGATTGATGTTTCGGAATACTTAATCCTCATGCAAAATTTAATAACGAAACTTTTACCTCTCTTCCATTTTACTCTAGGATTGATAGTTTTCATACAAACTCAAAATGAAAAAAGAAAAATGCAGATTTTTGAACATTTTCGAAAAAAAAACATGACGCCGCACTTTTCAGTTTGACGCACAACGACCATTCGATTTAGAATCATTTTCCGGAGGGAACCCAAAAGTTTTTAGCGACAGTGTATGAAAAGTCCGAGATAGCAAATTTTCGAACAGATGCGTCCCGGTCTAAATCTCGTTCGGCTGCGCATAACATACCATTCCAATATTTGGATCACGTAACTGCACGGTGACATGGTATTTTCGGCACTTGGCGAAAATTGCTCGGCATATCGTGTGCGACTTGTGTGCGAGATTGTCGAGCAAAAATTTGAATATTCCCATCCAACGTGAATGATACTTTTTCATTTTTGCAGAGTCGAGTATCGTTCGTAATCATTATATTGTCTCGCGAGAGTGGATCAAAATTGTTCTGGTGCGTGTATAGCCTAATTAATTTGTATATCGGCGCAACTTTCGCCGCAAATGAAACGAAAGCGATTTCAGCTATTAGCAGTGCGACGCTAAAAAGAGTCGGGAGGCGAGGTCGTGTTGTATCCATTCATGAACCCGCCGTCTTCGCGATTGTTGCGCGTCGCAGACATTCCGGTTGGCATAAAAAGTAGGGGAAAAAATGAAAAATAAAGCCTCGAAGAGAATACACGTGTGTGTGCGAGTATACAGAAACAACGATCATTGAGTAACTCGGGAGAGAAACAAAATTGCGTCACACCGCGCACAAACTACCGTTTCATCGAATTTAATTCTTTCACTTGCCAAATAGAGCTTGTAAATTGATTCGATTTCAATAAACCGACGAGAGCCGTCTGTAGCAGCTGGCACGAGAGCGAATCAAATCATCACGCTGGATGAAATTTACAGCTGGATACTCGAGAGAGAGGAAGTTGACAACGTCTACTTTTTATTAGGCTTTTCAATTTCCCCGCACATCTCCAACGACGTGTAATTGGCGATCGTGAGCCGACGGGGGAATATTGCACGGTAGCCAATTGATTCGCCCGTCAAGTTACCGCTTCAAAAGATCCACTCTCACGACCGACTACGCGCGTCGGTGTGGGATTAGCAAAATAAAACACGACGCTCCAGTTCACGCCGGGGCATCCCGTCAAATTAGCGGGCCGCTCGAACATGCCAATTAAGCGTGACGAATCGTGGGGGGGGGCAGGAAGGAGGAAGCTACTGCTGGCCTGGCGTCTATATAGTTTACAAACCAGCAGCAGCCCCCCCGGTAAAATCCCGCGGAAGCGTCCGCTCAATTTGCTCGTCCTGCCGAATATACGCGTGTACTCGTGGACAACGATCCGCCACGCGAGCGAGCGAGCGAGTTCCATTTATAGCTCGAGCGGAGAGAGAGAGAGAGAGAGAGAGAGACAGAGGCCACTGCAGCCGCACGCGAAAATAAGTCGCGCCGCAATAAAGTGTGATTTATACGGCTGGCCGTAATTGCGTGAGGGGCGCGCGTGTGTCCAGTAGCGGCCGATTTATCCGTGGAAGCGCCAAGCTCTTGGTCTTGCGTTTGGGCCGCTTAGACGCGAACGGCCCGCGTATATGGCGACGCGCACGCGAGACCGATAGTAATTGTATATATAGAGCTTTGGCACACAATGCTCGCGGCCCGCGCGCTCCACGGAGAGCTCAATCGGCTAATCTGCGAACGCGCAGTTTTACGCTTGGACGCGCCGGGCGGTAAATTATTCGCTCGCTGTGCGTATGCTGTTATGTGGCCGGGTGATTTAACGCGATATACGCGCACGCTGAAACGCTCTCGAGATGTGTCGTCGGTTTTCAAGTGGTGCGCGCGTTAGGATCGCCGTTTCGTCGGATATCGGAGTGTTTGATTTAGCGGCGAATCAAAATTCACAGTGTGTGGATCAAGCCAAAGCGTCGCTTGGTATTCGTGTATATCACGAGAGAGTGCCGCGCACCGCTAATGGGAAAACAGTTTTTTCCCTGCTCTTATCGGAATACGTATAAATCTGTCCGATCGCGTGGAATCCCCGAGTCTCATAAAAATTCTCGCCAAATCGAAATTTCATTTGAGAATCGACTAGTACGTTCGGTATTCATGAGGCTCGAGCTGGGCAGATCTGGAAATTGTTCGTTTGAATTGAATTAGAGTTATCTGGAAGAGAAATACACAATCAAATTTACGGACTGTATCGGCAATTTCGTTTATTCGAAAATATGAAAGCACTTCCTCCCTGGCGAGGACAAAATTCGAGAATCCAATATGGAACTGTTCGCGTAGAGAGTATGAGCGGTTACAAAATTGTAAAACGTATAATCGAAATAAAATATCTTTCTTGAATACCAATGATGAAAGAAAGTCATTATAAAAGCCCATCAACTCAATTAGATACTCTGATCGATGAATTCTTTTATTTAACTTTTTTCCCTTTTGGAACTCTTGTCACTGCTTAAGATTGATGATTTTTTACATCCACAAGTTTTAAAAAATAAATAAATACTTTCTTAAGTTGTTGAAAAATTCTCATCTTTGCAGAAAATACTTGTAACATATTGCTGCCAAGTGAGCAAGCAGTGCACTTTATCAAAAGCAGATGCAGATGAAGGAAATTGTCGATTTTCCAAATCAATGAGATTTTTTTAAGAAAAAGATAAACAAGTAATAAATAATTAATAACTGATTTATTCATCGATGGAAAAAACAATAGATTGAGGAATATACTTAACAATTTGTCTTCGACTATTCTTGGACTGACTTCCACTTTCACTGGGAATTGTATTTGCCACGATAGTATACATAGATATGGTTCTGCTTGAAATATAAAAGAACAAGAGCGTGAAACGCAAGTCTGTGAGGTCAAACTTCAACTCAAACGAGCTCTGGTGGCACTTTATCCAGATATAAATGACCAAAGAAGTAGCTATAGCATACAATAAATCGGGTTCAAATGGTCCGTAAAGGTACAACCTTGAAGCACCTGTATCACTGAAAAATTCGACTCTCCGTCTCTTGGGCCGCAAGATACACGTATACGTGACTTACGTCGTGTGTTTGTGTTGAGTCGCCCATCGCTCGCGTCTATCGTCTGCAGCTCTCTGGATACGCGTGTGTGGCTCTCGGTGGAATCCACTTTTCCCCTTGGTGATACGCGCACAGCAGTTGCTTTACGAGCGCGATATACACCTCGTTGCACCCAATGTTTCAGTCCAGCCCGACGTTTACACACGAGAATAAAGCGGAGCTTTTACAAGTTCGCGCGTGTACCGCCTCGTTCTCGATTGTTTTCCGCATACGCGGTGAATATCGGATGTTTGCTCGGGTCCAGGTGCGTTATATCGGCCGAACAAGCCTCCCGCCGAGCTCCACTTCCACTTTGAGCAAACGAATTACACGAGGGAAGGTGAAAAACCGCGCAAACGACGGCCGGCGATTCGAATTCACTTAGCAGTGAAATAAGCCGCGGCTGGGAAAGCTCGGTCTGCAGCCACTTCGAGCTCGCCCGCGAATATTGACACGAGAAACTTCTCATTATCCTCCGACACCGACTTGACAAGCGGCTCGTAAATCATAGTCCCGGCTGATGGAAGTATGCTCGCGCCCGGCGGCAATTGGAGGAATAATTGAAGAACGCTCGAGGACCAAAACGCGTAAATGAAGCACATTCGCGCGCTGGCCTTAAAAATTTCGCAACCGCGACGCGTGTCGGGTTACGCGCGAGCTTCGGACAAGTTAGATCGTATAAGTATATATATATGCGCGACACGGGTTCGCGGACGAATAAAACGTAGCGACTACTCGAGTGTACGCAAGCGCACCATAAATAATCATCAGGCGTAGGGGGCATTAAAACGAGCGGGGCTCATTAAAATTAATCCACGGAGCGGGGGCCGCGGATCGCTGAGGCCACCCGATGCATATAGCGTCCAATATGCCACCCGAGTGGCATAGCCGACCCGAGACGCTCTCTGAATATATCTGCTACGTCGTAACCCCACACAGTGTCACTGCTTCGGCTGTTTTCTTTATTTTTTCAGATATCATTGTCTACCTTGTGAACCTCAAGTAGGCTGTTAGCTGCGGAGCGAATAAGCCTCGTCATGATTCACTTTATACTGAAATTCGAGATACCTTGAGGTATCGAGTGAGTTCTAGAATTATAGAACGAGTTGAAACTCGAACAAAGTATATATCTGACGTAAGCAAGTTCCAAATGCACTAAACTAAGGAGAATCAGCGCTCGCACCGACTGTATTTCCATATTACGACCATGACGAAAAGTGACATTTTGTCATAGTACATCCATTCAATTTCTCTCAACTGAATATGAAAAATATAAAAATTCTCAAATAATGAGTATCAATAATCAGATCACGATCTGCGTTCAAGAGAATCATGCCAAAGATATGAGATCGTAAAATTTTGAAAAATTATCGTCGGGCTATCGGTTGGCTAACGCTGAAACCGCCTTAGAACATCATCATCTCGTTTGAGATCCTTCGACGCGAATCCTTGAGAAGCGCGCTCCCAGTACGGATCACGGGACGCTCTAACGAATACACTTGACGCGCCGCTTAGCACTCGGCCAGGTAAATAATCGACTCCGAATCGCGAGCTTGACCCACGCCACACGGGCGTACGAGCGGCAGCGAGCGCCGAGGTCGAGCCGCGAGCGATTAACGTGGATCGGATTGTGTACACATATGGGCAATTCTCTGTGGGATCGAACATGAAAAAATTTGATTTGGCTCAAAATTTTTTTGTAAGTTCTAGGGCATCAAGCCGATTTCCCAGAATTTTTTTAGATTTTTTCGAGCACTTTAACCCCCTTTAATAAATAGGCAAAGTTGCTGATTTTGCTGTTTTTGCATTTTCAGAGGCATTTTCAACCTTAATTTACACCCTGAAAATGACCTCTGAGGCAAAAAATGAATGGGACACTTTTTCCTGCAAATTGCCTGAATTTTATAGAAAAATTATCTCCAAGGTCATTGGAACACATTAAGTACTCCACATTACCAATTGGAGCCTCTATTTTTGAACCCTGGGAGTTCGCTCGTCAAGCCCCACACCACATGGGTACTAAAAGTTGTCCCAACTCATACCACATACAGCCTATATAGTGAAAAAATGGGCCTGGACTCTGGAAGCTCCCAAAAAATTAATATATTAACTAAAATAGGGGTAAAAACAGGCTAAAATGACTATTCAAGGGGAGCCTTGTACCGCCAACACTTCCAATTTTTGCAAACACTTGTCTGTGGTATTATTACAATTATCCACTGTAAAAACTCACATTCTATCATACTAATACATATCCTGAGTTGTCAATATCATATTTATATAGATCAAGCATTACTATACTACTTGACGCCACCTTACTTTCAGTAGTTACATGTATTGATGGTCAATATATTGGCTCTATTGTGTTAAAATGTACAAGAAACTACAAATAAAGTACATTGTCATGAATTGCATTCACTCGATAAGAAAGATTAATCCAGAAAGTAAATTGTAAGCTGTGCATTACACGTACACCTTAGAACAAACTAGGCAGTGCATAGATATCATATGATTTTTTTAATATCAACAAGAAAATGTTGAAGTTCACTAAACATGGGTAATATTCATGAACATTAGACTCATGAATTTCACTCATATTGTATAAACTGCATAGCTGAGGTCCAAGCAGCTATCGCCGGATGGGCTCAAACTACAACCTCAAGTTATTTACTCATGAAAATAGATAATATGAATCAATCCACTTGAAAGTATGATCACTAGATGCGCAATTTGATAAGGAATTCAAATATATATAGTTTGCCTGTCCAGAAATGAGTTTGGAGCTTCCAAAGTAGCTTTGCATGTCTAAAAGTCTATGGTCGGTAACCTAACCTTTGCCATACATGGGTCATATATATCTCCAGTATAGGCAAGTATAACGTTCACAAAGTGGTTTATAAAGTCATTTAAACACAGGCAAACTATATATATTTGAATTCCTTATCAAATTGCGCATCTAGTGATCATACTTTCAAGTGGATTGATTCATATTATCTATTTTCATGAGTAAATAACTTGAGGTTGTAGTTTGAGCCCATCCGGCGATAGCTGCTTGGACCTCAGCTATGCAGTTTATACAATATGAGTGAAATTCATGAGTCTAATGTTCATGAATATTACCCATGTTTAGTGAACTTCAACATTTTCTTGTTGATATTAAAAAAATCATATGATATCTATGCACTGCCTAGTTTGTTCTAAGGTGTACGTGTAATGCACAGCTTACAATTTACTTTCTGGATTAATCTTTCTTATCGAGTGAATGCAATTCATGACAATGTACTTTATTTGTAGTTTCTTGTACATTTTAACACAATAGAGCCAATATATTGACCATCAATACATGTAACTACTGAAAGTAAGGTGGCGTCAAGTAGTATAGTAATGCTTGATCTATATAAATATGATATTGACAACTCAGGATATGTATTAGTATGATAGAATGTGAGTTTTTACAGTGGATAATTGTAATAATACCACAGACAAGTGTTTGCAAAAATTGGAAGTGTTGGCGGTACAAGGCTCCCCTTGAATAGTCATTTTAGCCTGTTTTTACCCCTATTTTAGTTAATATATTAATTTTTTGGGAGCTTCCAGAGTCCAGGCCCATTTTTTCACTATATAGGCTGTATGTGGTATGAGTTGGGACAACTTTTAGTACCCATGTGGTGTGGGGCTTGACGAGCGAACTCCCAGGGTTCAAAAATAGAGGCTCCAATTGGTAATGTGGAGTACTTAATGTGTTCCAATGACCTTGGAGATAATTTTTCTATAAAATTCAGGCAATTTGCAGGAAAAAGTGTCCCATTCATTTTTTGCCTCAGAGGTCATTTTCAGGGTGTAAATTAAGGTTGAAAATGCCTCTGAAAATGCAAAAACAGCAAAATCAGCAACTTTGCCTATTTATTAAAGGGGGTTAAAGTGCTCGAAAAAATCTAAAAAAATTCTGGGAAATCGGCTTGATGCCCTAGAACTTACAAAAAAATTTTGAGCCAAATCAAATTTTTTCATGTTCGATCCCACAGAGAATTGCCCATATATATACGGGTACGAGAGCCGCGCGCGGGCGTAACGGAAGTCGCGTGTTACTGTTAACGCGCGGAGGTTGCGCGCGCGTGGCCATCGCGTGGGCCAGCGTGAAAGAAGCGCGCCTGGACGGCCGGATTAGAGAAAGAGAGAGAGAGAGAGAAAATGAACAGGCCCCCGCGCGGTAATCACGCGAGACGATGCAGCCCATGCGGGCCCCGTCCTCCCGCGCATGTATCATTCATGAGTCGACCGTTCAATCTTGGAGCTAGTGAGGCTGTGTGCGCTTGTACGTATATATATACACACCGCGTATCCCCAATCACCGATACAATGTTTGCACAAGCCGGGCGCGTTATTACGCTTGAGCCATATGCGAGGAAAGAGAGAGAGAGAGAGAGAGAGGAAAAAGAACACTCGTGCGTCTCGCGAATAAAACACTTTCGGTGTTTGTCCGAGGCTGCGATGATACGCCCGCCGACTTATCCGAGAACTCGTTTTGCCCGGTGGCGCTCGGCGCCTCATTCTAATTCCTTGATTGTCGCACCGATTCGCGAGTATGTGCGTTCGACTTTTTTCGCGTGCCCTAATGGAACTCGATTGCCACGGCTTGGAGCGCCACTGTTTGCTTGAGACGCGCGTGTTATGGATATGGATGTGTCAGTATCAGCGACATGTATATTGAAAATTAATCCAAACGTAAGCTGGCATTTTCAATTTCGATTCGTTTTGAAACAGCTACTCTACCTCTTATTCGTAGTCATGACTGCAAACATGTCGTTTCCATCTGTGTAATATTAATGTCAACAATTAATAATTCGAGTAAAACTTATTGGTTCACCAACCGATGACGTTTCTATTTCTGCTTTTATACACATCAGCGATGAAATAAAAATATATTAAACTTACAAATTTTTCCATTTCTTCTATAACTATAGTGTATATCATTTACGCAATTAATCTGCAGTCCAATATACAATAAAATTCTATGATTGCTTATTAACACGTTAATAATGGAGACTAATAAATAAAAAATAATATATATATATATATATATATATATACAAGTATGTGTTTTGATCGAATAATTGATGATCGGTTTATTCATATTAAGATCTTGTCATATTATCGTATTGAATTATTCTAAACAGTAGTCTATCCATTTGAGAAAAAACATTACCTTATGAGTACTATCAGGTGGATCTAGGACGAAACGTTTAGACTACTTTGCCTTGTATACCTACTAACATCACTATGAAATATTACTAATTATACATTCATCATTAATTCAATCAAGTCGTATACACACGTATTAATAAACATTTACAAAGTCTGAGGGGAAGAAAAGGTTTTATTTTGAAATCTTGACTTTTTATTGATTATGAGTGTATTTAGACAATTGAGTTTGATTATTAAGAATCAACTAAGCATACAACTCTCTGGATTAATGCTGATGTGTAATAATGCTGATAGTGCTAATATGAGTCAGCCGTATGATACATCGATTACATCAATTCAATATCGCGCTCCTAAAGCTCTCGATCTTCGAATTGAAATGGATTTTAGTAATTTGTCTCCACTTTATATGATAGGGAATTCACATTTTTTCTAACTACCACTTTTTAATCACGTGTATTAAATACAATACGGAAGAACAATCAGGTTGGATTTTTTTCTTTTTGTTCAAATTCATTTTTTATAAACATATGCATGGACGTCGGAATATTTAGTGTTTTCAATATATACATATATGCTCAAAATGTTAATGAAGTCTCATCGTTTCTACCCGTGGGACGTGACATGTATTTCACCCCCTCTTGTATTACCTCGAATTTCGACAGGATCATAGAATAAAAAATATACGACCTATTCAATTATTTTCGTCCAAACTATTCAAATATACGCAGTGAAAAAAGAGCATAATAAAGTAAGAGCATAAAACCGCAACATTTTTCAGTTTCCTCGTGTTTCTCACAAATCAAACCGCAACTCTCCGCGGAATATCCGAATCATCACAGCATCGAAATGTCTCATCGCTGCATCGGCAAAACACGCAAACGCCAAAGCCACCGTAGATTAGTCACGGGCGATTTTTCGCTGGCGTTCGGGCGTGGGTGGGGGAATCAACTCCGGCGTGTTCTCTTATCTACGGGATAGGCCAGCGATAGGCGGCCGGGGGACGGTCTGTGACACACATCGTCCCCTGGGAGTAGCTCCGCGCGGTTAATTGCCACGCGGCGTCGCCCGTTCCGTTGATTATGCGCTCGCGCTTTGCCGTACGCGCGGTATATGGTTCCCCCGCGCGCGAGCCAGGTCCTGCTCTCTGGCATTCCAGATCTGTTTGCGTTGGCCAGATGCTGGGGCGGCTTCGCCAACTGATAAATTTCGCTTGTGCTTGGGAGTTTGGCTCGCACTAGTTTCGGCCGCATCAAACGTTTCTGCTTATTCAGTCCAATTCCCGTCCCATACGAGTCAAACTCGTGTATGCGATACACGTATATATTTATATGAGCTGTTCGCGCAGAGTTAGGCGAGCGATTCTCCCGTTACGCGCTCGAGCCAACGCGAATTTCAGTCTCTCGGCACTTTTTACTCGTTTCAAATTTTTTCTTGCGAAAATTCCGAAAGCGTCAAGTACGGGCTAACGATGTGCGTCAACGAGAGCCGCATTCAAAACCAGATGTATACATACGAAAGTTGACGCAACATCAGGGAAAGCTAAGCAATTAGAAGATGAGCACAACATATGTATAATATACGCTTACCTTCTTTTGCCTTGTCGATGCGCGCAAGACGCTACACACGCCTTACCTTGTAGAAAACTCCTCGAGTGAATAACGAAGCACTGTGTGGAAGGGTGGGACTACGCACGAAACACCTCATTATTCAGTTTGTCAAATCGAGAAAGATAATCGTGGTATTTTAAAAGCGCGTTACGCAAGTGTCACTCTCAAACCCGAATCATCATCGTCAATTTAGATTGTCGTATATAATGTTTTGCAATATAAAGATATGCGTGTACACCCATGAATGGGACTTTATTTTCAATGGAATATTCACACGTTCGCTTTCCGAACGTTTTCGTCATAATCTAATTTTACCGATCAAACTTGCCATCGTAAAAATAATTTTGGAACCGATGATTCTGCGCGAGTGTACAGCGTGAATAAAATAGATTCATTTATAAAGCCGGTCTGATCGTACAGCTATAACAAGAATACGACCTACATAACTATCGAATGTTTACAGGAAGTTCTCTCATGCACTTGGAATTTCTTAATGGCAATTTTAGATAGCAAGCAGGAATTTTACATTTTTATCATAGATCAGTACTAATTAACGCTCGTGAATCAACATGTTTTCGAGTTGAGAATAATCAATTTCCACTATTCAAATTCGTGAATTCCCCGCGAAATTCTCGACCAAAAAACGTATTCCAAAATACAAATTGGAAACGCGCTCGTTATGTTTTCTAAAATTTCAAATTCTCACACGTATTCAAATGAGAGACGCTCGCGCGCGCGTCCAATTTATCCAATAAATTCCCCTTCCTCGAAAACGGTAGGCGTATATACGAGAACAGGGGAATCATCGAGTACTGGGTTAGCATAGCAAGCCATATTTCGCACGCTACTATAACAGATGCTCGGTGCAAAGTGCTAAAGTGTTTTAATGGTTTGTTGCGTGAATCGTGGCGCCGGCCCACTTGATCCGAGCCCACAAACTTGTCTCTAACAATCGGTCATCTGCGCGCGTGCTGCTCTCTCGGGAATCCTTTGATTCATGGGCTAGCCCGCTAAAAGCGCGATCGCATACACGCTCGTATATATTACATTCAAACGTTGGCGCCCCAACGCCAAGCGGTTATTCCATCAAACGCCGCTCTGCAATCATTTTTTCTTCCCAAGTCAAAAAATCATGCATAAATTATGTCTAGTAAATTATGCCTGGAAATGGATCGACATAATCTAAGCAAAGTCTAGGCATTATCAAGGCAATTCAAAAGGTATAGTTCTCTACGCCTCATTCATGCCTAGTGAGCGTTAGGTCTTTATTTACTATGCATAAATTATTCCTAGACAATGGACATTCATTCCATCAAAATTTGATTAATTATTACTTAATTATAACACCGAGAGATCTTGTAAGTGTTTAGGGGGCTGGTATATAGACAAAATCCTCACAGTAAAATCAAACGTCGTTCGCTGTATTACAGTGAATAGTCACTGCGACTCACAGTGAACCGGCAATTGTACCTACAGCTACTGAAGCTAAACAGCGAAATTTCGACCACGAGGAATTCGGATAGTTCGCGGAACAATCGTGTCGGTCGTCGGCAATCGATTGTTGCAAAAGCACGCCGCTCTCGTTTAAAACCACACCACCGCGTACGTTGGCCGTTCTCTCGATCAACATTCGGTCTATTCGAGACTTAAACAGACCGCCAGCGGAATTTCACGGGTCCTCGCACCCTAGAATCCCGTCGATAGATAAAATTTCATGAAAATCCATTGGCTCCGCGGGGCTCGGTTGATTCTGGCGTATACGCCGGGGCGCGGGGAAGATAGCGACGACGCGACCAGAGACGGCTATAACGATCCGGCAAGCCCGGGATCACGTGGGTTAATTCGTGCATGGAAATGCCCCCTACACTATCCCCATCAATTATATCGCCTCCGCCACGCTCGGAGAGCCGCGGATAAAGCGGCCCACTGCAGCAATATCCAGTTCGGCGGCCGCGCGTGTAATCTTAGCTCGACTCGGGTTTCTATTGCCCGCTGCAGTTAGAGACGATTTTGCGCGGGCGCGCGCGACCTCACGCTTCACTAGCAATTGCTTTTGATAAGCGCGAGTGTGAATTCGCCAACTGCTCCCAGCCCACTGCTCTGGCCGTACGATGACAACGGCTAACGAACTCGAATACGCGCGCGCATGGATTGCGGTGCTCCGATTTACTATGTAATACTCTCGCCTCGCCTCGAGAAGAGAGAAAGAGAGAGAGAGAGAGAACTTGATGCCGATGAACAGTTTCCTGGTGGGATGCGAAGTTGATAACTCGTGTCTGTTCTGCAGAGTCGTGATGGGTTCGAGCTTTTTTGATTGTGCCAACCACACGACACGTATATGTGAAGCGATCGATACCGAAGTCTGTCTCTTGGAACGAGAATTTCTAGGTCATTATCGATATTTATTCTGTCATTATCAACTTGGCAATAACTGGTTTACGCATTACACACCCCGAGCACGGAATGGTTCGATTATTGCTTCGGAGAGTTTTGAATTTTGGAAACAATCGAGCTTTCAGTATTCTTCGAAATCGTAAGTTCAAAAATAGTATTCGTAAGCTGTTCTAGCGCTCGTTTAGTGTGAGAATGCATTCGATTTCATGACTCATATTCGCGCTTGGACATTTTAAGATTGTATTCGATACAACCAAGTCCACGAATAAATTCTCTGTCCGTATCTGTACCAACTTGCTTTGTCAATTTTAAAATTTCACACTGTGAGTTGTTTTCATGCTCTCGGATATATCCGATTTGTTTACTCAGTCGCCAAATTTTTAAATCCGTGTAGTTTGAGAGTTTCTGCACTTTGTCATTGCAGAATCTACGCATGAGTGCGTGAAATTCAATTCGAAACACTCGTCTATGCGTAATTAAATCTCTTGTTTCGCTTTGATAATAGAGTATTGGAAATTTAATGTGCCTCGTATCACATAACTTGTATCAAAAAATAATCTATGCGAACGGCTGAACTCTACAGTGAATAGACTTTTATCAGTCTAATAAAATTGCTGCCAAGCTGCCAGGTATGCTCTTTCATAGAATCTTTGTGAATAAAGGATTCTTGGATATATAACGTTGGATTCCGCTCCCTCTTTTCAACACTCGCTAAGAAAATTATTATAGCTTATACTAGGAATGCAAATAACAGTTTCTATATAAAATATGTAATAATCTTCAGATTACGAAAAAATTTACGTTAGTTATCCATCGAAAGTGAACCTTATTCTGTATAGTATGATCTTAACCGGACCTTCATTTTCATAATGTACAGTTTGAAAAATGTCGGAACCACTTGGCAATTATTGTTGAAGTAAAATAAAAATAATTTGCTCTTGATTAAAAACTTTGCAGGTGACTGTATAGTAGCTAGGCGTCAAATGAATCCAATTGTTTAATTGTTCACTTCCTTAGTAGCCATTGCTAAGGGTTGGAGAAAATTAATGAAAGGCCCAATTTCCGAACTTTCAACATAAAAAGTTACACAGTCTTTATTATTTATCACTGGAAGGATGAAAAGATCAATACAAAATGCAATCTGTGAAACTCCAACGTCATCGAGTCGTCAACGTCCAAGAATTCTCAATCGACAACGGCACTTTGAAAAATCGCACTTCTAATTCGCTCGGTTTCCCCTCGCCGGATGTGAATAATTTCGAGCGCAGTGTCAATGCTCGCCACCAAACGCGTTTGACCGTCATAGAAACAGCCCGGACGATGAAAAGTGCCCGGCAAAGGACGCTAAAAAAGGAGGACGCGCATAGCAAATACCTCCGGGTGATTGCGAGGGAGTCGGCGCTTGGTAATCAGTACAAATTGTCGATGGGCGCGATAGGCGAGTGTGGGGGCCGTTGCAGGCTCGTCAGTGCACGCATTCACGTGCGCGGGGCACGCCAGCTCGTCCATCAAAGCGCCCGGGAATGCCTCTGCGCGTGTGTGTGTCCCTCGATCCTCGCGATTAGCCTAATTTATGCGAGCGCACACGCTCCGGAGCAGCGGAATTTTCGGATGTGCGTGTGCGTGCCGTCGGGCTGCTGCCAAGGAATGCCCGTGTGATTCGATCGCACAGGGGCTCGATTTTGGCTCGATCGCGCCCCGACCATAACTGCAGCGGCTCTTCCCCCGTGCGCCGATGTTTTATACATCCGATCGCGGCCTCGGTGCGCTCGGACACGCGCGTTTTCCCAGCATCTTTCCCCCGCGCGCAGCTTCTCTTCAACGTCGCAACTTCGAGACTCGCCACAGCTGAGTTATTGGACGAAGGCGCGTGCGACCGGCTGCGGACATTCCTCGACTCGACCCCGAACTCTCGTGGAACTTTATTTGCCCGTGGTTACAATGGATGATCCCGGGTATACGTCTGCTTGTACGTCCGAAAAATCCTTCGAAAATCAAGACGACCGTGACTCTATGGCGAATCGGCCTACGAATGCGGTTATCGGCTTGGAATATAAATGTACGAGCGCGCGCGGGAAAAAATGTCGAACGTGATCGGAATTACGTCGCTGTACCGAACAGTCCCAGGTGATAAGAGCTGCATTGTGAATTTCTTCCCGAACAATTGCACGCACGACAATATTGCACAGCTGACGTCTCTTGCATATCACTCGATGATGATCAATATTCTTCTCGCACGAGAGCGTGTTTTCAATATATGAGAAGAGCATCCGTTTCGATCGATTTTTCGATTCACTGTCGTGTGCTGAAAGAATCAACGTTAGAAAATATATTTAAGTGCGATCTATGAGTTATCATCTCGATATAGCAATTGCGGAGAATAAATTGAATGTAGAAGATATGTACCCGTTACTTCATGATACGAACAACGTATTGAATGCTAAGAGTGCCAATGTGAATTGCCAATGTACTGCAGGTGTTCGATACTCTGTGACAATAGGAAACTCCCACTTTTGTATTAAGGTACCTGTACCCAATATGCGCCACCTAAGCGAGAAAGGTCACTACGCCGCGTCAAATGAATATTTTCTAACATAATTGGTGTCAAATCAAAGGTCTACTCAATACCTACAGAATGAGCTAAGTTTTTTTTTTCGATTTGAACAGTTCTACGCTAAGATACCGCGGTTTAAAAAAAAAAAAAATTTTCGGGAAAAAATTTTTAGTGTACCCAATATGGCGCCACCCTGAAAATACTTCTTTTCATCCAATTTGAAGCATGAAGCATGTCTGAATGGATAAAATACAAACAAAAAATTATATTTCTGATATAATTTTATTGGAAAATACATTTTGTCTTTGATTAAACCATAGTAAATAGATTATATGAACTTCTAACAACCTAAATCAAATCAAGTTTTCAGTTAAAATTCATGAAAAACCGTTGTTTTTGAATTAACAAAATTAAGTTATGCAACATCTAATTCCAATATTAATCTCTCAAATTGATGAACATTCTTATTTGTGTAATTTTAAATATAATTGAGATGTTCTCACTGAAATGGAAGAGTTCAATTTAAAAAATGTCCGAGCCTACTTGGGGCTAGCTATTGTCATGATGGTAGAAAAATTCTGTCTGATATTTTTTCCTAGACAGTACTTATAAACGCATAACCTCAACATTTTTCTGGTTATAGGATAGCCAATATCTGCTAAGCATTTAATTCGACTACATAATTCTTCGTTCTGTACTGTCGTTAACGCATATGGTCGCCTCATTTTGCTTTTCTCGGATATGTTTTGTTTGACATATCGTTGAAATGTTCGACGAGGTATCTTATATATAGTCGAAGCCATCCTCTGCGATATCTCACCTTTTTTTACCTGCTCCAGAGCTTGAACTAAATTCTCTTTCCACCATGTTTGGCGGATATTCACCATTAATGGGTTGATTGTAGCTTCTAGAGCAAGAAAATAGGGGTGGCGCATATTGGGTACATTTGATAAAAATAACGAAGAGCTATTGAAACGATTGATAAAAAGGTCATACAAAGAAAAAAAAAATTGGATGATGTATATGGGATGTCAAGGAATCGAATGATATGTCGCTCGATTTTTTTGGCCCAGTTTAAGGGTATTAAAAAAATTCGCACTTACCTGGGCGAAATTAGATCGAGAATGAAAATTGGCGAAAAAATGGAGAAAACGAGCTCTAACAAGTTGGTGTAAGGGTTTCCGATCGGTGAAAATGTTTTCTTTCTTCATTATTTAGCATTGCCGACAAGATCCTGTGCCGCGGCGATGCTCTAGACGCGCGTATATATGAAATACGAAGGGTGGCGCATATTGGGTCCTGGCGCATATTGGGTACACCTACCTTACTTATACTAACAAACGCAGTTAATCCGCGACCGATCATTCGTTGACACTCGCGTGCGAGAATAATTCCGAACCATTGCAACTCCCCCCGTGTGTTGCAGCTCGAACAGGAATTAGCCATCATCTGTCGATAAATAGTATCAAATCTGATCGAATGCAATACTCGTCGGACGTGCAATTAGAAGATAGCAAAAACAAAATTCACACGACGGTTCGAGTATTTCACATGGTTCAAGAAAGCTACGTTTTTCATCGAACGCTACGTTGACTAACAATGCATTAACGAAACAGAGACGTTCGAGAAAAATTCATGCAACTCACGCGTGAATATACATACATCACCTATCATTCACACTTGTTGCGTTTCATACAATTCACGCATGTTTCACAAGTCATTCACGAAGCCCAGTTACACTGCTCGAAGAGGCTTGTCCATACTTTGTCCCGGAAAAATACGGAGCTCGACGTGCGCCAAGTTTTTTTTCTTCTTTCTCTTTCAATAGTTTCAGGACTAATGTAGCATTCCTGTGAGGTTGACAGTTGATACCACAGCATTGTTTTTGCGCTTGAATGGATCGTTAATTGTCCGGAGAATTTTCAGAACCGACCAGCTGGCTAATTTTTTAAGCCGCTCATCGTGAAAACTTAATCTTATCGTGCACGTGCATTATGCTAAAGTTGAATCGTGATCGAAACATCTTATGAGAAGATATAAACTGTGTGTCGCCTGTTGAATGCAGTAGACCAATGATGTGCGTAAGATGACATTTGTAAACAACCAATTGTATTGTTTTCGATTTGGACTTTGACATTGTATCAAAAGGATACAGGGATGCTCTCTCTCATGATAATGATGCGGTAGTACACAACTTTGATGATTTTTCGTAATATTATATCGAACCATTATATCTTATATGCTATTTTCCATATCCCGTATGGAGAATCCAATCGTTTCCAACCGTTATAGTTTGACGAAAATCGTTTTTCCTGAAGGGCAGAGAACAGTTTGGGTGCATGAAAAAATATACGACAGGATTGAGTTGTTCGATGTGATCCGCGGCACGAAACTATTCGACTGAGCGAGAATATTACTGCACACGAAAATAGTTTTGAGAACCCGCTCGCCGTTCTCCCCGAGAGCTCGACGTACGTGAGTACGACAAAAGTCGATGGCATATCGGCGAAAGTTTGACGTTGCTCGTACCAAAAGAGGGAAGTATGATATTCCGTGGCAGTATAACGCACCGAGTCACTCGTTCTCTGTCGAGAGAGAGGCAGAGCTATTCGTTTTTCCCTCGGATAATGTCTCTATCGGCTCGCGCTTATGCAATTAGACACGGTAACACACTTCTTGCTCGCGGATCACAATCGGCTGCACACCTATAGCTAACGAGCTCGAGGGGGGGACAACGGGAGAAAAAACTTGGCCGCACATGTCGCTCCAACTTTTTAACGAGCCTGATCGCGAGCGTTAATCGAGTGCGTTGATCCTGTCAGCCGTGTGGGCTTCGGCCCTTTCCGCAACGCGCCGCCGCCTCGAGCGACAACCCGCGAGCCTGGCTTTAACGACGAGGGCTTCGCCTTCCTTTAATTCACCTCTTCACTCCGACCGCGAGTGCGTCCACGCACTTTCTGTTCTCTAATTGGAGTCGAGCTCTCCGGTGATTGATTTTTCGCGAACGAGGTCCCGAGCGTATTTAATCCGCCTGCGACGCGTACGATTCTACGTTTATTATTCTGCGGCTCGAGCTAAGACTCCGATCGTGTTCCGCTTCGGGTTTTTTGCCTCATTATTCGGATCCGCGAATTCATCGTGGATTGTATGACGAGGTATTGTTTTGCAGATATGGATGGATGGAAAAATTCATAAATTCAAACTTTACGGATTTCTCTGAATTCATAGATGTTTGATTTTCAGATAAAAGAACAAATATGTGAAAGTATACTCGAGATGCACAAAGGAAAGCAATATTAATCCGATAGATTGCACCATTGGTACGCGCGATTCACGTTCCAAAATGCCTGTCAACGTGTAACGTCAATCTAAATTCTTCGAATAACTTCGGTAACAGATTGATTAAATACATTTTGTGATTAAATAGTCGAGCTATTTACTACGTTGGTATACATCCACATGTTGTGAGGCCAGCGACGATCGCCTAGTCTATTTTTTTTATCGTGTACTCTGGGGAAACAAATTCCAGCAACTAAATGGTCGTAACGCTTCGATAACGATACTCTTTGAGGTCCTCGGAGCAATGGTTAACGTTGAGCGTTCGATCATATTTTACTTCCGTCGCGCGGCGCGCAAGAGGATCAAAATTTCCGTCTCTCTCTCTCTCTCTCTCTTTCCGTCCCTCCGTCGCGTTACCGTCTGATGCTCGCAGCTCGAAAACGAGTTCAATTACTATCTCGACCGGGCGGTTCTCGATTACCGATACTAACCCTGGCATATCCCACTCGTGTCAAACAAAGTCAATCTACCATGACGCGCTGAAGGGGGAAAAAATTGTCTCTTTCTCTCTCGCGTACTTTCATCTCCGGACCGCGTGACATCCGATACCGAAGCGCCGCGTCTGTACGACGCTCCGGTGTGGCGGTAGCCAAAGTGCTACGTCACTTTGACGGACGCTTTCGTAAATATACCTCGGCGAGCAATGATTTTCGAACGAGAGCCGCCTATATATACATACAGCGGGGCGGCAGCCCATTCTCGACGCGACGGCTAGCATAATTAGCCGGAAACATATATATGTGTGTTCTCTCTCGAAGTTGACTTACGTAAAAACGCGCGTTCCTCTTCGGGCGTCGAATTGATTGCGATGAAAATTGGCGACGATCGGCGCGCGAGCGCCTCATACCGGTCGCTCAAATTAATAAAGCACTCGCGGAGAACCGCACAACAGTCCTTATACTGAATCGCGTGGGCCGTTCTGTAATTTCACCAACGCAACGAGCACAAAGAGTCCGGGGCGATTTGGTCGTCGAGTTGAGCGAGCAACATTAATTTGATTAACGCGCGACGTTTTAACGGGCGATCCGTCATTCCTCTCCGCGTTTCATATATCCTATACAAACTCTCACTTCGGCGTGTAACTTGTGCCGATCGCTCGGCGCTTCCTCTGCCGATTATACTGAATCAAATCGAATTGGAAAATATAGTTTCGTCGCGAATTGCGAATCTCGGTATACAAAAGTGGTTTGGTACGCATTGAACGATACGCGAGAGTTAACAATTCAACGCTCCCGGCATCTCAATCGCGGCTAAAATAAACTTGGATAAATAATCATATGTGGCTTATCGAAAAGCCGTAAATTTACTATGAGCCGTGTTATAAGTGTTCCTCATTGCAAATAGCGCGCTATCTCACGTCCAGAGTCATTAGGTCTGCACACAAGAGCAGGCGTTGCAGCGAGGCTGTATACACGGAGGTGTCCGTCGCAGGTTGAGTATCTGTTCGGCCTAACACTACGGCTATCGAGCTGAGATATAGTACGCATATCGCTGCGCCCATACATTTACGCTCTCCTCTGTTTGGAGCCGCGAAATATACATCTACCTTGTGGCGCAGCCTTTCCCTCTCGCGTTCTATTTTGCCCCTAAGATCCATCAGTAAGGTTCTCGTGCGTAATGAGCCTATAACAATGACGCGATGGGCGTTGAAGTTTACCATTCGAGTCTCGTCCATTGCGTCATCTTCTTATTGTTGAAATTTTCGATTCGGGGCTTGAACTATTGGAAATTCACGTGTGTTTAATCGATAGCAGAGCGGCGTTACAACGTAATTAAAAACTTTCGTTTGATCCTCCTAACTAATCAATCGCAAAATCAGATAACCGAAATAATGGAAAATAATTCCATGATTAATATGTGAATAATATGTCCAAGCGGTAATTGATGCGGATTTAAGAAAGAAACTCAAAGCTCCTTCAATTTTAGAGCTTGAATACAACAATGAAACACATATACCTTTCAAACCATTTCCTTTGCCTACTCGCTGAGTAAAATTAATGTACAGCAGTTGAAATTATCCATCACTTGGTATTATATATTAGTATCCTCTAATTCATTTATTCTCTTCAACGTACCCCTTTGGCTCGCAAATGGCTACTATCGCAGCCGTTACTCTCAATGCTAATAGAAACATATAAGAGCATCATGCATCGCTTCACGGTCACATTTAATTTCTGTGTTCGTATACACATCCACTATAGATAATTGCCACTGAGGTTTTCACCTGGATTGAAATCCTTACACTGTTATTTGGCATAAATTAATAAGGTAACTGTACCCAATTTGGCACTGTACCCAATTTGGCACAATCGTCAGATTTCGTATTTCCGGTGCTCTCTGAACATCAGTCGCTCTTGGGTTATGTTGGGGGAATTAAAAGAAAATTTTCGGTATCTTCCCCGCCCATTTAGCCCTTAAAACCACTCTCCTACAACACTTTGAAGTTTCACTTACTCATTTTTTCACCATTTTCTTATTTCACTTTTCACACTCAACCTCAAAAATCAGGTGTCAATAATTTTTATCTCTCAAAGTTTCATTACCCTTTTTTGTGTAAAAACATCTCAGCTTTCGATTGGTCTCATCAGTTTTCCTAAAATTATTTTTTATCCTACTCAAATTGCTGTTTTTCGCATCAAAAAAAAAGTGTACCCAATGTGCCCCTCTACGCGTTTTTAAATGGGAAGACTGACTAGGAGACCGCTTGGGATTCGGGTCACCAATCTTGACCAAAATTTTTTTCATGTTTCCTGGTGGCCATAGTAGAGAGAATCCAGAATTTCAGGGTCCAACGCTCCCAAACTTCCCAGATATTAATTTATGTATCCTGGGTGGAGACGTTGTTCTCGTCCCAAATGACAATATGTCATATGAGACGTATTTCCCTCACTGCACTGCACTGTGACTGTTGACACTTGAACACCACATCACATTCCATCCTAAAAAACATATAGAAGGAGTAAATAGCGTGTACATGCAACAAATCTTACTTTCATGTCTTACTCACATAGAGTAAAACATGAAATACATGGAAATATCAACGATTATTGACTTTTCACTGTGTGCTTGGATACTGAAGCAATAACAACATGTATCCAAGCACAAAGACAACAGATCTAGTATGATTGTACGACAATTCAGTGTCAGAATTGATTTTCACACATGAAAACTTCAATTCTGAACATTCGTCGACAAATATCATGCTATAACCAATAATATTAAAACTTATGTACTCACAGTTTTGCTCCCACTTGAATGCAATTTCTGGCTCTGTGTAGCTGACCTGGAATACAAAAATTATCACAAAGCAACATATTCCAAAATATATATGTACACAGACAAAGGTTAAGTTTACTTATCTGAATTCCCTTGCGTCTTGAATGAAAATCCATCAGCTGCTGCACACGATGAAGATCCAAACCTGCTGGAAACACTTGAAAGAAAGTGGTGTACTTATAAACTTTCATTACAAATACTCAAACTGTTGTGAGTAAGCAATGTCTACTTGATAAGTACAACATCACATGTCTGACTGACTGTGTTTACAAACGACACCTATGGTAACCTGCAGGGCGGAGTCGGTAACACAGGTACTGCCCTGCAGGTTACCATAAGCGTCGTTTGTAAACACCATGTTTAGTTTGACATGTGATGCTGTACTCATCAAGTAGACATTGCTTACTCACAACAGTTTGAGTATTTGTAATGAAAGTTTATAAGTACACCACTTTCTTTCAAGTGTTTCCAGCAGGTTTGGATCTTCATCGTGTGCAGCAGCTGATGGATTTTCATTCAAGACGCAAGGGGATTCAGATAAGTAAACTTAACCGTTGTCTGTGTACATATATATTTTGGAATATGTTGCTTTGTGATAATTTTTGTATTCCAAGTCAGCTACACAGGGCCAGAAATTGCATTCAAGTGGGAGCAAAACTGTGAGTACATAAGTTTTAATATTATTGGTTATAGCATGATATTTGTCGACGAATGTTCAGAATTGAAGTTTTCATGTGTGAAAATCAATTCTGACACTGAATTGTCGTACAATTATACTAGATTTGTTGTTTTTGTGCTTGGATACATGTTGTTATTGCTTCAGTATCCAAGCACAAAGTGAAAAGTCGATAATCGTTGATATTTCCATGTATTTCATGTTTTACTCTATGTGAGTAAGACATGAAAGTAAGATTTGTTGCATGTACACGCTATTTACTCCTTCTATATGTTTTCTAGGATGGAATTTGATGTGGTGTTCAAGTGTCAACAGTCACAGTGCAGTGCAGTGAGGGAAATACGTCTCAAATGACATATTGTCATTTGGGACGAGAACAACGTCTCCACCCAGGATACATAAATTAATATCTGGGAAGTTTGGGAGCGTTGGACCCTAAAATTCTGGATTCTCTCTACTATGGCCACCAGAAAATATGAAAAAAATTTTGGTCAAGATTGGTGACCCGAATCCCAAGCGGTCTCCTAGTGAGTGAAATCATTGAATATTTGTATAGACATATTACGATGATTTAGACGCGTATTTTTGAGTTGTATGTTAAAAATTTTGTATAAATATCACTGGGAACATAATTGAGAGTTTATTTCAATGCCAATTGGATCGTCCCTGTAGGCCTATATAGGCTGTAGCTAATGATTAAAAAATTGTGCCAAATTGGGTACACGTTTTGTGCATTTAGCCTTTTTGCGTTTTTTTTTAAATTGCGATTTTCGATAGGTTAAAGTAGTCAAATGATGATTATGAAGATGGTTTCTAATAGGTATTGAGCTAAGCTTTGAGATGCCATTCACAGAATTTTAAAATTCGAAGTCTATCATAGTCAAATTCGCGAAAAACCCTTAGGGGGGGGCACATTGGGTACAGTTACCTTAATTCAAGAAAAATTTGATTAGGTTCTACATGTGCTCAAATCCTTTCAAAATTCCAACCAAATCAGAGATTCATTTCTACAGTATCCGACCTTCGCGGATGGACATACGAATATTGCAATCGGTTTGTTCTAAATATTATTATACTTGAAACGTATTATATTAATTGTATTTTTATGCATTTGAATACTACGAACGGTTTTACAGTTCTCGTAAAAGTAAATTTACGAGATTTCGGATTTGGTCGTGCCCCAAATCTCAACATTCTATTCCATCCTTGCTTATAGTTATTAAAAATTTCTAAAATTATCACACTAAAATTAGTTTATTATCTTGATAGTTTATATTATCTATAAAAGTTGCAGTAGACGATGTTCTCCGGAGTAAACTGTTGTAGAATAGATTCATTTGAGAAAAAGAGGTGAGCATTGAAGTCATTGAGCGATTGTTCAGTCAATCATGAAAAATTGAACTCGTCGTTCTCAATAAGCTAATAAGAGGTTAAAAAAAGTAATATGCATTGTCACTAGTACGTACCGGGCGGATTTTCAAAGTAAATTTCTTCATTGTATGCAAATAGGAAGAATATTTATGCTCTCTTTGATCCATATCAACTTTCAAATCTGAATTCTTTATTTGGCCGACGATTAACCAGTGCCAACAATAACTGATCTCTATAATTTTTGACTGGGAGTAAGACATCAATTAATCATTATACACTGGTTTCGATAACTTCATATCCCGTAGATAAAAGACCTGCATATCTTTCTAAGAGATACGATATGCTCATTGCATAATGCATTTTCCCAAGCTGCAACAATAAATAAGGAATCTTATATAAACCATTACACACTTTCTACTCGATCAGACTGACAAATAGCTGTAGATTAATTAGACTAATTTGAGAATTGCCGCTGCATTCCATCGCCACTTGCTAACTTATCATAGACAATCGCTAATCCTCGATAAGAGTATATTCCACTATGTGCAGCTCTATCTTGGAAAGTTAACAAGGGCCTAAAGCAAAAAATGTAGTTGAAAAAGAATTTAGCGTGTCGAAAGGTCTCGTCTCTATAATGAATTGGCCGTGTGGTGTCAGTCGGCGAGACTGAGAGAATTCCAGAGTTCCAGATTAGAAACCCCTCCTCCTGACGGAGCGATGCTGGCAACCTTTTCGTCTGGAGTCTTCCTTTCGTTTCTTTTAACTATCGTGTCGTATATAGAAGGAGAAAAGACGAGCCATGGGAGGAGTAAGGTGTGAGATGTCTGTCGGGAAAATTCAGTAGCTGTTGTAAAAACGCCGCATTCGCACAAAGAAAGATTATTGCCGCCATATCTTGCCCTGGTGCTCTTTCCGTTCGCCATTTGATATTGGCGCATCCCAGGCGTTGGGTACCATGAACGAATCACCTTCTTCTTAGCTTCTTTATAGAGAACGAGCTGCTTGTCTCGCGCATTGCTTGGCATTGTTATGTCAGCTTAGAATGACACATGAATGAACTCCGGTGTAAGAACGTATTGCGATTGGATCAACTTTTTGATCACAACAAAATCATGTTATCTTCTATTTTGATGAATCTATTAGTTGTTTGAGAAACGAAACACTAGGCCCAAAGTACATAAATTTATGTAATTACAAATGCACAATCGAACGGAGGTAGCTTTTGATAACTATTGTCTTCAGTGTTACCACAACCAATTTTTTGGTCTGATTGTTCATCATTTTCTCTCATTCAGCTTTATCGCAGTATCACCTATTGTTCTATTATGGCTCTTATTCTCAATCCCGACGTAGTTCTATTGATACAAATACATCATTGAAAACTACTCCTTGACAATCTCGTGCTTTCATTACCTTACGATAAGTGAAGAGATCTCGAACAATTGGAAATTCTCGCGCTGAAATTATTTCCTGTAGCAATTAAAGTTTGGAACTTGTCAATAGCCCTTTGATCAAAAAGTACACATTCAATATAATTCCTACGGCTCTGTGCCGAAGGCTTTCAACTTTTCACTTCATTTTTATCAAGTTAATTAAAGCATCTCATCGCGAGGTTATACCACTGTATGGATAATTATCTGTATGGATAATTATCGAAGCATATCGAGTACTCGGGCTTGTCTACAGTGCACAACTCTCGTACCGATGCGATTATGAAATCGTTACAATGCGAAGTGAAAATCCAATAGCATCGTTCAATGCAACCGGTTAATCATCGATTAGTCAATGACTCGCGCGTTAAATGGTCAGTGGATTGCAAATATTCCAATCAGTGGAGCAAGCCTTCGGGTCACGAGCAAACCCGAGACAGCTGGGCGTCGATGGAGTTGCCAATCAAACTTGCGCTCATATGCGTATGATTCATCGATGAAGGTCGCTCGCGTCCATGTAAGCGCGCAGTGTGTGCAGAATTAACGCGACGCATTTAGCAAACGTAGTGCGGATATTAATTTGGGAAAATTGGACGAGAACAATTCTCGTCATGCGACAACAGCTTCAATGCAAAGTCGCCGCCGCGGCTCGAGGCTGCGTCGGTGTAACTCGTGGCATTGCATCGGTTAATCGGGCATCAGCCAGCTGACTGGTTAATGGTCCGTAAGCTCGGTCAAGACCGCATCGCGCCGAGAGACAAAAGAGCGCGCGGCGCGATAATTAATCTGATAAAAGCTGTCGGACGGGCGAAAAATGAAGGAACGACGAGCGGAAAGGCAATTATATCGGCTTCGGTGCGTTACACGTAACGCGCGAGTGGGTTGAACGGCCCGGCCGCGGCGCCAAACCGTTAAGCTGCCCGATGACGCATTGTTCATCTCTCACGGAGTAATTGCAAGCAGCCGCTGGCTCGCGCGTGAGTTACGATTCGCCGGCCTCGATGTGCAAATATACGCGCGAGCTTGCGTGTGCTCTTTGCGTTTTTTGCCGGCAACACGCGCCTCACCCCGAGCCAATATTGCGCGCTTCGACTGCCCTTGTTTGAATTTGTAATTTCCATGAATTCCGTTCAAATTTGAACTGCGCAATGGAAAGTAATTATCATACACTGTGCGAATCGCCCTGGATCAAATTTGTATAATCGGCCGGAATTCGTTATTCACATGTTGCGGAGAGATTCGTCGGTGATTAATCGCTAGTCTTATTCTCGCGAATTCCCATTTTTCCACGTGTCTCACAACAAACCGACGGCCGACTTACATAACTTCTATAAATAATACACAGTTGGAGAGATGTTTTATAAGTCGATGCACGCGTTGATCGCATATATGGAAAACGCGAAAAAATCTATTCGATATAATTAATAATCCGATCATTAATAATCCGATCCGCATTAATAACGCGCAAGCCACCAGCCTATACATATACTCTTCGCGTAACTGTACGAGTCCCGACTAATTCAAGCGTAAACTCATCTAAAATCAATTATCGAACACACCGACAACTTCATCAGCCCCAATCCGGGGTATGAACAGCAACCGAGTTTGTTTCCGAAGAAGAACAGAGCCCGTGTCAATCAGCGGCGAGGTGCGTTGAAATTGCATTCGCAAGCGAAAACGGGCAAAGCCACAGTACCAACGGCCCCGTCGTCGTCGTCGTCGGATAGATCACGAGGCGGTTAGCCCCTTCCGAGCTGCTCCCGACACGGCAGACACGCATGACGCGTGCCCGGCTGCAACTGGAGCGGCGAGAGAGGGAGGCAGACACCCGCAGACACTTCGGAAAGCGCGTGTCGACTGTCGCGACATGACGAATGGCTCCCGTCCGCTGACCGATTAAAGCTCGCGCGCCGGGATCTCGCACCTGTCACTCCAGCCCTGAATATGGATGATCAACTCGCTCGAGTCCAATTCAAATTTGATTAAGCTAGAGAGCGAAACTCAAGGCTGACCGTCTGCTCCGTGTTGCTGTTTTTTTTTCTTCTTCTTCTCCCATGTACCAGCCCCGCCGCTCCGTATATGTAACGCGTGGAGTTTGCTTTGAATACTGTACTTCTCTCTCTCTCTCTCGTGGATGCATCGACTATTTGATATTTTTAACGCGGTTACAGAACGATATTTATAATTTTTCTCGGAACTCGAGAATCAACTATTCCGATATTACGTCGAATCAATAAAGAAACACTTTGCTCGTTTCATCATATCTTTAACACATGAATATGCATTTCGAAGACAAGCAGAACAATCTTTATCTTGATTTTTTCATCATCTGTAGCCATTAGGACGAGACTCGGGATTTGTAAGCATCCGAATCTGAACCTATGGGAAAAACACCAATTATTTATATTGACGATAATTTTTCTCTGATAGTATTGAAGACAATCGAAATTTACAAGATAGTATTTACGAGATTATATCTTACGAGATTGCCATTCATCGTTCTAGTAAATCCATTGTCAATTGTTACTCACCATTCTATCTTACATGAGTGAACTTTACGGGGATATAAAATTTTCCATAAAAAAAGCTTACTCAAGTAGAATATAGAAAATTGACGCAATGAGTTTACATCCCTCAGTGGCAATGGGATTAACGCAGCCATTTTATTAAGAAAACTCGGCGAATTTGAATCATCAACAATCCTACTGCAATATTTTAGAAGGATAACTCTAATCATTCTTCTCTTTATCTCGAACGAGATTTCAATGCATTAATAAAAAAATAAAAAAATTCTTCTCTTCACTCTGTCGCATTTATTACAAACAATCATGCGATGATGAAAATAGTGTGTATTCTCTATGAATCACTCGAGTCAAAGGTACCATGGTTTCCAATCACTCAACGAAAAAATGTTGCAAAGGAAAATAATCGTCGGACTGGAGAGTGCGAGCGTAAAACAAGCTGAAGGGTATTAAACACGGGGCACAGTCGTGGTGCAGTGTCCCGTGAAATACAGCACGCCAAATCTGGAAGGAACAGTCTAGTCGGGCTGAACGAAAGGGCCCGGCTCTCACGCCCACAACAATGTCCCGGGCGTCGTAAATCAATGCTCGTTCGTATTCGTAATGCAGGGGGGCTGGTGCGTGCTCACGCGCCCCTGGAAATCGGCTGGCGCGCGCGACTCGGAAAAAATGCCGCGGAGAAAAGCAGCTTGTACCCCTTGAAATAGACAGGGGACATGGCAAAAGATCAACAACAAAGGGGCCGGCAAGACGAGCCACATGGCCCCCAAGTTTGGCCTTGAAGTGCACGCACTCGCTCCGAAAATATACCGATTTCGCCAGCCACCTTAACCTTAACCATCGCAGTCGAATGACGCACCAAAACTCGCTCGCGCGACTCTTCTTTTTATTTCCTCGAGCTCCTCGACTCCTCCATTGTGCGGCCGGCCTGCCGATGTTTGTAGGACTCGCCAATCATCACAAACCTTCCAACTTGTTTACCTTAAACCGAGGCCACAAAAGTCGGCGACTCAATTGTATCGGGGATTCTTCAAACTATCCATAATGTCTTTCTGATGATAACTGGCATATTCCCAATGACTTTCTCAGTGAATCCGACTCGTTGGCGATCAATTTGATTGAATTTTCAAAATATTCATAGGTAACAGCTCGTATAGAATTAATTTCCCTTTCTCAATTCAATCACGTCAACCAGAGTACACAGAGACAAGATGACCCTTTTGGCAAAAATGCTGCTGATTGCAATTTCTTCGAGGAAATTCTGTGCACTACGAAAGTCTTCGCGGATTCGTATGAAAACGCTTGTAATTAACGGTTATAGTTGTGGCCGCGACCGCAAACTCACTCACGCGGCTCCCGAAGCCGATGAAGCACGGGTATTAAAAAATCACTGTCAAACGACGACAGACAGCCTGTCTACCGGATATTTTTCGTGGAATGCAGATGTACGTGCCTCCGCGTATTCGGTAGGGATCTCACAAGGGGCCTTTCTCTGGGGCCACTTTACGATTTACGATGAGAACGAACTTTCGAAAAAGGCTTCTCAGCTCGAGCCGCATCGAATCGGTCATATACGCATTAGCCCGATTGATATGCCTTCATTAATGAAGTGAGCGAGCAATTTTCTCAAGAATCTTTTTAACTTTTGATGTATGGGGTTAATGTATACATTGAGTGAGAGATGTATTAATTCACTTTTTAAAACATGTTTGCTCTGAAACATATTCTTTTTAATCATTTCATGATTAATATTTTTCGCTGAGTTGATCATTTTAAATTCATTCAATTGACATTTTAATTATTTAATCATTCGTAGCATTCAGGATACAGGAAGGATTCATTTTTTGAATCGGAATTCTTAAATCGTTATAATGGGTTATTTCGAATGGAAAATTAGTTTAATTTGGCAAACTAAAGTTATCAAAGTAATTTAGATTGAATTTCTGCTCGACTTGTTTTATCCTCAAACAGAATTCAGCAATTCGTGTCAACACGCAATTTAAGCATTTTTGGATTGGCCCTCAAAGATCGCAACAAACAAGAATTTCAATTATTTTCGGAAGGGCTTTTTCGAAAATTAACAAATACGGTCGAAAATGTTATGGTTGAAAGCGAATTTCCGGCTGTCAGCAGCTGTGTAAATTTAAAGAGATACGAATACATTGAAATTGTTAGGAGAGAATTTAACTTGGAAATATTTTGAGCTTGAACGAATATAACTTTTAATCATGTCAAATCACAATTTCATACTCGTTTGCATATTCTTTAAGAATCCATTCATACTCCGTTAAATATCTGATGTACCCGTCGTCCAGTGAAAAATTTACTGACCCATTCGAAAGTAGACCAAAGCGATGCTATCTAAAAAACATGATACTATTCTCGTCTTCCAATCGGCCCTTACTGCGAATACCGCGGTTGCATCGCATCGTTCTCAAACTTGGCATTGTCGTGATTTCAGAACAAACTTGAACCGAGCAAGAAGAGTGGAATTTTATTGGTCGTGAACCGAAATATTTATGTTCCTCATAAACCACGAAAATACTTCGGATTGGAACAATCTACATTGTTCCAAATAAAAGCATCCGTACTTCGTGTGAACTGAATCGTCCTATTTTCAAAAATATTCAAACTTCCATTAACTGTCACGTTTATTTTTGTTCTATTCGTCACATTTTACAAGGAGGTTACCTTCATCGATCGAAAACTTTTGCAGACGTTTATTACAATTTACTATACTCAACAAGTAACGTTCATAAATTCGTTGGAAAATGAAGATGCGAAAGACTGGCGTTTCGCTAATGTAACCGTTACACACGCAGAAATTTCACAAAATCGTGGATAATCAATCTTCAAGACCCGTGAGCTCATATGTCTTGTGAATAACCGTTCGGCCAAATATGCCGAGGAGTCCCTTTCTTAATTTAGCCTATGCGCCTCTCGAGATGCATCGAACCGCGAATCATCTTTCATTGCGTGCTACAGAAAACAATCAAGATCTAAGCTTCGCGTGCGAGGTGGGTGGGCCCCTTCGTTTATAAACTGTACGTAAGTATCGCGGGGTCGATCGCCTCGTCAGTCGTTCCGGGCTTGTACCGTTGCGACGATTTTCAATATTTCTTCAAAGCGTAAAAATTCGACCTGTCTGCGAGTCAAATTCATGATGATTCTATGTGCATGAGTTAAGGTACGAAATATTTGGAACGAGCAAGAGCATCGGGCTCCGGATTAACCCTAAATTTAGACTTGCGTTCTGAAAATCATGATAAAGATGGAGTATCCATCACTCAACTATGCAATCTCGGGAAAAAATCAAAACCATTGTGTGTGAATGCACTGATACTTTATTTACTCCCCCGTGAGTCATTCGACAACGCGCGAATTCAAATAAAGCCTGAGTGTGTCATGATGCAGTGCTCGCATTATCATAAGTGCATCGTATTACCACCGACTCTATGCTACGAATTTCGAACGCGAGTTAACAAAGAATCGTAAAGTACTCGGTGCAAATTAGAGTTAGCCACTTGAAACGTGGAGATTTTAACCCGACGCGCCAATGACAATCGCGCGCGATCGGGAAAACAAACGTGTGAAATTAGAATAGCTCATTTACTCCCACGATGTGGTTATTTACGAGAAAATACACTGTCTCTCGCAAATTGATCGCGCGGTAAGTATTGCGGGAAGGCACGAGCGTGACTCAGTCACCAATGGGAGGGGAGGAAAGGCGTTTAACGCGCGCTGCTCACTATGTGGTCAGCCGCAGCATTAAAGAGCACAACTCGCTGTACGCTCGCTTGGCCACGCTATGGCTTGACTGTTATTACGGGTCCAGTCCCCGAAATACGCCTTCCCTCCTGCGAGACCACCCAAATATGTATATGGGCAGCCGCGAAGCGTCCAGCTCGAGGAGATGCGACCGTGCGATTGTGCACGCTTGCCAATTTATCAGGCTAGTCCGATTTCAAGGCCCGATCGGATGTTGACCGATTAGCTTTGCTCCTTTGGAGCATAGGATTCGATGATACTGTTTATTGTAGCTTACTGCACTTTTCTGCGAGGGGAATTTAGGCATTCTCAGAATCAGAAATGAAGGATACGATTTTAGTGAAGATTTTCAGTGATTGTAACAAATCTGTGATCTTAGTTGTTCCAATTCATTCACTGTTTGTTTTAATATTTTATCCGATTCATATTCTCCGTGTGAAAGTTACGTACAACATTAAAGGAAGTTGCAAGCGCGGACGCGGTTCTTTCTCTTTCAACTTGAATCAGAAGAACTTATACAATGTTACGTTCACTTGCTACTGAATTAAACGATGTAGGCTCCTTCTTGTTCAGGCGGAACAATGGCAAACGGATTCTTTTTAGCGCACCAAATGGCCAGCCCTAAAGGAACAATGTGGAAGGATCCAATATTATTATTATTTTCATAAAGTTAACCGATTCTTAAATAATTTGTTTTGATTTGTTTCAAGATTAAAAATTCTGAAAACTTGGTTCATATCATCATATTGTTATTATATGTTTGATTATTATTTGAAGATTCCCCTTTCCTAATATGGAAAGTTATGGCCTGTGAAGTGAAGCTAGTTAACTCGAGTGATTTGATTGGGCTTAGACCTAACCATGTGACATCAGTAAGATATGTTATTATTAAGTTATTACACGGCTACCAGTTGTAACAGTTAGGACAAAGAAGATAGATCTTCTTTGGTGGTAAAATAGTCAGTTTTAGTTTGATGAATTTTAAGGCTTCAACAAATAAATTAATTTTTCAGAAACTGTAAAACATGAATTTAAGTTTTGAAAATACACATATTGATATGAATTGATGAATGCGTGAGTAAGAAAAACGACCAAAAAAATTAGAAAAATTACTTAGATATAAGTTTTGATCGTGTCAATGTGAATCATGCGCAGCCCATTTGAATATATAGCTATAATACTGTGAAACATGAATTGGACACAAAATCATTTTCATGTCAAAACGAGAGTAAATGGTCGATCACACCTGTCGATCGAATCAGTATAATTAGTCATTCCACCCAAGTCATTACTTCTCCCTATCATACTTAATTAGTGTTTTGATGTAAACATCTTCCTCGAGAAATACTAAGAGCTTTTACACGAAAGCAGAAAGTTATCGTCACTTGTGTTTAATTAATTGATCATTGGGTTTACGGCTTTCATTTGAGCGCCCAATTGTAAACGGGACGATTGCAGGCGTCGGATCGCAAATAATTCATTCGCAGTAATTAATCTTCGCTTGATTAAGATTTCAATATTAAATTTATCAAACCGCCGTGTTTCCGTTCTCGTTTTTCCCTCTATATTAATTTGGTAAAAGCATGGGTTTATTCAGGGAGATTTTTCATGATCCAGTGACCCGTATATAATAAAGAGTTTTAAAACATTGTAGCATCTGGGAATTGTATCGGGGACATATTATGAACGTGCTACACGAATCATTTGTTTCGGGGTTCTGGGAATTCTCATATGAAATAATAATATATCCACTATTAAAACAATATTATTATTTTTAATTATTTTTAATCCCGTAATTGAAAATCACAATATGTTGAATAATTTTGAAAACTCAAAATACTCGAGTATAGATAAAAATCATCAGCTTCGTATTACTATAGTCTCATATTACTTTATAAATGCATCCTTCATGAAATCGCTTGTACTCACGATCAAAACTACGCAAAAAAGCCTGGTGAGATCATCGTGGAATAGTACATTTTTCATGATGTTTTAATGTCCAAAATACGACGAGCTGCCTCATAATCAACCACCCGTAGAAGCTCCTCGAGAGTACGTGCAGTGACCTATACCGGACACTGAAGCGAGGCAAAAAAATTACGCTCACAGCGCAGCGAGGCAGCCAGAAAATGCGAGAAGATTTATCCGTCGGTCCCTGTTCACTCGTTCACTTTATAGCAATAGCTAGAGTACACACACAACACCGGTCCACTCGTAAATCGCAGTTAATATACTCGGCTGAGCTCCCTCGCGAGCGTTGCTATACTGTATCAAGTTCGTACTAAGCCCTGTGTATACAAGCTCACGTGCCCTAATTAGGGCTGTATCCGTTGACACGGCGATGGATACTCTGTTGTGTCACTCTTTCTTTCCTGCTCGTCGTCTTGAAATATTTTTGTTCGCCGTACATTTATACATTGCGCATAAAATATTAGTCCAAGAGGTCAGCAAACAGTTTATCATAAAATAAAGATGAGTTTCTCGTGTGCACACAACAATTTCATATAGGGACATGCACTGACTCCTAATGACTCACGTAAATATCTCCCAGCTTTGGAATGAACAGAAACATTTGGGAAAATAATAAATGTATGAAGTTGATACATCAAAATTCACGGTCGCTGGCTTTTATCAATTCGGCTTGATCTTCGAGTATATCATTCGGTGACAAGCGCTACGAAGCTCCTTCGGATATAGCACAACCTCTGGGTCACCGGAACTTCGTGTGACGATACTTGATTACCCAAATAGCTTAAATCCACAGCCATGCAGTCTAACATTTGAATTTCCCCGGGACATGTTCTGTAGCTATAACCATCAATGAATATGCAGGAAGCCATACACGTGCGGGTATATACTGTAAATAGTAGAAATCGGATAAATTAACCGAGTATCTCCGGGAAATTGAAACGTTATACAGACAGTGTACGGCTTGGAGATATATAATCTATTAGGGCAGCCAAGAATCATCTGACAATGTTTCATCGTGGTCGGTGCGAGCCTATAAGGTTGTGGGCACTCTCTCCTTGTCGGCGAGATGCCGCGGCGATCGGCAGATCAGTTTCCGAGTGGGCAACCAATTAGCTTCGAGCTATGCGGCGATTGACGTAGGGATCGAATCACCGTGTGTATATTGATGCGTCTGTGCCATCTTCACGGAAGGATTCAATTTCAAACATATCTATCCATTACCATCGATGAAGTAATTTGTCATTCTCGTTCGAATTCCTATAAGCAAACGTTCGGTGCAGTTTCACCTATTAATCAACATTAGGAGCTTGACGCCGAAAAAAAACCATTACGCGTATGTCGAAAAAATTCCTCGAGTATTATTTCATGCAGCTAAGCGTTTTCGCGCTTTAGTTTCCGATCCCAAAAATATATCCCCGATCCCCGAGACTTTTCACAACGAATTCGCCGAATCGTTTGAAAAACGATGTGATCGTCGTGCTGGTACACCGCTTCGTTTCACAAGCAATCGTGATTGTATGCGCAGGATTACGCGGACGACGAGACGGACGAATACGAGAGCCCGGCGAGGTCCACGACGACGAGCACGAGCACGACGACGCCGAGCCCTCCAACGACTACGCCCACCACCACCACCACGACAACGACGACGACGACGCAGCGAGCCGTCCACGCGAAGGAACCGGCGAGGAGCTACGACGCGGTATCCACCAGCGCCCAGTACAACGGCTACCAGGCCAAAAACGATTACCCGCCGATGTCGGCGCACAGCGCGCTCAAGTGGCAGTACCTCGGCACTCGCGACAAAGTCAAGGAGACCAGGAACAGCATGACGCAGTTCGGCAGGGCCGGAAAGTGTGAGTACATATTACATTATCTCAGAGTTTCGTCGATGCTCCACTTTTATAGCTAATGTCAGATTCAACGTAGCCACGCTCGTAGAAGCTCACACGTTTTGAATGAATATCGGTGACAAAAAATTTGATTTCAAAATGTCTTTGATTTCAAAGGAAGGTTTCAATTGATTTTTTTCTTTTTTTTTACGTAAATCGGGATGATTAGTCTGAATCATGTGCCCGTCCGTCGGCTCGTGTCAGCTTGATTGAGTTTATGAATGCTCGTATATTGTCTCGGGACCGTAGGGATTTGATGTGATTTGCCAACGGGAAATATTAGCAATACCACGTCGAAAAAAAATGTATCAAAAAATGATATTGGAATATGGTGCTGTCGATAACCGAATTATTAGTATTTGGTAAAATGCTGCTGTCGAATTTTTTTACCTGTACCGATGCCCCGAATAAAACGAATAGTTGGATTTTTAACAAAGAATAAAACGAACTCGACGTTAATCCAATCATCCACGATCGCAGCCGGTGGTCCCAGGTGTATTGAGTCATATTTCACGTCGCGCAATCAAACATCTATACTGCTCACCGCTTCTCCAACGGGTGCAGCTCTCGAGATTGCCCAATCCCACAAGCTTATCGTCATTAGCTACATGCATCCGTGCTTCACTTCGAGCTGCGCAATTTAAAATTTCGCCCTACTGTCAAATCTTCTTCGTCGATAATATGAATCGCTAAGAATGAAAAGCATCATTATGTCTAATTCGAGAGAGCTAGCATGTGTTCGTAAGATAAGCAAGAATTATACATGAGTTGCATTATCGTCGAATACGAAAAAGTAAGGTTCTATAAATCGGTCAATCACGTGTTCCAAAGAATGAACTAAGAACTCGAAAATGGTTTGGATTAACGTCAAGGAATACGTTATACTGATGAAAGTTATTTTTTTCATCGGCTTGAAAACTAATGAATACGTTCAGTACTGTCAGAGATGTAATTTGTTAATTAAAATAATTAATAAAACGTATAAAGCATTTCTTAAAAAGTCGTAAACGTTGAAGACTGCGTTGTTTGTGTCAATTTTGTTTATTCTCTCAATTAGAAAATCTACAATTATTTTTTTCCTGTACTGAAAATAGTCGCTCATGGTCGTTTCTTTAAAATTACAAAAATACTTGATTATACTCGTAAAAATACATTGTTCTTATACAGTGTGCTTTACTGTAACCAGAATATTAAAAAAGTTCGACCGGCACTCAATTTTTATTTTGCTCAACTTACGGTTTTGCAAGAGAATAAAGTGGAAAAATCATTTACTTCTTTCTTCTTTCCTAATTCAACTTACAATCAGCCCATCATATAACAATGTCAAACTCTCCATCTATTTCGTTATCTTAAAATTTTCACTTCTCAATCTTACGCGCTATTAAAGAAGATCCAATTCTCTTGTTTCTGGTGATAAATGGAAGGCTCGCTTTAAAATTACAGCTGCGGAAATGATTTCGGCGCAAAACCACGCTATGCGAGTGGCTAAGGAGGGTAGCTGCAATTTGCCCCGCGTCAAGGTGATACCCGTCCGCGAAATTTACCAGAACTCCACGGCCATATACATTCCACACTGCGCCATTCTGCACAGGTGCTCTGACGACACAGGCTGCTGCAGGTCCGAGACGCTAACTTGCGAGGCCAAGAGCACTCAGAGGATCGAGCTCTACTTTTACGTGAGTACATTACTTTTAATACGGAGCGATTGGCCGCAAACACGCCGGCAGACATAAAGGTTTGCTGCGGTGAAAAATAAATATACCAACGCTGGATCCCCGACGTTTTCACGAAGTTGTGAATGTATTTTCAAAATTGACGAGACTAGATTTAATGCAAATGATATATGAAAGTGTAATTCCCGTTCGGTCGAAAATTTTGTCAGACCAATATCAAGTGAATAATACGTCAAAGAATTACGTCGTGACGGAGTGAAAGAGCGAAATGGCAAAGTTATAATGTCTTGGAGGAAAATTATTAAAATTATAGAAATGTTCAAAAGAATTGAGTGATCGTGACCGACCTCATTTCGTCTTCCAAACCAACAAAATTGCCTTATTTCAAATATAGAATCACATAAAAATAAGATCGTATTATAAATTACACAGTTCACGAAATCAAATTAATCGAAGCAATATCTTGATTGATAAAGAATAGATTGGATTATTTTTACTTCCTGCCCCGAAACTTTTCATGGAAGACTGAAAAATTCAATATCATATCGATTGCTTTGGTGTTATTTTGATAATATACGCCCAATATCACGAACACTCCTCAGTCAATTTATAATCCCCGGCGAAGCATCAACTCAAATCTCTCTCCATTCCCTTATCTTCGGCTTAAGTCCTCGGGAATCTCGCCGAGAATAAATTATGAAAATTATTATAAAACGATTTTGTTATTACGTGATTATCTCTTAATATTCGATTGGTTCGTGTCGTAAAGAGTTTTTCGCCAAAAATTATCAGAGTTGCGAAATATATGTATATATACTTATATATATTATGGGAGAAAATAATGATTGCACGAGCTGTGTAATTTCGTTGATTCCACTCTCTCGCACGTTATTCTTTCTCGACTTGCAGAAAACTATCTTCCAAAGTTGCTCTAACACGACTGCGAACTGAAATCTGGTGTCGAGCATGCACATGACACACTATGTGCGCAAGTTCGATCAGTCCGAACTATGTTTATTTCTAGAAGAAACATCGAAAATGTAAAAATCACCCAAATAAGACCCGTTACATTAATTCCTCGAATACTCGAATTAATGATGTAGATTACTCGTCGGAAAGTTAGCGTTCGTATTAGAGCACACGCGGCCAAAAACTCGCCGTGAAACGTGAACTCACGCGCAGGCATACGGGGAGTCGGGCTAAGCGCGACTGCAAACGGCAGCTGAATGAGCCGAGAACGAGGAGGACCTCCCAGAAATCGAGCTCTCAGACGCTCTCGTCGTGTATTTCGAGTGGCTCGAGTCGCGATCGCTCTGGATTCAAGTGCAGATCGCTTGCAGCCAAGGTGGATTATTCCGAATCCGCATAGCCCTGCAGTCTCTCTCTCTCTTCCTCCTTCAGTTCGCTCCGACCCAAAGTGTTCTCGTGATTCTTCAAAAATTCTCGTTACTTTATTATTGTACGAGCAGTACGTCGACCCGCCCCGGCTTCCCCATATGGAAACCTATATAGTTGACGCGCGGAAGTGAATCGCGTATACATACGCACACGTTCATTTCTCACTCTCTTCCATAGAGATTCCCTTTTCCAGCTGTGAAGCGAGAACACTTGTCAACATCCAAGACGCTCTCGGTATACTCGAGAAATACTATCGATGCAGCTGAGAAAGTATTTCGTATCAATCATTTGAGATATTTCGCAGTAGATATTTTTGAGCTGAGCTTATTGTCGTGTTGGTGATTATACTTTGCCAAGGAAAACGTAATACAACTCGTCTTTCAATATTCTGACTTCGATATTTCACTGGAACAGTACATTTTTCTTCGAGCGAAGGGACTCGTATAGGTTGATTAGAGATTCTTTCAAAATTAGCTCGATGAAACAACTCGTAAATGGACTGTAAATAAGAGCCTCGCAAGATTTACAGCCTCTTCAATTGTGACTAAATTGCTCGAAGCGATTTTACACCAGTGGCAAAACTTCTACAATAGTGAGGGTAATAAAATTAATTGAGACGGGTTTCGGAGCCGAGACTAACCGACAATAAGCTCATCAGACGCATCTGCCACTGCTCGAGATTCATTCGAACGTATACATATATGTATATACATATATATATATATATATATATATATATATATATAACGCGTTAATTACTCTTCCCCCGTGCCAACCATGGTGATATCTTATACCACCGAGGAATATGAGTGCATTATGTTGGAACGTGGCACTTGCGCGCGGCATGTCGGTTTCCTCTAATTCCGGCGCACGTCATACACACGTGACGGTGGAACGTGTGTAAAATGGGTCATCACGATTTGGGTCGGGCGCCTCTCTGATCCCATTAAAATCAAGAGAAGAATGGGTTTGAAGAGATGAAAGAGCCGAAACTTTTACTCGTCATTTCCAGTTCCGGGGTTGAGAGTCTCTCGCGCGTGAACAGGGAGAATTCGAGGCGAAATTTTTCATAGTCGGCAGAAAAATTATCTCGATCCGGTCAGATGAAAGTGATTTGAAACTAGGAGAAAGTTCCACATTCAAATGAAGGGAGGTTAATGGCTCTGATTACGTTGCAAAAAGAATACGACATAAATGTATGGAGAAGACCACGACTGTCGTGAAAACATTCGAAATAATTTGAAAATAAATAGTGAACGCACTGAAATTAACGATCCAATATTTATGAAAACCATATCGATTGCGTTTGTTCAGATGCCGCGAATACCTTGCTGAGATTCTCCAGTCGACGTATAGACGAACGAAGCCGGGGAATACCCTTGGAATCATAAAAACTATATATACGAATTACCTTTCACGGAGCAGTCGATGACGTAATATCGCGGGAATCTCCCTTGGTCGCAGTTGCACGAGATTCGAGAGTCCAGACGTTCGGACGCTGGCCAAAAGTAGCGGTGCGACCCCCCGAGACACGATAATTCACGAGTCGCCGGTGAAAAATCGATCGGAGGTCGAGTTAATGATAGAGCTTGGCGAAAAATTTCGCAAACGTATAGGCGACGAAAAAACGACCGCGTTGAAAATGGTATATTGAGATATTTGTCATTCGACGGTTCCCGTATGGTATTAAAAATTTCGAACGCAAGAGAGAGAGAGGGAGAGAGCGCGTGGGTTGGTCCGCTGGCACACGAGGAGCGATCGCTCGCGCTTTCTACGATGACTCTGCAGTTTTTTTTTTCTCGCGCTCACTTCACCGTATTATGCACTTGACTATGAACTGATTTGAGACCAGTCCATTTTGAGCTTCAGTGGAGTGGGAGCGGGCACTTCAATGGGCTGTTGTGAATTATTCCGACGAGGACGTTCGCTCTTTACCATTCCTAACGCGCGCCACCCGGATGATTTTCAACCGTGGAAATCAATTGTAATGGCTGTGTATCGGTGTCGTTTGCGCCACGTGAATCGAAATATCAAAATCACAAAATATGCTCATCACTCTGAAACTTTCACTCCGGAACCTTCAACGCGTCGCGCGCAAGCCTTGCTTTCTAACTTTTTTCCAATGCTTCACATTTGTTATTTTTCCAACAAACCACCGGGTGAGATTCGAAACGAAAGTTCGCCTTAGACATATCAATGCCGAGAGCAAATTCTTCTCGTTTTACACTCGATTAGTACGCACACGTCTGTAAAAAGTGTCGGGGAGAAAGCCGCATCTTGCCAGGAATTGCATCGACAATAACGAACCGTCTCGTCTGCCGGTCATTCTACCGACTGGACCGTCAATCATCCTCGACTAATTATTTATCTCTTAAACGGCTCATTTGAAATTGAAATCTCAAACTTCCAGACGGGTAGCAATCAAAATTGCACGATTACCCTGCGACACGTCTAGCGCGTCGAGTATCACCGACACAATTGTGTTCTCGCATACGGGCTCGAGAGAAATCACCTCGCACAAAAGTTATTCATCGAGCGAAGAAACTTTATTCAACGGCGGACGGGCAATAATGTTCCCAAAGTCACAGATGGATCAGCTCGCTAGCGGCTATCAACGAAAAACGAAAGAATCCCACGCGTATCTACGGACGCACGGCAAAAGAGGCGCGGCGTATCGGTCAGACACGCGTCGGACAATATCGCGCACGTCGGATAAATCGACGCCCGGGGGTAATCCGGCCGGAATCCGAGTCTTGGCCGGGCATCAAAACCCTACGAGTGATTTACGAGTTCGCGCGCGCGCGCGTGTCACCCGGCTCTGGAACGAGTCTCATTGTGCTCGCGCGCGAGCGCTTTATAAATACGCCGTCGCTTCCGCGATACGAAAATACGCTGATTTACGAGGGGTAGCTCGCAGAGTCGCGCGCCCGACGACTACTTTCCCCCCGTGGAGTTACCAAGTGGGTTAGGCTTGATTGCGGCTCGCTTTGTGCGCGCCGATTCTTTCGTCTGCCACCCCGCAGGTATGCGTGTTCCGTATGTGGGTGAATTGTCACCCTTGACTTGATTCCGACACGCCAATTCACCGCCGGCAAGTTTTGCGCAAAGCACATCGCGCTCAAATCGAATTACGCAGTTGTGAATTACGCGCTAGGCGAACGCAATAAAACACACTTGACTGGAGGTGACAGGCCCGATCAGTAGTACTTCATCAATCGAAGGGAACCAAACGCGTACTGACTCATGCTACACGAAATTTCACAACAGTCCCAATGGTTAACTTGAATCGGGAAGGCTTGGGCGTGTCTAAGAAGCTTTCCCGATAAATTCGAAGCGTAAGTATCGATATAATACGCGCGAGGGATCACGTAAAAGCACAGCGAGCAGCGGCTTCTTTTGTTTCTTGCTGCAGCCGATGGCTGCGTGACACGTTCCTCTATCTTCGATGGGCTTCGTTCGTATATATATATATATGTACGTAGCCTCGCACCATTAGTTATCGCAAAAGTGCCTTAAAGTGCCGCTCCAATTCAGGCGTGCTATACGGCCCGCGCACCAGTAAGTGGTCGTTAAAACCTCCGGAGAAGCTCGGTGCGAGGGACTAGCGCCGTACGGGGCATAACATGTGGAAAATGAAACCTCCACTTTTTAACTCTCGAGACCCTCGCACTTCGATTGCGTTTTACGCTCTCCGTTTTCTTGCATCCTCGATTGGTACGAGCTCGTGGCCGACGGGAAGTATATGACTCGTTGTTTTTTTCCCATAGAAGATGTGAGTTATTTGGCTGATCATCCGCAGTGAATCAAAAGCACTCGCGCGACCATAGAGATATTATTATCCCGTGAAAAGTGAAAACGCGAAATTCGCGCTATCCGGCTGGTTTGCAATTAGAAGGGACCAAGAGTGAGTTCATTGATAATTGCTCGGTCTCGTTCACAGCATACGTACTGTTCGAGTACCAGAAATTTGCGAGAAGCTAAAACGAATATGTCAGCATTCGGACCGTGTGCGCCGATTTACATGTTATATTTAGTATTTTCTAGGCTGGTATGACCGAATTAAATTGTTGCTATAATACATTCTAAAAACATATTTTTCACAAAAAAGCTTCAACAGAGCCATATTTGTATGACAAATACTACTGGATATATTGGCTTGTTAACCGAAAATGACTGGTCGAAAATTTCTTTAAACTAACCACATGCTTCCCGCACGACACAACGTAAAACACAGCTGACCACTGTGAAAAATACATGGATAAAACTATTCTCTAAAAAAAATTCGTTTAGTTGAATTTCTCTGAGCTATGTAATCCTGTGATATAATATTGTGACATGTTCCATCAGAGGAATGTCGCTGGGGAGTGATGCACGATGCTATACACGAAAATAACTCGGCCAAAGGAAAACAAAAAAAAAACAAAAGAAAAATCCAACTGCGCTGCGAGCTTTCCTGTTAATCCCGCAATTTAACAAGTGGCCGAGTCGTGCAAGACTTTCACGACTATCTCGAATTTGTATTGCAGCTGCCTCGATATTGCCCAGACTAAACGCGCCGTCTATATACGTGTCGCCGTGAGACGTTCTCTCGAGATTTGCCGTTGTTATTTCTAGAGTGTCTAGCGCGAGAATGCACCCGAGACATTTTAATAAGTGCATCGTTGACGAGATGATGTCTTGTTTCGAGCTGCAATTGGGTAGACAAATGTGGCTAATAAGTAATCACGCTGCATTAGCACAGCAGCGATCCTTATGACAATACAAGATTCGCTGCTTTCTTGAATCTTCCCAATAAAAACTCACCGCGTATATACCAAAGTTAAATTTTACTGTGAGCTGGAGGATGACGCTTTGAGTGGGTTGCCGTGAAATTTCTGCAGTGACATCAGTGAAAATTCACTTGAATTTCATGAGATTTGGTGATTCAATAAAAAATTAATTTATCAAATCTGATGCAACTCGAGTAAATACCCTATGTTATTGCAGTGGGAAATTCACTGCAATTCACTCAAAAATATATCGACCGTGAAATTTCACTTTCGTACAGTAGATTTCCACTGTGAGTACGCATCTTTTAAATTGGAAAAAAACTATTGTTCATTTGAGATGCGCGGAAGTATGTTGAAATAGAATTTCAATATAGAAGAATTGTAAATTCAACATACTTATTCAGATTCATATTTACGGAGGTTAAAGTGAAGGGCCGAGATAACAATTTTAGAGTTGTTCACGCATATCTCTGTTGTTTGAGGATTAATTCGTAACCCATGGTATATGACTTAGGCATACTTAAATAAATACATTTTTTATTCTCCATCGATCATTGGTCACCAACCTCGTCGCTTTTTCCGACCATAAGAATTTCCTTTATCAACATGTGTATGCATTAAAAAAAATTATTGTTTCTATATATTAACGTTGATCTTTCGGTTTTATTCATGGCTTTCATATCCAATTTCACATATGAATCATTCATGCGTTTCTCATATCCATAAATCAATCAATTGATTGATTAATCATTCCAACGCGCATAATTCAAACGGGAATGTGAAACCTGTCATCAAAAACATAGGAGGGTTATCAAATTTCTAGTGCTACCGTTTCATTCCTCGCATCACAATGTAAGTAACGAGATTTTCAACTCGAATCATTACAAGTGCTAATGCTTCCCGAAATGTTAAATATCCCCCTCACACCAGTACAGCCAAGCCAGATTTATTTTTCGTGTTCCGTGCTTGAGAGAGGCAAGTTCGCGAAATCGGCCAACAGGTGCAGTAATCGTGAAAAATAGACGTGCGTGCGCGGCTGTGGTATGACATTAAACTCGTCTGGTCGGCGCGGCTGACGCAACGATCTATAGGTGGAAGCCGAGATGCTGCCGCTGCTGCTCCATTTGTCTCGTGGCACGCGTGCGTGGGGTCCGCAGTTAGAGGAAGAGGAAGGGGCCTCGCGCGGACTCGAGAAAAGCATTAAAACGATAAGAGCCCGCGCGACGATTGCTATCTTTCTCCGGGGATGGGGCGACTGTCTGACTCTGTTACCGAATGCTATATGCGGGGAGCGCGCTAGACGAAATAGACTCTCGTGGTGTGGGTGGCTCGCTATACCCATCTCGGAATCTGACGAAAGCAACCTCGCGCGTGTGTGAAATAGCCAAAGAGTATAAATTCGGATGTGTTACGCGCCCGATCTCGAGACGACTGATAAAATTTTGCGAGCGATGAAATGGGACGAGGGTGGCACGGTGTAACCCGTCGACTTTGATTTGTCATATATTAAAAAGTTTATTTACGAAAACGTGTTGCTTGTGTGGACAATATTATGATGTTTTATTTAGTATATATACTTGTCCCGAAATTCTTCTTCCTTGTTTACTTCTTTATAGTTTGGCATTCGCTTGTCATCGCGATTCCAATGTTGTAATACTTGGCTTACTATTGCTAAACATGTTTAGCTTCAAAGCTTACGCGATGCGACAAATAGCAATTCATCATACCTGAGAATTTGACACTTTGAACGTGAATAAATTTTTCCCGTTAAGTTTTGCAATGCGATTATTTCAAGTGTGATAATCTTGATTAAACGTAAACAATTTGATTTTGCCAAAAATTTATTATTCCGTAAAGTTATCCTCCCAAATGATTGATTTAGAATAAAAGAAATGACGAAAGTCAGCTGTACACGCAAGAGATTCTTCCATAATTGCGAGTTTTCTCCAAAAACTGTATATTCATAGACGAGTTAATAAAAGCAATCGTGAATCTGAAGAAGTTAAAGGTATGATAATGTCTCGAGACATGATCTAATCTTGGGTTTAACGGGACAGCAAGACACAATGACATGATATTGATGGCCAAACAAGCCGAGAAGTCATATTGAATTTTCGCAATCGGCCAAATCACTCAGAGACGCGAGCGAGTCGTAAATCATCGTTACCGCTTCGAGGTGCGAACAACTGGCATCGCTCGAGGCATCCGCGAGATCGGCGGTGATCGTTTTAAGCGCCAGCTAATGCATGCTTGAATCAGAACGTTTCGCGGTGAGATCACGGATAATACATCTTTTTTCTCTCTCTCTCTCTCTCTCTCTCTCTCTCTCTCTCTCTCTCTCTCTCTCTGTCACCGTTGGAATCTTCGCTGGAGCTCAGCGACACTGACGAATACATCGGCGATGATGACCCTAATGACTTTGAAGAAACAACCACCTATAGGAAAATCAAAGAAATCATTACTATATGCACGATTTATCAAAGATTTTTGTATGAAGGCTACTTATCCATTGCTTACACATCTGGATTTACTTCTCTTGTGAAAATAGTAGATCCGTCTAATGAGTATACAGCTTTCCAAGTCGTATTACAAACTATTGGAGTTTACACAAAATCAATCGAGATTTATATTTTTAAAAGTTAAACAAGTGCTTCGACTTTGTAACAAAGTTTGGTGTTATACGTATTCTAATATAAAGGAGTTTACAATGTTTTCCTTACACGAGAAGGAAAACATTGTAAACTCCTAGCGTATGTCGGAATTTCTGAGTTCATCATTCATCTTTTTGTTTGTCCCCATGTTTTATTCATGACCGTCAAGTCCGTATTCGCTTACCTTGGCTATACGATATTAACTAAACCTGTTATGAATTTTTCGTGATATTATTGTAAAAACCTCGGGAAAATGATGCAAACGAAATCTACCCTATTTCGAATAAGATTAGTCAATCAATAATCCAAACAAACTGTCGCTATACGCAAACTTTGATATTTTCTGCATAAAATATGGAATGTTGATGTAGTCAGTTACATTGAAGAAAATGGCTATTTTAATACCAAGGACGTTAGTTGCACCCTACTGACTATGACAAAAATAATTATTATTCTCACTATTCAATGCCTTTCCATTTGATTTCATGCCATAAAAACTGTAAAAATTGTACAACCTTCCACTTTGAAAAAAATTTACTCATGAAAATAATATCCACAAATGTTAATTAATAAGGAGGAAAAAATTTATAGCTTTGTTGAGCATGTAAGTATAAATTGAACTCGCTAATTTTTCCGTGCTAATGGTATTCAGAGATAATTTCAAACGCGTATTCCATTAATAAAGAATCTCAATTAGAAAGCACACCACTTAACGTCCGATCGGCTGTAATAACTGTGTTCGTGACGTGTATCATTCAACGATATGATTTCGAATTACTAAGTCCAATTAGAATTCATCATAACTCCAGCAAATATAACAATTTATGAGAGCTCACAATAATGTTGGGGACGTGAAGAAATAGAATGGAACGGATATGAGAGAAAATTTCACTGAAAATATTGCGAGATTCAATATGGATTATAAGATACCACTTGCGACGAGTAACAGATTTGGCAATCTTCCCTCGAAAAGTAGCGAAATTCGACGTTCTCTCCAAAGGCTTGGGCCTTTTTACTTTTTAGTAAGAACTAACAATTTTCGACTAATGGCTCAAGGAGACTGCATCGATTTCACATCGGTACACGTCAAACCTTATGCTTTAAAGTTAATAGAGACAAAATCACGTGTCGTAGCTTATCAAATTCAATCTCTGGTTTCATTGTACACAAGCTCACAAAAAACGTTGAGTGATCTCGTGAAAGCACACGTCTGGCCAGTGAAGAAACATTTCATTTACACTCGAATAAACGCGATTCTGCAAGATGAAAAATAGGGAGAAGAGGATCCGCGACGAAGCATATGAAAAGATGAAATATAGTGGCTTTACGTGTAACCAAAGCACAAAGACTTGATCACCTTGTGACGCTATGCGGCTATCAATTTAATATGACTTGTCAATGCTGGTTTTTTTCCTCGCCCCATCTTTATCTCGAACGCAACGCAAATGACCTGCTCCGAGCGCTCGTGAACTTGAAAATCGCGGAATGTTCTCTGAACAACCAAAATGTTGGATTTACACATGAAACATCGGAGACACAAGAGTAAAACGTAAGAAATGCTGCGCGAAACGAGCTCAGACCCTGGGCTTTCCATACGGCTCCCAAACTAACTCGATATTTCCTCGCCTCCACGTGTATAACAGCGGAGCACCGCGACAATTCATTCCTCTCATTTCGCGTCACATAATTCTCGCATCTGGCGGTACGGAACTTTTTGAGAATCGCCCGTATATACGCCGCATCCCCGAGATTTACGGGTCGATTTGAAAAACCCGAATAATGACGCGCGCTCGATTTACATTCCCCTGCCCCGCGAAGCTCGGCAAAAGTGCTGGAGGTCATTCGAAACTCGCGCGCGCGAGCAGAGACACGCGAGGAATTCCGCGCCGGCACCGCCGGTGTATCTTAGCGCGCGGCGGATCGTGCGATAGTCGGGGCCCCGGGGGAGTCTCCCCGCGCGAATCTGCATACAATGAGAGACGCGTCAGTCCGGTTGTGGCTTGCGCAATATTAACGCGGATCATCGCGAGTGTCGTTCCCGACATGGCACCCGACATCGCTCGCCGCGAGCTTCCGAGCCGGACGGCCTTCGTATACGCGTCCGACTTGGTGTATATACGCGCAAAGTTTACGAGGCCGCGGGGGAGAGAGAGACGAGCTGTAAACGTCTCGAGCGCCACGCGATATCGCCCGTGGTCCCACCGACGCGCGTGTAAAATCAGCAGGGGCCCAGTACTCTCACTTTTTCGGCTCGTCGTATATTATACTCTTTCGCAGAACCGTCGAAATCTGGTTTTCCGAAATAGACTATGATTAATCAAGCCGCTCGCCCACGATTGGTATTCATTTTATACTCGAGCAGTCGGTAGATTGTAAATGTGATTCTGCCCAGAGCTACTGTATCGCGACGAAGAGTTTCATTAGCGTTTCACTGTCTCGATGAATGGGTGAACCAACAAGACACTTTATCCACGCCGAGCCGAGATATAGAGGCATTGCGATGGAACTGGAAGTCAACAACGAAGTTTACACCGAACACTATAATATCAATACAAACAGGCGGGGTAAACTCGGCACATTAGCCGGGACAAAATTAAGCCAGTATACCTACGTGTATACGCAGAGTATATCGCTATCAACTAGCTAAATCAACAAGTCGCGCATATCCTGCCCTCCCGAGCAAGAGCACAGCCAAGCCACCCCGGTAAACTCCGAGCCAATTTGCCTTTACGCGCAATACCTCATCTGCGATTCGAGTTCCGGGGCGGCCGCCGCACGAGCAGCACACTCACACGAGCCGGGACGTCGCGGTTTACGATCGAAAACCCGCGACGCGAACACGTCATTATACGGATCGCCGGGGAGAGCAATCAAAGTATCGTCGTCGTAAAGGCGCATCTAATATGGGAGAGTCTTGAACTCTCAAGGCTGTGCGAGCGAGCAAGCAAGCGCGCGCATGCTGATTTTGACTTTTATAGCTCGCTCTCTACGCTTATTACTCTATCCGAGAAGATTACGTTGGCGCGCGGGCTCGCTCAAGGCGAGAGAGCCTGGTGTCTCTGCATTTCAATCAATACGATCGCGAGTTTAATTAGTCCCCGTAGCTGTGTTTACTCTCGTAGATGCTGTGCGCAGATACTGCGCGCGCGCGATTGTTGCTAATTCAACTGTCGCTGGCGGTGAAAAACTACCGGATGAAAAAAAAACTTTCGATTCGCGCTCAATAACACTGGTGCAATAACTTTGACCGGTGTATACGTCGAGTACACCAAGTGCTGTACAGCGACAACATGAATTTCCTCGCGATCAAGATTTCCAGCCTGCGGTACTCGTCAAATGTTCGCCACCGAAAGCTACGCGTCGACTGTGTCGAGGAAAGAACAATGTCCCGAGCACTTCGTGGATAATTACCGTGAAAAAAAAACACTCGACGGCCAAAGAAGCTACTGTTGTTGGTTCTCCGGTGCAGCGCGAGTTATTTTTCACAAGGAAACTTCGCAGTCGAACGAGCCAGGTAACGAGCCCTCGTGACCCTTCGAGCATTATTAATCCAGCCTTTCCCTTGACGTTCGCGCGGAATGTAACTTGGTTGGCGAAGCGCACGGGGCCCAATTACGAGTGCTCCCATCTATATTCCCGGATTGCTCGGCTCGATTTATGACGGGTGGCTTCAATCTCGGCCGGGAGCCCGAACTCGGATCCCGCGCGTGATACTACAGAGTCGCAGAGCCGAGCGTTATCAGCGATTGCTTACTCGTCGATTTCACGCTCGAGGTGCTAGATCACTGCTCCCACGCGATCCTATATATATATATATATACATTCGCCCCGACGTAATAATGGAACTTTCATATAACTTCATCCCTCGCGAGACGGGTTATATTTGAAGGACTCAAAGATGTCGAGAAAGAGAAATGGAGTAATGTAATTTCCGTCCAACTCCTACTTTCTCGTATATTATCATCAGGCCAAGTAGTAACAGACGAGCAGTGCAAGACCATCGCTTCGTATTAACTTTGTCAATACAGCACAGCGAAATTCTAACGTAATATCATAACATATATTCGGCTTACGCGGACAAACTCGAGCATAATATAAGTATATACACGTCAAACACCTCGGTATGAACTTGCGAGTTATAAACGAGTAATACCAATAGCATACGCACAAGTACGAAGTGAGCCCAAGAAAATGAATGACCCCGACGAGGGTCATGCACTCGAACCTCGCTTCCTCTCTCTCGTGCTGAGATCGTTTACAGAAGGAATATGCCTCGGAGGCTGGGGCTCGTTTATTCTCGAGAGTCGCGCGAGTTCTTCAAAGCGGATTACACGCTTTTTCGTCTTGTGCATATATCACACAGATTGGTACGCGTCGGGTCTTCGGCTCTGATCTTGAGAGATGCCGCTTGAATCGGTCTATCCGTATTTTTACACAAAGTTTCTACCCACCGCAGAATAGAAAATGATTTATTTTCACGGCCAAATCCTGCCACTCCAACTGTAACATCAAAGATACAGGCATCCCGAGCACCAGACGGGCGAAATGAATTCAGCATTCGTCGGGCGTCGGGTTAATTGCGATTGTTTCCAAGTACTTGTCATTCATGGGATTTATTATTTGTACTTTGTTTCCCAAAAAATACATCTATATGTATCCGAATCTTAATTAACATTTTATATTCAAGCAGACGACAAGACACGATTTTCTATTCGTGTGATTTATACGACAGCGTGGTTAATCCTCTTAGGGAAGACTGTAGAGGCTGTCGTTTATGAGACGAGGGAAACCATGAATCAGCCACAAAACTAACGTATCCAATGAATCACATTTTTGTGTTTAACGCGTGGACAGAAAGTTATACCTAACACCCTAAATAAATTGACTTGTTTATAGAACTTTTAGTGCGTACCCATATAGCAGTTTTTATATTTTTAAAGGCGTCTTCAGAAGTATTCGACCATAAATAAGGCAACATGATTCGACAATTTTGCTATTATTAGTTTCATCATCCCACATTTTTATGAACTTTTCCGCTTGAATATTATGCGCAATAATTTTAAAAACAGCTCGATGTGTATATATGCAACATTGTCTACATTTTTAAATCTCAATCCGACTGATTAGAATCTATCCCAATGTGTACCCGCGACTTCTCTCTCTCTCTCTCTCTCTCTTTTCCCGCTGAACAATTCATTTTTCCCGTAATAATTTCACACCCTTATCGCGCGAATTGCCTCCTGCATAGAAGATAAGAGAGCGGCAATGCAAATAGCGGCACCCAAGACAATTTCGGCGTTACATAACTTTACACTTTTATGCAGATGAGAAGAGCCGAGAGCGGAAGCCTGGCAATTTTAAAGTCCGAGTTAGTTGTATTATTCATTTGTCGCGATAAATGCACGGGATGAAATTCGCCTCGCTAGCGCGTACCCTCGGGAGGCTCGTTTTTCTCTCGGCCTCTACATCTCGCGTCGCTCGAGGCTCGCTCGAGGCTTTTTCGACTATTCCTAAAAAGCTTCTCGACATAGTTCCCTCGATCACGCGACGCGTAACCCCATTTCGAAATCCATTCAATGAAATCTCGCGTTGTTCCAGCGAGGCATTCGCGCGCGCGCGCGAGATTTCATGCGCGCACTTTTCTCGGCCCCCCTCTTTCGTCTCGAGCAAGAGCTTTTCTCCTCGGGAATCTCGGCGCGTTATTCATTCAGAGCAATACGCCGAAAAGCTCGAGAGAAGCACAATAGAGTTGCGGCCGACGTTGGAGCGCGGAGGGAAGGAGCAAAACTCGCGCGCGCGCGAATTCCGGCAGGCATGCGCGTGTATATAGGCTCGCTCGGGCTGCAGGCCGGTGTTTTTCGCATCTAGCGCGCCCGTAAAGCTTGGCTTCGGCTGCTCCCGGCGGCCGCGCGTGTATATGTATATACGGCGCACACACGCCGGACATTGTAGGAGCCATTCGTTGCGGCGGAGAATGCATAATGCATCGCTCGCTCTCGTGGATTCAAATTACACTCTCTCGGGCACCGCGAGGGATGAGCGCCGCCGAGTCAGTTGCAGCACGCGTGCACCGCATCTCCACTTCAGTGTGTATTGACGCGGGCAGATAAGACCCGGCTCGCAAGCTGAGCTGGATCATTCGGTGTTGCGCCGACTTGCGGCCGAGAGGGTCGCTCCTCTCGCTCGAGCTTCGAGCAACTTCGCGGTCGGTAGTTCCTGTTGCGCAGCTCGGCTTGTACTTTGGGCTTTATCAATGAACTCCTAACGCCAGTTGCATCTCCGCCGCGGCTGGAATATCTTATGACACACACCCGCTTCATTCCCTAGGTATATGTACATTCTAGTTGTTCGGCTTTTCTCGTGATCGCGGATAGCTCGATCGGAATCTCTTGAATTTTTCGTGAAGGTTTTACAATTTCGAAAATATGTATATCCGTGCACCAGTCTTACCTGAAGAGAATGACTCCTCAAAAACGTTTGGACTATCTGTTTTTACTGACATCAGTGTTGATTATTGAGCTTATACCATTATACAATTAGAAATTCGCCATTACTAAATATCATTCATACACATACTCACAAAATCCACCATTTTAACATGTAATTTGAAAAAGCTTTATACTTATACTTATTGAACTAACATTATTTGATGGGTATCAGACATCACCTACAGAAAAATTACCTTATTAACAGTGTTGGAATTTTCAAGTGCAAGTGGAATGCGTTCATTAGAAATGCAAGGAAAGGGTTATTAGACTGTCTTGACTTTGTCTTGATATCAAGTGCTCCGAGACACTTGTGCAAGCTGGATTGTTTCTTGAGAATCAAGTAGAAACACAATACTGTGTAAACGCTGATGGAATCAGTTTATGAATTAAATAAACCAAAGAAGCCAAGGAAGACAATTAAATGTCTCGACGCGTCTGCATCAGATATCCCGCATGTGTCTCACCTCCAGAGAATACCTTCCACTATGAAAGGAGCTCATACATCCTTATCAGTGCGCAGGCAGTGGGAGCGCAAAGTCTCGTGCAAACAGTGACGAGTCATCCAAGAGCAGCCTGCAGCCCTTGAAGCAGAACCTCGGCGGTGTCTCGAAGTGAACAATCGCCCGCGCGCGCACTTCTCCATCTCCTTCTGCGCGGGGATCTTGATGCGAGCTGCCCGAGCTCGGGTTACGCTCGCAACGAGACGTGCGCAACGACAAGCGTAGGCTTTGCTCCCCGGTGAAAAGTTCCCTGTCGCGTGCTTGCTCCCTTTTTTACTTTTTGTCTTTTCGAGATGGGCATAGGTGGCATGGAATCGTAACAAAACCCTTCTGACACGAAAAAACTTCTGACGCGAAGCAAGACGCTGCATTTTCACTTGTTTCATCGTTGTTACATCAATCTGGATTTGAGAGTAACGGAAAGTTGAAAGATTTCTTTGAAATTTGCCAAATTCGGTGATGTTATTCATAAAGCACAAGCAGATAGCAGTAATATTGATAGGATACATTGCATTTGAATTCATGACGAAAAATATTCATCAACCTCATCGGAATTCAAATTTTTTTAAATGCAGGTCCGAGTCTAGTTGCAGAATAATCAGTGCAGTGTGAGAAAACTACATCGAAATGAAATGATTTTTACAAGTTGGCTTGAATAATATTGCGACACGGAAAAACAAATCAAAAGAGCAAAAAGTGTGCTAGCATATACCGAGGAAAAGTGTAAAGTAAAAGTTAAAGTATCCGGAGCAAAGAGGCAGAACAAAATAATGCCCGGGAAAAGCTCGATATAATCGTCTCCTGGCACAATCGACGTCTGCGACAAAGAGAAAACGTCAGAGTGGCCAGATAGAAAACATGTTTTATCAAACCCCCCCGACATTGCTCGACGTATACACGCCTAGAGTCATAAGCTCTGTAATTCGATTGGTCAATTATCGCACGGGCGAAGCACTTGCAGTCCCCAATTTGTAGCTTTCCGATCTGTGTTTAAACTCTCGGAAAATTCCGATGCTCTTGATCATAACGTGGCCCGTAAATCTTGCCACTTGTCTCTTTGTGGGCGAAAGCTCCCCGTATTGACGCACGATTCGAGCACAATTAACTGGTAGTTCCGAAGCTCTCAAAGACCCGTATCGATGCTGCATCCGCTGACTCGAGTGGCGCGTATATACTGACGCGGCAGCCGTTATTCTCTGTACACGGGGCACTTTTCTCTTATTTATAGCTCGCACTCGATTGGCCTCCAGGTAATTACGATACTCCGTAGTTTTCGAAGGAGGATTCTAGGTTTCACGCTGTACTTTTATTTGCCAAAGAAAGCGTGTATGAATCAAGCTTTATCTTGACTTCCGTGCGATGTGAGTTATTCGGTGAAATCCTGCTTTCTTAATTGCAAAATCTAATGATTTTATTTAACCGTTGTAAAAAAAAGTAATTGTTTTGCCATCTTCTGAACGTTTGAATCTTCTGAAAACTATTGAAATAAAACAGAGCTTTGCACGAGTGCGAGGTTATACACACCGCGGTAGGGGATAAACGTATTTCCTTTCCCTCTCCCCGAGAATACTCTATACAAAAACTTATGAATAATCAATTGGAGTAATCAATTTCTTTTATTACCGCATTCACATTCTAAACGGATTCTTGACGTGAAGAAAAAAAAAGTGATCGTTCATCACAGTACTGTCAAAATAGTGTATTGTTCAGCTAATGAAATATCGTAATCGTAGGCCATAATTATAAATAAAACGAGGCATTTTCACACGAGCAAATTAGCATATTTCCATTTGCTCCATTGATACGATTCTATTTATGAAACGATCTATTGAGTGTCTGAATCATCGCGGAAAAATCACATGCGCATATCATATCATAAAAGGATACTGGATGTGCGTATACACACGCATACATATCTCGCGAGGGTTTCAAGCCCGTAATCCAGCAATTAACGCTTGTAACGCGATGCAAGAATCCAGGCGCACACATCTGCATGCGCGTGCAGCTCGCCGGCCAATCAGTGGCCATAAATTGGAATAACGATTATTGTTAGCGCGCGCGGAAAATCAATTCGCCCATTGTGCCATTACGCACAAATCATGGCAATTTGCTACAAATGCCTCGGCCAATTAATCAATCATGTACATACATGTGCGCGTATGAGCCACACAACGCCTGGCCAGGCGCTGACCCTCTTTCCCCCCTTCCACTTCTCGCTCGGCCATCGTAAATTGGTCCTCCCGTCCGCGACTAGACAACAATCGAACGTGATAAAATCGGTTATTGGGATGTGCCTCGATCGATCCGCGATAAGCCGTGGATTCGCGAGTTATTTCCAATATGCGAATCCGTTGCGTCTGTGTATACCAACAGGGATTCGCGCGAGATGCGCTCTTGTGTGTGTGTATACATACACGACTGCCTGGCTGGAGATGATGCACCGTCTGATATCGAGGCTAAAAATAGTCTCGATTCGCATTGTGTTCTTTAATATTGGCGCTCGATAATATATACCACGCCGTTATATATCCTTGGGCATATGAAAGCCGAGGAAGCGCACGCGAGCTGCACTTCAAAAATATTCGACTGGAAAGGGGATGGCGCTCTCGTATTAATAAAATCGAAACCACTCGGGATTTCTCCGCACGGCACGATAAATATTCCCTCTTAATATAACCGGCGGTATATCTCATGTGCGTATATGCAATCCTCGATCAGATAGTTTGATTTCATAAACGTTGCGGCCCACCTCAACAAGTAGTAATTAGACGTTGAACAGATTTCAATTACGCCGCGGAATGATTGAGTGGTTTACAAGAAAAGCAAACAGAATCGATCTACAGTGAATCAAACGATAGTGTGTCCCGTGGGCGGACGTGTAAATGAGGAGAGCCTATCTCACCGTCAAACTTCTGAATGGGATGAAAATCTTGTGCAAACTTATCCGCGGATTGGTATCCCTCCCGTGTGTAATGTCTTTCCCTTTCCCATTGTGATGGATATTTCAGGTGCTATCGGGAGATATTCTTCCGAATCGCGAGTACACATCTCGACCGACGGAAGTACGTACTCGTTTGAATAGTTTCGAGAACTCCTCTTCAAACACGCAGTTTCCAAAGGAAATATTTGATCACGTGTCTTTAGCTCTCGGCAATCGTCACTTTTCGAACAATCCACTTGCCAAACGCGCGAATAGCAAACATTTTCATGGGAGCAAAATCTTTTTTTTTTACATCTTGGCTTCGCTCGAGGGGCTATTCACTTCGAAATCACTGGTGATTTCCTTTGATTTTTTTGTGATTTCTTTGAATTTGTTGGGTCGAATTCTAGACTGAATAGCCCTTGTTTTCAATCGAGCAAATGAAGCAGGAAGTTTCGTCCACAACAAAATACCCCCAAGGGTGTCAATGATACAATGATATAATTTTTTCTTGTTAAAATTCATTCCGTTTGAAAAAGGGTTGCATTTCAACTTTTCGTAACAAAAAAATCGAGGATACGAAGTAATCCATGAATTGCCAAATACTAGTGTTGTGTGAACAATACTAATGTCTTTTCCACTCTATCGAGCTGTGATATATATAGTAAAGGTAAACCAACGTTGTGTTGGGTGAACGAACAATTGTGGGACTTTCTCCGCAAATCTTATCAATGGGCGTTTGAGAGATATCAACGAGTATCTAATTGAGGAGAGTGGAGATAATATTTGTTCGCGTGTATTGCCATATGATTAGTCACCGCTGGGAGTGGCGCGACTCCCGTAAGAGAATCTTGGCGTTGGACTTTTTTTCTTGCAACAATCAGCGGCTCGCCTCTATGACGGATGGCTGACGGCTTACATGAAAGTTCAAATACGGAAGTCACGACTACTGGATTTGAAAATCCTGCCCCCGGTAAAAACGCCGTGAGATACGGAATTATTTTTCTCGGCTGTTTCACGGAACGCCGATCAACACTGATTCATATTGATTTATGGGACGTGTTTTCCGCGGAGCATTTAGCACCGCGCGATAAGCAGTGTTATTCGTGATACCGAAAGTTGTAATATATGATTCAATGAGTAGCGACGAGATCGCGCATCGGGGAAATTAATCAATTTACTCTCTAGTTGATTTCATCCGAGACCGATCATTAATAATTAATCATGATACTTTCTAAAAAGTACTCGAAGAAATTCCTTTCTTCGCTATTTTTCATCGATTATGATATTCTTATAATTACAATCAATCACCACTAGGTGACACTAATGTGTAAATTCGAAATCTATAAGATAATGTACACATCTTTCGAATAGATTTGGATAAAACCAATGAAAATAAAAAGTTGAAGAAAATTATCATAATTCAGGGTGTAACCAGAGATTTATCTCCCGTGGATTGGGGTGTGTCTCAACTTGAATACTGCTGCGTATATATACATATACTAAAGTGAGATATATTTATCAGTGTATACCTTTTTGTAGTTGACCATCGTACAACTATGAATAGAGCAATCGGTGATTCCGCGAGTTTTTATCGGGTTCGAAAAGTGAAATGGCTTGTCTCTTACGTAATCAATCATCTTTTTCCATAAAGCTCGTGCATTTCGAAGCGGTCAAATCAGACGAAACTCGGTACGCAGAGGAGTCGCGAAAGTATATTATGATGTCAGATGCACCACAATGTTGTTGTTGTGCAAACGCCTACTCGCGGATCGCCGCGCCCCCACAGTACGCTTGTACGCTGTAGTGTAACGGGTTACACTTTCTTAATTATACGATAAAACAAACGCAATGGCGCGAGAAGGATTAATACGTGAAATTAATTGGATTATTCCTAATTTGTCCAGGAGCGTTTACTCGCGGTGAATTAATTCGTAATAAACGCCAATATATATATATATATATTGCGAATGCAAATGAAATATCGCGGACGCATGTAATGCATGCGCATAATGACGAATGCTGTTAAAATTTATGCTGATTCTGTCATTATTGTAATTCACCCGTATTATGCTAATCGCGACTAGCGTATCCTACCGATGAACATCGATTTGTTACATCCAATGTTTATCTTCGAGGAGCCAAAGTCTCGTTTGTTCATTAGTAACGAAACATCTCGGGAGGAAAACAAGAAACGCCCAGGGAAAGTTTGCCGGCAGAAAACACATGATTTAAAGTGAATCTAATGAGGCCGCGACGAGGCTTAACGGTCCCTCCTATAGTCGCGAGCTACACAAAAGCGATTTGCGCTCATTGAAATCACTCGCGCATTGTCGGCGCGTTAAATACGAGGTGCGTGCGCGCGGGCGGGCGTCGATAAAAGTGCGCCACGGGCATAACAAGTAGGGCTTCCGCAAGACGAGAAAAATTTCTCGTCTCGTCTTGGTCTCGTCTCGAAAATCGAGACGAGACCGAGACAAGATTTTTGAAAAAATTTCGAGACGAGACGAGACTTTTCTCACCAAGAGTACGAGATTTTCAAGACTCTCGATTCGAGATCTCGAGGAAAAAAAAGTTTTAGTGAGTTAGTTAGTAATTTTTGAGCAAATATAAAAATGCTGTTTTTGTAAGGAAAACTCGACTGAACCCACAGAACGATAGTAAGTAGATTTCGTATTTCCGGTGCTTTCTGAGCATCAGTCGCTCTTGGGTTATGTTGGGGGAATTAAAAGAAAATTTTCGGTATCTTCCCCGCCCATTTAGCCCTTAAAACCACTCTCCTACAACACTTTGAAGTTTCATTTACTCATTTTTTCACCCTTTTCTTATTTCACTGTTCACACTCAACCTATAAAAGCAGGAGTAAATAATTTTTATCTCTCAAGGTGTCATTACTCTTTTTTGTGTAAAAACATCTCAGCTTTCGATTGGTCTCATCAGTTTTCCCAAAATTAGTTTTTAAGCCACTCAAATTGCTCCTTTTTGCATAAAAAAAAGTGAAGTCAATGTGGCACTTTATGCGTTTTTGAATCGAAAGACTGAGTGAAATCGTTGAACATTTGTATAAACATATTACGATGATTTAGATTGAAATATAATAAATATTATGTGCCAAATAATTGGGTTGATAACTGATTTTTCATTTTCTAATTTTCTGCTGCACCAACAAGTTTAGACATTTTTAAAATTCGAAATTTCATTTGAATTTTGGAACTTAGTTCATTATAAATTAAGAGTTACTTCTTGATGTAATTGAATATTAATTATGGAAATTGCGTTCTTCATTTTTAACTTAAAATTCTTCGTTTAAATAAAAAACTTAATCATAAAGATTATAAATTTTCTATGACCAAGAGTCTTGTCAAGAGTCTCGGTTCGAGACGAGACCAAGACCAATATCCTTACATCAAGACCGAGATCGATATGAGGCGAACCAAGATTTTTCGAGACCAAGACGAGATCGCCGAAAATATCGTCTTGTCTCGTCTCGCGGAAGCCCTAATAACAAGCCACCGGGGGCGCGCGCGAATCAATCAGAGCCGCGTCGAAAAGCTCGACACCGGCGCGGCTCAACTCTTACGTATACACAGAGAGCCGCGACAATACATCGATAAATCGCCGGCGGGAGCTGGGCGGCCCGCAGGTGAAAAGGTCCGGAGAGACGCGAGGCGAATCTCGGGGCCGCGTGGGCGACTCGACGTATCGCGGCGATTGTCGGCCACCACTCGGACCCCCGGAAAACTTACGAGCGCCAAAGGCTCGCGACTGACTTATGTGCTTAGGCGCTGCGGCTATTTCTGTTTTGACACTGCGCTGCGGCCAGTCACGAGGGATACACGGCCCAACGGCTGAGAGGCTTTCGGTGTCGCGCCGCGCCTCTGCGTTAGAATTTCGTCGGGGGGATGCATTTCTCGGGCAGGCGCTTTCACAATATTTACCCGGCGCGACTACTCTCCGACGATAAGACGCGAATAAATCATCCCATCAAGGGATACACGAGGTATCGCGGTCTATCTGTACAAGCCGGCGAGCGATGATTTATTGGATGCGGCTGATTTTTCCCGATGACCCGGCCTGATTGTGAATAACGGAATATATCCGCGCGGACGCGCCGGCTCAGTTGCTATGCTAATTCGTACGACTATTTTCGTTGAGACTAGCAATAAGGATCATTATGAAAGTCGTCCGATTGGTGTATCCATACGTATATCTTTCGAAAGCTCTCGAAACGTTATCGACTTTCCGAATGCGTTCATCTTCGCGGTGATTCATATATATCTGTATACTCGATCGGAAAATTTGTTTTTACCCCTATACACAGCGCTAGTGAATTTCGTACTGTTTCAAAGTTGCAACGGTTCGACAATGAGACGCCAGTTGTACACGCTGTGATTGTTTGCGTATTTTGTTTAAAAAACTGTTACGCTGCGCAAAACAATTGTATATGTATGCCAATGAAAATATTCAGAAATAATACCTATACTGGGGTCGATTTTGAAAATATGGTCCTCTAAAATTTTCACCCCATAAGCATGACAGCCACATAGTTAATACAGTGCGAAGCGTACACTTGTAAGCGTTTCTTCGTTCTTAAGTTTGTTTGATGGCTGTACTCGACTGTGTTTCCATCATTGAAGTATTTCTCATTAATACTTTCGGACAATCTAAACCAAATTGAGCATTAATGGAGCCGGTAGAAAGATCCAAACGAAACATCACGATTGGCGTCGAGTTGAATTAAAAAAAAAACAAAAGTGCTTCGGTGCTGCAAACTATCTGAATAATCCACAAGACGAAAATCAGCTGATTTTGCTCAAACATATACAAGCTTGACCGTTTCGATTGATTAGGTTCTTCAAATCACAACATAGTAAGCAACAGTATAGTCAATAATTCTCGATATATATTTCTGGCGAGTAAATACGATGATGTACGTTGCGATCACGAGTGTTTCATTCCCATGTAGACAATACAAGTACGTCCAACGAAACAGGATACTACGTGTACCGGCTCTAATGATAAATCTGGAAAACGGCGGCGTTAAGACCCGTGGGATGTGGGCATCGAGAGAAAGATGAGGTCTCCGAAGGGAAACACCGGCTGTGGAGGCTTCTATTCCGCGACAATGCCCTCATTGTCTCGGCTGTGCCCTGCGAGTGACGCAGTCGTGCGAGGGCGTGCGCGAGGGAACCGAGAGTCTTCCCCGCGGCAGCTTCTTGCTCGGTGCATATTGCATATCGCACCGGGTGAGCCCGACCGCGACGCGGATGAATATTACACCCGAGAGTGTCGAGCAGCTCGACGGGGCTACATAATGCAATCCATCAGGGGGCGAAATGCCGAGACGGGGCTCGTTTGTTATCTCCGCGAGATGACTTTTTTCCATTATTCCGATCTGTTCCCTTACGCTTGCGATGGTAATTCCCACATCGTCGTGAATGCGCTTTCACCTTACCGAAAATTCTTGAGATTGTTAATCAGTCCCGTGAAATTCATATCTGTAGTCATCAAAGATGATTATATGGAATAAGGGATATTCACGAGGGTGAGGTGCGAATATCGAGCTTACCTCAATATCTTCACATTACCAGAGCCGGTGGACGATCCAAAGCCGAGAATTAAGTTCCATAGAGAAGTTACCGGTGAAGTTACTGGCTTTGAGATTGCGAGGGGCACTATCCTAAGGTTTACGGGGCACGATCTATCGTTCATTAAGCTATACATGCGCGAGCACAAAACACGTTACGTAAACAAGAACTTCCGGAACTATCGGACTCGCACTACTGTTTTCGTTGGCTCGACCCAGTTGATTCATGCAGGATGTAACTCAACAATTACTCAATTAAATTACAACTTGTGGTTATTATCAATATTTATTGCCACAACGGAGAGACGCTTCAGCGGTGAAATACGCGTTATTGTTACTTTGAAAAATCGCCAAGGCTCCCCGGGACAAAGAGTGCAGCCCAAATTTACCCCTCGGAACAAAGGACGCGCGGTTAAATGATAATACAACAAAGTTTGGCTGGAATAAATTAACAAGAGCCGCGAGCGCGCGGCACGATTAATCACGGGAGGAAGCTCTCTCACAGGCTGCAATTAGACGGCTGTTGCGGTTTCGCACTTTGGGCGTGGCCCTACACTTTCCCGGCTCGAATATGCCGGCAAACAAATCAGCCATGTACGTTTAATTTATTCACGCCGATTAAGTATGAGCTGATCCAATTATACTGCTGAGCGACAACTGCGCGGAGGAACACACCGTTTCTCTAACTATATATGTACACCTTGTCCAACTTTCTTTCTGCCATCAGAAGTTCCTTACTTCTCTACGTCGCCCCGAATTACAATGAGTTATTTATAACGTGATAACAGCCAAGGGCAGAATTCGGAAGGCAGATATATCAATCAAAAGACTGGAGGAGAAGGAGAAATTAAAAGTCTGCAGTTTTAAAGTTTTCCTAGGATTTATCGACGAAAATTGCGTGAAACCGACTGAGCGATTTTACGAAATAATTTCTCCGAAAAATATTCGGAAAAAATCTGAATTCGACTCTTTCATTGTTCAATTTAGATTTTATTCTTGTTATTATAAGTAGTTGCAACTGTTATGGTTTGTTCAGAATCGGCAAATATATATAATTCGTATAACTGAGCTCGTATAACTCGCGCGACAATAAACAAGAATGCAGTAAAAAGTTTGTTTCTCGAGCATTATGTAGATATCGGTAGTAATCGATAAAACATAACTCAAGATTCATGATAAAATCTCATTCAACTTGAAACTTTGAATATTGCAGTAAAATTTATTGCGTTGAATGTCTCCGCAAAGAAATGTGCCGAGTTTAAGACGAACCTTTCATTGCAGTATATATCGTTGTTGCGTATAAGCAAAGAAAACACTTTTTATCGCTTTCATTTAATTCACGATTCATGTCTGGCTCTCTGCAGTTGGAATCTGGCAAAAAACTTTCAATCCTATAAAAGTATAATAATCCCCGTTTTTTGTTTGATACTTTTTAGTTCCAGCATTGAGTAATCGAATAAAAATTTTTTTCAGGTATTGATGAATGTTTTCATTTGATTCAGCTATCCTCAAATTAAGTAAGAGACTGAATATGTATCATGCGTATCTGTATAACACTTTGTACGTGCTTAAGTAGGTGCGTGTCAAGAGGTCAAATAACAACACCCGTTTGTCACTCTTCTTTCACTTCATGTTTCTGAAAGTTGACTGTTGTCGTATCAAACTAATAAAACTTAATGGTAATCCACTTTATGCTTTACCCTCATTCCGAGCAACAGAAACATTAATTTACGCAATAAAAAGACGGCTTACCATATGTAAGCAAATAAAAAAGATATCCACTATTCGTGATTCGTGTCGGCCGTTTATAATCGCGCATATACTGAAGAATTTTATTATTAAGCCGTCCTTTGATGTGTGCTCGCGACAGAATCGAGATACCGAAGACGCGTACAATCGTCCAATGGTTTCATCATTTATGAATTCACCTCACACTCATTAACCGGTAAACGCCTAAGGGATCCTACCTTTTACTTATTTTCAACGAGTTTGTATGAATAATGTTGAATCATCGTGAATCTCTGAGCACCACTGTAGAGCTTAGTTTTCAAACTCCTCCATCCCGACATTTTTCAATGTAGCGTATCATTTTCAGGAGATGAAAGAAAATTTAATTGTTTCAACTTGCGTTGAACGTGAAAATTGATATTCGGTCTAGTTCAGATTGCGCAGTGTACCAAAGATATCGTATTTTGAAGGATTTTATTCTGAAATATAATGGTCGAGGTTCAAATTTCGTAGCTGTGTAATTTTCTTATGTCATTCAAATATACCAAGAGATTTCTTGAGTGAAAATAGTAATTTGTGTTCTAAAAACGTTCGTTTTTAGAACACAAATCTTCACAGAAGGTCCATGTACCCAGACGTACTTAAAAGATCTGGTCTATTATTTATTTCAAAAACGCCACAGCAATGAGTATATTAAGATAACTTTTCAAGTAAGAGTTCGAAAGGAGATACCAAACTTTAATCAGACATTATGTGTATATTCATTTGGGTTAACCATTTGCGCCGGCCCGCGACAATTGACAATTAGGTCCTATTCAATGGTAAATCGGAAAATTTGAATGGCCACGCGTGTGACCAATTTGCGCTACAACTTTTCGACAACCACGGCGATGTCCTTTGTACACACATGCTCTCGTTCTCTTCCGCCTGGCGCTTTTCTTGCGGCCCGGCAAAGCATCGACGCGGGAACTGGTTTTACCGAGAGCGAATGGTGGCACCGCAGTGATTTCCAAGCCGACGGCGGCAAAGTTTCAGCCGTGCCGCGCACTTACCCCCTAGAGACAGCGGCGAGTCTCGCGCAGGATAAGTCTACAAATGTTTTATCCGAGCCTTTTTCCTGGCGATATACGTACACGCGCTCGAAAAACCGCGTAAAAATAAAGGTTACCGCGAGTCCGCGCTGGATTATATTGTAATGGATGTTGCGCGATAAAGGAACGGACGGCTTTCACCACTCTCGGCTCGACTGCGTTCTCCCTTGTCATGTTTGCCGCTTGTTTCTGCCGGCAATATTGGCACAAGCTATTCGCGAACGATTGATTTTCGTGCGCGACACAATTGGACTAGAAGAGAATTTCGAAGAAACATTAGGATTCCATCGCGGGGCTTCGAACGATCACAATGTATTTTCTTACCAGGAATCTTTCATATTCCAAGTAGGATAAGCAACGAATGCTTGTAAAGAGAAGCTTCATTATTTTTCGAGACATTGGAAGTGTTGAAAACAGTTGGATAATGAAATATTAATAAACTTCGTCGTCACATTTCATTCGAACTCTCACAGATTTTCAAGACAGTAAAATATTCTTTGCTGTGGGAAATCTGAATATCTACGTTTACCATACGGGTATAAAAAAAACTGCACCGAGTATATAATTATATCGTCATGGTTATCGCGAGCTCGAGTTGTTTTACCCTGAGGATGTTCTTCTTGTTCATCGATGTTTCTCCGAGATATACACAACAGTCTCTCAATCGAAAAGTCATCTAGCACACCCCGGGAAGAATATAACGGATGGCTCGTGCATATCTTTACTGAGCGAAAGAAAGAGCCCGACGAACAACCAGTTTTCTTCGCGGCGCATAATGAAATTGCGTCAACCCTCGTGTGGCCACACGAACTCGGCGCGCATAAATCCAAAGAGAAAAGAATGAACGAGAGAGGCGCTGTGCATCAGCCGTGTGAGTCACACGCGCGGATGATGTCACACAGTTACTTTTTCTCTTGGCGCATCTGTTTCGAGGATGAGCATAGCTGGAAAGCACTGATACGTTGTTGGGACGCGGTGAATGCTCTCTCGATGCATCGTCAAATGTGCTGGATGTGGGTTCGTTGCTCGCGTTCGAATATATATGTGGGTCAGTGGGTCGAAATGCTTCTCTATAGAGTCTCCCGAAGAATCTGAACAGAAAAATCTGCATTATTATCTGCGTAAGGTGATGGGATCCAATGTAGCACTTTTCTCAGATTTCGTATTACCGGTGCAGCTCGCTGGGCACGAGACGCAGTTGGCCGTTATGTTGGGAGTATTAGAACAAAATTTTCGCTCACTTCCTCGCTACTCTCCTACAACACTTCAACTTTTACTATATACCTGCTTTTTTCAGCTCCTTTTCTTATTTTACTCTGCTAACTCAATTAATCTAATCAAATGTAGTAATTCTCATTTCATTACGTGTTCTATGTAGAAACATCTCATCTTTCGATTGTTCACGAAAAACCATAGAATGTTCGAAAGCCGCGAGCTAATTGAATCAAGTGCGCACCTGTGAGAAATCATCGCTCTACGAGAACCGCGTAGATTTACGGGAGAAGGATATAATGAATAATCAAGCGGGCTCGAAGAAAAATCACAACCGCACGACTGACGCGCGGCAAAGGCTCGAAGGAGCTTGTCATTCCCGCGAGCGAGTCTCGAGCGAGATTTAGCCGCGGCTCGCGAGAGCAGCCCCATAAATTACGGGGCCCCGCGTGCTACAATCGAAAGCTCGTTTAAGCCGGGCTAACAAGACAAGACGAATGTATATCTCACTCGGACGTCGCGCGCACATATACATACATACACGCGGGCGAACGAACCCACGAGAGGCCCTGTTCGAGCTCGAGGTGGGGAAAAAAACCCAAAAGCTTAATTAATACTGCACCTACTGTTACTTCCCCTCCGAGTATATACAGCGCGGAACTGGCTGCGCGATTGTTATCTCGCGGCCGCCGCGTATATACAACGCCGAACCCGCGGCGAACTATCTCACGTGGGCGACTCGTATACACGCGCTAATCGCGGGCTTCCACGAAGCGGTGCCGCGCTGATGTATGTTGGCTCGCTCCCGGCGCGTAATAAATAAGATCGACAAATTTGCCGCTTTTAATTTGCTCGAAAGCGCCCGATTTAGCCCCTTCCTCATGCCCGGCTATGCGTATACAACACGGCTGTGTATGTAAAGACGCGCGATATCTCGTTCGGGTATTATCTGAGAACGGATTCCGATGGAGCGTCCGCTGCACGTGCATCCAACCATATAATGTACCGCTATACGTGTGTATAAACACACACACCGTTCACGATACGCATAAAATTAAGCGGGATTTTGTTTTACTCGTATATTAAGCTCGCGCGAGTGTTCGCCATGCAACAGCTCGATATAGCGATGCGAAACGATGTACTCGTCGATACATAAAGTCATTACAGTCTATGATTCACCCGCTAGATTGTTAATCTTTCGGGGTTTTAACTTTTTAACGTCTTCAAACGTATGCATGGAAACAACATACTTCCCGACGAGTATACACATTATACGAATAATGGATGTTCGCTTTCCGTTTCACACGCGCGTACGCGAGAGCACGTGGTTCGCGCCAAAAACCAGCCTCTCCGCATATCTCAATGGCAGCCCGAGAAGGGCGCGAAAAAGCTGCGGCGTCGAGAGAGGCGGTACAAGTGTGTCTATAGACATGCAGTTGGCTCGCAGGCGTGGAAAACGTTAATCAGCACATATACAAATCACTATGGCAACTACACTCGCTCGCTCGCTCGAGCTTGAGCCTGCAGGAAAGCAGTTGCGGGCTTTTTCACGTACCCACTCGGCGGAGCTTGTAATGTACTCGCGACGAGGCGCCGCAGCCTCGAAGCTGACCCAGTATTTAGCCGCGACTCTGATTTATGCCGGCTCCCTCCCGCGAGAGACACGTCCTCGTCTCGCTCGCCCGCGCAGCTAAGCGTGTGAAAAGCTCTGATCGATCCTGGCACGTTACGCGATTGGAATCGCTATGCTCGCGTTTAGCCCGCCACTCGATGGCTCGACATACGATGCGGGCAATTAGTCGAGGGCTAATGCGATTCTGCACGACCGAGACTATGGGATAAGATTGATTTACTTTTTTTTCCTTCTTTCTTTGCAGCGCTTGGCGAGCGTCATTATTGAACGACCGTATCGAATCGAGACGCATTGTTCGAGATTCCCAGATGCCGATGAGATACTCCCTTGACGCGTGTGTGCACTCGCGCGACGCCTCGAGAACTTGATATTATTTCGTAGACGAATAGATTTTTATCCGCATACTGTTGGAACGAATCGATACTCGTTGCGTTTAACTTCGATTCGAATAAGTACGTATAGCAGTTATCAGAGTAACCGTAAACACGCCCCGCAGATCCGTGTATTTATCATCTCGTTCGGCTGAGGTTGTACGACCAATTCTATAATCATATTAGTGAGCGAACCGAGTGGTTCGCCATGTAGTACGGAAGATCATAATATGAAGAGATTAAAATTTGAATCCCGTAAAAATTGTTGTGCGCGCGCGCTGGATATAGGGGAGTTTATGATCAACGCTACAGCGCAGGTACTAACTCGAAAGGCTCGCCGGTACTGCCCCAGACAGAGTGCCACGGACAAGTGCGGGTTTATGGATGGATAGTACTCTTTATTCTTGCCAATATCGACCAAGAGCTATTTCTCAGGTTATGACACTGAAGCGAAAATCATAATAAATTTATGCTAACGAGATAAAAACGCCGAATGCAGGGGGGTACTTAAAAACAATGGGTGTACCGTAGAAATTTGAAGGGAGTACCGAGCCCCTCGTACGAACTGATCCGTCGGAGTTTTTAATTTTGTGTTTCACGTGCTTGCGTAGCCCAAGAAAACGGCTTTAAGCTCGGATTGACGGAGAAAATGCAAAATATATGCAGCGTACTCGTACGTGATTCATTCGTGGAAATGAAATGCGGACGTGGAATTCAGAAGACAATTCGAAGAATGTGTCTGGGTAGCTATACACGAGAGACAGAGAACTATGTGTCTCTCGTATATTTTTCTTCAAATCATCTCTCGCACCGTTCATATTCCGGAGTGAGAGAAAACCCTGAAAATTCCTCGTACAAGTAACACGACTCTTCACTCAATTACGGGAATGTTCGTTTCTCTTTTCTGCAGCCACTGAAAATCAAATGTCTGTATTGGACCTGCCGAAACTTGTTAGAAATACGTGTGCGGCTGTTTGAAAATTAAACACGAATCAAGTCAATAAACTAATGATGTTTCCTATTGATTCTATTCGTCAATATACTAGCCGTCCTTGACAGTAGTAGGTATTTTGTTTTTATTTTACCGAATAAACGGCGGAGACCGAGGGGCTTTTCACTGCACAACTCCCTCGAACTTTCTAAGGTTATCCCCATAATTTTTTAGTCCTCCATGGTACTCAATGGCGTTCGACGTTCATATCTCGTCAACATAAACTTATTAAGCTTTGATAGAGCATCTTGATCTGAAGAGTAGATGTTGGTTAATGTCGGCAGCACTCCGTAAGAACTCCATGGTACTCCATCTTGGAGTACTCGAGTGACAAGTTTTTTAAAACGATATGATCGATTCGAGAACAAATCTATGACTAAGGTAACTGTACCCAATGTGCCCCCCCCTAAGGGTTTTTCGCGAATTTGACTATGATAGACTTCGAATTTTAAAATTCTGTGAACGGCATCTCAAAGCTTAGCTCAATACCTATTAGAAACCATCTTCATAATCATCATTCGACTACTCTAACCTCTCGAAAATTGCAATTTAAAAAAAAACGCAAAAAGGCTAAATGCACAAAACGTGTACCCAATTTGGCACAATTTTTTAATCATTAGCTACAGCCTATATAGGCCTACAGGGACGATCCAATTGGCATTGAAATAAACTCTCAATTATGTTCCCAGTGATATTTATACAAAATTTTTAACATACAACTCAAAAATACGCGTCTAAATCATCGTAATATGTCTATACGAATATTCAATGATTTCACTCAGTCCTCCCATTTAAAAACGCGTAGAGGGGCACATTGGGTACACTTTTTTTTTATGCGAAAAACAGCAATTTGAGCAGGATAAAAAATAATTTTAGGAAAACTGATGAGACCAATCGAAAGCTGAGATGTTTTTACACAAAAAAGAGTAATGACACTTTGAGAGATAAAAATTATTGACACCTGATTTTTGAGGTTGAGTGTGAAAAGTGAAATAAGAAAATGGTGAAAAAATCAGTAAGTGAAACTTCAAAGTGTTGTAGGAGAGTGGTTTTAAGGGCTAAATGGGCGGGGAAGATACCGAAAATTTTCTTTTAATTCCCCCAACATAACCCAAGAGCGACTGATGCTCAGAGAGCACCGGAAATACGAAATCTGACGATTGTGCCAAATTGGGTACAGTGCCAAATTGGGTACAGTTACCTTATAAATAGTTAGGATAATCAATTGCGAGTAAATAATTCATAGCAGTAGAAAGCTTCAAAAATGAGGTCAGAATACATGAGAATATGTACATATTCCTTATATTTGAACGATCAAATTACTTACTAATTGAGTAAAAATCAGTTTCTCGCTAATCAGTTCAAGAGAGTCTTTTACTTTTACTCGGAATTGTATCAACTCATGAAAATTCTAAGAATCAGAATTTTATATTAATTTTCAATATTCATTCTTCTAGTGATTGAAACAAAAAACTTTCAAAAATACTTGATTATTGGTTTAATTATTCTAATGCTCGGGTTAAGAATCAGTTCCTTCGTATTGTGAAACTTGTCACTTTCAATTCTTTGAATGATTGGTAGAGCTTATTGAAGCGCCCGTGCCATGTTACTGTTAAACACCACTTTCAGAAACTTCTCTCAATCTCTAAACATTTTTTATTATACGATTCTGGTTCGAAACAAAATAATAGTCTCTTGCATGGAAGTTTGACTTTCGTGATTTTCGTTATTTGACTTAAACCGACCGAAAGTCTCGGTTATACAGCTCACATTAATAATGCTATTCATGCACGATCGTAAGATCGCAACTGTGGCTACAATTTCTGTTCAGTTTTATTCAGAATCAAGAAAGATATATTATATAATCACATCTTTTGTGCTTGACTAAACTTGTTTTTGATTTTACATCCAATGTAACATAAAATAATTTCGTGAAATTCAATTTTTAGAATACAAAAATGAGGAAAGGTTATTGAGAATCTGAAATTCCATAACTTTCATTCCTGTGTCTTTGGTCTGTGCAACAGGAAAAAAAATTGACAAGTTGGATACCTGTTAACACCTTTCAATTTTTTTAGCAAAATATGAACGGTAGAGATAAGAAGATTTATAGAATTTTTATTTAAAGATATATTTAAAGTATGGATAAAATGAGTTCATCGTTTTCCAACACATTTCTGTTGTATGACTGAAAAATTCAACAATTTTTTGCGCCCCGAGTATTTTAGCACGGAATTGATATCAGCGATTAGAATATCATCATTTTTTTTCTTATCAAATGTAACTATTGAACACTGCGGTCACATACGATACGACAGATGTACCAGAGGCGTATCCAAGTGAAAAATCATATATCAAGCTACACGAGTATTTCATTTGAGTGTACTCTTGAATCATAATTCGTACGTGTCTTGAGTAACTGCAATGACAGGTGAGTATATGTATGAGACGATTTTTAATAAACCGTAATGAATTATGCTGTAAGATATATTCTGATTCAATGGGTATGCTTCATTAATTTATAAACATATTTAAAAATCTCTAGCCTGCCACACATAGAAGATTGGATTCATTTTTGTAAGAATATGCATTTAAACTGTGAGTTGATTAAGTTCTCATGTACGAAGCAACAGATTGAGTCTGTTTGAAATATATTTCTTCGATTCAGGTCATCCGAACGTCGCACGCAAAGAATCGTTCGCAATTATGGAAAAGGTTTTACGATAACCTTACAAAGATAAACACACAAACATTGACTCATTGATACCTGAAAGATCTATTCAGGTCTTATCATCGCTCAAGTTCCACCCGCATGAGCATGCATCACTACATTCTCGTTATTGGCTTTGCTCACGATTATGGAAGCAGCTTTCTGAGAAACCACGAGAGAGGAAAGAATCTAGGCTATCGGAAATTGTTCAATGTAAATAATTACGAAACTCGTATATCGATTGGCTTGCAATGATATTTCTAAAATTTCTACACGAAAAATCATCCATACGCTATATCGCAGGCCTGTTCTCCATAAACCAACAAGAGAAGTACGACAGGACGTATTAAAATTCGCGCTGTCGCACTCGCTCCGAGCCGAAGTATAACTTTATCGAGGCGAAGCGTCTATGGTGGCAGGTGAGCCGGCGACACTTAACCGGCCGCCAAACAAAATTGTCAAGATTCCGATGGTAATATCTGTCGCGGCTCGATTTGCCGCATCCGCCTACCCGGCAAAGAGACGCGCCGGCGCGTATATGTACAGGAGAATCGTCGGATGCCATAGCTTTGTAGCTGCGGGCGGTTGTTCGCGTTACATGCCGCACGCGTGGGCTTGCGACAGCCGAGGCTCGAGAGGCACGCGGCGATAGATCACGCCCGCCGATAGCCGCGCCGATCCATCTCGTGCGGCTCGGCTCTAATGGCTTAATTTCGCGACGCGCGCCGATTTATTTAGAGTTTCGCCGAGGATCGCGCCGCTAGCTTGTGCAACGCTCGCCGATGCACTCCTCGGCTCGAGCCAAGAATGCGACGCGTGATTCAACGCGCGGCTATACCGTTGCCGAGTGTTTAGGAGCCGCGTCCCAACTTTTTCGACGAGCTCGTTCTCGTTCTGTAAGTGGAATCGCTCATTTTACCGCCATATGGCCATCAGTCAGCCGGAGATTCGGATCTCCGATACGACCCAGCTTATAGAGGTTCTCGTGCGGAGACCGAGAGCCTAGCCGATTCGAGGATTAAGTTCAATCGAAAATATCGCGGCCGCGGATACGGCTCATCCGCAGACGCATCTAAAAACCACCTCGGAAGTTATATCTACATCGGGCGGCGTCGGGTTATCTCCCGGTAAGTACTCGAATTACGAGTACGCTCGCGGCCGAGGAGAGAGGTAAATCAATGTTGAACGGTCGTTAATTTGGATGGAATCTATAGAGTCGGTTTACGGCGCACTAAATGTTCCCGGGTGTTACTTCAATAAGCGCGTTTATCACCATTAATTAAACCGTGGTGCCGTGAATTTTCATTGGGATTCGATGATAATTCTTGTTTAAGACGACGTTGATGATTCTAGTCGGAGGCGAGGACCTACGGCGTTTCCGTAACGAACGATCAGCTCAAATCACGTTTGAATAGTATGATCGAGTGTATAGATTCACGCATCCGTGGCTCCGCTGTAAAACAAGTTACACGTGCGAATGAAAAACGACTAAGCGAATTCGGGTCAATCAGCTTTTCACCCCGAATAGCTATTCAAAATCTGCGCGTGTGCATTTCATTTTGTGAACGATGTTACACGAGACTCGAGACGATCAGTCTCTTACGCAATACGTCAGAGATTTTAAATTCGTACGAGTAAAACGGCACACGCGAATGGAAAGTATTGATTGATTGCCCCGAGAGATAATCAAGCATGGCTCGGTGATATTCAATAACATCGCTTTGTCTCCCCGCCCTGCTGAGATATTTGAAAAGCGTCCGTTGAGAACGCGAACGTGGGCGCGCAAGAGCGCGCGCATTCATCAGAGGCGCGAACGCATACATAGTGACAGCTCGAGTGTGGCTACGCAGAACAAAAAGCATATCGAAATGATTCAGATAAGAATCGCAACTTTTAGTGCCATTATCTGTTTCTTTCATTTTGCATCTACACAACGCAAATTACATTTGTTACCGCATGCGGCTTGTGCTAACAGCTGAATAGTTCATTGGCTCGGGCGTCGGGGCCGCGACGTGTGGACGCGAAATATTCAAATAAATTAATGTGTCTTTTGTGCTGCTAAAATTCATTTGTCATTTCGAATCGTACGAGCAAGTGATGGAAATGAGTTTTCCGCGCGCGAGACTAACCCGTGAATAGGAGCCTTGTTCGCTTAAGCGATTGTTATTAATTCACTTCGGGAAGGAATTATCGCTCAAATCAATTACGATTTTTATCCGCTGTTCGCATTGTTTGTCATTGGAATAACGAATTTATTGCTTTTACTAATTGCTTTTGAATACGGGCAATTCAGAAGCATGTCATTTTTCACACACAGACTCGCGATACGCAAATGTTTTTTGCTACAATCAATTGGATCCATTAATTCATTGAATATTCATTGCGGGTACAAAACAAGCAGTACTACACCTATGTGAAGAAAAATTTCGATGAAATATTGACTTGTACAAAATAATTCATTTCATTAATTCCATAGAATATTATAGTTGAATGTGTGGTTGAAGTCGAACAAAAAAATCCTCATTCGAAAAGCATAAAAAAGTATTAATAACTCGAACAAAACATAAAAAGACACGGTTTTAATGTAATTTTCATAATCAGATCAGTAACACTTCCAGTTAAACTTGTAAGATGATAACGTCGACACGGAGGTAGAAAGTAAAACCTTCAATGAAATGGCTTATTAACAGAGATTATGTGCGCGCCAGTGAGACGCGTCAAAATGTCAACGAGAACTACTAAAACATGCAAGCTCAGATGTATGCAACTAACTATACTAAAATATGCAGCGGTAGCATAATCACTATTTATTACACCGCATATAACTTTTGAAATACCCACACAAATGTGTATACTTCTTTATTACAACTAACAGATGAGTCTTGAACATCTGTCATGAATTAATCATTTGAACCATTGCTTTTCAAGCTAGTCCGATTCCCAGACATTACAGACAATATTTGAATACTCTACTTTACTCTACTTTGAATACTCTGCAAATTACTTTTTTTTCAAATTTGTTCCCACTAATAATTGGAATATCGATCGTTTCAAGAGAAATATATTATATCAATGACGATAAGCATTCAACTTTCCTCACACGCTTTTTTAAGACCGAATCGTGTGTCGTTCGATCTATATCAAGCAGAATAGAATCATGTACATATGAAATTGATTATTTGAATCAAGTGTTTTACCATGTTCGTCCTTGTTTGCGTACAGGTGTGGCGAGATGGGTATTCATCATGGCTGTTCATCAGAATTGCGGAATTACAATTCTGAACAACGAACACGTCTAAGAGACTTGCAGTTTCCAAAAATTGACTCATTGATCAACGAGATTATCAAGGAACGAGATACCCCTCAGGATTCCATCGGATCCCGTTTTTCCCGCTCCCACTCGTGTAGGCTAGGGCTAAAAAATCCCTCAACCAACGTATGACTCACTCATCGGTGAATCCTTTGATTCGTCCGCGTCACTAGGCGGACACAGAGTTGCGATGGAAAACACGCAAATGTGTCTCAGGTGAGCTGAGAAACAATGTAAGGCATCCACTGCGTGTTTGCAGTGGCCAAGGACTGCACCAGGCAGCCGCAACTGGACACCCTATCCCGTAAATCTTCACTTCCACTCTCAGGCGCGCGCGCATATGACCGGTAGTGATAAATCCGCCTGTGCCGGCGACGGCCGCGGCAGAAGCTTTCACTCGTCCTTTTTCTCACGAGCCCAATGCTCGCCGGCTCAGTAAGCTGTACCTACGTGCTGTCAATGCAAGCGCTGCAAGTTGCTTTGACCCGTACGCTCGCTCGCGGTTTTACGAGTTGGAATGTAGGCAGGAGGCATAACTGCCAGTTGACCGACACTTGCGTCATATTGGTTTGAATAGTTCTTCTCGTTTCTTCGATTAACAACAATACGGAGATATTACATGACTTGAAGTCTAGAATGTTTAGCGAAGGATTTGATATTCTGAATTCATTTTATAAACAACGTGCATCCTACGTTTGCTTTCGAAGCCCTTTTCGAGGGTTTCGAATTCCTATTTTACTTTTCGTATTTCTCAATCCTAGGGAATACCAACATTTTTTAAAGAATACTTGGGGCATTCTCTCGAGGAACCACCTCTCGATTTTGTGCAAACAACTAAAAGGAAAAACTAATTTCTACCACTCGAATATGTCCTAGACGTTCCTTCGTACGGTCGTGAGTTTTGTATTCATCGACGCGTACTGTCTTGTACTGCATGGTGTATTATGAAGAGAATAGATCGCATTCAAGACTTACTGCCCCGAGTGACATAGGTATGTACTCTGTGTGTACAGACATGTATTCGGAATCGACATGATGATCAGACTCTGGCGATCGATGCGTGCCAAGAATCATTGACTCCAGATGTACATCTTGGCTTGGGAATATGTCAATGTATGGCTTCCATAATTTTTCCCTATAAAAATGAACGCATATAGTCTTGGAAAATGGACACGAGCAATAAGTGAGATTGAATTAAACAAATTTGATCTAAATATAAGATTTGATATTGTAGGAACCCGAATTAGTTATTTCGAATTGTAATTCCACATGTCAGCTGATCAAATTATACACATACACGTTTACAGGGAGAAACCTTCATTTTCACGGTGACGTAGATTTGATTTTTTAATGAGTTTTCCTCTCAGTGGACATACTGTTCGTGCAGCTCGGCAGCATACTGTCCAATAAATCTCTTCGAGAATCGCATGATTTATGTACAGTTCTACAGTAAGTTGCATTTTTAAAATGTATGACTTTCTATCCCGTTGAATGAACGTTATTGTGCCGAGTTCGACTTTTGCTCGGCAGAATTTTATTTTGGAATAAATTTCATGAGTCAACATTACCGTGTAAAATTTTATCATATTTGCGTAGAGAATTTAACAGAATTATTATCTGAACAACTGTGCTAGCCCAGAACGCGGACCCTCGCGGATAGAATTTGCTTCGATAAATATCGATCAGATAATCAGTTCATCAAAATGTATTTTTACGTGTGGGTCGCCGTTGCAATTGCTGCTGCTGCTAACAGTATGTTTTCAAGTTTCAATCGATATCAAATTCTTCCACGACGACTGTAAAAATTATACGTTGATCGAGTCTTTGGAACAAAATCCAAAATCTTAGGACACTGTAGAATTTGAAAAAGAAAAAAAACATTTTCATCACTTGTATCAAAAAGTTGATCATTAAACCTTAGTTTTCTAACACTCGTGATGAAAAATACTATTTGATACTAGATCAAAACAATCAAAGACGATTTCTTGGCACGTGTGACAACCACCCTTGCTTTGCTCGGGCGGCAAACCTCCCACGTGCCTAGAATTCGTCTTTTGGTCTAGTATCGAAATGTACTATTTTCATCTTTGGTTCGGTGAACTTTTGCTTTCTCAAAGAGAAAGCTTTGTAATGGGGCAAAAATCGACCCACCGAATCGGACTTCGGGACCTCGATTTTCGTAATCTACGGGTCGAAAAACATGGAAATCCAAAAGTGTCTGTATGTATGTATGTGTGTGTGTGTGTGTGTGTGTGTATGTATGTGTGTAACGTTTTTTTTCGTCCACGATAACTCTCGAAGAAATGGTCCGATCTTCTTGAAATTTTGCACACAGGTTAGTCGCGGCAAAATCTCGGCCGAGTTCAATTTTCAGCGAAATCCGTTGTTTATTTCTCTAGCAACCGTTGCTAAGGTGTAAAATTTTTCGTTTCTTTTGTCTAGGATAACTTTCGAAGGAACCGTCCGATCTTGCTGAAATTTCGCACACCGGTTAGTTGTGGCAAGATCTATCACGAGATCAATTTTCAGCAAAATCCGTTGGTTATTTCCTTAGCAACCGTTTCTAACGTGTTTTCTCACAAATCCTTATGAGTGCTCATTGGGGCAAGCCGGAAAATCAGTTTTAAGTCACACTCGATGGCCAAGGACACTGAATTGTTCTATTTTCTTCATAGCAACCGTTGTTTACTTCCCTAGCAACCGTTATGAAGGTTGGAAATTATTAATTTAAGATCTATTTCCATCATTTTCGACGGCAAAGGACACAAAATCTTCCCAATTAGCTTCTTAGCAACCGTTGTTCCCCGCGCTAGCAACCGTTGCTAAGGGGGAAAAAAATTGATGTAAGTTTCGTTTCCAGTATTTTCAACGTACTATAGAGAAAATTGGGAAAATTTGGTGTCTTTTGCCGTCGAAAATGATCAAAATAGATTTTGAATTGATCATTTCCAACCTCAGCCGTCGAAAATGATCAAAAACGGACTTAAGGGCAGGGCGGATCGATTTTGACCGCTATTAAACCGTATGACAGTCACAAGATGAATTGATCGAAAAATTATGCAGGTCCAAATGTCTCGCATCGTGTAGAACCTAGAACCGTTTGCTTTGTTGCATTTGATCAAATAATAAGAGAGCCCAGGCAGACATCAACACTCGCAACATAGTTTGGTCAATTGAAAAAGAACGACACTTTACACAGTCACAAAGATACGAATTGAATTGATTAAATAATTTTTTTGTAATTTTTGAAAAATAGATGATAGTATCTACGATAGTGGAAAGGTGAAAATACAGGTTTGGGAAGCGTTTGTCGGTGATATTGAAGCCTCTTTGAGAAAGCATACTGCTAAGGCACTTGGCAGCGGTTTTACTTATATATTCGAACAACTCATCGGTCTTATACTCATGGGTGCAAAACACAAAAATTACAAGAGAACGTATAAAATCGAAAATGTAATCGAATTGAGAATTCGTGATTTAGTAAAAACGCATGAATGATTATTGAACAATTACTTTTTTCTCCAAAGCTTCGGCGTCCCGTCCACGTCGAGTAGTCGGAGGCAATGCCACGTCGGTCATGATGTTACCTTACCAAGTAGGACTAGAGTGGGAAGGCACCTATCAGTGTAGTGGAAGTATTATTTCGGCTCAATATGTTCTCACCGCCGGCCACTGCGTGGCCTATTACAATGTCCACGAATTGACCAATAAACTGAAAGTCCGTGTCGGCAGTACGTACCCAGAGAAGACCGGTCACACTCACGATGTACGGAATGTTATAATCCACAAACTATACCACGTCGAGTCAGTAACTAGATTCACTATCAACGATATTGCTCTATTGAAATTGGAATATCCCATCGTGATCAACAACATCAGGCAACCAATTGAGTTGTTCAACGCCGACGAATATGTCGTCGAAGGAGAAGAAGCGACCATTTCTGGCTGAGGCTTCGTCCATGATAAAAAAATAAAGCCAATATATTTGCAGACCGCCGAAGTGAAAATAGTCAGTCATAATGAATGCAAGAAGCTTTATGAGAATCAGACCAAGAAAATGTCTGAGAGTCACATATGTGCGGGTTGGCTGGACAAAGGAGGCATAGATGCCTGTAAAGGTGACTCGGGCGGTCCGTTAGTTATCGAGGGTCGACAGGTTGGTATCATTTCCTGGGGTCACGGCTGTGGCTGGCCAAAGTTTCCAGGAATATATGTTAATGTTGCCTACTATCGTAAGTGGATCAAGGATAGATCTGGAGTGTAAAAATACATTTTGATTTTCTTTCATGTGATCGTATGCCTTATGTTGGTACATAATATTATCATTTTGTGGACATGGTAGACGATTCAATAAATAGCTATATAATAATTATTGAAGACGAATGTAGCACTATTTAGTCGTATTTCGGAACGCCCTATACTTTTGAAATATTCTTGATAAAAAATAGAGGGCCACAATTCTTGTGACAGAAATATCATTTCTCACCATTATAAAATAAAATATTATCTCAATTATTTATTGTACCTATGACTGTCTCAATGAATCATATGACAAATCACGACAAGAGTATAGGGATGCAGAGATAATGTATCGTGAAAATACCGAACCGAAAATAATCACCCGCAATATCTAAAACGCACCTTCTAAAGACTTTCTCCGCTTGAGAATGATCAAAATGTAATTTCCATTTGTGTCATGAACTTGATGTATTTCAGTACAGACAGGAGTTTTTTCTTGAGGAGTATTATAGAAGTGCGCTAGCCGTCGGCAATCTGAAATGGAATCAGTTCAATTCGCAATAACGCTATGAATATTAGCAAGTAGGGGGAACGAAGGGAAGTGACTCAAGCTTGAATTTTTCACAGAGTATTAATATTACAATGCTTTCACAGTGGTGAAAATATTACGTGCTCTGTCCCACGCACAGAGGAATCTTGTTGTGCCATTGCAACTGAAAAAAATTAAACGACTGACCAGAACACCTGCGGCACTCGGCAGCCTATCCAACTGAAGCAAGATATGGCTGTACTGAGACGCACCCGCGCTATCCCAAGGATGCTTGGGTTATTTGGGTTATTTGGGTCATCTGGATTGGAAGCGCAGTTGATCGGTATCGCAGTTGGCGCGAAGCATAGCGCAGTTGACGCGATGCCTCTAAAAAATTCTTGAGTTGTCAGGTGACTATTTACAACAAATTCGCTGATAAAAAATTGATGGAAAAAATTGGATGTACAGAGTGAAATGACCCTATACAAATAAATATGAATATAAATTGTTAACTTCATCAGAAAAGTTGCTCCAAGATAAGTGGAAGACACTGTGCCGACCCATGCAATCTGACGTCGCAAAGTGCCCACAAGAATTATCAGGCGCTGGAGCTACAGAGTATTCTTCAGATTGGGAACAGTAACTCCTACTCGAATATATTCCAACGCTCCGTAACACCACCAGCAACTGGAGAAGAACAAATGGCAACAGTAGCAAGATGTTAATCAGAATCACTAATATGTTCAACAGCAGTATCTGCAACGTCAATATTCTGTTCAACAGCAGAATCAACAACAGCAATATTTTTTTCAACAGCAGAATTAGAATTACCAGTATTCTGGCCAACAGCAGAATCAGCAAAATGTAAGAGGGGGTTAGGCTGATAATATTCTGCAAGAACAGTGGAACCGAAGTAATTCATCGAATAACTCACTCCAGTCAAATGAGTTAAACAAAAACAGGCATAATGTGGACCAGAATAGGAGTGAAACTGATTCATACCTAAATTTATGATTTCTCTTAACATCAAACAAGCTCTTTCGATTCTCCCAGTGTTTTCGATTTTCATGTCACGTTTCACGTCAACTTCACTAAAAATCTTCAAAATTCAGAATCTCCAAATTTCTCTAAAATTCTTCGAAATCTTCAAGTTTTGACCTTACGGCAAGTCGCTTTCGAATAGATATAAATAAAATTTCTACATACGCTTGGAGTACCTGAGGATTTCCCTGAGTCCTGGGAAGTACCCGTTGTCTCGGACATTCGCTTGAAGCGCGATGCCTCGCACATTGCGCATTGCCCTGGAACCTTAATTTTTACAGTGACAAAAATTTGATTTTTAATGAGTTTTTCTCTCCGTGGACATACTGTTCGTGCAGCTCGGCAGCTTACTGTCCAATAAATCTCTTTGAGAATCGCATGATTTATGTACAGTTCTACAGTAAGTTGAATTTTTAAAATGTACGAATTTCTATCCCGTTGAATGAACGTTATTGTGCCGAGTTCGACTTTTGCTCGGCAGAATTTTATTTTGGAATAAATTTTATGAGTCAACATTAAAATTTACAATTTTATCATATTAGCATAGAGAATTTATTATCTCAACAACTGTGCTAGCCCAGAACCCGGACCCTCGCGGATAGCATTTGCCTCGATAAATGTCGATCAGATAATCAGTTCGTCAAAATGTATTTTTACATGTGGGTCGCCGTTGCAATTGCTGCTGCTGCTGCTGCTGCTAACAGTATGTTTTCAAGTTTCACTCGATATAAAATTCTTCCACAGCGACTGTAAAAATAATGCGTTAATCGAGTTTTTGAAACAAAATTCAAATTCGTACGACACTATAGAACTTGATAAAGAAAAAAAACATTTTTCATCTTTGGTTCGAACTTTTACTTATATATTCGAAGAACTCATTGGTCTTATACTCATGTGTGCAAAACACAAAAATTACAAAAAGTCGCATAAAATCGAAAATATAATCGAATTAAGAATTCGTGATTTTGTAAAAAAAAGCATAGATCATTGAACATTCCTTTTTTTCTTCAAAGCTTCGGCGTCCCGTCAACGTCGAGTAGTCGGAGGCAAAGCCACGTCGATCATGGTGTTTCCTTACCACGTAGGCCTAGAGTGGGAAGGCTACTATCAGTGTAGTGGAAGTATCATTTCGGCTCACTATGTTCTCACCGCCGGCCACTGCGTGGCCGAATACAATGTCCACGAATTGACCAATAAACTGAAAGTCCGTGTCAGCAGTACGTACTTAGAGAAGACCGGTTACACTCACGATATACAGCTTGTTATAATCCACAAACTATACCACATGCACCCAGTAACCAAATTCACTATCAACGATATTGCTCTATTGAATTTGGAATATCCCATCGTGATCAACAACATCAGGCAACCAATTGAGTTGTTCAACGCCGACGAATATGTCGTTGAAGGAGAAAAAGCGACCATTTCTGGCTGGGGCTTCGTTAATGACAGTATCCCAAAGGCACAACAATTGCAGACCGCCGACGTGAAGATAGTCAGTAATAATGAATGCAAGAAGCTTTATGAAAATGTGACCAAGCAAGTGTCTGAGAGTCACGTATGTGCGGGTTGGCTGGACAAAGGAGGCATAGATGCCTGTAAAGGTGACTCGGGCGGTCCGTTAGTTATCGAGGGTCGACAGGCTGGTATCATTTCCTGGGGTCACGGCTGTGGCTGGCCAAAGTTTCCAGGAATATATGTTAATGTTGCCTACTATCGTAAGTGGATCAAGGATAGATCTGGAGTGTAAAAATACATTTTGATTTTCTTTCATGTGATCACCTTGTGTTTGTACACAATATCATCATTTTGTGGACATGATAGTCATTTCAATGAATAGCTATATGATAATTATTGAAGACAAATGTAGCATTATTTAGTCGTATGCTTCGGAACGTCTTTTGCTTTTGTAATGTTCTTGATAAACGATAGAGGGCCACAATTCTTGCGTCAGAAATATCATTCCTCACTGACAAGGAACTGGCCACTTAACTGGTACGCTACACATTTATCTCATACGCTGATCGAGTTTAATTTATTAAAGGATGCCATTTATGAAACTGTATTCGATGCATGTACTTTCTGACAGAGGGATGGTTAACCCTGTGGATCGCCAATTGCGATAAAACTGTGAGATAGTTCTTGAATACCCAAATAAGTGAAATCAACAGCCCCTCCGGCCGATGCATCTATTTTCTGGCGACATTCTGCCAATGACTTCTAATTTTATGTACATATTGTATTTATAGATACGTAAACAAATTGTTATGAATATACGTGCGTCGAACCAATGATGAATATACATATATGTCTGCTTGAAAATTTCAGAACCATGTGAATACGTTTGTTGAAAGACCACTAACGCCAGACAACGAGCTGAAATAGCGAAATAATTCAAGACCACGAACCGAACCATTACTCAACTTTTGAACATTGAACAAACTAATGGATGCTTCAACAATAATTACCCGCAATATCTAAGATGCACCTTCTAAAGACTTTCTCCGCTTGAGAATGATTAAAATGTAATTTCCATTTGGGTTGTTAACAACTTGTAACAATTGCAAATAAATAGCTTAGCACTGCGAATTACCTCTCATTATACTCGATAGTTATGCACTGAACTTAATGTATTTCAGTACAGTCACGAGTTTTTTCTTGAGGAGTATTATAGAAGTGTGCTAGCCGTCGGCAATCTGAAATGAAATCAGTTCAATTAACAATAAAGCTATGAATATTAGCAAGTGGAGAGAACGAAGGGAAGTAACTCAAACTTGAATTTTTCACAGTTAATTAATATTACGTTTATAATTTAATATCCCTGATTCATTGAGTTTCACCTATACTTTCGAATAGCGTAGACAGTTGCTCTACTTCTCACACAATCAATACACGACTGATGACAATTTATCCATCATCTATCTAGATGAAAATTTGAATGAACGGTTAGTTTACTGGTTTACTTATCAAAGAATCATGATAATGTTTCTGGCGACAGCAACTAAATTAAACGGATTTGCATGTACATCTATGATACGGACCTCGCTGATCAACCCTTCTAAGATAATTAATTGATTCATAATGTAACATTATAGTGATGTGTATAGTTTCTTATCATTCACATATAAATTATCAGTTATCGTGTCTATCAGGGATAGGTAGTAAATAACTTCTCCTCGGATTAATGATCGAGTGTCAAATAAGTGGGAATATAAATATTTTAATTTATGAAACCTAAAGGCTGGTCATCTAGAATTAGATATATTTTATTGGCATGGATTATTATCTAACACAATCGCCCACTTGAGGCAATAAAATCCATAAATTTAATTGTTCAATCGTCAACTGCATAGTGTCATATCGAGGTATGTGATCTTAGAGCGAGTATAACCCCACAAGCGCGCAGCGAGAGCGAAAAAAAAATAAAATTATATGTTAAGACAAAGATAAACATCGTAAATATCATAATGGCGATAAGTCAGCGGTTAACAAACTATTGTCGTTACTCTGTGGCGTGCATGACTCATTACAGCAGTGACGTGTGGACTTCACCGTTAAAGGATTAATTACCCCGTGATCAAATAACAGCCCTGGATTACAGGCCCCGTTAAGCTGGACAGAGAGATGCTCATTAGCCTATCGCGCCGAGTTCCGCGGATTCCGCAACCAATGGTCGATCGGGATCGATAGCTCGGGCCTCAGACGTAATATTAACTCCCTCGCACTGTGTGGTTCAATGACAGAAGGAAAAAAAACGCAAGAGAAAGAGAACTGCTGCAGCTGCGCCTTTTCCAGCGTACGTCCGGTCGTTCCGACGCGGATACCCCAGCCGAGGATATATCGCTGGCTCGGATCTGTTTCATTCATACATTGGTACACGCCGATGAGCATCTCGAAGGCACACTTTTCGCATTGGTCGGGCGATTATTCACCGACGTGGTGACAGAGTGAGAATTAATCCCCCCCCCCATCCCCGGACTCGAGTTGTATACAATCGTGGAAGCTGTAATAAAGTTGTCCGTTAAACCGTGTGGTGTGTGCCGCGGCGCGGGAGATAGTCATTTTATATGGACTTGCATCGGCTCTCTCAATGGATCCTTGATACTCGCGCGCGCGCGCTTTTCCTCGAAGCAATTTGTATTGCGCCTCTCATATCACTTAACATGCATTATTCAGCGGCGATCTGTGCGTTTCGATGAATTGAAATGTGGCTAAGTGTTTTTTGGAATTTCAAGTTCAGCCGCGCGCGCGACTGGTATTGTGAAATATTAATAATCCATCGGAAGAGGAAAAACTCTTCTGTCTCATGCGAATCGAGGGGTTATTCAATGTGCACCGCGTAATATGCGTTCCGCGCGAGTCGAATGATTTTAGAAACTGCGCGTCATTACGAATAACAGTTTTCTCAGCACAACAAATTTCTTTAATTACGTATGCACGAACAGCTTCATCGGCTTGCATAAACGTCTTTTAAATAATTCGTATTCATCTTTAGATTGTAGTGTAAGTGCACGAGACGTTTCTCACAGATTAAACACGCCCACGATATTGCGCGCTCGATCGGGGAAAAATAAAAAATACCAACAACTGCCATAAATTTGTTTTCTCAATCGGTTGCGGGGAAAAAGCGAGTCGTCAAATTCTTATTCAGGATTCTGCAAGTCAAAGGTTTGGTGTAACACGGGGGAATAATCGAGTTCGTGAAACGTGTTTACCTTGTCGTTTGTTTTTGAAATCAAAATATATAATGAACCATTTTATCTATCGATTTCTACATCCATCAAAGTGAGATATCTAATGAATATGGACTAATTCCGATACCACGCGATAACACTTTTTTGTATCGACAAACGTCCGGACCGCCCTACGACAGTATAGCCCATCATTACGATTAAATCCACGGGGTAGTTGGACGGGTCCTTTCATCAGCCAGCCAGTCCCTTTGATCTGGCCCACTTAGCAAACGAGATCTTTCGCACGCGCAAAGGTGTACCGCGTTCCTGGTATTGGCGTAGCCAATATACTGCGTCTGGCAATTTTTTCCCAAACAGCAGGAGAACGTGTCTTACCCAACGGACGAACTTTCAACTCGATTCTTCTGGCCGGGACACGACTCGGTTTCATAAAGTGCTCACGCGTCTGTCGATTTTCCAGGCCGTATACGCCGCTCTCGCACTTTGCATGAAATACGATAATCGTTGTTTTATGATAATGCAGTCGAGGACTCGCCTCTTTCTCGGCTCGTGGCGGGCCGACGGGTCCGTTAAAGCTAGGTGTGCTCTCGCAAATTAGCATCGCGGACGCAACGAACGCGCCGCGTGAAACCCCATGCCCTCTTCTCCATAGACCGATTGTCAACCGAATGCCATTGGCTGGTGAACCCGGAAATCACATTCTTCCTTGTTCGTGTTTATTTTTCAGCCGGAAACAAGACTACGAGCAAATATTTCAAAAGGGCAAAATTTGTAAATGATGAAAGAACGATGTTTAGTGTCGCTTGGAGACATTCAAGTTATTCAACAGAATGAAATCATCCGTTTGATAGAATAAAGGAGATTTATTAATCTTCGGATGTTTTCCTTGATATAAATCCATGAAACTGTGCATTTGAATTACCAGTACTCAAGAAATCAATCTGCAGTAGTTTTTCATAATAGTGACATGTAGCATAGAGGTTATGTATTACGTGCGCTAAATTATCGATTACACAATCCATGTTTTGTTCTCTACCACTAACTCAAAAGCTTTGCTTAATTTTTAACATGTCTTTTGTTTTCGTTTATACGCACAGGGAGAGAGTTTGTGCACACAACCTTCGGGTACCAATCACGATGAAATTTCGTAAGATGTTTGCGTAGCCATGCACATAGGTCATATTGCCAGGCATTCACTCTGACCTGTCTAAAATAATCTCAATTCCCTCGTAGTTAGCTTATAATTCCTTATTGGTTTTATGATTTTACAGTTTATGTATATCTATGGGTTTTGTATAAATGGATGTAGGATAAATAAAATCAATACTAATTCGCGCAGTCCATCATTGTGCGAAGCGTCTGATTAAAGCACTAAAGACATCACTGATAAATTAATTTTCTGTGTCTGGACGAAACACTTCTTGTTCAACTCTCTTTTTTCAATGAGAACGACTGGAACCGGACTGTTTTGGTGGTAATACTATTATTTGAGCTGTCGAATGGTAGACATGAGAATTTTTTCCCCAGTAATCAAGTATTATTATATGTTGACTTCTCCGATTAAATCTAAACACGAGACTGAATGGCTGTCTCACCGATTTGGGCATCTACAAACCATCTCATAAAATATCTGGTTGCCAAAGCTTGAAGCATTGAAAGATATAAAACAACAAGCTACCAAATTCTTTTACTAGCTAATATAGCGTTGATTTCGATTAGTGCAGACTTTTTTTACGTTTCATTGCGGTGAAATCGTTTTATCTAAAAGAATAACGGAGGAATTGCGAAACAATGTGCTATACTGAACTGCCAAACTACAGCTGGGCTGCTTTAAAAGAATATCAATAATTACTCTATTTATATTAACTGATGTGACGAGCAATCCGCACTCGTGGCTAATCACACCTGAGACTTTCACTTAAGTGATCAATTCTTATAACTTTGAGTCGCATTGCCAAGCGGAGGTTGGCCATCAAAATTGATGAGCTAAATGTTGTGCCCACTGCCCCGTGATAGCTAGTGTGTTATTTTGAGTTATGATCAATTGCAAGATGATATTCTTGTAAATTGAAATTCCACAGACATTTCAGATTCAAGGTGGTGACAACTCGAAACGTTACCATACACAAAAAATGATCTGAAGTAGCAAAAGTCTCGAGACTCGGCGTGGGATTCTTCGTGTGTACGGGCATGCTGATCGATTGAAAAATGACAATCAAAATTGTGGAACATCGAAGGAGTAATCAAATTGCAGCCCGAAGTAATATCGATACTCGTTACACCGATCGACAAAGCTGGTTGAGACATTACGCAATCGGTCGCACACACACACACACACACACACACACACACACACACGAGCACACCGGATATTTTATTTCACGCGAGCGCATACGCAGCGGTGGAAATTACAGCTCACTAAGTTTCGATCGGCCGGAGCCACCCATGGGTAATCGCGAAACGAGAATGGAATCATCAGCGGCCACGTATATACATACATACATGTACGGGCGCTCGGGCATAAATTGCCGAGGCGGCGCTGGCCTGCAGGATGTGGCCGGGGTTGCCTTAAAATTACGCGCGGCGAGTCCCACCCGCGGAGGCGCGCATCTCTTTTTCTGTCTCTCGTCGGCGCGGAGTTGCGCGAGCGCGCGCGAACGTGCGATGCAGCCGCAATATCGCTCGAGCCCCGTTCATTCATGAATGCCAGCCCCGAGCCACGGACAGACGAATGCTAATGAGCCGTCTGATGCCCCGTCTTAACGGCCGGACTTTCTCCGCGCGCGTGCGCGCATATATGCGCGACCCGTACGCGCTCTCTTCTTTTTTTGCCCAACCGCGCCCGCGCGCGCACCATAGCTTACTTATGGGCTGCGCGCGCCGCACGTACCGAATTAAATCCGTCGCGGCAGGCCGAATCGCGATCATCATCCGGTGGCCTCGCGCTTCTGGATTCACTCATATGGGATTGTATACAAGGGTCCACGCACTGCACTGCGCTACAGACAAGGGCTTTGGAAGCGCGCGAGACGGAAAACTCGGGCGGGAATGCGGCCGCCGCGGTGATACGGTCGACCGGCCCGACGACGGCGCTTATGTCAATTCAAGTATTTAATCCGCGAGAGATAAGGGACGAATGCAAAGGAGAAAGCACACAATACCGAGTCGAAAGAAATTCCCTATCGGATCGAGATATATATTTTATATGCCAAACTACATTCGTGACATCGAAACGCCATATAAGATTGCATTGGCAGTTGCATAAAACTAAACGCGTGTGCATATAGCGGCTGTTCGATTGACTCATTGAGTTCTATATTCAGATAAAACGCAACGCCGAGGTAAGCATTATCATGGCTGTAATCTTATGGAACCGTGTCAGCTCAAGCCCAAGATCACCCCATTACTGAGAATCCGGAAGTGCAGGTATATAGCGACCATTGCACGGAGTAACGCGAGAAAGTTGGCGCGCCGGTATATGTATACGGTCTAAAATCGCAAAGCTACGAGCGAGAAACGCCATGTCGAATATCATAACGGGTCATAACGGCTAAACCGCCGATAGCCAAGTCTCTTATGCGTGATATACCTGTAGGGAGTGCTGTATATATACCATCGACAACTCCAACCTATCCTTTTCGTGTTAATCGATCAACTACGTGTATTTGCTCCACTTTTCCCAAATAACACGGATCACTTGACTATCGAATGAGTGTCGGCCTTCGGCTTTTCGAGTAATTTTTTTTGGTTCACACACGGTCACTCTCAATCGATTGATTGTCTCGCTTCACGAGTTCGATATACTCGCTGGGGACCGTGATTTAGCACGAAACACTGTTGTCCCAGTCAATAGTGCAACTTATACGATAAATAATTTTTCATCACTTGTGTCGATCTTTATACCTTAGTTTTCTACAAATACTGTTTGACACTAGACCAAAAGACAATTACTATAAGCTCGTGTGATTAGAATTCGTCTTCTGGTTTAGTATCGAAATGTACTATTTCAATTTTCAATGTCGCCCTATTCCAAGAACGCTCATGCTAAAATCAAAAAATTGATTCTAGCACTAGAAATTGAAAAAATATCAAACGGTACCCCCTGCGAATTTGAACATGGTCCTTTATTCATTATCGACCAAGTTTGATGGAATATAAAAGAAAATACTAAACATCGCTGTGTTGCAATAGTGTGTGTTTTAAATTTTAGAAATTCTAAAGCTACCGACCCAGAATTCTCTTTCTTTTGTGAAAAGCGGGGAAAATAAGTGGGCCTATACTCTGGTACAAGCAATACCAATTCGTGATACTTTTCCACGCGAATCATTCCGATCGGGAATCCAATCCGATCCCACCGTATACGATACAAATTCGTAAACATCGCTGGAACCGAAGAGCAATGAGTCCAGCCGATTGTTCCCGAAACGTGTAAATATCCGAGAGTATGACTCGTTGAGAAAGTTGGGAACACGCTTGGGATAATCGAAAGCCGGATATTTTATTTATTTCAAACGACACGACTTGGCGAATTCTCTCGGCGCATAGACACGAGACGGCGACACGAGACAAATAGACTGTTGCTCGTGGAAAATGTATATGTATACACCCGTCGCGCTCCCATTACCAATTCTTATTAAGCTCGGATTTCCGAATGCGTCGCGCGTTTTCGCGGCTCCGAGTCATCAGACGGATTACAGAGTAATATGTGCATTATGTATAAAAGTTCACCCGAGACTACAGTGTAATACATGCGAACCGGATTTATGAGTTCGCGAGAGCTGATTCGTATATATGCAGCGTGTATTTATCATCGCTGCGAGAGCAGTTGTAAATAATTTATTGCTATGATCCATTCTACGGGAAGAAAGTCATCCGAGACGTTGAAAAATAATAAAGGGGGGAAACCCAGTATAACGCTCACCCCTTGAAACTCGCCCTTAATTGGTAACATATAAAATAATGCAGAAAGAAAAGGTTTTGCCCGGTTAGGAATACTTGGATCCGTTGTCCAGTAAGTCTATAAACTTTTTTTCAGTAATTGAGTCGTCTCGTCGAATTTTTTTTCAGTGAATAAATACTTTGATTAGGCCAAAAAAAAATGAGCGACGTGCCATTCGATACCATGACGCTTCTCTACTGCTATCCAATTCTCTGTCATCATCTGTGAATCCTATCGAATGTTTGAAAAAATGTTCGTTGAAGGGACCCAATATTACGTCGACCTCTTAAAAAATCTTTGATTTTACATCTCACAAGTTTCACGACCAAATCCAATGTGGGTTGGCTTACTTTGAGTAGACATTTTATTCGCTCCAAGCTACGCTATAGTGAACTAGCGTGTGTAGTAAATTGTAGTGACTATTCAAGGTTATAGGTGGGTGGTATTGTGTCCGCAGACCTCAGATGTTAATCCACCAGCTTTTACTCACTAGCAATCGTGAAGAAGTACTTGTAATGGTTTTCCATGTCAATCGATGTCCTAAGAAAAAAATACTCAAAACTTTTCACAACATACGCACCTGAGCTCGTGTGAGTGTTTTTCGGCACAAAGACAGATTATGACCCGAAGCAAAAGTTTGTAGTGCCAAAAAACACCTACGCGAACGAGATCATACTTACATAAGAATGTCACTTTTTCCTCACTGTCAATGACAAATAAAAAAAGTGAGAAATACATTTTCCATTTGTATCAAGTGGTATTCTCAATCACAATGGTTGAAAAATAGGGTTCATGGATCAACTTTCCAACACAAATTATATAAAAGCAAATTTATATATCTCCTATATGCGAAGATAATACGCAACTACCCTGAGTCATGCCATATTTTGGCATTCAGTGGTCCAGTGTTTTACATGTAGCAAAATTTGTTTTTTTTTTTTCACTTTCTATTTTGATTCTGAAAATTTGTCCCAGTAAGTCCTGTTCATTCGAATTCCAACTGCAACTCCTCATATGTAAACGCATGTCGCACTGAAATTCTAAATCCAAGTTGATGATTGTTACAGGCTACGTATATCGGAGGCAGGACCGAGATCGAGAAGCTTTCTTTCATCAATCACACCGAGTGCGAATGTCGGGAAAGGAAGGACATCATGAGCGACAAACTGACCGAACGAACAGCGAGGCACTATCCGTCATCTCCGCAAAATATCGTCAGACCACCGCCGAGGAAACCGTGAGCTTGCTTTGATAACCCACTTCGGACTGTATATACGTTTCAATTTATACATTCTCGCATCGCTGATGCGGCGCGCGTGGGATACTGGTGCTCTAGCTTCGGCAATTAATTCACCCTACCCGCATCACTCCCGTCTACTTACGCTTGAGTGGCACAGGAAACAAAAATATTTGCTCGGCTAATAGCATTTGATACGAGAAAAGTGATTCATTAATTGAGCCCGCGCAAAAAAATCAATTAACCCAAACTAACTATAAACAAGATACTTGTATGTAAAGGATCACCCCTGCCCATCTCGAAGCGAAAATACTTCCAGTGTGATTACCCAAGCGTTACATTCAAAGTAATAATTAATTTTTTTTCCTTGATTTCAGATGTCGCTGCCCCACGTTGTTCACCCCGAAAATCACTGTTGACGGAGCTTGCGAATGTAGCTGTATCGAGAACGACCAAGACTGCTTGAGAATGCTGCGCGGCAAAGTCATCTTAGGTCTCAACGACAGAGTGTAAGAATTCTAAAAATTATTCTCCCTGACATTAATCTAAAACTAGCTTGCTATTGATATTAGAACGCCAACTCAATTGTCGTTGATTCCCCATGACGTTACTCTGTAAAAAAAGATGAATAATGAGATTGTTCAAGATCAAGGGACTTCGTGAAGTTGTTTGGAATTCAATTTATCTTGAAGATCGCTCGAATTTCACGTCGTGAAATAATATCTTTAGGGTCTAAGGTACAAGCTTATTTTCTCAAAACTGTTAATACCCCTTGACTTTTAAACGCCTCTAATGATTATACGAAGCTCACAATGAGAAGGAAACGCGAGACTCTAATTGTCCGTTGAAATTTCAGGTGCATACAGAAAGAACAGTGCGCGGTGCCGAACTGCACCTTCGGCGAATTCATCAGAGGAGAGGGTAGGTGTCCAAGGAAGACTGACATCTTCAAAGCGAATCATCGTACACACTTCAACTATCATCCGCGAAGGAGCTAAGGAGACTTCCGTAGGAGAATCTTTTAATTGTGACATATCGGATAAAATGAAAACTACGAAGGGAACGCCGAGGCTCACACGGTCGCATTCAACGGGCCCTGCGTAGATTTCATTGTGCCAGATAATTGTGACTCGAGCTGGGGATTGCGATACGCCCGCCATACGTGCGATTTGATGGTGCCATTTTATTCTCTTACAACATATATATATCAACTCTATATCTTCGTGCTTTTACCATACGTTCGGGGGAGATTTTCCGTGAAAATTTTCAAGTTTATATTTTAATGACTTTTTTTTACTGCAATACGAGAATCTGCCCATCGGTTCAGCCAAGTTACTGCCAAGATTGTCGTCAATATTACTTATACATTTTAAATTTTAACGAACGGCAAGTTGATTTTCATCGATAAGTTTCCCGACGTGGTTTTTCTTATTCAGAAAAAAATGAACGAGGGGAAACGAAAAATACTCCCCGTATTATGTGTGTTTATCAATCACCCGAGATTGAAAAATTCACGTGCGATATTTTTTTACCGCTTAAATTATACTTGAATTATATTATTTAGAAGGCGTTACTGATTATATACCAGTGAATCTTGTCGTTTTCCATTAACAAAACGACCGTTATTATTATCAGACACTAGCACATTTTTGCCAGCTTTACTCTACTTTCTTATTTGTAGACCATTGGGTGTAACTAAAATTATTCTTCTCAACATATGTTTCTATTGTTTCTAATGTTTCTATTTCAACAATGAATTTTAATTCTATGAATTAAAAATTAAAGTTTCCAAAATGAGCTCGTGTCTGATCTCATAGCTATTCTTATTATTTTCTTTGCCATTATTTTATTATTATTATGAAACGTATACTTAAGTTGAAACATAATTAATGGAGTGGAATGCGAATTTTTTTTTAAATGAATGTTAAAATGATTGTATACGCCTCGAATTTGTTTATTATACAATTGTTCGAAGTGCTTATTCTTTCTCTTAAATAACTTCAGTTCTACAAGATTTTTCACATTTCTTATGCATATTTAGAAAAGTCAAATTTCCAAATTCTAATTTTTCTATGCGAATCCGTGGAAATCAGCCATAAAAAAATAAAATATTCACTGGGACTGATAATATATCATCTAATAAATATTGCATTAAAATTCATTTCAATTATTCATCTTTATCAATTAAATAACTTATAGAAATATTTGCTGTTTAATCGATAAAATTAAGAAATTCCATAAAAAAATAGTAGCGATAACATCAATTTAAGCATATTCAAGAACAATTTGAAGAAGCAATAAGAGGATTTGGAATAGTTGTTCGACTGAATCAATTTTGCCGCTATGAAAAATCCATATGCAATCAATGTTATAGAGAAGTCCTCGGACACGAGCCTAGTCTGAGGCCCTATCTTGATCCTGCGTTTGAGTTGCCGTGTGTCTGTTGTATAAAGTTGGAATATTTTTTAAGGTTTTATAAACCGAATTTATCAAATTTTTTAATCGTGAGATTTTTTCAAAGATCAATGATATAAAGTGGTTATAATTTTCATTATCATGTTTATTGTTTATCATTGTGAGTGAACCAGTTCATTGATTGATTGAAAAGTTTCAACTTTTTCATAATTAATAACTGGATAATTATTATAACACTGAACAGCATTGACTTCAATTAAAAGTCACTGCGTGGAGATAATCTGCAAAAGCTACGTTGGAAAACTTGCTTTCTCCATCGCTGATTCAGATTTTCCAGTTCAGCAGTCTTCACTGGTTCTACTTATAAGCAAGCAATAGATTCTTTTGTATAATTATGTCATTGAGTGTATATATACAAGATGAAATTACATGTTTCATCAGGAAATGTGTCATTTTTCTATCCTGTTTTAATCGGTTTTATTAGAATCGTTTATTCTTAACAAAAGTAAAATTCTATTCATACCAATATTTATTTGCTAGTGTCAACGATTAATTAAAATTTAAAAACATGCTTCGACCGGAAATCTGTTGAGCGCAGGTTCAAAATAGGTCCTTCAAGTATCCAAGTAATATAGATAATTGATAATATATTATAGTATGCATACCTATGAGATAAGTTAGATACTATTAACCAAAACGTATACCAATATTGAGAAGGTTTTCTTACACGTTTGAAATATCAAAAAAATTTGTTATGCATGTCCATTTTTTTGGCAATATTTTTCAGCTCGAATGTATAAGCATTGGAATTTTCACTCACACGCAATAATACAATTTCCTTCTTTTAAAATTTATAATAAAAATTTATTTTGAAATTTTGTGATTAACATTCATTTCTAATGCGCAAGTTACGAAGTATTATGCATATATTTTATATGTGCAGCTTTTCAAAGTATACGTCATTTATTGGCATAGAAAGAATTAATTCTGTAGATTATGAACAAACATATGAAGCATTTGTAAGACGTGTTAATTAATTTAATGTTTAGATGTAAGAGAACTCTAAACCCTCTTTTATACATGTTCTTACAGATAAGATAATGGTTAAATCCAGAGTAAACCTTTTTGTAATGATTAAAACATTGTTAATGACTACGAATAACATCATTATTTTTATTTGATAAATTGAATAATTGTCGGAACACTTGATCTATCTAATTTTGATTAGAGTGCATTTCGACGCAGATGATTTTTAAATCAGACAATGAATAATATGTTCATACTAAGCAAATTGTACATTTTATCTTCTTATTATTCTTATTACACATATTATATATATATATATATATATACATATTATTTTCATGATTATATTACCATGTAATTTATGAATAAGCCATTGTGAAAAATATAATATGTGTCGTCGTTGTGCATTGACATTTTTGACTCAATTCACCTTTCCATCAGTCATATAAAAGGGTTATCCTTAAATTAAATGACAACTGTATTATAGGTGCGAATGGAATATTTTTAATCAAATAGAACTTACTGAAATTACACAAAAATTGACAGGTAGATGGAGTAATCAATCAGTTCAGAATTGATAATTACGAAACATTTATGGGAACCATGGTTGAACTTTATTAAAAAAGTATTACCAACGACAATATTGAGATATGCGTGGCTAAACAATATCACTTGTTTGAAGAATGTTACAACCTATTGAGATCAATCGTTCTTATATAAAACACATATCTTTCCAAATTCTAGCTCGAGAGCTTATTTCCATTTTTATGCTTAACTAAGATAACAGCAGTTAATTTGCCATCCCTAAGAGTTTTTCGACTATGATAATATAAGAATGTCATAATTTCACAAACGGCATGTTAAGTAGTACATGGCCTATCAAAAACATTTATTTACCCATTTTAATCCATTCAAAATGTCAAGTCTTACTCTATTCGGGCATTGTAAAATTTGTGTAGTCAATGTGCCTTCTTTATAATTCTTCCTCCTAGGTGTCCCAGCATGGCTCACTTCCATCATTACATCATTCATTTCACTATCTGACATGTGCGAAATGGGCTTACATTCATATTTTCACCTTCATCTAGTGATTATGCATGGGTTATGAATATTCGAGGTATTTCCGAGGATTTCTATATGATTAACCGTATGAGGCACACAGGCTTCACTTGTATTGTATGCAAAAAAACAGCATTTCGAATAAGATAGAAAATAGCTTGAGGAAAATGGACGTGACCAATCGGTAGATAAAATGTTTTTGATTATAAGATAGAGTAGTCTCGTGTAAAGAGATAAAAATAATTAAAATTAATTATTGTAATGTAGTTAGCAAAGTGAAATAAGAAAATGAGAAACAAAGCAGGGAATGAGACTTTAAACTGTTATTAAACAGTGGTCTCAATGGCTAAATGAGCGAGAAAGCAGCCGAAATTTTTGTAATGGTACCAACACAACCCGATCACCACTGTTAGCTAAAACGCACCAGAAATACGAAATATCAGAGGATTACCACATTGCATTCAGTACCACATTGGCTGACTCACCTCATACATTATATTAGTGATGGCATATATTCCTTTGTAAATGTACTTTCGATGACAAAAAGACATTTCTTACACCTGGAGGATGGGACAGGAAAATTTATATTTCACATAACGTAGCGCGCCAGTTCGCCCTCGCTATGCATGACTCAAACTACACAGAAGTTTCTCATTCGGTTATTCGGTTCAAATAGTAAGTTTCAACTATAGTTAGACATCTAAAAGAAAACGAAGCTCTTGAACTATATAATAATTTCGCTGAGCAGTCGTCGAAAGTCCGACTTGCAACGCGTAGTCGTTCTTTCAAATTATTATTCACCAGCGGAGGATCTATCAGAAATGCCTCGGTGTACTACCGTTGGCAATAGTTATTCACATGGTAGACTGAGCTGATTCCATAGACTCGATTCAGAAAGAAAGAAAATAATATTCACTGTAGTGAAATTATTTATGGTATACGTGATCATAAACGCTTATTTTACGCATCGATTTTCGTGTCTAAAATACGATTTCACGCACTCAAGTTTATTCGTAAAATTTACGTTTGATCACTATACCATAAAATACCGTATGCAATTCGAGAAATTTCATTTCACGCAGTCGTTTCATAATATACTAATACGATACAGTGATAAACGGACATCAGCCGCATTAACCACAAATAAAAACATAATATGCTCTTTTGCACTTTACACCCTTTGATACACACTAAAAACGATTCTTTGATTCAAGTACATAATCCAACTCTACCAAATTTTACTCGAATTAAGCTACAAGATGTACTTGAATCTGAGGATCGTTTTTAGAGTGTACAAAAATAGATATTCCACTCAAACGCATACATTCTTACATCACACATGAGTCTATAAAAGTTCACTTTATAAGAAGAAATACGTTCTTTACGTTCCGACACCATACACACAAGTATACAGATATACAAAAAAAATTTAATTTAGAAACTTGTGGTAAGTTGTAGTACTTTATCATGGAAAATTGCCACGAATAATGTTAAGAGGAACAAAATAAATATGCTTCACGAACTTCCACTGAGAAACTTTTACTTTATAAAGTTATACTGAACCAGTGATTGTAAGTCGCTTATTACTTCAATGATTCATTCAGCAACGAATTATTAACATCTCTAGATGATTGAAACCAAATATTTTTTGTTGTTTTGATAGAAAAAAATATTCAATCGATCTCATTACTTTTAAGTAATAAAATGTATGTAATTGAAGATGCAACATATAAATGTGGTATAAAGGTGATATTACTACGTCAACACACTAGCCAGCGCAACGCCAGCTACAACAAATCATGAATACCTCATGATCATTTTTAGAACTCGACCACATTCGCCTCTTCATTCAGTTTTGTTGTTTTAAAAACAGTGAACTATAAGAAATAAAATTTCAGAAATGAAATCTTATTTTCATTCGTTATTATAAAAATGTATCGTTTAATTTCACATAATCTGTAAAAGTTTTTGTTGGTAACGATCATTTAAGACATCGTTTTATGTTTCATAAATTTGTAAGTTTTTCACACTACTACTCCCAAAATTTAATTTTCGTGTATTCTCAATTTCTACATTCAGTGATACTTATATTTACTTGTTCTCTTTCTTGGCTCACAATATATCTATAGATTAGGTAAAGTTAAGGGGAAAATAACTATCCAAATCATTTCATAAAAATTACTCGATAAAACATCTAATTTGATGATAGACAAGGAGAAGGGCTAATTACATTTGTTTCTCTCTTGGATATTCCCTTTTTTTTTTCTTCCTAAGGCTATCACCTCCGGGGTATGTGCCTGATATTCCCTTAGATCACGACTCTTTTTTCAAATTTTCTTTATCTATCTATGATAAAACATCTACGGCCGCTTGAGGCGTATTCGGATGGAGTATTGACAACTCAACAGTACGCGTCACAAAACACGAAAAATATATGTACGTGACGAGCATGAAAAACGAACGAGCCACAGCTCCGAAAGGCGCGAGAATTCAAATACACCGAGCCGACGATAGAAGAATAAAATAGATACGCAAAGTATAAATCAGAGATAAGTAGAGTAATAAAGAGTAAATGCGGATACACATTCCCAAATAATAGCAAACCAGAGCGCCAATCAGCAACTGTGAATATTCGATTAGAAGCTAATAAATAATTCGTAAATCAACAAGCTAGGAAGAAATAAATTAGAACAATATTATTCATAATTAGGTGCTCACTAGGACCAACGAATATAGATTCGTTGCTAGGACGAAAGCATTAAATATAGGATTAATGTGCGAACGACTATTGAGTTACCCACCGAAAGAAGAAAACGAAAGAATCAACGCAAATAGTAGTGGGGTAAAGGAATCCGATTCAATGATGCGCAAATCACCGAAGCTTGGGAAAAATCTAATATAAAATCTCAGCGGAAATAGTCATTTCCCATTTTTCTTACGCTATACGCTTCGTTAGCTGAACAACCGACTTATATAAATTCAAATTTCAAGATTGTAGAAAAGGCCGCGAGAGGGCCAGTTCACAACAGATGCATCAGAAGGTCGATTTTGAAGCTTGTTGGTCAAGTGGTCTATATTGCTCCGCTGCGGCCATGGTCGCAGACTGCAGTCTGTTGTGATCTGTTGGACAGAGTGGAAAACTCGAGAGAGAGAAGATTGCTGAGACGGAAAAGATCGAGTGACGTTGCAACCATCGTGTGTGTACGCTACAAGTGATCTGTAGAAAGGGAGTGTACGAAGAACTCACTTGTTAAATTGAGCCTCGAAGCCGAGCGATTCTTTTCGCAATGATGATTCACATACCAAAAATCCTTGGCCTGTCCTCAAAGAGTCTCAACAAAATTGTTGAATCCAACGTAAGGTAAACACACGACAATTTAAAAATTTCGTGGGCGATGATTTTCTTTAGTAATTCGGGATAGCTCGGGAGTTGTAATAATTATATTGAATGTTCATTGATTGTGCAATCCTTCGAACAAAATAAATTTTCTCTCGAGAGTTTTTTATTGTTCAACATATTGTATTCTACAATTACTGTCGATTGATCTCCTTACGGAGAGACAAACTATGAGCTGTTATCCCGTGATAAGCCCTCACGGTATATAATTCTACAGGTGAGAGACTTGTTGACATACTTGACTCACGGTGCTTCAGCATTCTAAAATACGGTGATGCCCCACCACCCGATAATTTCATTCTAAACCTACTGAATTTCCGAGTGTAGCTTGGAAAATAACGGAGAATGTGTAGCTCTATATGTATGCACGTCATACGCGGCGGCATTGGCCTAAAGATACCACTTATAGACTTCGCGCCGTGTCGACAGTTTGCACTAATATCTTGACAACTAATGCTCAAAATGCGTTAAATAAATTGATGTATAATCAGGAAAAATGTTCGATGCTGAAAGATTTGTTTGAATAATCGTAATGTCGCATTATTAAAAAAAAACTACAAACAATGAATTCGACACTACTTTAAACAAGAAAAGTAAAGGAAGTTAAGCTAGAGAAAATTTTATAAACAAAGTCCCAAAATTACAAAGCGAAGGAAAACAACTTGAATGAGGCGCTCGGGCTGATGTTTACGTCAATACTTTCAAAGGCTTTCAGTTACAGTATTGTAGCATCGACACTGTAATTCTGCGTTATAGTGTTTTGGAATGTACTCAAAGAAAATGATCAATATCATTCATGCGGAAATGAATCTATAATGTCTACTTTGCGTTTCCAATTGATCTGGATTGGTTATTCAAAGTTTGTGTTACAACTTAGGACAAAATTTTCACAAAATACTGATTCTTCGATCGCGTATTTTTTTTCAATTTACGATTTAATTTGAAATATTCAAAAGATGAACGAACTGACTGTGAGATTGTTAATTAACAAAAAAAAAAAATTAAAATTTTAAACAACACATTTGATTTTTAAGATTATCTTCCATGCAGCACTTGTGTAGTCTCTTTTTCACGATTCATCGCGCTCTTGCACATCTAGATGAATGACTTGCAGTTTATTTCATTGCAACAAAGTCAATTTATAATTCGTCCAATTCTGTTTATCTTTCACTGTTTAAAAACTTTGTCTCGACTGGAAATGTTATGATCTTGATTCAACATACCGAGACAATAATATATATATGCAATACGTATACCTACTTATGCAAATTATTTTTGAATACGAAATGTATCAAACTCGCTAATTATGAATATTATTTCTAAATGATTTTATTATACTAATAACATTCCAGTTCATGCTCTCTATTTTCATATTTGAACCTATTTTAACGTATTTAAATATACTTCAATTCTGTTTGGTATTGATTGATAATTATTTTCTCAAAGTACTTGATTAGATCGAGAATTTTTGTATATTTGGCACATATATCGGATGAGAAAACTTGTTTTGTTTTTTTATATGATTTCAAACGAAAGTAATAGTATCTTATGCAACTAGTGCGTTAAATGCGATTTTACGCACCAGTGTGACAAGCTGGCACGAGTCGTCGGCGAAGCCGGCGAATGAGGGCTAAATGGTCACACGAGTGCGTGGAATCGCATTTCACGAGTTGCATACAATATTTTATGGTATAGTGATCAAACGCGAATTTTACGCATCGATTTCAGTGCGTAAAATCGCATTTAAGGCACTAGTACTATAATAATTGGGCTAAAGCACTAGTGCGTAAAATCGCATTTAAGGCACGAAAATCGATGCGTAAAATGAGCGTTTATGATCACGTCCATAAATAGTCTTTGATATTCAACATAGTTACAGATTTAATCTTCAGTGAATAAAGGTCAATAAAATTCTTATAGATAAGATCAATCACAGCGCTTGAGTGACGGCAAAAAAAATAAACAAATTTGAACAATCGGAATATTCAACATATTTGGCTAATCGCGAGCCTTGAACTATATTAATAGTGATACTTCGAACACCGAAATCTTAATATCTAATACTTTTTTCAACAATTCATCCCTCCCAAAACCGACCGATGCATTCGGGTAATCAATCATGGTGAAACTTTTAGAGATAGCTTTCGGCTATTCGAATGAGTTCAATCTATATCTATTCAATGCAACGCTCTAATTTCCCGGAGATATCTGTGAATCATTAATGGTTTTATGCATAAGATTATGTATAGATATAGATGGCCTCAATACCACCCATGTTAATTTATTTCCATAAGTCAATCCAACGTAAATTTTCAATGTCAATTCAGTAACCAATCAAATAACAATGTGAGCCGCTCCAACAGATCAACACCACTTTGGGAAGTTGTCAACTTGTTCAATCGCGCGCGCGTGAGCGAATTTCTTTGAACTTATAATAGGAGAAACAAATTTTCATTTAAATCATTCGATCATTCCGAGTGTCTGGCGGATGCGCTAATCAATGCAAATCATCACGGAAATCAGGGGTCTATCTTAAGAAGCCTCATCGCGTCAATGATGCAATATCGTCTCGACTTGATACACGAGACTCCTTCGTCATTAATATTTTGATTAATCTTCTCTTTCCTGATCATTGTTTTTCGTAAATTTTGTGTTGATTCTTATTCTCTAATACCTCTTTTCATAATCAACTCAAGAACAAAAACAAAAGCATTATTTTTCGTTAATTTTCGAAGTCTATCTACACGAACAATGAAACGAACTATGAACTATTGCAGACTAATGTTTCTTACTGCCAATATCATACGTTCTCGAATTCCAGGCTCAGGATTGCATTTTCTCGTCTCAGAAAACCAATATGTCGGAGTTTAGGTATGAAAATTACCAAAATATTCAACGTTGAATTCAAATATTTTTTGAACCAGGAATATTGAGATCCACTTCGGAATCTAACTAAAAGTGCATTTAATAGTTCACCAATTGAATATTATCAGCATGTGCACTTTTCATGATAGTGGATGCACTTTTTCTTCATCATTTCAACCGTTCTTTTTGGTACCTTTCTACTTGAAGTCCGTTATAATATTTTTATGAAGCACAAACTCAAATTTCAAAGAATAGTAAAAAACATAGTTTGCTCAAATGATTCATAATTTAGCTCATCATTAGTGAGAATAAAGTTAAAAAACAATCAAACATTAATTTATGTTCATTTGAAATTCTAGAGGGCTTGCAACCCGAGCAGCTGCACAAAAAGCGAAATTGGAGAAATCCAATGAAGGAAAATCTAAGGAATCTCAGTCATTTACCATGAACCTTTTCCGAGGTCAATTACAGACAAGTCAACTTTTCCCTTATCCTCAACCTCTCGATGAAGAGCAAGAAGAAACTTTAAAAATGATGTTTGATCCACTGGAAAAATTTTACGAGGCAAGAAATATTACTCTAATCAAAATACTTGACCAAAATATCCAAAAGTTGAATATTGAATCAAATTAATACAATTTCTGTTATAGGAAGTCAATGATCCATTTAAAAATGACAAGAACGCTTCAATTGACGAAGAAACGATGCAAGCTCTCTGGGACCTTGGAGCATTTGGTATACAAGTACCTCAAGAGCTTGGTGGTCTTGGCTTGAATAATACACAGTATGCAAGATTAGTAGAGGTTGTCGGACAGCATGATTTAGGTGTAGGCATCACACTAGGTGCTCATCAAAGTATTGGCTTCAAGGTGAATTTTAATTTTTTTAAGTTTAATTAATTTAAGTTCATATTCATGAGCCATTTTTGCTTTCAAATTGGACAATCAGACATTTTTTTCGCATACTACGGGTCGATCGAATGTAACGTTACTTTAACGACACGATATCGTCCGATCTTTTTGGAATTCGCACACAAGTGGTTGCAAATCTAGTTCAATTTTCTATAACAATTATTGTTTACATTCCTAAGAGGAGAAGTACTTCAATTTAAGATCCACTTTCGATAATTTTAATGTCAAATGTTCCAAAATTTTTCAAATGTATTAATGTCGTAGCAACCCTTGTTCACATCTGTTATAATCATTGAAAAATAATGAGAGATACGAGCATTGAGTACCAATCCAATGGAATAACGAGAACAATGAATGATAAAAGGATGCTTACATCCTAAGTAACTTACTATTATTCTTCTAACATCCGTTGGAAAGAACGAAAAGAATTTAGTGTTCAGTTCATTTCCAAGAATCAATTCTTCTCAGAAAACACATACTGTCAGCTTACTTGGCAACTGTTTTTCCTAATCCTCATAAACATTCACTCAATACGATAACTCTTCTGTTGCAGGGAATACTATTGTTCGGAACTCCCGAGCAAAAGAAAAAATATCTTCCACGAGTTTGCAGCGGCGATATGGCCGCCTTTTGCCTTACTGAAACTAGCTGTGGTTCAGATGCCGGTGCAGTTCGTTCTAGAGCTGTTAAATCTGCTGATGGATCGCACTACATTCTTAATGGCAGTAAACTTTGGATCTCTAATGGAGGGTTAGCGGAAATTATGACGGTTTTTGCTCAAGTACCAATGAAAGACCCAAAAACGGGTGAAATCAAAGACAAAGTGACAGCATTCATTGTAGAAAGAGGTTTTGGAGGAGTAACTAATGGCCCACCAGAAGATAAGATGGGAATAAAGTGTAGCAATACGACCGAAGTGTATTATGAAGATGTTAAGATTCCTGCTGAAAATGTATTAGGGGGAGAGGGGCAAGGATTCAAAGTAAAATATATTCATTGACGGTATAAAAAATCATCAACATTTTTAATTTCAAAATGCATTAATATTCAACAGGTAGCTATGCAAATCCTTAATAATGGAAGATTTGGTATGTCAGCTGCTCTCTCTGGGACAATGCACTATTGCATAAAAAAAGCAACCGACCACGCTGTTCAGCGAGTGCAATTTGGTCGGACAATTGATAATTATGGAACAATACAAGAAAAACTAGCTCGCATGGCAATGTTACAGTATATAACTCAATCTTTAGCTTATCTTGTTTCGGGTAATATGGACCAAGGGAGTCAGGATTATCAATTAGAAGCTGCTATCTCAAAGGTCAGTTTGAACGCGATCGAATAAGGTGTAAAAATTATTAAAATTTAAAATTAACGATTTTTTAAAATCCAGATTTTTGCATCTGAATCGGCATGGTGGGTTTGTGATGAAGCGATTCAAGTCCTTGGAGGAATGGGTTTCATGAGGGGAACAGGTTTAGAAAAAGTAATGCGAGATCTAAGAATATTTAGAATATTCGAGGGAACCAATGACATTCTCCGACTTTTTGTTGCCTTAACTGGAATTCAATATGCAGGCAGTCATTTGAAAGAACTACAGAATGCTTTCAAAAATCCTACAGCAAATCTAGGTTTAATAGCTGAAGAAGTATCTAAGAGAGCAACACGAGTAATTGGTTTAAATTCTCCAAGTTTGGCACCATTAGTACACCCGAGTCTTGCAGAGTCTGCTGCTCTGTGCGCTAAGGTAGATATTTTAACTAAACGAATTTTAAATCTTAGCATGAAGTCAAATGCAGAATAATAGAGATTGTTATTCTTTCCCATCAGAGTGTAGAATCTTTTGGTTCAGCAATTGAATCAATACTTATCAAGTATGGTAAGGGAATTGTGGATGAACAATTCATCCTAAATAGGCTAGCTCAGGCTGCTATAGACACATATACAATGGGTGTTGTATTGAGTCGAGCTAGTCTATCAGCTAAAAATAATATTCCAAGTGCTGATCATGAAATATTAATGGCTCAAGTATGGTGTACTGAGGTGAGTTTTTAATATATTGTTTTCGTACATTCTTTAGTCTTTCATAATGTGATGATAAAAATAATTTACGATTTTCTAGGCTTCCAGTCGCGTGGCGTACAACCTCAAAGTTATTGGTGCTGCTAAGAATTTAGATGTCTTTACCAAATTGAGTAAGATTTCGAAAAATATTTGTGATGCGGGTGGGATCGTGCAAACAAGTCCACTAGGTTTTTAAGAACGAATTTGTATGGAAGTTTTATACTTTTTCCATCCTTGCAATACAGTATTGCGACATTGTGACTTTTATAGGGGAATCATGACTACAGATGGGATTGCTGCTCAATTAAGTCTCAAAGATTTGTCAACTATTCTTGTAACATTTTTAGCGTGTCTTCACGCAATTTATTTGCTTTTACTCCATGTTAACTGTAAATTATAGTCAAGAGATGACATTGTTATACTTTTACTGAAAAGATTGTACAAAAAACATTTTAAATATAAAATTAAAAAAATTTAATAAAAATAACTGTTTAATTCATTTAATTCACTTTTGACTTTTTTCTTTTGTTCTGAATTCGAGTTCAGTCTTCGTTGACTCTTATCACCATTATTTACCTGCAAAAGATATCCATTTACTCGCATTCTGCAGAACTTGAGTCATCCCCTGTGAATTGGAACTGATTTCATACCCCTGATGTTCGATAGAAAAATTTTGTCAACAAATTTACTTCATCTCTTTTTTATTTATTACATGTGATTAATGTCCACTAATAATCATTTAACCTACCAATAACTTTTTTGATTGATCATATTTTTTATTCATCATCTTCGAGAAAACCATGAGTCGGAAAGTGACGATTCTCTCTCGAATTTCCATAAATTAATAAACCATGATAGATGCGCATCAGTGTCACATATTAAAGATATTTCAAGGCAGTTTGTTTTATCAAGAGTTGAAAGAAATTCTCTTTTGATCATTTTTTAAATAAAATGTGAAAACGTTAAAATATAGCATACTTGAGAAAGCAAGGAAAGGCCGAATTTTATGAATTACATCTAGCAAAGAGAGTTTGACAACTTATCAAATAAAAAACAGTGTATTGACCTCACACATTTCATTCATGAAATACGAACCACAAGTCAATAGTCTGTCTCGTGGAAAAACATTTTATTTTTCATTCAAAACTTGACAAACAATTGACTATTTACCGAAAATCTTTACCGAACGATCTTTAGTCAATTATTTGAGGAAGAGAAAGAGACTGAAAATAAGAAGATCGAATAAAATCGAATAGAAATAAAAAGTTTGAATAAAAATGCCGAATAGCCTTGATTTTGTGACACGATATGAAGTTGAGAGGATAATAATGAAGATTTTCTACAGTGATGAATTTTGTCATAAAGAAAGAATTCAGTTTACTACCATATAAAAATATTTACTGTAGTTTACAAAGAACATCATCGTTATTTTATTTGGAGATCATTTTCTTTCCACAACTGCTAAACAGTCGGAAAACATTTTTAGTATTTTCTAAATATTTGAAACTTAAATATTCTCAAGTGATATTTCCATTAGTCAAGTACGGATATCTATTATATATTTCTCAAAATCTCAATATTATACCGCTCGTAATTTAGTAATAAATATATGGTATTAGTATTTCTATGTCGCTTTTATTATATGGACAAATGTTTACTGAAGCATGAACTTGGATCTTCTTCATCTTGTACAGAATATATTACCGATCGAACAGGATTGGATGATCTATATTTAGATCTTCATCGATACAGCAGCAGGGCAGAGCAGACGCCCTGTACTTTACTTACCAATTCTAGAGGACACTATAATCGAGCCGGTGTGACCTCTAGCGAGTTTCAAGGTGAAATTCGTTATTTACATGCTGAGAGTCTGAGACTACTATGCGAGGCCCTTAGACTTCGTAATTGTTCATTATAAGATGCGGTAATATATAGTATTGTGCAATATATGTTGATGATATGCTGTTGACAGCGTTGACATTTCGTTTCGATCAACGAAGAATTAAGGCAAGCGAATGTTATGTTATTCATATAAATCTATCATAATGACAAAATAATACAATTGTTTAAATTAATTCTCTGTTAAAAATTTTGAAAAAAATGAATTAATGCGTTCAGTTTTTGTTTTTGGAATTGATCGGGTAATTTTGAATCATGAAGACGAAGTTTTATATTAAATTCCAACCAAAGATAATTCAGCTCTATTCACAGAATCTATTTCTTAGCGTTAGGTCAAGCTATTACGTGAATCTTTATCGCTCCAATAGACACGTGACGCGTTGAATCTTCCCCAAATCTTGACTTAAAAATCAACCAGAACTAATTTTTACCAGGCAAGAATTTAAAAGGCAACAAATTGTAATATTTATTTAAAAAATATTTATCATTTTAATCATCTATTTAGATAAACTAATGAGAACTATTTGTTTTTAGTGAATGATTTTGGGCTTCAACTATCAAAATGCCAGGAACTAGATGTACAGTTGCTGTTTGTAATAATAGTCTTCTAAGAACTAAGAAAATTGGGGTGAATATAACTTATCATCAATTTCCCAGAATCCAGCCTTTCAGAACTATCTGGATTCAAAGATGTGGTAGAGCTGGAAAATGGAATCCTGATGCTTGCCATATATGTTCATGTCATTTTACAGAAAATGATTACAGGCCAAGTCGCTTCAACCGTAAAAAGAATGTTCACTTTAAAAGAAAATTGAAATCAACAGGTAAGATACTGATCTTTTAATGTTTATCCTCATTGAATTGTACATACATATTCTGATGTATTTATCTGTTGAACTTTTTCCAGCCTTACCATCTTTATTTCTAGCAGAGCCTCCTCCTATTGATCTTGGGCCATGGTTGAAAAAGAGAAAGAAATCATCTCTCTGGAGGAAATCAATTTGTGGAGGATCAGATAATGAGACAATTTATTCTCAGTTAGAAGATACTGACGGAAATAGCACAATAATTGAATATGAAACCAGTGAGACTAAGGAAGATGTAAATTTGCTGGAAGCCAAGAATCAAAGTGTCGAAAAAGAAATTATTGTCACTCCAAAATTTAAATATTCTGGTAGAGTGGATCAGTTGAGTTATGAAGAGTTGAAGCAAGTTGAAAGCAAAGAACAATATTTGGTAGGATTATCGTATCAAAATTTTGATGCTGACCAAGTTGCAATAATCAAAAAGAGAAACAAAAGTCAAGAAGAAAATAAAGATATGTATTCTACTAGTCTACAGAGTCAGTCCATAGTAGGAACAGATTTTTCTGTGCAGACTGATTCAGATCACTTTTTAGAAAACTATAAACAATTGATAGATAAGAAAGAGAATCTTGAAAATGATCTTGTTAAATGGATTAATAGATATAGAAAACTTATGTCTTACATGAAGTATTTAGAAGCTAAGGTACAGAGATTGTCATTTAAATCCATTGAAGCTTAATTATCAGCATGAAAAATCCAACATATTGGAAAGATATACATTTTATGCGTAGATAGTTATAATTTTTCACTTGCAAAAATTATTTTGTTATGAAGCAATTGTTTTTTATAATTGTTACACATTTGATCAAAGTAGAATTTACTTATATATCATTGACAATAATGAATTAAGAATCAATTATGAACTGTTGAGATAATAATAGTTTTTAAGTAACATTGACTACAGAAGACATTATCGTACAAAATATATCATGATAGTTCAATGACCAGTAAAGACTGATAATAATGCTCTAATAGCTTAAAATTAGTCAAAGATTTATGTAAATCTTCAACAGTTCCATTTTATACAGACTTGACCTGAAAATATTGCTAGCTTGAAAATTTGATTAGCTTAAGCATAGTGATAGAAAAGAACTTTTTGATGAGATTACTCTATTTACAGTTACGTATATAATATTTTTTTGTATTCAGAATGCAAATATATCTATGTCTTGAAAAATGAAAAACTATAAATCTTTGTTTGATTTTTTCCGGAATGCCAATTAAAAATCCATTCCTGATGGTAAAATTCTATACTCATCGAAAATTCGGTGTTATTTGGGTTATGAATGTTATACAAATACAAATTACAAACCATGATGTAATTTTCAGCAGCCATCCATCCGCGATCTGCAGCCAGCGGTCTTTATTTCATCCATCGCAGGGGTTATTTATCCTCTCGACCTCTCCTCAGAATATACCGGCGGGTTTTTTTGTTTACACCGTCAGGTGGCCAAGGCGGACACGAACCGGTCAGAGGTGCATCTCAGAGTGTTTACTGTTTGTTCTGATCTGTCTGGCTTTACACCAAAATGTAAACATAATTTGCTAATAAAACTTAATTTTCAGTAATGTAAATATTTTATATCAATTTAATAAAACAATGTTCATTCCGGTACTCTTCATCGACAAAAAATCCGTATTGGCAATGTCGCGGTTATCGTCTCTTTTCATTTGAGAGTTGATATCAAACGTTTAATTTATTTTAGAAAAATATACCTATATTTATGCAGGGACGCAACTTCGTATACTAGTTAAAATACATAATTGTCAATAAATGATTCGTCCCATCATTGAATTTATAGGTTAAGGTTGAATATTCACTTTCAGATATAGATGACTGAGCATCCTCATAGCTATCGTCAGAGTCAACCCAAATTTATGAAAATGATTGACTACATTAATTATTGAAATCTCTAAACATCCAGTTGGAATCAGATACTTTCATTCCTGTGCAGAACTAACATATTCATAACTCATTCGCTGTGGAAATGGATCAGATCTCACAATGCAATATTTTTAACGAGCAAAAACGAGATGAACTGTTCAAGGTTTGTTATAACGTATTCAAATATTTGTTCTATTCATTATTAAAGTTTTTATTTGAATGTTATCATATATTTATTGTTACAGTTTTTACATATGTGTATAGATGAAATATGCGATGGTCCTGGACCTACATTTCAACAATTTTCTAATGTAGACTGGACGAGAGAAGAATTTAATAGTGTTCACACGCTGATTTTGAGACTATTTCATAATCCAAACTGTTTATATATAGATAATGATAGAGTTAGTAATCAAATTTTTATAAATGAATCAGCATGTCAAATTTAATCAGCATGTCATGTTGGATGAATTTATTCTTTCTGTATCGCAGATGCCAATAGAATATTCTGAGCTCCCAGAGAACGCAAGACAAGCAGTTCTTATTTGTTTGAGAATACGTAAAAACCAACTAACAGATTCAATTGTATTGAAAAACTCATCTAAGTATGTACCTACTTTATGTGATTTTGACTGGAGGCTAAAGGTAATTTCAGTACACTCATAATTTTCATATCTGAATGAATCATTAAAGTCTACTAAATTATAGTACGTAATGGGATCAAGCAAAATGGCATCGATCCGAGAACCTCTACTACAACTGGATCTCATTTTGAAGGAGCAGAATGAAGAAAAACTTTTAGAACTAGAATTAAACACAGATGAATTAAATTCATTAATAAGTAATTTGGAAACAGCTTTCTCATAGCTATATTCATGTGTAAAGTAAGTTTTTATAAATTGTAATCAGAGGGTCAATTTGTGTGTACATATAATCTTAGACATGGAAAGATATCAGTACTCATGAGACAATTAACATATCTTTTAAATCTGTACATTTTGTTTTGTTGAGTAAATATCAATATCAAAATTACATTATAGTAAATAGTAAAAAACTAATTTAATTTATGGAAGAAAAATGTTATTTTCAACTTTGTGAAGTATCATTTTGATATACATAAAAAGATTGAGTCTAATTCATTTTATTCGTATTCTGTAAAATAAAAACGTCGTCAAATTTTAGAATAAAATTACTACTGTTATCTGTACTTCATAGACATAAGTTTAAATAAAATATAAAAATTTACAAAATAAATGAAACGAACTTTTTACATGTATTTTTGAATTTCTCCGTATTGAATTTATAAAACTTTGTGATAATATAATGAACAAATAGAAAAACAGCGTAGTTTTTTTCAAAACCGTGAGCAAAGATTCATCTTTTCAGGATATCCGTATGTCTATATATAGGCTGATTATTATTCGTTTCGGAAGGATTGAGAGGCATGGGTTGGAAAAGAAACAAACAACGACAATACACTTGTTTCACAGTTTATTATAGGTTATAGATAAATGTAGAATAGTTTAGTTATATACTATTATAACTGCTGATCAAAGATACTGCGGACTGTAACTTTCACATCTGAAAACTTACCTTCGCAAAAAGTGCTGCGATTGCACGATTTTCGCTCCCGACGCTCAATATGCGCGCGAATCGCAGTCCCTTTGCTACTAGAAAAATTTTCAAATGCAATTGACGATCCGCAAACGGCGATAAGGGTGCGCAAATCAAAATAATTCGCTCTCGTCGCTGAGCTTTAAAATCGTCTCGAGAGGAAACGGTGAATTTCGTTGTAAATATTATTACAGACAATGTTTTTAATTCCCATTACAAATAATGTTTACTATACAATTTTTTAATTTTAACTCCTCTTACTTTTATTTAATATCTTTCTCTCTCATTCACTCGCACTCTCGCTCTTCGCTGGCTCGCCTTACTAATTAATAATATATCGATTTGAAAATCAATGCCGCTAATGCGGACGTTTGCGACCGCAGACTCTCGTTTTTTATTCTTTTCTTCTCTCGCTCGCTAACACTTAAAATTTGTTGTATTTTCTCATTCTGATTGGGGTAGGGAGCATATACGTATGGAGCATATATGCAATTTAAAGTCTTCAATGTATTCATTCATTTTTCTAGAGGTGTAAGTTTTTTGTTTCATTATTAATATTAATCTCTATGCTAAGGTCTTAGGAAAAAGTTCATCAATAGAGATTATTCATGTTTTAGTTGTCGCTTCGCTTTGGAGATCCGTATAAACGTAGAAATGTGGAAATGTGGTATGAAAACTTGAAAAATTTTTCGGTTCTCGATTGTATAATTGTATTTTCCTGTTTAGTCTTTTACTTTGTGCAGACTTTTTATCCCATTGTAAATTGAACAATATCAAAAAGAGATTACGTTGGACTTTGTAAAATGTCTTTAAAAAGTGATGTATATTTTTTTTTGTTCTTTTCGATTTTTGTACGGACGCTGAATTTACACAAACGTATTCTCTACGTCTAGATAATATATAACTTACACTGCTCGAGTTTACTGTATGTCTATAATTTTTTTTTTTTAATTGTGTTTACTTTTCGATGCAAGATTGTTTGTGTTCTTGCACCTCTAGCGCTTCATTTTAATTATTTTATTTTGTCACTTATTTCGCATGGAAGAGTTTGCACCTGCAGTCTTGTTTGTCGTTGATTGTACAAGTACAATAGTAGCGAAAAGAAAAAATTACAAAAACAATACAGTATTGAGTTCTTTCTCGTGCATGTGAAATTGTCTACTATTACCGAAAATGCGTGCCCAACGAGTATAATAACATTGACGTGATTTAATCTTATTTTCGTTTTATAGCAATTAATTTTCCTTTAGTGTTCATTTTCGTTTGTTCGAGCATACTTTCTCCGCATATGTGTTAGCCATCGTCACATAAAAACCATTTTGTATATCGCCAGTCTATCCTTCCACTTTCAAACTTGCACTCGCACATTCACGCAGATTTTGCAACTGAACTCACAATCGCGCACATTAATTCTCGCGTTCTTCGCTTTCTATGTTTTTAAAAGCTCCACCAATCAATTCTTCATATTTTCTTTCTCGCTTTCCTCGCACGCTTGTTTTACAGTATACAATAGTAGTGTAGTGTACGGGAGGCTGCCACCCTAATCATCTTCCTTCTTTTATAACTTTTCTTTTTTGTATCATTTTATCATTTTTCTTTCTGAGTATTTCCCGCAGAGTACACGATGAGCGACACACTTGCGACCGAAGGAAAAATGTCAAAGCGCTCGTCCTCTCTATCGCCAGTTGGACGCCACACGCGATGCTACTCTTCTCTCATTATTAATATTAATCTTAATAACAATTAATGACACTTTAAAATTTCTACACTGCAGGGCAATATCATCGTAACCTGCGGCTGGGCACGGCCCAGTATTAAAAAACTTTCTTGCTCGTATGCTCGCCTCGCGAAATAGATTATAGATCGGCAATGACTCTATGTTTGCAAAACCGGAAAAGATCGTCGACGGTCGCTCGAGTCATATCACTTCTTTTCTTTCTTTATTCTCCACCTCTGTATTTTCATCTTTCATTTACTTTATAGCTTTTCTCAATCAACGTTTCTTTCGTCTGGCGCTCACAGTTTGAATTATTATATCAAATAAATCGACCGTAGCCCTGAAAAAAAACTACTCATCTGTCCTGTCTACTTGCTTGCTGTCAGGTGCCGTAATATAATATTAATATAGGCCTACTATAAAGTCTGTATGCTCTCGCGATGTAGCGTTTTGCATTTAGTAGACATCGTCGTCGCTCCATATTTTTATTTTCATTTTTTTTTCATTTGCTGCTGCTCGTAACGAAAGAACGTCATTTTCGGTTTTGTTGCAGGAATGGTCCAAATATACATATCTATATAATATACTTTTTTGGTTTTAACGAGAGAAAAACTTTCTTCTTCCCAAAATACAATTAGGTTAGCGGCGCTTATTCGTTCAGGTTGTTCTGATGGATTGAGTCAGCGACAATCTCCTGAAAAAAATAAATGTCATACTTTAGTGTTTTAAATCGATTAAACAAATATCTCACTAAGACTACAACGAGTATGAAATCGAACTATTACTCGATCAAAATTTCGATTAAATACGTTTTTTTCTGCAATTTAACACGTGAGTAACTATTTTCATGTCAAGGGCGAAAAATGCAACTTTAGGCCCTTTTCTTTTTCGTTGCCCGATATCCCGATATTTTGATTTTCGTCATCAAGTTGAATTCTACGTACCAGGGTCATTTACTATAATAACCAAGCAAAATAAGACTCAAATTCGCGTACTTGCGTACGCTGACTATGCCGAAAGTATAACGAGCGTTCTAGACCTGGTTCCCAGACGATAAAATGCTATTTTCTCCCTCGTGACAAAAAGTTCAGTATATGCACCTTGCTTGCGTAGCTGTTTTTCTAAGAACTGCAGACTTATAACCCTCGCTTCGCTCGAATTATGGCCTGCCCTTGTGCCGAAAAACGCCTACACTTGCTCAAGTTCATAATGTACTCTACACATTTCTCAGATCATCAGAAAAGTGTGTTTCAATTTAGACAAGAACTATGTCATCACTCATTTTTGAAAATTGACTGTAGGACCTCGTTTTCGACCCTTGTGATCAATAATATCGTTTAATACACGCGCAGAAGGTAATTATCACAAAAATGCGAATTATTCCAGACGCGCGCTCAACGTTAAAGCCAACATGTAAGTGCTAGTTGTAGAACCGACGTGAAATTAAATACAAAAGAAAATAAACTCACGTTCACTCCAGCACTCTCAATAGTTTCATTCACAGCTGCAGCCATGGCCTTGTCACTGATGTCAATCTCCTCAATAGCCTGCAAAGCAAAAAATAAGGACGAGTAAGTACAAGGAGTTGACTATTCAAATTGTTGTGTTCTACTGCAGATATAAGCTGTTTTCTCGAATCAAAACTCAAGTATCAGAGATCTTGAAGAAGATCTTGAAGGTTTACCTTGGTTACTGAAGCAACGTCCTCGGTGATGGCGGGCGCGGACTGGGTCGTCTCAACAGGCACAGCTGGAGGAGGACTCTTGGGAGCCTCATCCGCGATGCCATTCTCCGTTACCTCGGGCTTTTCCACGGCAACTTCCTCAGGCTCCTGAAAATTTGGAAAATTTCCACACCCATGATTAATTCCGCTTCTCTTTCCCTCTGTCTCGCCACAAATTTACTTGCTTTCCCACTTTATCACAACTAGTTTCAACTGCGCTATATTCATGCATTCCTAGTAGCGGTACACGGATTGCCTCGTGGCTTTATTCGGTACACTGTTGACTCTGATTTAAACATCACCAGCACTGTAAATTACATAGTGGATCTGTGGTTCTATCTTGTAAAAGTACAAATAACAAATTGTATTCGCCATTATACTTTCATGTTCGACATTGAATGAGAAAAAAAACTTGCTTTTGGTTATTAATCAATCGTAATTCGTTTACATCAAACATTTTCACATTCAATCAGTAGATTCTTCGTGATTTGTATTATTTGTGAACAGAAAGCATCGAGCTAAATTCAATCAACGAGGCTTACATTCGATACATTTCTTTACATTCGATAATTTTGCTTTTACAATTCTGAACGACCACTTAAACATGTAGATGACTCACTCGACTCGTCATTTAACACATGTTTTGTGATGAAGGAATATGAAACATATAAGGAGAAAGCCCATGTCCACAATGAGTCACAGTGTACGTCAATAATCAACAAGACAACCAGCATGCAATGTACGCAAAATTTCTCAAACATCGAGTGTGAATGCAGTTATGAAAAAAAAAGTGTAGTTTTCTTTTATCGTCCATCAGAGACATTTTTCATTAACAACTGTCTCTCGTCAATACCACCGGCTCGTTTTGCATCGACGGATCGACGCAAAATGACTAGGTGATATTGTTTTTTAATTAGTAACATAATTTTTAGTAGCATCCACAGAATTGGACATTCACTGGAAATTATTAGAGACTGGAGGAAAGATTCTTGGATATGGAGTGAAATGATTAATTATTTCACGTATCACAGTGATGACACAAAAAAAAATCAATGAACCAAAGCAAAGTTGAGAAATAATGATTTCCAAGAAATGTCCAATTTTAATCGGTATCAGTACGTAAGTCTGTAACCGAATCAATCATATGTAATAGTATTATAATGTTAATTATGAGAAAACCAAGAGGTAAAACAACACAGGTGAATTTGGTGTTAGGATAAGAAGGAGGATCTGAAGGAAAATAAACCGAGTCTTGAGAACATTAATGCATACACATGTTAATGATCATTATATCAATAACAGAAAGTCAAAAGAGGAATTAGGTGTAGGACAGAGACAAAGAATGCGAAGAATTATACGACGTTCTTCGCAGGAATGTTCCAGTCGTCCATCGAATCTGTTATTTTGCCCATCGATGCACACCAAGACTCTTATTATTTGTCCCCCTCTCTCTCTTCCTCTCTCTCTCTCTCTCTCTCTCGTCTGTCAGGACTAGGCATGTCTTTTTTTTTTATCATTTTCCAGAATGTTTCCCAAATTCTTAGGATGCAGTTGTTCGTTTCCGATTCGTTCATTGAAATGTTTACAGTGTCTCTCCAGCGAAGCTTCCACACACGCACCACAGCCTGGCGTTATAGTCGACGTCACTCGCATCACATGCCACGTTGTATTCTCGTCAAGTCCGGGTGAGTTCGTTAGTCGGTGATCTGTGTGTACAAAGACTCGAAGCAGGACAATACACGGAACGAGACAAATGGGAGCGGCGCTCTAGATGAGGATCGACTGGTTATCGATTGAAGAAGATGCAGATGCCTTGTTAAGTGTATTATATGCGTACAGTTAGCTTTCCCGAGTTAAATGACATATCCTCGACACGAGACTCGAGGTCTAAATGAGATAGCGTGATGAAACGATGTTAATACCTGGGATGGCAGTCTTTCTTATGGATCATATATTCGTAGTGAATGCATGAAAAAAAATCTATGTTGATTGCCCCATCGGCGCTCGTGAATGGGTGTACAAGCGTATGAAGAGGCCGCCCAAGATTTACATGCAATTTATCAAGAGACAGACAGACAGACAGATAGATAGACAGAGGGAGGCCCTGCTGATCATGCTCAATCGATAACCCCCGAGTCGGCGGCGCGAGAAAAAAAAGCCGAGGTATTGTCGGGCGCGAGGGGGATGCAGAGCGCGCGCGCGCGCGCGACCGAGAGAGCTGTTGTCCCGTGCGGCGGTAGCTGTGGAGCGACGAGGTCATCGTTGCGGGCGGCTCAGCGCCCCGGCGGTCTTTGGTGTGGTAGTTGTTGTTGTTGTAGTTGTAGTTGTTTTTGTGTCGCTTTAGTCACCTGGAGTTGATCGAGCTGGTGGTCGTGGCAGTGGCCATTGGTAAGGGGCGCCGGGGGGGCCTCGAGCTGGGCAGCCGGCTGCTGCTGCTCGTCGTGGGCCAGCTCCGGCTGGGGCGGCAGCGGCAGCTCGGCCGAGTTCTCCTCGACGAGGCTGTCGGTGTTGTCCTGGGGCGAGGGCGGCGGCAGCAGGTCCAGACTGTCGAGCTTGCGCTCGGAGGCCGGGCTGTCGGGGCACTCGCCGGCGGGCGCCTCCCTCAGCGCGTCCTCGGGCAGGCTGGCGATCGTCGCGTCGTCCAGCACGACCGAGAGCGACTCCTGCATGGTCGAGGCGGCGAAGCTCGCGATCCTCGAGTCGACCGGGGCCGGCGAGTCGGGCAGCGGCGGCGGCATCTCCGGCTCCCCGACCTCCTCCTCCTCAACCTCCTCTTGCTCTGCTTGTTCCTCTTCTTGCTGCTGCTGCTGCTGCTGCTCCAGTTGCTGCTCGTCCTCTTGTTGCTGCTGCTGCTGCTGGTTGTGCTCGAGGGCAGAGACGAGGGCCTCGTGGCTCGGGGCCTGCCGGAGGGGCGAGGGCTCGATGGGCGTCGGCGGGGGGCTCGAGGGCGGCAGGCTCGCGGAGGGGGCTTGGGAAGGGACGGGCACGGGTTCGCTCGGTTCTCGTTTTTGTTCACTTGGTTCCTCACTGCTTGGTTTCCTCTCAGTGACAGACGGGGCGGTGGCCGTCGAGGCCGGCTCGCACTCGCTCTCCGCTACGGCACTGACCTCGACTTTCTTTTCGGCGACCGGGGCGGCGGCTTCGGCTGCTACTGGCGCTGCTGCTGCTACTGCCACTGCTGCTGGCTCTTCCTTCTTGGCGGGCTCCTCCACTGGCTTTGCCGGCTCCTCCTCCTTGTTTTCCTTGCTCTCCTCGACGGCGGGCTTTGCTTCCTCCACCTTGCTTTCCTTGCTCTCCTCCGTCGGGCTGCTCACTGCCGACGCGTCTGTCGCTGCTGCCGCCGCGGCTTCAGCCTCTTCACCGCCCTGCAAAAATTCATCCAACGTAAACAAACAGTCGATCCTCCAAGCCTCTCGTGTCGTCGTTATTTTTCGGGGGGCATCGATTCCTATAGTATATCGATTGCAATCCGACACGGCGCGATCCACCTACGCATTTTCTCAGCCTCGCCAACGATATATATCCAGCGTCTCGAATTAATCAGCTGTAATGAGGTTTACGTAACGCACGGAGGCGTAGTTCAAGTTCAGGCGGGTGTATTATTTTTAGAAGGCGCACGCGCGCTCCGAGACGCGGTGTAGAATTTCATACGGTTAATAACGTCCTAAGTGCAGCAAACACGCAGTGACTCTTTTTTTTCCTTCCTTCCTTTCGAATTGCGCTGCACGTATTGAATTCTTCTTTATTGATAGCGATATATTGTTGTCCCGGGGCATTTGTAACTGCGCATCAAGTCAGACGGGTCATACGATACAATGCTCATTCTACTGTTACGATTTCCTTTTCTTCCCCGACCGCGCATATCTAGATCAGTTACTCGCTCGCGCCTCTGTGTAAATAAACAAAGCCATACCATCTCGCGGAGTCGCGAATAATATTCATTATACTATGGCGTCGAACTTTTGCCGCGATTGCCGCGAATTAAATATAGTCGTCGAAGCGCTACTTCATCACGTGCGATAATGGATGATGTGTAAATTGGAAGCGTCGCGTGATCCCTTTTCTCGTCAAATTTACTACGCCATTTCGCAATGCACGAATTCAGTTCCTAGGCGTACGAAGCGTATATAGGGGGAAGCTCGGCGGAGTCGTAAAAGGTCGCTCATCCCCAATGATTGATGCTTTTTGAAATTACCTTAAATATTTGATCTACACGGGCAAATATAAATTACGAGTATAGCACTAATCAAATGCCCTTCTAGCTCGAGCATTACTCCGCCAAACATTTTCAAATAAACATTATCCGCTTTACAAGATACTGCACAAACAACTGGGATACACAAACTGGAGAGCCACGCTCGAGTTCGTATGATTCAAGACTAGCGAAGAAAAATTGTCGAGAACGCGGACGGCAAGTGGAAAGAAATTGCTCATAACGCAGCTAACAAAATGAAAAATAATCCATACGAAGGGCCGAGGAATATAACGTGACGGGGGGAAAGAATTGTGTTGCGCGCATCTACCGTATGGGGTGCGGATGGGGTCTCGCTCGCAAGTGCAAAAGAGCGCGCCACCAGCGCCTGCGCCGTGTCAGTGTGTCACCGCGTGTCCGCGCGAGTCCCGATGATTAATCGGCCCCGCGTTAATTGGACGCGCGCGGCTCTCGTTGGATTTCGCATCGGCGGGCTTTGATATCGGAAATCACGCTGGGAAATTACACTCGAGCTCGACGATATTAAATTCTCTTCGTGTATATTAGGGCTTCCGCAAGACGAGAAAAATTTCTCGTCTCGTCTTGGTCTCGTCTCGAAAATCGAGACGAGACCGAGACAAGATTTTTGAAAAAATTTCGAGACGAGACGAGACTTTTCTCACCAAGAGTACGAGATTTTCCAGACTCTCGATTCGAGATCTCGAGGAAAAAAAAGTTTTAGTGAGTTAGTTAGTAATTTTTGAGCAAATATAAAAATGCTGTTTTTGTAAGGAAAACTCGACTGAACCCACAGAACGATAGTAAGTATCTTAACGTAACTGCAGCCAATTTGGCACTGCAGTCAATTTGGCACATTCGTCAGATTTCGTATTTCCGGTACTTTCTGAGCATCAGTCGCTCTTGGGTTATGTTGGGGGAATTAAAAGAAAATTTTCGATACCTTCCCCGCCCATTTAGCCCTTAAAACCACTCTCCTACAACACTTTGAAGTTTCATTTACTCATTTTTTCACCCTTTTCTTATTTCACTTTTCACACTCAACCTATAAAAGCAGGAATAAATAATTTTCATCTCTCATAGTGTCATTACTCTTTCCTGTGTAAAAACATCTCAGCTTTCGATTGGTCTCATCAGTTTTCCCAAAATTAGTTTTTAAGCCACTCAAATTGTTCCTTTTCGCATAAAAAAAAGTGAAGTCAATGTGGCACTTTATGCGTTTTTAAATGGAAAGACTGAGTGAAATCGTTGATTATTTGTATAAACATATTACGATGATTTAGACGACTATTTTGGAGTTGGATGTCAAAAGTTTTGTATAAATATCACTGGGAACATGATTGAGAGTTTATTCCAATGCCAATTGGATCGTCCCTGTAGACCTATATAGGCTGTATCAAATGATTAAGAAATTGTGCCAAATTGACTGCACGTTTTGTGCATTAGCCTTTTTGCGTTTTTTTTTTTAAATTGCGATTTTCGATGGGTTAAAGTAGTCGAATGATGATTATGAAGATGGTTTCTGGAATTTGGAGTTTTGGATTTTGAAAAACTAACCTCAGATTCGTGATCAGAGACCTCAAAAACCCCTGTGTACCAAATTAGATCAAATTCGGTTGACTTTCAAAAATTTTGTCCGCTATCTTAGATCCGCCATTTTGAATTTTGGAAAACTAACCTCAGATTCGTAATCAGAGACCTTAAAAATTCCTGTATACCAAATTTGATCAAATTCGATTGACTTTCAAAAATTTTGTCCGCCATCTTGGATCCGCCATTTTGAATTTTGAAAAACTAACCTTAGATTCGAGTACAAAAATTCAGACCAAAATATGCAGTAGAGAAAAGCATGCCTCAAAGGGTTAATTGGACATTAATTTTGATTGAAATATAATAAATATTATGTGCCAAATAATTGGGTTGATAACTGATTTTTCATTTTCTAATTTTCTGCTGCACCAACAAGTTTAGACATTTTTAAAATTCGAAATTTCATTTGAATTTTGGAACTTGGTTCATTATAAATTGAGAGTTACTTCTTGATGTAATTGAATATTAATTATGGAAATTGCGTTCTTCATTTTTAACTTAAAATTCTTCGTTTAAATAAAAAACTGAACCATAAAGATTATAAATTTTCTATGACCAAGAGTCTTGTCAAGAGTCTCGGTTCGAGACGAGACCAAGACCAATATCCTTACATCAAGACCGAGATCGATATGAGGCGAACCAAGATTTTTCGAGACCAAGACGAGATCGCCGAAAATATCGTCTTGTCTCGTCTCGCGGAAGCCCTAGTGTATATACAGTCGGAAAAGAGATGCTCGATAAGAGTTGGTAGATGACCGATTCGGTTGGTCAGGAACGAATCGTAAGCTTGAATCACGGCGATCTTGAAAAATCACCGTGAAAAATCACGGGAGAAGTGGGGGGAGAAAATGGTATCGCGATAAATAAATTCAACACCGCGCGCAGTGGGAGAGCACGTGGGGGTTGGGCTGCACGCGCGTTTAATCGAGGGGTCGCGTGGGGAAGCGCCTGCGCCTACATGTTATACGGCCACGGCGAAATATACTCTTTACGAGCTCCTGCATCTACTTGTTTTGACAAACAAAATTATCAGCCGAGTTTTTACGAGCCCTTCGGGCTTTATACGTTTCCAAAGCGTGTACACACGTCGAACATTCGTATATACATAATCTCTCGGGCGATTTGTGATTTTGGGGAGAACGATCCGGAACTTTCGGGGACGCGTGTACGGGGGCGCAACAGTGAAAAGGGCCGAAAAATCCCTGGGTCTACACACACGCACAGGCACAAAGAACGGAGTGGAGCGCAGCGCGTGTAAGATGAGCCGTGTGCTACATACGCGCAGCTCTTCCCCGGGTGCGCGTCGCCCCTCGTGCGCGTGCACGTACATTATCGATCGGCCGCGCGCGGCGAACGAATTCGAACAAAAGAGCGGCGGCGGCGGTGGCGGCGGCCGGGCGCTGCTTTCAATTTGGTGAATTAAACACACTCGAGTCGAGCGGCGGCGGGTCTCTCTCTCTCGCCCCACGCGCGACTATCGATCCGCCTTGTGCGTAAATGCGGCAGAATCGACGCTGCGAAATTTTTCTCCCCTTCGCAGTGTGTGCGCTACACGTTTAGGCGTGAAAAAACTCGCCGTGGAGCAAGTGGCTATACGCGCGCGCGTGTGCATACAGAAGGGGGTTCTGCAGAATGCCTCCTCGCGCGTATACCCTTTCCAAGATTTCATCGAGCCGAGAGCGCGCGCATTGGTTGCGCAATGAAATCGGATCGTTTCGCGTGATAAAACGTTTTTCCGAAATCCGATATACGTCGGAGCGTGTGTTGCCGTTCTCGTCGCATCGATATTACGCGCGTTACAATATTTCCTATGCGTGGACACTCCTCTTGTCTCTCGCCCACGATTCATCGGGTCTCATGGCTCCTTGCGACGCGCTGCGAGACCAAGTATCGCGCACGTTTTTGCCAAATTGACAAAATCGATTTGGAATAATTACAAACGTCGACCCGGTAGAAGCGTATTACCGATTCACCAGCCTCGCCAAGCAACGCCGATGAATTAACGAACTGACGCAATTACGCGCAATACTCGGATGGGTGTGAAATATGAATTGGAAGTTGCGTCACTGGATTGGCGCAACCGAAAACTCATCGATAAAACGCCGGCGAATCGAATCGATTCTAGCGAAAATCTGCGGCTGCGAATACTGGCGCGGGTAAAAAGTGTGCGAGGCTCCATCGCCGGAAGCGAGGGCATTTGTTTGACGAATTACAGCAGTTTGAAACGGGCCGGGTAGTACACACAGCGCAACCGGACTGGCGTGAAAAGTGGCTGGCCAGCAGCCACCGACACGTCGGCCTGGCCGGGATCCAGCTCCCGCCCCCCAGGAGAGCTTTGACGAGCTTCCGCGTGGCCGCGATCGCGTTATCGGCTGCTGCGCCGTCTGTGTGTCGGGTTCGACGCTTCCGAGCTCGAATATTCACGATTAGCTGCCGCAGCGGCCGAGGCTGCCCATAGCTGCCTTGATTTCGACTGATTTGGCACAACGAGCCACCCTCGAGTGGATTCGAAGGGAGGAGGGCCCGCTACGCCACATATGTGTGTATATGGAACTGCGGTACGCAGCAGCCAAGGGACGATACGCCCACGACTGTTATCCGACTGAAATCTGTTGGAAATATATTGGTCCTTGGGAGAGGATGTTTCAACCAAGTCGAAGAAACATTGCCAGGTCGATCTGTGAAGCCAACGAGACGGACCGAGATTCGGGGGGACTTTTCAAGTCGTATATACATACCGGCGAGTCCCCCTATACTCACTCGGGCGCGCGCGGCGCATTAAAAATGCATTAGGCTAATTTCCAGTAATGCTCTGTGCGCGCGCGCGAGACCTCCTGACATGAATTATCTATATGTTACGATCGCGCCTCCGTATTTGGGGGGCGTGTAGTGCGTCGATGATTGATCGTTGGAGGGAACGTCTCGCGATTCAATCTCCGGAGAAGTGGAATTCCGAGTCATCTTTTCGGCGTGTAAAGTGGATCCGACTCGGCTGACTGTACGCTTTTTAACCGCGGGGACCTTGAGAAAAGCGTCACGGATTTTCGTGGGATCTCCACGAAAGAAGGAGAATCAACGTTTCCTTTGATGCGACGCGCATTGGATTCTTTTGGGAGCTACTTACGCGGCTGAGGATCCGTGGATACGACTTTTACCGTAGTTTTTCCCGCGCGTTCCGACCTGCGCACGCATTCCGCTCTTAGTGGAACGATAATGCCTCTCGTGGGAAATTCACCGAGAGATCATTGAAAGTTATTGTTTGAAGCGTCATTCGACATTGAGCTAATGCAAGGGCCCCTACCAATGATTGTCGGAATTCGACTACTGCGGCTCCAATAGACACCGAGTTGTTGCTGCATTGAATCGACGCCCAATCTACTCTCGTAAAAGCTTACAGGGAAAAACCGATGCATGATAGTGAAAAAATCACCGTATGAAGGTGGAAGAACTATTGAATTATTGGAGTGAATCTTTCATAATGTAAGAGTGAATTAGCCACTTTGATTCCATGAGTTTTGATAGTGACAATCTATTGCGAATTGTGATGTAAACATTTTCTCCATCAAACTTCATGGAAGTAATTTGAATATTCACTTCTATATTCCACGAAAGATTCACTTCAAGAATTCATTCATCTTCAGAGATTTTTCATCGTAACCTTTTGAAAGAGTAGCCCCGATCTATCTTATTATTCAATATTTGTATATAGCCGCGCGCAGAACTTATTTTCATTTCTCGCGAGATATCGCTCTCTCGACAATTCAATGTTGGAGATCCTCTTGCTCTGTGTATATGAAGCGGAAGCTTTCGATACGGCATGTCGAGACAAGAAAAGAACCGGGAATCCCGCGCCAGAAGCACAAGGCGAAAGAAACAACAACCAAATCGGGAGAGTCGCGCCGATCGCGTGCTGCGCATCGGGCTGTGTTAATGGCGAGCGATTCGTCTCGGTCGCACGCCGGGCCATCAGGCACGCGACTCGTTCGGTAATCGGCCGAATTAGCATGCGCGGCGCCCGCCGCTGGGAGGGGGGGATACGATCCGGACGCGCAATTGTCAGCCGGGAAATGCGTCTTTCGGGAGCTCTTGGAAAAATAAGCCACAGCCGGGCGACGAGGTAATATGTGCGCAGCGAGTGTCTAATGGGGCGACACTCGACTCGATGCATTTTCATGAGCCGCGGCTCGTTATATTCATATTTATGTCGATTAGTGAGAGAGAGAGACGAGGGAATAGAAGCTGATTAAGTGGCGATGAATTATTTTGCATAGCTAATCCGACGAAGATTCACGTTTATTGAAATTACCCGATAACCATCGATTATAATTCAACGGCGCGCGTTTTTGACTTGCTAAATTTCGCTATTCGCGCGAGTATCCGATGTTTAATTGGACGATATTGCAAAGTATTGCGTTTGACTGTTTGCAGAAAGAAAAAGAAAAAGAACTCGAGATTAGTCACTACGACCCGATTAGAACTGTGATTCACATCGACGATTATACCGATCCGACATTGTAACGAAATAAGCTTTTCCAAAGACGTACATTACACGTTTTCGATCCGTAACAACAATGTAGTCGCTTTCAAAAGTCGCGTAAATCTCGAAAGATGAATTGTGAAATTTCTCTTCTGCTTTCGTTGCAACAATTGCACATTACATTCTACGCGGCTATGAATTATTCACAGTAGCCGATGGAAGTGTTTCCTCCCGAGCGTCAAGTCGCGGGATTTCTCGCTAAGAAAGCCGCGGTTGCGCCATTAATTTCAGCGCTCCGTCCGTTGACGTGTTTACGCACACGTATAAATGAAGAGGCGGTGGCCGGGGTGTACCGGGCGGAGCTTGCGCCTGCCTTTCAAGTGGACACACGCGCGCCCGAGGCTCCAAGGTATATCTGCATGCGGCAGAGGCGAGTCGCGTCCGGTTCCGGTGCGCCAACTATTTTCGAGCCGGCGACTCTCGAACGGCAGCCGTTCGAGAGTTCATCGACGGAAAGCCCGCCGACGGCAACGCGTCTTTGTCGCTTTCACCCCGAGACGGCTATTTTAGTGCGCCCGGCTGTCGCGCGCGGTGGCCCACAGTGTCAACTTACTCTCTCATACGTCGAACGGATAAATAAACGACGAAGCGGAGGTCCGGCGAAACGGGCCGCACCAAAGTTCGCTCGTCTTTTCGCCGGTGTGTACATTTTGAAGGAAAATCGCGCGAATAGTGAAAGAACGCATGACAAGTTACGGGGGATGTTCTGATATATTTTGTAGGGGCCAACGAGTCAATATTAACAAAGACGACCGGAAAATCGATGCGTTTTTGAATACTGAAATGTATGGAAAAAGTACTATCGAGCTCAAATAAACGCTAGAATATTTTCTTTAGTTCTCATGCTCAATCCAAAAAACTTATGTGAATAATTGTTTATATATCAAACAACAAAACCACTCGAAACATCACACGCACATCCTTGAGCAGAAAATACAAGTTAGATGAACAACGAAGCGAGAGTGAACTTGTCTGTGTCGGCGACAAGTCAAAACAGCAAGCCTCTCGGTTTAGCTAACGGATGGGTATCATTTGCAAACAGATTAGAGTCACTTTTGGAACGCGTTCATTTGGACGCCGGGAACCGGGGCCGTTTTACGTGCGAATGCTTCTACTTCTCGCGAGCTTAAGTGCACAGTGTAGTTTTGAAACTAAAAGTCCACGTGGTTTTTTTTTGTGACGCCATATTACGATTGAGTATCTCGCCAATGGAAGGAAATAATGCTTCTTGATGTTTTCACTCGTCGTTTCACATGGCAAAGAATAAATTGACTGGCGATATTGTAATATAAATCATAACCCGTTGGATCTCCGCTCGGGCGCGTCGTATTGAATCATGAACGAGTCGATTGGCAAGAACATCCCGAGTTCGCCGAGTCGTCGATCGGTCGGGACGAAAAAGCCGCTGAGTCGCGTGCGCGAATCGACGTTCAACAGCTCGAAAGATTGATTATCGTTATGGCGATCGCTTGCAGTTATCGACACGTCCGCGGCGGCATCTCGCCAAGCCAACGTCGTCGACCCCGGACTACTCGCGCGCGTAACAGCCTGCTAATTAACCGATTAAAGTTTGACGAGCCTCGAGGAAGCGATTAGAGCCGTCTTTCAACTGTCGATGAAGATTGAGTGGATTTCATCATTGCGTTTGGTTGATCCCGGACCAACACAACTGATGGCATATCGATTGCTTTGAGATGAGCGAATTGAATTAGTAGTTTGGTGAACAGCGATAGAAAATAGACCGATCACGGATTAGCCCGCTGCGTCCTTTAGGAATGAGTTAACACAAAAGCGAAGAAGCTAGTTGATTATGGATTATTGCACTCGAGGGTGAATTGTTGGAAGTGAAAATTGGTTTAGTACGGTTGAGGATCACAATAAAAAGCAGTTGGCTTAAGCACGTGGATGAAAATGTAATACAAACAAACGGCATTCAAGTTTTCAGTGATTTCAAACAAATTTCAAATCAGGGTTACTCGACCGCGGAGTGTCATGGTTAGATGGCATTAGAACAAATATCGAGTCTCCGGAGCTTTCACAGTGAGCCCGTTTGAGATACTCCACCGGTCAACGCAGAGCCAAGCCGGGGCGGGAACGGCAGGGCACACGATGCACAAGAAAAAGAGAAAAAAAGCAACGGAGAAAACGAGAAGAAAAGAAAAAGCAATGGCACGCGTGAAGGCAGGTGCAATGTACCGTGGTGGCCTGTTCGAGAGAATCGTCGTCGGTAGGGTAACCGAGGAGGGGTATAGCCGCCAGGATCCGGCGAGCCCCGCGTGCGAAGAGCCCCGCGGCCCTGCACACGCCGTCGCTCACCGTCCGGCCTACCTTCAGCACGGACTCCATCTCAGCTTGTCACTCCCAAGGGGCTCGTGTACCGGCTGCTTCGGCTCCTCTTCCGCAGTCGCCTCCTGGACCTGCACCCCAGCGGCAGCACAGACGCGTTACAGCCTCGCCGTCAATGGTACTCAGGGAACGAGCGAACCCGATACGATCGCGCAAAACAGTAATTTTTTCTTTCGAACAAGTAATGAATTATCCCGGACGATTTTACATCTTCATTGCCGATACGAGGAAAGAAAAATAAACCGCGTGAAAATATTACCGACAGCGTCTCGTGATTCAACGATTCTCAGCCACTCCGAGAAGAGATTTTCGGAGTCACGAGGATCTATTCTCGGCGTAAGCGCAGTGGAGAAGCTGTGGATTTAGAAATCTATCTTCGTAGTCTAATTCTGTAGCGAGAGACGCAAGCACGCGCGCTGCTCAACCAAACCGTGAAACAATGAATCTCGCCGTCGAGTATCACAACAGAACGGGAAGCGAGAGTCGAATTGTAAAATCGGCGACGATCGCGACAAACTAGTCGCGAACTCGTACGTGAACACAAGATATCCCCGACGACGGTCAACACTCGGAATCGGACGGAATTCAACGGAGATGCCGCTGACTCTGCAACGCGGGCGAAACGAAGGCTGCGCTGCCGCTGCGGTGGGTGGGTGTTTGTTCCCGTGGAGCACGAACTTACTACCTCTCGCAGGGACCGCGACACTGGTTGCAAGGCGTTGCGACGCGTACTGCGCGAGAGCGAGTGCGTCTACTGCCTCGGGTGCCGGGCTTTTGGGCGTATGCGCGTTTCGCGGACTACTCGGAGCCGGGCTTGGGCGGCGGCGTCTTTATATAGAGTCCGCTGCGGCCCGCACGTCCCACACGTCGACGCGGCGCGTGCATAGCGCACCGATGGAAAAACGCGCGCACCAGCCAAGGAGAGGAAGGGTGACAGGCTTCAGAGGGGGGGGGCGGGATGGAGGCACACCTTACTTAGCGCATATCGGGAATGCAACCGAGTAGGTGAGCTGGTCCCCCCGCGGCCCTACGGCCACGCGCCCGCCCCCCACCAGCCCAGCAGGAAGTCGCTACAAGGATACTCGCGCGTATGGATATACTTGTACATGCGAGCCGAGTATACAGCTTTATGACTCGGCTCCTCGATATATATTCATGATTCCGGCGCCGCAATATCGCGGCTGTTTGACCGTTCGCCTCGACTCTCGCGAATTCAAACGTTCGAATAGAATTGTGTATAAGCGGTTTGGCGAGGCGACCGGTACACTCACGAAAAGCATCGACGGCCGATGTTGAATTTCGCCTTTGCCAATTGTATGGGTGTACGAGATTCCGTTATCCGCAGTCGGAACGGCGCAAACCCAATATCCTCCCCGCCCAAAGCGGACACGCCGGTGCGTACGATTACGTAATACCGCGATCGCGAGACAATAACACAACGAGAGACGTAACGCGCACCGGGAAGCTGGAAGGGATCGCGGAGGAAGGAAAAAAAGGGCGTCTCCTACATACGGCGAAGAGCAAAAACAAAGCTTACAGGCGCTTGAGCGCAGCGAAGGAGGAAGGCGACGCGTCGTGGGTTTCATGGAGCTCGCGCGGCGCGAAAAATGCGCGCGTGGAGAGCCGACCGCAAACCACGCGGCGCGGCGGGTGCGTTTCTATTCTGGTCCCCGCCCTGCTGGCGCGTGTGTGTATCGGAGAGCGAGAGCGAGATGCGAACACGACACTACTGCGCCGCGCGCTCCGATACCTATCGACGTGTCTCGGACCTTTACTGCACGGACGCTCCGCTCCGGTATGATGTAACGCGTATATAGGCACACGCGACACGTGCGCGGATATCGAGTGTAGCGCGTTATTGCGCGCCTGTGGGACGCGGGAAAAAAAAAGAATCCGCTCGTGCGCGCAAACGTAGACACGCGCGGATCTTCTCAGCCGAATCGACCTCCCGCCGCAGCGGCGCGTACGTATATACACGCTGGTGCTTTTATTTCTGCAATTGAAACGAGAGGAAGGAGGAGAGGGCAGCCCTTTCAGACCCGAGGAATGCGCTCGTTAATTTTTATTGGGCTTTTCAGGGCACAATTACTTTCTCGGAATGATCGTCGCTGTCGGCATTGCTGAGAGCCGGGGGCAAGGGGGCATTTTTGTACAATTGACGAATTAATTCAGGGCCCAAGAGTATACATACCCATGCACGGGGGACAAATTGAATTTCATGCCGGGATGAAAAAATTGGACGGGCCGTGTGAATTTTTCGATGACGTCAACGCGTCAAACGATTTCTCGAGAAGGGAATGAGAAAAAAAAAGGTTCAAACTGATCGTTGGGCGCAAAGAGCCCCGCGGGGTACCTACGAGTGTCACCGTCTCCAACCGCGTTTCGAGTTATTTTCAACCGGATTAATAATTATCGCGATGGCTAGTCGCATTTTTGGCATTAATTCAATGGGCAACGGAAAAAAACTCGCAAAACGGGAATGAATAGCGACGAATCGCGCGTAGAATTGGGAAACGAGCTGCAATTTGAAAGAGGTCCTTTCAATACGAAATAGCCCATTGATAAAACCTCGGAGACGCGCGAGTGAAGCGATCCAACTAAAAAAAAGGTTTCCGCGACTCTCAATCGGAGGACGAATAAGAACGCTCACGAATAAGAACAAGATATCGAGTAGGTATATCCAATCGAGCGGTTGCCGTGCGCGACTCGAGCAGCGTCAATCGTGAAATACGCGGAGGCGCCGCATATGAAAAATCAGAGCGCCAGCGGAATACGATTGCCCCCCACCCCCAGACGCACAATCCGATCGACTCGCGAGCTTCGGCGGATTTCCGGCGAGGGCAGCATCGAACGAGAAACTGTCGAGTTCTATTTTTACATCGAGCAGCGAGTAACCGGTAAGCGAGCTCTCTGCAACAATCGCGCACGGCTCATTCGAATGCCCGGCGCGTACGCGTCCGCCGAGACTGTGTACCCTCCGTCGCATACGCGATCGCGTTCGGCCGGCTCCTCGTGCGCAGTCGTTGTACACCTCTCGAATACACTCGCGGCCGTTTCGAAATCGCGACCTCTGGAAACGACGATTTTGCCTTTGGGGGTCAAGGAGAGGCGAGACACGGAAGAAGAGAGATTCGGGAAACGCGATCGACGGGAGGCACAGAGCGGCGTATGAAAATAATGTAAGCCCACGGGGTTTTCGCGGTATATGTATAGGTACGGTGCGCACTCGAGTCCCATTAAAACGAGACGCTAACGGGAACTGGCGCACACTTTACGCCTGCGCACGTCCCTCGCGTACGCACGCAATTAAGCCGTTTCATTTGTCGCGTCCTCTCCGCTAAAACTAACGAGATCTTGGCACCGCGCAGCTGCGCCGAGCCGCGCTCTCTCGAGTGCACAATGCGCGCGACGATCAAAGTGCTCCGGCAAATTGAGAGGGAGCTCGTCCCCGCGACTCTGGATCGCTCCGAGTCCCGAAGAAATTCCACGGCCGCCGATCTTCGCGAGCGCCTACTTTGAAGTTTCGGGTGTGCCTGGCCGAGCTTTACCGACGAGAGCAAGGGATTGAATGTCAAAAGGGAGCTGCGCGGATCGTTGGCTTCGATCAGCGCCGCACAAGTACCGGCCCTCGGGCCGATTTCGCGCTCGCTCGACCGGCCGGTCGGTGTGGCTTGCGCGGGGGCGGCTTCTCTCGGCTCGTTAGCTTGCCCCCGGCCGTTCTAATTAGCGCGCGTTTATTGCCTGCATACGTCGGAGGATCGCGCGAGACGCTTCCGAGAACGCAGCCTCGAGATTTACACTAGTGATCGCGCCAACGGGTTTGCACCCCGTGCGACGCGAGCAAACGCATGTATCCCGCGTCGAGTTTATCAAGCGGATAACTTTGGCGAGCCGTATCGCGGCTCGAGCTTCGGCTCGAATCAATTGTTCGCTCGGACTACGTCCCGGAAGACGAGCATTTACAAACGAGTCGCGGCAGATTAATCGGCGGCCGAGCCGGAGCGTGTCTAATCAATCGGCTCCATACCCCTCTGTATACGGATTGCGCGTCCGATCTAATCAGCGCTAAATCGGATACAAGCACGCGCGGACACACGGGCTGAAGGGTGTTGGGCTCGAGACGAGAAGGAAAGGGCCGTGGCTGCAGTCGATGAATTACGCGTAGGTGGAAAGCCGGGGGGTCGCGACGACAAATGTGGGCCACGCACGCGTTATATCGCTTCGTAAATCATAGATAGAAAGAGACAGACGCGGAGCGGAGGCGAGGGCCCCTCCTCCTCCCCCCGCCGTTCGACTCGTTATTTATGGGAGTACGTATAGACGATCGAGCCGAGCGCGGGAGGGCTTTCCATCCGATCGCGAGGGTTTTTTGAGGGGCGACAGATCAATTGACCCGTTTCCCGAGACGAGCTTTTCCCCTACGAGGATCCACCGCGCTCGTGTTCCCCTTCCAATCTGTGGGCTTTATGAGGAGTGGCATGCATTTATTTCGGGGAGGCGGCAAGTACACGAGAAGCATTCCACTCGCGGGGCGAAAATCCAGCAATGTCGCGCGAGTCGTGGTTTGATCGACTTGGATCGCAGCTATTCGCCGTCGAGAGCGCGACGAACAATCTAATTCGCCGGAGACATTAAAAACTTGGGGTTAAACGGGGGAAGCGGAGTGTTTTTTTCGTGTGCCGCGGCGACACACCCAGTCTGTCGATCGTCACCTACATACACGGGCAACCGTCCCCTCCGCGATACGACCGAAAATTCCACTTGATAAAGCTGGCACGCCCGTCGGGGGTAGGGGCAATGGAAAGGGACTGATGGGCTGGCGTCCGCCACCCGAGGGAACACCTCTAGTCGTTCTCTCCCGGAAGCGGAACAGCGACTCTGGGTATATAACATACGCGCAGCGGGCACTTTTCATTCCCGTTCCAAGACGTATCGGCCCCCCGCTGTTTTTTGCGCATATGCTCGGCCTCGCGGTCTTTCGAAGAGGGACTCGAGCGCGTATTCGGCGCTTCGGTCACGTAACAATTTTCGCAGTTAAATTCTACACCGGAGCCTGTCTGTGTATGGTGGTGCGCGCCTGGAAGCCTCTTGTCGCTCGTCTCCTCGGCTGCGCAGCCGTAATCCTTTTCACGAGCCCCGGCCGCTGTTATTTACATCGCGCCCTCCCGCACAGTGAAAAGGAGGCGCGCGACGTAACGCGAGACGGAGAGCTATCGATTTTGTCGTCTAGCCTGAATTTTTCATCCCCCCGCACCGACGCGTGTGCGTGATTGTGCATTCGTCGCGCGCGTGACGAAAATAAGAAATTCCTGTAAATGCATTGCCGGCGATTTCCCGCGAATTTCACGGGTTGCCGCCCTGCAGAGTTTCTCTATTTTTTGGAATATCCATATAGATGGAGCGAGTGGCTCTTCGGGGGAGGAGGATCGCGACGAGCATCCCGTTCGCACCGACAACGCACTGTCGTGTGTTTCGCGGCGTGTAAACAGCTGTTCCTCGGGGATATCGCTCGGCGAATCGGACAAATCAAACCTTGGGTACTCGGTGGTGTGTGTGGGGCATCGCGCGACGAGCCGCGTGTGTGCCACGGGCTTCTCAACTCACCTGCAACAGAGAAAAATAAGAGCAATCAAATACATTGTCAATCATTGTCGCACGTGTGCGTGTTGTTGCTACGATGCGATAAACACGAGTACGCAAGTTGTGAATTCGGAGTAAACAGAGCCATTTAACCGATGAGCTTGTAAATTGGTAAACGCAGCATAGTCATCGATAATTCATGGGCCGGGGGGGTAGTAGGACAAAGCAAACGCGGAGCGATTGGATTGTGTGAGAGCAGCCAACATCACCGACTCGACACTGCACGAGGCGGACGCGGAGGGTACATTTTGTGGGACGAGCAAAAACAATCGATCGCCCACTCCCTGCGATCGAATTAATCGCGGCTCCCTCCCATATCTTTATTTAATAAGGCCGCCCGGGGGCTCGGCTCGTCGCGCACTCCCACGGCCCTCCGCTGCTCGCTTTGATTCTCCCCGAGTGGCTCGGGCCATCTGATTACGTGCCGCGCGCTCCTCTCTCTCTCGGTCGACAACGAAACCCGCCTGTACACACCAGATGACAATCAGCAGCGCCGACATCCTGCTGAGGCTGCGCGCGACTCGGGAGGTGCAGCTCGGAATCAAACGCGGCTCTTTCTCCTCCTCCGCCCCCGCTGATTTCATTTTGTTTCGCTCGGATTCTCGCGGTACGAGTCTAGCGACGCGTCGTCGGGCGAGAACGATCGTCCGCCAACTCGAATAATCAAGCTAACGCGCGAGCGAGGCGAGCGAATCCAACTTTGTAGATTCGTGAAAAACTTGGAGAAGTAATACTTCCTCTCAAGCTCGTGCCGTTTTCTTCCGGAGATTTAATCGTGCAAGGAGAGAAATAATGTCGTAAGAATTATTAGTTTTGTAAGTAATGCATTGCTGAAGGGCATTGACCAGTGACGTTGGGAAAACAGTATAGGAAAAATAGAAATTATCACGAGATTTTTTTTATAATTTTTCCAAACGCTATCGTTACACTCGCTTTATCGCTGAATAGAAGTGGGTACGACTTTTTGCACGATAAAACTTTGTGAGATTGTTGTTGGGTATATACGCTAACAGCTGATATTCCGAGCCATACAATCCAACATTTTTTCCCCCGAAGATATCCTGATAGACATCTATCAGAGTATCTCCAGGTAATCAAAACGTTAGATCTTACGGCTGTAGATATAAGCGATTAGGGTACCCATGAACCATCTTTCAAAGTTTCATAATGATCGGTGCGGCTCAAAAGGTATACCCACTCTCCTACTAAGTTGTATCAAAATTCTTTTTTTTTTTGCACGAAATAAGAGTGAGATGACAATGTAGCATTTTATGTAATTATGGATTGAAAAACTGATTAAAATGTATGAATATTTAAGAAGTTAACGTCGATTTTTCGTAGACCTATTGTAACAATTCAGATATTTATTTTTGGTTGAATGTCAAAGGTTTTGTCATAAGTATCTGTGGAAACATGATTTTGTAGTTGCAATGATGATTCCCGATAGATCTTGAGCAAGACGACGTCCGCAGAAATCCCAATCAAATATACGATTTCTCGCTCGATTCGAATCAACACGACTCTGTCAATTATTCGTCGGGCGATAGTGAAATTATGAATCCGGGCAAGCAACGCACGTAGCGAGTCGAGTATCGACGGGGCGCGTCGACCTGGTTGTGTGTTGGGTAGCGGATGGCCGGCTGCGCGGGGGTAGGAGCTGCGCATTGTCTCCGGGGAGGGCTGGTAATCCATGCTAAGCGGGCCCCTCGCGTCTCGAGCCGCTCTCGAGAGGTAAGAAAACGACGATCGCTATAGTCGAGCACCGGACAAATATTGGCGCGGGCTCCGAAGCCACTCTCGAAGGGGCGCGACCCCGAGGCGCACACATACCTATTTACGACCCATCCTCTTGACCCACTGCGCGTAGCGTAGCTCACGTGTGTGTACGTGCCAACACGCTGTTATCTTTATTTATGCCCGACGACAAAATTACGCGGCCGCGGCATTAGCGTAACTCGGTCCGATCTCTCGAGGGGGAGGGGAGTTTCTTTGCCCCTCCTCTTTACGATCGCGACGAGTCCACGTGCCGGGGGAGCGGCGCGCTACGTGATTCCGGGACAAGATTACATTCTCCACAACGCGATTTCGTTTTGGTAAACGGCTCGGTGAAGTTCGCTGCGCTTCGTCCGAGGGGAGACGTGTGTGTCTTTCTTCGGAAATTAGCGACGGGATCAAGAGTAACGATGAAATCGTCAGTCGACGAGGAGGCGGTACTTCTGCTTGGGCAATGCAAGAATAACGCGGGGGGAGAAGAGGAATGAATTATTTCGTGCACTTTTTATCGCGCCGTGTAAAAAGAGATACATCCGGGCAGTGTTTCAGGGCGTACAGAGCGGGGCGAAGCATCCAGCTAGCGTTCGAGAATTTCCAGCCGGGCCAAGTTTTTTTCCCCCTGCCTCGCAAGGAGCCGGAGCACGAGAAAAACTTTTAATTCACTCGCGGGTGAAAGCTCGACCGCATTAAAGCGCTCGCTACTCGGTCCTGTGCACGGAGTGGAAACTTTGCATTATTCGGAGATTTCTACAGAGAAAATGAACGCGCTAAACGCGCGCGCGCGCGCTGCTCTATCCTTTGCTCTCGCGAAACTTTGCCCGGGCTGCCTCCTCGTCTTGGGCGGGAGATTCGAGCGAGAGAGAGAGAGCCGACGTGTACGGCGGGGCAAACTTTTCGGGCAATACAAGAACGATAAATAAACGTTGAGAAATTAAAAATTGATCGTCTCTGAACTGAGAAAGATGTATCCCGAAGGGAGTCGGCTAGACTGCGACTCCGAGGGAGTCAACGTTGGGGGATAACGATTTCTCCATTCGATTACATGCCTGCGACTTGATCTCAGTGGAATTTGCTCAAATTTGCTCGAGTCAAGTTGCAACAGGTACTCGAATCGAGCAATCGTTTCCGCATGTAGAATCACGGTTGTTTCAATGATATTGACTTCAAACGGAATTACGTTACACAGTCGTTCGTCGTCGCGGTTCAATTTGGCGAGGAAGCATTCAGGCAAATTGTGGACCGCGTGTTTGCAGCACGCTCGAGTTTCCTCAAATCTTCGCCCACTCGAGGCGCGCAGTCGATTCGCCTCGAGAACTGCCCAAGAAATTTGAAGCACGTCTTTAGCGCGCCTTCCCAGTGGCAAATCCCCAAGTCTACTGCTTCTCGTTCGAGTGGCCGACTTTTCAGTGCGAGCCTGCGGAGCCCGAGGGTGAGGGGGGATTCGCGATAAGCGCGGCACTCGCGAGCTCGGAAAATCGGTCGACGACACCGCCTCCCCCCCCCCAATCCGGCTTATTTCGATCGTAATTAAGGCCCGCGAAGTTTTTAATCAAAGCCGGGAGGCGGTGAGGGGGCAGCGCGCGCCCGGCAGCACCAAAGTCAGACGCCAAGTTTTATCGGGCTGCTTCATCTTCGTGTCACCGTGGCGAGGTTTTTCTTTAATAAAACCACCCCGAACTTTCCCGTCTCTCTTCGTCGCGCGAGCTTCTTCGCGGAATATCTGCCCGCGTAACACATGGCCTCATCACCCACTTTCTCATTTTTTTTCATATTCGAGCACCGGTGCCTCGCCGCGACGCCGAGAAGCTTTTGATGAGCGGGAGGGCGTAGGGAGCTTTTTGAAAATCAGAAACAGCCGAAATTAAAAAGCGACGAAGGTTTCGGGGGACTTTTCCATCCGGAAGCCGTCCCTCTAACCGGGGGAGGGCGAGGGGGTCGTGGGAAATCGCACGTCGCAAAGATGTGGAGCCATTCGCGCAGAGCAGCTCCCCCGAGAGCTGCAGCTCGGCAGCCGAGAGTGAATAAATTGGTGCGCAAGAACGCGGGGCACGCACGAGAGCGGAGCTTCCTGGCGAGCTTCTGGGCCCCCGAGATGTCCCAGAGCCGCTGCGCTCGGGCTCGCAAATCGCTCCGGTTAATTTGGCGCTGCTGGGCGGGCGGGCGTGCGGTGCAGCCGTCGGGGAAGAGCGAGTCGGCCGGTTGGCATGGCAACAGCTCCGGCGCGCGTCCCGGTGTACGTGTCGCGCTGCGCTCGATACTCGAGAGACGCCGCCCAAAGCCGCCGCGCGGCGCGCCGCTCGCGGATCCTCCTGCAGCCCGGCTGCCGCTGCCGCTGGCTCGCGCATTTTTGCCCGCGCGCCGCCTACTTCCGCCCACGCCTGCGCCAATTTTCATCCCGCCCCGCCGGTGCCATTTTAATCGGACACCCTCGACGACACCATTTTCGTCCTGCGCCCGCTGGCGGCAGAGCTCCGGTCTCGAATTATCCGTGTTTGGCGGACGAACGTGAGATACGCGCGTCGGAAACGATGCAGGAGTCGCAAGTCGTATAGGAGAAACGAGGAGGGAATGGAGTCCCGCAACTTCTCACGCGATAAGTCGAAGCGCCGCGGCAGCAGCTTGAAAAACCCCGAAAGTCCTTCGGAAGGGGATGCGAGATAGGGTATCGACCCGCGCGGCCCAGCCCCGCGCGCACACGCGCAGCTACGCACAGCTCTCGTGCAACGAGAAACGACAATTTGAGAACCCATCGCCCACAGCCAGCGGGCCAGATGAAAAATAGATATTACACTTTTGTCAGAGACGAAGCTCGATCACAAATGAATCCCCGCGGCTGCTGCGGGCTCTCAATAATCCCGTCGGCCTTCCTCGTCAAATATTTGATTTTCCTCGATGCCAAGGGACGTTTTTTCTTTCATCAAGACCGGAGCCACTACGTACTCGGGACACGACGCGTCTTTTCAAACACGAGAAGGTTCGGCTCGACAAATAGACAGTCGGAAACAAAATCAAAAGTTCGTTGATAATCCGGAACGCTCGGGCCAATCGTATCCGCGTACGCGATCATCGCATTCACCTGGGGCACGATCGATATGTTCTTATCGAGCCAGCGAACTATGCGCGTAGATCGAATCCAAAAATCGAAAAAAGAGAAAAAAGGCTCGACACTCGCATTGTGTCTCGGGTGGTATTTTATCCACGATGTACTTCCGTACTTGGGCAAGAGCGATCGCGCGCGGTACAGTTCGGCAGTTCGAAGTCTCTCGCCCTTTATTTTTTCTTCTCCTTCCACGTCAAACGAGAGGAGGGAGAGTAATCGGCGGGATTGCGAAATCGACACGGACGGCGCCCGTCTTGTCTTGTGTGACTCATGCGCCCCACCCCCTCCCCTCGCACGATTTACACCGCGGCTAACACTTCCCTCGGTTCTATTTGTTCGGTACAATGGAGCTTCTGATGACCGAGTAGTTGGATGGTTTTATAAAAATCATACCGTCCGCGCGTATAGCTGTCCTCAAAGGATCCGAAGAGTAATACGTTCGAAAGGGTCGGAAGAATAAAGGTAATGGATGCGGCGAACAAGTTTTCGTGAATGTATAAGAGTAAATATCTGATCTCGTTAGAGAACTTTTCTTTTACTCGTCGAACGTATATTCGAGTCGAAAAGTCAATAGAGATCTATTTGCATGAATTAATCCTGCGTGTCGGATATATATCTGTACAGCCGACCTTTCATTCCGCGCGCATCAAAGAAAAGAACACTTTATGAAACTAATCAATAAATTCTCAAACAGATCAAACTAAATCCCCATCTCGGCAAGCTCCCTTTGCTCTTTCACTTGGAAAGTCCAATCCCGTTTCTATCCAGCCGACGGAGATAGCAGCGTCGACAGATTTGCTTGTATCAAGAAAATTGTTTTTTCCTCTTTGCCTCGGTCGCCACCGCGCCGGTCAGCTACTAATCTTCCTTTCTTTCTTCTTTCAGCTTCTTTGAAGCAACAGGAAAAAGCGACGGATAAGACTAAGAGGATAACGGAGTCAACGAACGAGATACTCAATTTGCATGGCTAACCTATCAGCGATCTGGTTTGTCCCATACGCGAAGCTTCTAAATAATCATGAAAAGAAACTTTGACTATTCAAATACACCGCGGTTCAACCGAGTTACCCACTTCTATTCAAGCTGTTTTTTGGGCCACGCGATTCCCCTTTTTATTTCCTTTGAAAGAGAAGTGACTTAGAAAAGAAAAAAAAACTGACGCTACGAGTCCAAGAGGAGGTTGAAAAAAAATTACGAACCCGCGAAAGTCGTACGGGTCGTGTAAACATTTGCCGGTGGCACGGAACGCGTATAAAAAGAAATCAAGAGCCCCGGCACATTGACACACAAAAAATGCATGAACCCGCGGCGCTTTTGCACTGCGAAACCCAAATGGAATTCTAAAGCCGGGGAAACGCAAGTGCGTTCCGCTTTTCTAATTGACACACGGCAGAGAGCCGAGAGGAAATCGGGGAAAGAGCTAATATTGAGAGCACCGGCCGGCTGGCCAACTTTGGACGAATCGACTGCGGAAAACGTCAAACGCGTTGGTTGCACTACTGTATCATTTGGGATCGTGCGGTCGATTTTATCTTTTTTTCGTTCGTCTTATCCCGATTCTGACAATTTCGAGGAGCCCGTTTGATTTTAAACGACGGAATCGACGAAAAAAACGGTCGTCTTTGCATCCTTTCGACGGGAAGGTCGCTCGGAGAATTCGAGAGACGCTAGCGCAACCGGATTGCTGAGAAAACTTCCGACTCTTTGTGTACATCGTTGAGTGGAGAGTTTGAGTAAGCTAATTATTTGCGAAAAGTGAAAGAAGAAGAGTAAGGTACGAGGTAAAGAAACGGAGAACTTGACGCGTTACCCACGAGTTTGTATACACACAGCGCACCAATTACTCGTGAACCAACGTGGAAGAAAATTCAACCAATAGAACGTCTGGATTATCAAGGGGTAAACATTTTTTCTTGGCGACAACTAACTCATCCATGATAATCGCACGGATTCGCGAATAAATTATCAAATTACGATTTTGTATAGTTGTAGATGACAATCGTGCATGTATTCCAATATGTACCAATTTGGAAGGATTCACGTGCAAACAATAAAGCCGACTGGCAGCAAACCGACTTATACACCCCTCGTGTTTCCGTTATTAATTGAAGAGCATACAGAAAACCGCAGCCGCTAATTAGGTTAATTTCAACGGTTGGCGGAAAGCTCGCGCATTGTACAGTCGAGCTTGAGTCCACAATAGCTCCAATACAGCTTGTGTTACGTTATATTCATTGTAAAGACAAACAACCTAGTCTCAATGAGCTCGTAATTTATCGACGATTTTTGTTTTACCGTCCTACCAATTTGGAACTACCAAGTATCGATCGATACCGAGTATCAGATGTATACATCTCGCAGGATCGATTGGAAACGCCCGACAAAAGTGGACGCTCCATATATACAGGAAATTTGAGCGAAGAGTCGACTCCATTCCAAGATACAAGCTCATCGATCACTCACAATTGGCTCTCGGATATTGCTCGGCGGGACTGTTTCATTGGTTGGCGATCGAGCTTCTTCCGCAAAATTAATCATCGCTCGCCCGAGCTTCCACGCGGCCACTTTATCAGATCCGATAATCTGGACGACATCGCGATCGTCGATATAGCGGCGGCGGTGGGTTGTATACGCAAGAAACGAGTCCCGCGACGAGCCGACGCTTTTGGCGAGACGCCAGCCTTTGCCTCCCCCCTCCCATCGAGTCCGATTAGTTTGTAATTGCGTATTGTTTGGGCCAGGCCCTCGCGGAGACGGCTGCCGAGGAGCGCCCGCAAAGGAGCTTCTTCGGATCCCAGGCAGACCGTCAGACAAGCGAAATCAACGAGGAAAAGGGAAGGAGAGTCGTCCGTTTCGGCCCTCCCCCGAAGGGCTGCGAGAGAGACGCTTCAATCGGGCTTCACTCGAGCGCGCAATCGCTTCGCTTTGATTTGCTCTTAATCACGCGGCAGCGTCGCTCCGCTGCTGCTGTACGCCCCCAGCTGTAGAGATTTTTTTCGCGACGAAAATACCAGTGAAAAACCAAGTGTTTTCTCCATCACGTGTAAGACACGTTGTCACACGAAATTGTGTATAATTTATTAGTTATAAACAATTTATTGCGTTTAGCTATCTTGTTGCCCTGCGCAAACGTTTCGTCGAGAATATAAATACAAACGAGAAACTGGTCATTATCAACGCAGAAGAAATCAGAAACGAATTCAGCACGCGAGGACGATTGATACTGGGGATCGTCCTCACTCGTTCCATCACGTCCGTGGACGAGTGAGACAAACTACAAATAAAACAAAAACTCGCGCGAGTATACACGCACAACAGCCGCGCGCGGATCAGCGTCAACGTCGGGTACACGAATGCGCTCGGCGCATGACAAGCTCGCACCGTCACGGCGCGACGCCCTTTGTGAATTAACGCGGCCAGACAATCGGCGCGCGGCATCGGCCCTCGCACCGGAAAACGTGCGCGCCCCCGCGCGGCTCGTGTCTCGCGAACAACAGTCGAAACCAGATACTCCCTGATGCTCTCCGGCCGCGGGCGGAGTCTTCTCCTCGGCCGCGCGCACCCAACTCGAAGTAAATCCGAATCGACGTCGTCACGCTCGGCTGGCCGCGTTCTCTCTCCCCCTCGGCTTTTTGTCCTCGCTTTTCCCCGTTTAATTATGCGCCGCGCGGTTCCTCTCGACCCTGCAGCCAGCCAGCCCACCGGCAGGGCTCGACTAATTGACTCGCGACAACTTTATCCACAGTCGAATTTCGCCGGCCCTCCGCCGAGACTTGGCCGCGGCGACCGTCGCAACGACGCTCGTTCGCCGACTCGAGCGTGCGCGTATAACGAGCCCGACACCCAAATCATACGGCGCGCGATACTTGCATGCTATAGCGTACACGTCGAACAATGGGACGCGCATTCAATTTATTCCTCGACTGCAGCAAGAAGAAAACGAACGCGCGTTTGTAGGCTCGAGCTGGCCCGAGCATTAATCCGCGCGCCGGGCAAAAAGAAGCCAAGAACGGGGGGGGGGGATAATACGCGGGGCCGGGCATTGTGAGACTCGGCCTACACGTCGAAGCCGCGTCGTGCCGGGGGCATAAAACGGCCCGAACAAGCCTCGCCCGTCAAAATGAAGTCTTAACGTGTCATCGGTACATAATGCGCGCACGCGAGGGGGGGAGGGGCGCGCGAGCAGTGACGCGGATGAAAAAGCCGGCGCGCGGCCGTGACCGTGACGCCGCCTGCACACCTGAGCTTCCTCTCTGTCTCTCCCTCTCGTTCGCGCGAGTTGTGCGCGTCCGGGCACCCGTGACCCCACCGGCCACTGAGTCATCGAACCGCCGCCGCCGCCGCCGCAACGAGTCCCTGTGCCCCCTATACACTCGCGCGCTTAATTAATTCGGATTGAGAGCTCGTATAGCCCAGCCCACTCGACATACATCTTTGTACTCGTTGCTCGCCCCCGGACTCCCTCGTCTATCCATACTCTCGACGACTTTTCGAGGATATCCCGCGAGCAAAATTACATTTTTCATCGCCCGAGTGGCGGGGCTCGGAATCAAATATACACGGCGAAAGCTCGACTTTGCGACGTTGACGTGTCTTTCAACCGTATAGATGAAATAACCGGATAACCAGTGAAACACTGAATAGATGAATAGCCGCGAATGGGGGGCTTTTCATTCGAGTTTCAGCTTTAGACTCGACGTGCCTCCTTTCTTCCTGTCCCACTTTTTATTTTTTTTTTTTGTCAAAAGACTGGTTCGTCGAGATTTCATACGAAACGAGTGGCGCGGTTGATTATTTAGACGATAAAATTTTATTCGAGCTTCCCGAGTGTATTTACATTAACGGGCCGGGGATTAATTTGAAATTCTATTCTGTCCGGGTGATTGCATTCGAAATCGGAACTTCGACCGAATAATTTGGATCGTATATTGATAATTCGAATTTGGTTGACGATATGGAAGCCGTATACTAATAATACGTGCATCATCGATTCCCAATGCAATTTCCTCCCTGATATCACATTTTTCTTTCACTTCTCACCGACAAGTTCAATCCGCCATTGCGCGAATCCCGTCTTATCGAGTACAACGTGAGATAAAATCACGGATGGAAAATATTTTCGTGCACTCGAGGAAACACAGCAGCAAGAGGCCGCGATGAAAATGGCTCGATTTCGATTTATACAATGTAAATTGACACGAGCTCGTTTCACTGGCAAAGCCCGTGCAGCGAAGGGCCGTGCCCTCGGATTCAAAGTGTATTCGCCGAGGCAAAAGTAGTGCGCGAGAAAGCACGAGCTTTTTTGCGGGCAAAAGTTTCCGGTCTCGTTCGCCGAGAGAGCCCGTTGTTTGCCACACCTGCCACGTATATAAAGCGAGCCCGGGAGGAGGGGAGCTGCCCTTTTGATTTTCCTCGGTCGAGAGGGAAAGAGAGAAAGAGGTCAAGAGCCTGATTCCGCCCGATTTTTTGCCACCGAGTTCCGCATTTGCATACAACGCGAAATATTCAAATGCAAGATTAAAATTCATGCTGAGCGGCTTAAAATTTCACTGGAAAAAATAGAAACCGGAATACCATTGCCAGAGCTCAGCGGGAATCGTATTTACAGAGAGAGAGAAACTTGGTATCTGTTGAATTTTTACTATTCCAACGAATTTACGGGGCAAGAGTCTCGTTCGACTTTTCTCCGACGAATCGACAATCCAATGTCTCGAGTGCTGAAAATCACGGAAACAGAAGCAGCGACGATCGCGAGTCATTTCAAAATCGTCCTTAACTAAATCCAATGACGCAACTTCTCGGTGCAGTTCGTGCCGAGAGCGTGAAATCCCATTGGATATATATATATACACAAATGCTACATGCAGCCGTGACGTGTGAACGGCTGCTATCAGCCTAATCGATTATTCAATTGGCAGCGTTGATGCAGTCTGAATTGGATGATCGCGTTAAAGGTTGCTGACCTATTAAAGCCGCGCATATGATTACGCCAAGAAAATCGAGCAGGACGCGACGCTCGTGGGAAAATCACCGCCCCCCTAGAGCCTCGTGCACCGGAAATCCAATGCACTTTGGGATTCGAATGTTTTTTGGGGTCGCGTCGATCCGGGGCGGATTAGGTGGCGAGGAGGTACAAGGCGCCAAGCGAGAAACGCCAGCGCATAACTCAATCGGACCGTAAATAGCCGGCCGGCGTAATCGCGCGTCTAATCGCGTCGCGGCTACCGTAGGTGCGAACTGCGCCATTAGGAAGTGACCAAGTAAGGCCGCGTACCATTTCCCAACGTTCGCGCGTGTGTGTGTACACACTCGAGTTCGCTCGACTTTTCGCGGGACTTTTTGCTCTGTGTATATAGCTTCGACGAGCGGCGTGACGAAATCCCGTGCACACACCGGCGCTGTGCGGGTCGATCGGGTGGAAACGCGTTTTGTTCAGCTGAACGAATTGGGCATATATAGGCGAGCGCCTACACGTAGTTCGTTCGCCCGAAAATCCCGGTAAAGGTTGCGAGGTCAAACCTGAGATTCCCGGCGATATCGCTGAGCCCACTGAGCGTCAAGACACTTACCTGAAACAGAAAAAAATTCGGTTCGTTAATTAGCATATTCGATAAACGGATAATATTGTTTGTTAAAGGAGTTTTGACGAGGGGCTTTCTATAACTCAAGTACTACGAGCTTATAATACTCTTTATTCTTGCGTCAATATTAATCAAAGCTACTCTACAGATCAAGATGCTCCATCGAAGCGCAATAAGTTTACGCCGACGAGATGAAAACGTAGTCTCTGCCATTAAATTCAGTAGCACGCGGAGTGGGAGAGAACTCGAGAAACACCGATGGAGTATACACCGGAGTGAGAATTGCCCCTTGGATTTTCGAGGCAAGGCGAGCCTATGTAACACATGTAGATCGCTCTCGGTATTCACGTGAAAATGTCGCACTATTCCGCGTTAAATTAGGTTGCGTCGAGGGTCGGCGGCCAAGGGAAACTCCTCCCCCTTCTGCCTCTCTCGCGCGGGGCGCATCAACGACGCTAAAAGACTCTCGCTAGCGAGCAAGCGAGGGAGAATGGAAAAGAAACGCGCAGCACAGCGTGTGGCTCCGTCGTCCCGCTTTTTCCCACGTCTTTCAAGAGACGCGAAGACGAGCCAGCCTCTTGCGCGCGCCTTTCAATTCCCGCTATTCATCCGAGCGCGACTCCCGGACCCCGCGACACACACACACATGTGACGCGAATTTTTCGCCGCGCTTTCGCCAATAATACGCGCTCGTAACACCGAGTTTTTCGTGTGCGAGTATATAGACACGCGTAATTAACGGAAACGGACGTGCGCGAAAAATCCAACGGGCCGCTCTCCTATACACAGCCATTGTCGAGCCGGCGTTTCATTGTCGCGCACGCGGCGCTTCCATGTATACTTTATAATGGAGCTTTAATTAGCCGATGCCGCGCGTTAAATGAGCGACGCTCGCTCGCTCCACAACGCCCACGATTTATTTTCGCGATGAAATGATGAAATGAACGCCGGCTCCCGTTCCGTTCGGACGATGGCGTGTAAAACTCCAGCTGAGGGTCGCGAGTTTCGCCGGAGGTGAGCTCCGAATTTCAACGTAGTTGTCCGAGCGCTATAGACAATAGTCCCCTCCCGGGCCCACCGCGGCGTAATCCGCGGCGTCTCTGGAGCACTCGAAATTGCTTCGACACCTTGTAGCTGCACCGAGGTGGGCGGGGAACGCCGGACAAATCGAGTTAGCCCGCGCCCGAGGAGCTCGGGTTGCGAAGCGCTTGTTCCACCCGAGCGACGAGCCCCGCAGCCCCTCGGGAGTTCCGACCAAAGTTTGACGAAAAGACGCGCTCGGCCGCTTTCCTTCGGCTTATTATCAGATGACGCTCCGCTGCTCGGTACAACCGCTCTCCCGAACACGCGAAAGTAGCGTACGGAACGTCGTATGCACGTGTGTTTCAACGCGGATTCGTCATCAGATTGACGATGAACAAGTGTCGGTAAGAGCCGCTCGCGGCGTAATTGAGCGTAGGCGAGCCGCGCGTCTATATCTCGCGGCCGACACCTTTTATCGCGCGCGCGAGTGAGAGCCGCTTGGCACTCGAGTAGCTACTGGTGGTGGTGTATATACGCGAGTTTACAACGGCCCGTCGACAAAGCCCTTCTTTGATCTCTTGTTTGGCGTGTCTTTGCCTCCCGCTCGTCTTTCGCCACTCCTCCGCCGCCGCCTCTCTCGCAACAACAACCGCGCCTCTGTGTGTGTGTGTGAACTCGGCGGCGGGCTCAACGGGGAATAATTGGCTGCCGAGCGAGCGCGCGCGCACTTTCCATTGTTGTAATTAAATTCGACTAATGACGTCGAGTGGCGCGCGAGCGGCCGTTTCAAAGTACCGCTCAACCCGGTGTGTCTCAAAGCTCCCTCGGCGAACGCGACGAGAGTCTTTTCGACTCTTCTAGCTCTCGACTTCGGCCTAATGCTCCGTTATCTTTTCAACGGCTCGTTTCCGCGAGTGAAACTTCCGACGCTGTACAAACTTTGTGGGATATTCCCTTTCTTTCTTCGTTTCACGTTTCTCTCTCCTCGCGCAAAGCAATAGAAAAGAGCGTCTTCCTCGCCCCCTCGGATTCGATTCAATTCCATTAGCGAGCTGCTTGTAATTTCAAATGTCACCCACCTCCCGCTTCCCTCGGCCGCCACGAGAGTCGCGGCATAAACGCCGGAGCGACCCACATATAGCGTGAGCGGACTCCAAAACGCCGGTGTTTTATCAAGGATTTGCCGGGCGCTCAGGGGGGATAACGAGCGAGTCGGCTGACTCTCGGCTCGTTGCGTTTTAACCCCGGGCCCCTTTTACGCGCATACAAAGCTTTACAGCCGCGGTGGTACGGGGCGAATTGCGCGCGAGTACTGCTGCTGCTGCTCTCTACGCGCTGAAGAGCACCTCTAGACTTGGCTCGGGGATTTATTGCGACTCTTGCACGCAATTGTTTCTCCAAAGAGAGGAAGGTCTAGGTTGTTTTCCGAACGAGCAGCTTGAAATAATCAGCTTCGCGAGCTCACCCTCAATTTACAGGGATCCGACTTGCGTTCGTCAAGATAGTTCGTTCGGCACCCCGACACGGAGATGCTCGCAGGTATGAATCGCTTTGATCAACGATCGAATGGTGCCACGCCGAGACGCGTTATGTATGTACCGGAGCAGACGACGCGCGACACGGTCGAGTTTATCGAAGAAGCAATAGCGAGAGACGAGCGGGCTCGGCTATCGCTCTCCTCGTTTTCTCCTTATCGCTGGGAATTCGTCCGAGGCGGAACTGCCCAAGTTGGAGCTCGTATCATACGACAGCGACGCAGCTCCTCCGCGGCGGAGACGTTATATCGATTAGGTCGAGGGCGCGCCCGGATTACCCGCGATTCCGAGGGCGCCGAACTCGGCAACGAGGTGATCGGGCTTCAATGGGCCATGGCCGCGCCAAATGGATTTTCGCGGCGATCTTTGCCTCAAGGAACGATTTGCCCGCTCGGAAACGCGTTGGATTTACCGCGCGAGTTATATCAATACTCGCGGATATGCTGGCCTATCTGGCGCGCCGCATCTGCGCCTGCGCGACCCCGGTGATGTATGCGAGCGCGTCGCGGGCGTTACTCGAGGAGGCGCGTGTGAATCATAATCACGGGCAAAGCGGGCGTATACGAATCCCGGGTGCCGCGGAATAACGTATTATCCGAGGGCGCTCGACGATTCCTCCTCCTTTTTTTCTTCCCCTTCTTTTTCCCTCTCGCCCGGCTTGTTTATGCGCGGCCGCCTCGTAAAAGCGGAGAGACACACACACACACACGAGGAGACGCGAGGGGGATGATAGCCAGCCTCCGTGATTCGGACTAATTTATGCCGCGGCTGGGACATATGTATAAGCGCGCGCGGAAAGAAAGCGAGAGGATGATAAATTAGCCGGGCTTTATTCGCTCGAGAGACGATGCTGGGGGCAGCCGCTCTATCCTGTATCCGAGGCCCGAAGTAATTAGTCGCGAGTGTGTCGGTTGATCGCCCCGGATAAGAAGTCGCGCGCACGATCCGCCGCGCGATATGTGTACAAACGTGCGTTCTTTAATATTCGCGATATTTCATCCCCAGCAGGATTCGGCGTGGAAGTTTACGCGAGACTTGAAATATTCGCGACGTCAGGGTGTGACAAGGTTACAGTCACTCCGTTGCGTCGTGATAGAATCAAACTCGATAAATATTAGCGAGAGTAGATCTCGAGCGAGCTCAGTCGAGACGCGGCGGATGAAAAGTTCGATGATTTATGCCATGGCGGCTGCACTTATAGTTACGCGCGTAGTGACATTGTCGCGTGATTGCCGAAACGCCCCGCGGGCACGTGCGAACGGGTGTGCGCGTGTGTTGTATATACGTATTCATAGAGGCAAGGGCGAGCGGGGGACTGCTCTGCTGTATGGTCGGTCACGAGTCGGCGAGCGCCAGCAACGTATCCGGGAAGTTTGGGCCGTTGAACCGTGTAAACAAAGTCGACAATGGCTGCTGGCCGCTGCTGCGCACTCGCGATTTGCCTGTTGGAGCTACGGCTGTGCTCTCGAACGCGCCCCGGAGCTCTATTAATTCGATCGCTCGGGACAATTTCCCGTGTGTCTAATAAAATCGAACTATGTTATACTCTCTTGTGGCCTGAACAGTGAAAAACCAGTGTATTGGTGGATGAGTGGTCGAGTGGAACTGCAGCTTCATGTGATCAAGTTTTAAATCAAATTTGCAGTGAGTTCAGTGTGTAATTCATCTAAAAGTTAACTCGCAGTTCCACTCGATCACTCATCCACCTTGATCCTTCACATCCATACACCGAACCAGATCGTCCTATTGCAAACGGGAAAATACGGGAAGAATCAAAGCGCCGATGTATGATAATATTCTCGAGTAAATCTGCCGTGTCGTCGGGATCAACTTCGAGCCCCTCAATGAATCGCGCGCTCGAGTCTGGTCTCTCTCGCAAATCCAGCGAGACTCTACCATTCGCGAATAAACACGTCGCGGGCCAGCGAGCGGTATAAATTTGCCGTTCATAAATTTCAATGGATTACGCGCGAAGTGCGCTGGGATTAGAGAGGGACAGGAGGGTAAAAAAAGTGTGTCTGTGCAAGAAAAGCTGCCGCGAGGAACGACGAGCGAGTAAATCGAGGAAGAAACGAGAGGGTATATACATACATCTGGTACTGGGCGAAGCGATGACGCGACGCTCGCATTATTCAGCCCGAATATAAGCGTTGCTCCTGCCACTCCCTTGCCACTTTTTGCGCGTCCTATATAGGTATACACGTGTGTATGTACGGAGGGAGAGAGGAGCATAATGCGCAAATTCAGACTCGAGCCGGAGAGGAGAAAAAACCGGGGGCGAGGACCCGAGCAGTAGAATTTCCAATTAGCGGGGCTCTGGACGACCGCAGGAATTAGCCGGGTGTTACACCCCCGTTCGATGCCACGTTGCAAATTTGCTTTCTCTCTCTCTATCTCTCGATCCTCTGTTTGCCTTGGTATCCTCGTGTTCGCTCGAGAGTCAAATGTAATGGAAACAATTACGCGTGTTGTTATCGCACCGCGTGTTTCCACAATATTTTTCCTCCTCGAGCTGTAATTATAAAGCTCGCGTTGGCAAGCGCGAACGGCTCTATTTACTCTTCGTAAATACGGTGGAACATGTTTCGTAATTCGAGTTTCGACGAGGAAAAAAAAAGGGTTTCACTCGGAGACGCGCGGTTATCAATAGCACGCGTTGTGTACAACCCCGCTCGCTCCTTATGAATATGGAAAACGAGGCGATCGACGAGAAAATATGAATACTCCTCGCGCGCGAGCCATTGCCGGTGTATAATACCCGGACGCACAATAAACTCTCGCGTATTTAACAAAAAAGCGACCAGGGCTTTTGTGGCGATCCGCGGACCCCTCCAAACTCATCGATATGTATACATCCATTATCGCAACGTCTCTCTTCATTTTTTTCCCCCCTCTCCTCGATCTTTCCAATGAACGAATCTCCCTCGAGCCATGTCCCGACGAGGATTTTTTCACGCCCGCGACAGACGCGCGTCGGTGTGTTCGAGCTCGCGCGCATCGATCGGCCAGAGTGGAAGCAAAAAGAGATTCGCCATATCAATTATGAACGTTCGATTCCCCCTTCGGTTTTTCGTTTCTCCTTCCTCCGCCGCCGCCTCCGCAGATTTTCTTTGTGGGGGGCACCCCCGGGGATGGGAGAATCCGGTTTCCCCCGGCGAGACGCGTCTGCAATGAAATTAATTACGCGACCGCACGATTTACCGGCTCTGTCTCTCTCTCTCTCTGTCTCTCTTTCCCTTAGCCTGCTACGAACGAGCGAACAAAGGGAGTACGAACCTAGCCGCGGCTCGGCCGGGCGAATCGATTCGTTACGTAAATCGGGTCTCTTCTGCATAAACCGCGGCGCATAGATTTCGCGCGGCGAACACATTCGATTGTTCCGCCCCAGCGTCCTCGGGAAATTTTTCCTCCCCTCCCATTTGGTTATCCGAATTAATTCGTTGCCGAGCTCGACTAGGATACCGTAGAGGTGATCGCGTTTTCGAACTTGCCCCTGGAATGCAAGACGTAACGACGAGGGCGAAGATCGTCGCCGCTGACGAGGGTATTTTTAATTTACAATATGGAAAATCAAGCCGCTCGCTCGTTCTCGTATTTTTACATCGGAGCCCGTGTCTGTTTACCAAAGCATTTCATACGTATACATGTACCCCGAAGATGTGTGTACTTTATCATCGGCGTGTCGTTATCGCGCAACAAGCCCGATTGAATTTCAACGCCCGAGCGAGATATTCCCTCGCCGCTCGCGCGGACAAAAGCTCGCGTCAGGTGTAAAAACTGCCGAGCAGCGATCGTCGCGTGAGATTTGCCTCTGCGGAGACAAGAAGAAGGTACGGGAAGAGAAGGAAGGAGGAAAACGAGGGATCGGCGAGAGCTTGAGAGGCTGCCATATACGGCGGCCCGATAAGCGAGCCGATTATAATCGCATTCTCGCGACGTAATACACGCGTGGCCGGCAATCGCTGGATGATTTTTCGATGGAATATCCATAGCGCCGTGTTTCGTATGCATACACGCGCGCACGCACTGGCCATTGCGAGCACACTCATCCCGTGACTCATTCTTTTGTGCTCGCTCGCGCATATTTTTTATCTGCCTTCGCTCGCTCGCGACTCTCTCGCAACTTTTTCACTGCGCTCGCGCGATTACCCGAGGCCCGTCGCTCCCCCGTTTCGTCCGAGATTCTCTCTCTCTCTCTCTCTCTCTCTCTCAGGCTCCGCGTTTCATCGTTACTTTTTCCCCAGAGGCGGCGGCGCATTGTTACTTTTATTACTCGTAAACGCTCGTCTTTCGAATTTGGGCCGCGCCGAGTATGAGATTCCCGGCAATCCACTTTTCTCGGCTTATCTCTCGCCCGCCACTGCGCGTCTGTTAATTGTCAGCCTCTTGCCTCCCCCCGCCCGTCTCGCGTCGTTCTTTCTTCGAAAAAATTTCCAAGAATATATATAATACCGAGAGGGAGAGATGAAAAGAGAAGAAAAAAACGAGGAGGCGAACGGAGGGGAGAAAAAAATCGCTCGGGCGGCCACGAGTAAAAGAGACGACGACGACGACGACGACGAGGGATGATTAGCGCGCGTACGCGAGAAGACAGCCGGGCTCTCGCGTTGCGTCAGTCCGCGCGAGAAATGATACGTCCGCCGCGCGCGCGACAGTGGATTTACTGTTATCGACGATAGCGTATACGAGGGATTCGCGGGGGGAAAAAACAGAGCCGGGACGCCGATTCGCGTCGGGGGAGGGTCGATGTTGCCGTTTACTGCGGCGCGTATTAATAGAACGAGGGCAAGAAGCTCTCGGGATCCTTTCCGTGTGTATACATATCAACGAGCGACTTATCGGCGCTGCGATTCGAAAGAGTCGCGTAGCGCGGAGAGACGGCAATTGCCCGGCATCGGAGGATCGCTGCAAGTGCGAGAACTCAATTATCGAGTCGAGACGTTCAATGACTCGCTCGATGTTCTTTGCCCGGTGCACACAAGGACGGCTATTCATTCCGGGGCCCTCCCATTATTGCTGCAGCCCGGCTCTCCGAGAAACATTTTTTTTTTCTTCACGCGAGAAATCTCTCACTTTGGGTCGATTGTTCGTATATAAGCTTCTCCGCTTTTCTCGTCCGAATATAGCCCGGCGCTGTATAATGGGATCGAATAATACACAATGGCCTCGATACCCATCTGGCCGTCTTATAGCGTACGTGCACTTCGACGTGTAATCGCTTCGATTTTTCACAGCAGAATATCTGCGAGACTTCGTGCGGAAAATCACGTTGCTTCGTTTTAGTATAATATTAAAAATTCGCCCGAGAAAGTGTTTTGAATGTACTCGCGGGGGAGGACAAAGGTAAAGGAGCGTCTCGGTACGGTGAGCGCAGATGTAGGAGAGGCTATTAGAGGCGAGCAGCGGGGCAAGAAACATCATCCACTCTTGATTTATCTCGAGGCTCCGATCGGATTATCTCTCCGAGTTGCCGAACGACGGGACGAGAGCCGATCTTGATCTAAATTCGATTGGATCGCTCGTCTGTGCCCGAGCGTAAATCTGTCCGAGGATATTCACTCGCCGGGGCAAGTTGAGGATCGATTTGGTGGTGGGGGGCCGACTTACCTCTGCCAGAGGCTCCTCCTTGGTGATGTCTCCATTCTTCGGTGTGGCGTCGCGCACCGGTTTGCTCTTATCTTTCCTGCCGAAGCTGATCGACCTGAAGGACCACTTCTTCTTGTTCTGCAATTTCGAACAAATAATCCAGATGAGCGACATGTCGTACCAGTGATTATAAACGTGTGAAAAATGAACGAGGCTGTGCATAGGATTTTTATGATCGATTCGCGAATGTCCATGATTCCGGTGATTGTTCTGATCGCTCTGTGAACGATAAAGTGATATCGAGATCGGGTCTGTTTGAAAATCGCAATTTTGACTGACGATTGGATATCAATTTTGTGGTAGCCGTATACAATTTTACCTCCATCAATTTTCACATTATGTTTGAATTTTATCCGATGAAAATTTAGCCGAATCCGTATCTCCGCAAAAATCCCGATAAACAACAGACATCGTGTTTGCTTTTCTCAAAAATTCAAATTGGCTAGGAATCGCGAATGGCGAGCAAAGTTTTGAATTCCAAACAAAAACGAACGCAACGTCCGACCAAATGAAAACTAACAACGAAATTTGCTGGATCGCAATCGACTGTTGGAGAAAAGAAAAACACGAGCAAAACACGTGAAAGAATCGCAGGGACAAAGCGGGAAAAACAAGGGGGCGCGCAGGGGATCGAGGGGCATTAATAAACTCTGCAGCTAGTCGATCGAATCTGGCCGCTCACCTTTTCCTTCTTCTTCTTCTCGGTGCTCTCTGGTGTGGCGGCGGCGGAGGCGGTTGAGGCGGCTGTGTCGGGGGAGGAGGCCTCGGTGGGTGTCGTCACCTCTGGGGACGCTGCCTCCGGCTTCGCATCTGCGGCCGGGCTCTCCGGCGTCTTCGTCTCCTCCGGCTGCGCCTCCTCCTTGGCTACCTCCTCGGACTTCTGCAATTACAAACGAGCAGTCAGACTCTCGATTCGCGGGACGCAATAAAGCTGCAATTCGATTTATGAAAACGTGACGCATTTTGAAATTTTGTCTCGTTTCACTTGTAATTTGCACAACTAATACGGATCGATTGGATGATTTGCGTCGATTCGTATTTCTCGTGAGGCTCGAGTTTTACTCGAGCGGGGATTAAAATTGAAAGCTGCGCGCGTGTATATACTGGGGGGGGGGGGGGGGAAGGCCAGCATAATGCCACGTCGAATTCAATAATTGTGATATCCGAACGCTGAGGAGCAGGGCCGTGGGTATCTCTTCGTTTCGCATCCATTACACTCTAACGGGCTTGGCGAAGAGAGAGAGAGAGAGAAAAAAAACAGCTGGCTGCAGGCACAAAATAAAAGACGAGACAATGGATACGCCGAACTGTCGATACGTTAACGGCATTGTGCCAAGCAGACGATATTGTTTTTCCAGCCGTGCCCTCTCCATTTTCTCGCTCTCCCCTCCTGAACGCGCAACAATGACTATATTCATTTTGGCTCGAATAAAGCGCTAAAAGCTGCGGCTCAAAACTCGCTCGCGCGATCGAGCCTTTTGTCGCGAGTCTGTAGCGACACTGATCAAACCGTTTTCTCGCCTTGACTTTTTTTAATCGCCCGAGGGCACAATTCGACATTCCCACCCACCCAATTGCAAGTGGCTCAAATCTTTGGGAATCAAGCGTCTCGTCCCGTGTGTATATACACGCGAGGCGAACCGCGCGACATCTTCATCCCTGGCCTCTTCAATTGGTCGGATCGAATGGATAGACGAGAGGGGAGTATCGCTCATTTCCGCGAACCCACGAGCGAGTCCTCCGACGCCGGAAATTCGGTTCGCCCGCGCAGGACCTCATCCGCATGGCAAACACCGATCGGGATAATTACGGCTCATCTGGAGGGTGCGGCTTCCTTGGGCTCCGTGTAGCCCGACCCTCTCCTCCGAGGAAGCGGCTCCGACGAAGAAGGGGACGAGGGGAGAGCCGACACTCGTGTGTATACACATATAAGGGTATTTTGCCGAGTTGACGGATTCGCGCGTCTAATCTCCGACTCTGGAGTTGTCGAACATCCCATATATATGTATATTTGCTTAATAGCCAGGCATGTTACGTCCGCCCGGATGGGTTTATTATCCGTATATGTATAGTGTTACCATTACGTTTGGTGTGGAAACTCGACTCGTCTAGATTCGTCCCGGGGGAATAATAAGATCGGAATAGAGGAGGATCGCGCAGGCGCGCGTTTGCCGGCTTTTATTTATACGACTCGAAAATAAAACGCCTCCTTTGTCTCTTGCGCGCGCGCACGACCATCAGCCGAGGAGAATCCCAACGAAGAACAATGGCTCGAGAAAGAGGCTGAAAGAATCATCTGACTGATGCATTTTAATAAAAAGAAGAAAAAAGAAACTCGGACGCCTCGACAGTCAATGACCCGAGAAAGCAGACAGGGCAACGTTTTTTCTCTTTTTTTCACTCGTTCGAGAAACTGACCATTGAAACTTTGAACTTTTGCATCGAACTATTTCACATCGAAATACGGATTATGTCTCGAATCAAAAACATTACTGCCCATAACGGAGAATATATCAGTTGAGAAAATTATTCAAACAACCGAAAAGTGCAGTGGAGCGATTGAACTACCAAGTCGTGAGCTCTCGGAGGAAGAACAAAAACAAAACGCGAATGGATACGAAAAACTTCTCACGGCTGACATACGATACATGCAATCGGACTTACATATACGATAGTGTCGTTTTGCGATAGGGGCAGGAGAAAAAGGAGAGCGATAACCTCGATCGATTAATCGATCGCAACGCCGTCGAGCCATTAACCTTTGTCATATTTTTGACTAGCGCGGCAAGTTATTTTGACTTTTTCATGTTGGAACGTCGACTATAAATGGTATCTCACTTTACGTAATATATAACTTGCTCTTTCATGAAAAAAAAAGTTACAACATTTTTATATAAAAAAATATGTCTGTTAAAGTCTTATTTAGGAACGTAATTCATCATTCAAGCCACCGACGCGTATATTTCAAGTAATTTCCAATCATTTCCTCGATATTTTGAGATTGATTATGTTACATCGAACGATCTAATTTCAACATCTTTGTCGAATTGATTCAATTTTCGTGAGACCTGAGAAATCTTCAGGACAATTAAAAGCTTCCTCGATAATAGAGTACTCGATATGGTCTTAGCCAAGCGAGAAAATTAATGGGGACACGAAGAACTATGCGCACTTTGTAAAAACTAGACTCAGAGAAGTCAAGAAAAGAGAGGCAAAAGAGAGGAGGAGGATTAGCGAGTATGCGCATCTGCAACCAGTTAATAGCCCTTCATATAGTCTTTATGAATTTACTCAACTCACGTCGCCGTTGAAGACTTCAAGACGGCTACAAGAAGTGTATTCTTGGGTTTTTTCCTCTTTGACTCTCTTTTCCCTTCTCTAATTCGCCAATTTATTTCTTGTCCAACATTCGTTGCAAATTATGACCAAATGAAATACGAAAAGTGCGCGCGGATTACGTCTGCGACTGAAATCACTGATATTGGCTAATTAGCGTCGATTCACAGCAATATTTTCATTTCGCAGTTTAACATACTGACATTCGAGTCGAGAAATTTTGCGAGACGGAGTATCAAAGAGTGCTGAATCAAAAATTTGTTCGGAAACCACGTCGTATCAAACGTTTCCTTGTATACAATACTGAGAAAACACTTTCTATTAACCAACTTCACGTAATCAACTTTGCAATTCGTTTCGAAACTTTGAATAATTTACATCATTATTCGCGAGGATATAACGAGTGTGACCAAACCTGAATTATTACACTGTTCATCGAGGCATTTCAAAATGAATTTGACATGATTACGCTCGAGGTTCATTCGAGAACAAAAGTTCTCGTTCTCTTTACGATCCAATTTATTTTCCTTTCGTGCGCATTTAAATTCACGAAATATGTCGGTAGTCGAGCAAAGAGATTTCGTATATCTCTCGTGAGAAGAATATTCTACTCGCTCATACAAAGCACACGAGTAGACTTTCCAAATGTGAAACGGCAATCTACCAGGGAGAATAAAGCTCGTATAATTACATTAACCGGTATACATTGGACAATGCGCAGCCGATACGGGAGCATAAAAACTAATATCTCCGGTTGGAAAAAGCTGAGCACGGCAATTTGATTCCGTCACAATCGCAGAGAGGTTGACGCACTGCCACCGAGTTTTTTAGAGGGAGACAGAGAAAACAAAAAAAAAACGAAGTCGTCGCGGCAATTACCACGAGATATGCAACGTCGGTAGCAGCTACATATACACGAGCCGCACCACGGCGCACGTGTATCGCGTTTCGCTCGGAGGGAAGGAGCGAGATCGCGCGGGCGCGAGCTCGTACGCTAATGCATGTAATTAGCGAATGAAGCGCGGTGCGCCAACAGCCACGCGTCTACGTAATCTGGCGCGCGCGCAGGCGTCCTTTCATTTTTCATCCGCTGCTCGGGTGAAGAGCCGATCTGAGAACGGTGTTGTTATTGTCCCCCCTCCCCGCCCCCGCCGTCAAGCCACGCGTGATTCGCGCTCGCGCACGGATCAGCCTTTTCTTTTCGCATCGTCTGCCCCTCTCCGCGCCTCGCTCCGCTCCGGTGCTCATGTGGGTGGATGTGCGAGCGGCCAATTGCCATCGTTGTCTTTGAGAAAATCCACAAGGGTACGTACGATCATCTCTACCGAGGGTTGACTGGCGTGTAGATACAACGGGAGAAAATTGAATGAAATTAAAGAAAAAAGCCAATTACGCCGTGGCGTGAAGCAAGAGAGTGTATAGTGAGAGAACGTGTGACGAATCGCGCCACGTGCGCTATCTCAGCCTCGTGCGCGCGTTCGCGACACGTCGCAACTTTTCTCTCGGAGCCCACGTAAGATAACACGGCTCAACCCGTAGCCGACGGAGCAAAAGTGCGCGCGTATAATACGCGTGTCTCTCTCTCCTCGAATTTCGTTTATTCGCGAGGATCGATCCGCGCCATGGATATATATGGGTGCAGGTTTTTCTCTGGTATATATACTAATCGTGAATTCGGAGCCGCGACAACGAGTTGAAGGTGAATTTAGACGCTCGTTGGAGGAAAACGAGTCTGGAGCAGTGATAAGTGGGATATGCCGGAAAGTAGAGCTTCTCGGGGGGCGATTACTCAGAAGAGAGTGGAGAGTTTGAGATTACGGGATATCACGTTTGGACGGAGACTAAACTTCTCTTCCGTTTGTCGTCCGAATTCGTGAGATAAGAAATTTCGGTTACAGATATTACGCGTGTGTAGTTACGGCTGCGAACAGTTGTGGACGGGTGAGCTCGAAACGATAAGTCGATCGATAATCAATTCAGCCAGTTTTTGCCGTTAGTATTTCGTCCCGATGCGATACACGAGATATATACGAATTTATCGGCTGCGCTAACGTACACTACGTGTCTCGTAATCCACGAAGCGAAAAGCCAAGGGAAAGAGAAACGAAGAGTCGCGTATTTTATTTGTACTCCGTGTTCGGATAGACATTGATCTCGGGTCAAACGTCGGGTCGTGAGCGTTTATACACGGCTCCTTGGTCGCTTGGCTTCCTTTTTACGCACGCGCGCGCTCGCCGCTTGTTCGCTTGCGCTCCGTTGCCGCAAGATAAATAAAAACGCCCGGCAAACGGTATAGAGTGACGTTTGAATACGATACGCCGCGCTGGTGAGTGTACGAGTTGACGTATATATATGTATATACACAACCACCCAGACGCTCGCTTACATGTATATATATATACCCTGTCGATTTTTCCATCACCAATGAATACAGCGCGAGCTTGGAAAGGCTATATACGAGATAACTCGAGTTCGCGTTGGACGATGTTTTCACAAACTTCTCTTTGCGAATAAATGATCCTGTCGATTTCTTCTTCTCGTCAACCTCTGATCGAGTTAGCGTTGTAATTAAAATTTAAGTTTAAAAAGTAGACGCGTGGAAAATGTCTAAAATGCACTTGATAACTCAGGAAAGCATCAACTGTCTCTAGCAGGTCCGAGAGTAGCGAAGACGCCCTAGGCCGAAAAGGAGAAACACAAGCGTGGAAGACGCGCTCGGGAAAGAGGAAAAAAAGGAAGAACTCGAGGGAAAAAGTTTGGAGGAAACAAAAAACGATGGCGTAATAAACGAGGAGAAAAGAGGCAGGTGCAAGGCTGAGAGAGAAAGAGAAAGGGGCATTTTATACTCGTAGAAAGAGAAGAAGAATCCGCAAACTGTCCGCGTCTCCGCGGGCGTATACATCATGGGCCGCAACCGCGCGCGTCCAGAAAATATCCAATTTCAAAAAAAGTCCCCCTTCCCTCACCTTATCTGACCCTCGTTCTCTCTCTCTCTCTCTCTCTCTCTCTCTCTCTCTCTCTCTCTCTCTCTCTCTCTCTCTCTCTCTCCACTGCGCTCGGCGCTTTTTCAATATTCTTTGCCTCTCTTCTCCCGCGGCGGACGCACTCGGTACGCTTCTCCTATCTCGCGCGCGATAGAAAATTTTCCACCCCGAGCGCAGTTGCCTCTCGACTCTCTTATTTACCGCATTTGTATTTATCTAGTCGAGCTCGGGATAAGGGTAGAGTCGAGAAGACAAGATGAAGCCACGCTTGTATACAGAACTTTTGGAGACAACGGATTTTCGGTGTTTTGTGAAGCTTCGGGGAAAAAACGAATGACATCGTTTGGTTCGTCTATTAATCGGCGATGTCGAGAAGCTTACGATACCGTCTCATAATTATTTGCAATTAGTTAAACGAGTCGTCAATGGGAAGAAAAATTCAGCACTCGAGCAGTCGTCGTCGTCGTCCAATCGATTAATCGACTTTGTCGTAATGCGCTGTTGAGCACAGAGCTCTGACGTCAATTTAAATCGAATAAACCGAGCGGCTCATGAGCAGTCCTCGATAAAATAAATAGTCACGAGTCTCTTGGGAATTGCTCTGGTTTACATGCGCGGATCAAACTGTACTCGATTAGGCGTGAGCCCGTAGCTGTACAGACGAAGGGGAAACAAATTCATCGACGGTTGCGTTTTCTCTCTCGAGTGAGTTTCGGAAACGGATATCTACGTAGTTGGTTATAAACTCCGGCATTTAAAATGTAAATCACGCAAATTTCTTCCTCTTTTTTTCCCCTCTTTTCCTTCGAAGCGTCAATTAGAGCGATGTATTATCAAGACCTCCCAACTCGGAACGATAGCGCGCGCGCGAGCGGCTAACTTTGTAATTACATACCCCGTGTGTATTGCGATTGTACTATTCCGAGTGAAACTATAATTCATCCCCATCGCCGCGAAGAGTAGTAATGGAAAGTATATACGCACACAGGCGGTGCGCGCAACCCAGCGATATAAACGGCTTATCGTCAAGCTCGAATTTACGCCGGCTAAATTTATAGCGTACACGCGCGGCTTTACGCTGGTACACGGGCCGGTGCGTTCGCGAGATTCAACTTGGCCCAACAAGAAACAGAAAGGGAGGATTTTTGCCGCCAACGAGGACGCGCGGAGACATCGAGATTACAGAGGCGCGATAGCGCGGCGTTGCCCGCCGGAAAGCCGTGCATATGCGCGTATTATACGTATACACGGACGGGGCAGCGCGAGATCGCTTCTATACATGCAAAAATGCAAATGTATGTCCAAGAATAGACGGAGCAAAGACCGGCAAAGTCCAAGTGCGGCTATATACAGTTGACTCACAATACACGGCTCGGCTCGTATTGGGAAAATTTTGCCGTTTCAATGCCGCGGAGAGAGACCGCGAGGGCTCTCGTATACGTATATGATCATATACCGTGAAATTCAATTATACGCCGTTTCTCCGAAGCGCGAGTATCCCGAGTCGTTGGAAGAATTTATAGTGTACGCGCGCATATCGAGGAGCTTTCGTCCGTTCAAATATATGTATATGCGCCGGTGAGAAAGTGAGACGGAGTGTTTACGTATATATAAAGCCTTAGCGCTGCGCGAGTCGAATGCCAAGTGCGGATGCGCGCGACGGAGAGTACAATGACTCGGTGACAATGCGCGAGGCATAGGCGCACGTAGATATGGCTCAAGGTTCGTGTCCTTTTTATTTTCCGATGCACTTGAGATGTGAAAAATCGCTTGTGGACACAAGGACGTCGGCGCCCGTCACGAATAACTTCCTCTATATACGTGTAAGCGATAAAACCCGCGGGCTTTTATGGTATATATACACTTGCGTATGCACCTGACTCACAATGACAAACGACGAAAGAATATATCCACGCAGGTATATTCAACTTCCTCGCATTAGCATCTCTTTTTGTTTTCGGACGTCGCGAGTCGATTCTCTCGCTCCTGTATGTATACACGTTTGGGTTCGCGCTGCTTTTATCAATCATTGCGGACATAATGAAGATAAAATAATTACGGGCGGAAGGTTTTTTTTATTAAGCGGATATACCGCGACCGGCTGTAAGGGGCGGCTGAAAAACAAAATGATCAAAGTGTCCTCTCATATGAACAGTAAATAACACGCATCTCTCGGCCGTCGAAAACAGATTTAAAAACTGGTAAACAACATTGTTTTGCCTTGAAGCGCGAGCACTGGATCAATGGCGTGTGTCAGCGCAGAGCCATAACGAAACGGATCGGGTGAAATAAGAGAGAAAGAGAGAGAGAGAGAAAAAAGCAGGGACGAAACACACGTGATGTTCGTCGAAATCCGGAGCGTCCAGTGTGTGTGTGTGTGTATACGTATACCGAGCTGCAACAAAAAGAGGCCGGTCTATGAAGCGAGAGCCACCGCAGCGCAGCAGCAGCCCCGAAGGACACGGCCAGTCGAGTGACAGGTGCACTGCAGACGGGAAGCTGTTTCACGTCGAATTCCATTCCCCTGAATCACACACACCGCGATCGAAACACCAAGGGAATTTTCAAACGGAGCTGCGCCGTGTTTATATTCAATGAAACGTTGATTACCCACCGAGTGAAATGCTTTTCAATGGAAAATAAATTTATTTAAAAATCCCGCATTCAACTAGACTTTGTCTTAGAAATTTGCGTACGCGGCTTGCGTCATAAGCAACGGCATGGCTCTCAACTCGTACTTTTATTTGCATTTCCCAATGGTCAATTAAATATATTTCTATCTCAAATCCAACGACAAACAGTGAAGAGCACACATCCACAGATGCGCGCAGCTACTTTGCTGTGATGTTTCGCTGTATTCCCCGACGCCTTGGAGTGAGTTATTTACCTAGAAAAATATAAAATATGCCGTCTGCACTCGTGTAAGATTCGTGAAAAAGCATAATTTCAAAACACTTTTGAAACGAGAAAAAAAGAATTTTTCTACTGCGGGAGAGGCATGAATGCACCGGTCGATCTTTATACATGTAATAATCGTGAGAAACCGAAAAAACGAGTCCCCGGGGTGCGTCTGGCATTCAACGTGGAATTCTCATCTGCCCCTTCTCTCGAGCTCGACGTCACGCGAACGCTCTTCTCTCGTTCGCGTTTTCTTCCAAGAGAGAAGCCGAAAAAGACGGGGGGGGGGGAGGCGAAAGAAAAAAAAACGAAAAAGGAAACATCGAAATTCGCCCGGAGACGCGCGCGGGCAGAGAGAAATGAAAAGTACCGCGGCGTGTATAGGCTTTCTTGTCTTTCGCGATTTCGTGCGGATAATCATCGCGGCGAGAAAGATAAATACGATTTTTCGGAGCTGGCTCGGCAAAGGACCAACTTCAATTATTCCGTTCCCCCTTCCCGCCACCCCGCCCGGGTGAAAATAACACATTCGAACTTGGGCGATTATTTTCTGCCGTTCCGAGAAACAAAAATATTGCCACTACTGCTTTGTCAAAAGGCCATTTTCGCCCTCCTTGCGATCGAGAGCAATTTTCATACTTTCGCGGGCATGGGTTAAAGAGAAAAATTCGCCCGTAATTGTGTTAACAGGCAAAACTCGAGACTCGCCACCAGTCGAAAGCGGGCTTCTCGTCGTAACGAATGCCTCCCTCGTCGAACGAGTTCTCATTAGTCGCTAATTCGAGAATGTCAATGTAACATTTCAATTGCATTCCTCTTAACGAGTTGGCCCCGGCTGAAAAGCGCGATTCGATTGTACTCGCCGCCGCCGTCGTCGCGACATCCCCTGTATATATTTTACGATTCGCCGGCATAAACGTCACCCTTGATTATCCGTCAAGTTCGAGCGACGAGAAAAACAGGCCCCAAAGTTGCGTACAGGCCGCGATAGACAGCTGTTGACGCCGCGCGCGCGCGCGAAAAAACCCTCGCCGCGCGCGCACGTCGCTTTTAATTGAGCGCGTGTCCCCGCGGCTAATCGACGCGACGACTACATCGGGAATCGAGCCGCGAGCATCTGTCCACCGAAGCGAGTATATAAGAGCGACGTCTCTCGCGAGCCTTCTTTTATTTATATACAACACGCGCGCGTATATCCAGGGCTTTTCCAAGCCGCGGTCGACTTGTTGCGCGCCGCGTAATTTGCCCCTCGACGCTCGCGATTAGGACTGTAGTGCAGCCTCTCGGCGGCGATGGTGGTGATGATGATGATGATGATGATGATGCGCGCCGGGAAGAATAAGGCACGACACCGCACCGATCTATTGAGTCATGCTCGTCGCTCCGCGCGCTCGGTGTCTCACGAGTATAATAACGGCTAACGACTTGGCTCGCTGCGGTTCCCGATGCACATCGTTTCATTTAGTTGACACGTGTCAAAAACTTCGTACTCCCATCGAACGTCGAGCGATACACCAGTGTATACTAAAATCACCGAGTACGCAAGTGGATGAATGGTTGATTGTGGAACTGCCGAGTGACATTTGTCATTTTAGTTCCACGAGTTTCGATAACGAAAATTTTGCTAGACGAATTTTCACTCGACTCACTGCGAAATTCGCAAAGTTCATTCACTGTAAGGTTCGAAGAGAGTATATCCAATCGAGCGAGTACGATTGTGCGCATCGCACGTCGAAGCTGCGCTTATCCGCGAACAGGGCAACGTGGATCCCGCTCACGAGGCTGTATCGCGGCGGAAACGCGGCCGTAAATTCACGAGCCGCGCCCCCGTGGCTTATTGCCGCACGCGATTCGATCCGCCCCCTCGTGCCAAATATTTTCGAAACAAATACACCGATAAGCCGCGAGTTTACGGCCCAATAAAGCGTTTCTCTCTTTCTAAACAACCGGCGCGCCATTAGATCTGCCTCCCTCCCCCCCCCCATAAAAGCCCATAAAAACGCGCGGCGTGAAAAAGAGCTCGGCGCCGGGCCGGAGAACGGCGGTGCGGTTGGTCCACCTGTCGGGCCCTAAATCACGGGCGCGATTTGGCAAGCGCGGTCGTTGAGAACAGCCCCGACAATGGCCGCAGAGTGAGAGAGCCCCGGCCTCGTAAAAGCCGCGTTTTACGAGCTTAGCTCGCTCCGAAAGGGGGCTGCTGCTGCTGCTGGTGCTGGTGCATCGACACCGTTTGACCCCCGCCTGCTCCCCCCGACCTGACGACCCATTGTCGCGGTCAAGGTCGACGAGCTGAAACGTGACGTGAACAGCTTCGAACGACGGATGGATATACATGTATATATACACTGCACACTCCGCGCTCCGGACCACTTAGCGCCCGCGGTTTTCCCTGTTTACCCCCGGCTGATCTTTCCCCCGGTGTTTTCGAGGAGGACTTAGAGCTCCGTGGGATTCGTCGTGGGAGAAGAGCATCCGAGAGTTGTTTGGACGCGCCGAGGAAAGATTATATATACGAGCTGGTCGATGTATCGTAAATGTTGTATATGTATTTATATTCTCGTGTCCTCGTTGCATCGGTAATTGCGGCTGTATACACGCGGATCTCGAGCGGCGAAAAATCCTTGGCTGCGCCAATTCAATTTGCACTTTAACGATACCGCGAAAACGCTGTCGATACGAGTATAATAAACATGGTAATACGGCTCGGCAGTCATCTTTGAGCCATAGCCGTTCGACACACTGCGCGCGAGGGCGACGAAAATCTTATGTTGGTGCTCCCGAACCGAGTCGCAAGGTAAGGAGGCGCGGATCGGTCGAGGGGCAGGTGGTGCGCGCGTCCTTTCTTGCGTGCCGCTATACTATAGCGTGTTTTTTCTCGGAGCGGCCGAGTCACGGCGAACTCGAAACTCGATAGCCATGGGGGCACTCGAGCAGGCGCCTCGCCTTCGCCCGCGCGTATACGTCCGTATGACTTTATTGCCCGTGTGGTTTTCGTCGCCGAAAACCAAAGAAGGGTCGGATGATGATTTCCTGCTTACAATATATGAATATCTGACGTAATGACAAATTTAAATACGAAGAAATTAATTTACGAAGATCCAACGGCAACTGGTCTGCCGCAGCTTTTCCGAGCGACGAAGCAAACGAAGGGCAGGTGAAAAAAAAACTCGTAAAACGGGAAACGGGGCGTACACCTCTCGATACGCGTGTGTACACATACGCGCAACGGCCGAGCGGAAACGAAGAGGAAGAAGTCGTGTGTGTGTGGGGGGGGGGGGCGAGAGGTTACACGGGTGGCGGGCTCGCGTGTCGGGGCCCCCGGTTCGTGGCCCGACAGCTGCCGACCTCGATCAATCGAGGGAAATATCGGCTTTCGCCCGAGCCACCCCCGGCGTGCCAAGCCACTTGCTACTTCGCGATTCGCGCAGGGCACTGTTCTATGTCCTAACACCGGCTTCCCTCAAAAACCGACTCGGCGTTGAGCTGATCTTGACTCGATATTCGCACGTTTCAGATACTCTAGGATCCCACGGACGATCTGTTGCTTGCTTATAAGTGCGCAACGAAATAGGATGTTGCATCATTGAATCGCTCGGACGAGAGAGGGAAACGTCTGCGTTTTGATCGATTCTCTTGTAAAGAGTATGCGACGAGACGCGTCGCAGATTGGGAGGTTTTTTTTGGAATTGAAAGCAGCGAGCAATATTATGTAGTAAAAACGCGAAATGGGATAGAACAGAAGGTGCGGAGACTTTTAATTCGAGCCGGAGCCGTGCCATTGTACATACAGTGTATGAGGTGACTGTACCCAATGCGCTACTTTTATCAGATTTCGTATTTCCGGTGCTCTGGACACCAGCGGCCGTTGGGTCATATTGAGGCAGTATTGAAATAGAATTTTCATTTACTCTTCAAAATCTTTCACAACAGTTTGCAGTTTTACTACCTTCCTTTCTTTTCGTGTTTTTATTTTACTCCGCTAACTTAATTACGTTTTAGTTACTTTTATTAACTGACATTTTAATCACGGGTTAAAATGTGCAACTGGTAATTTTATCACAGTCCGATTCGCAAGAAACTCTGAGAGTGTAGTGTGCATTCGGAACAATCGCCTAATAAAACGTGAATCATCGACACGGCGAACGTGAGGCATACGTTAGTCTTGCACCGAATCGCGCGTCTCAACTATCCGAAGAATTCGCTATAAATATAAATGGGATTATTCAGCGGCGGAATGACTAGTTTCTAACCGCTGCGCATACCAATCGCGCCTAGTTCGGGTATACATACATATAGTCGAGCGCGCGCGAGAAGTGTCATTCCGCGGATCGGGCGCGGGGGCAGTTGGCTCTCGGATCGTATATAAACACACAACTCTCTCGTGTCTGTCTCGCGCACCAAGCTCGATAAATAAACAGATTGAGAATCTAAGTTTAGCTCGATCGGCACCGGTGCGGCTATATAGCGCGGGGCAACGATCGGGCGCGCGCGTTGCGACACGCGCTCGCCTATTGGGTCAGGTCGCACCGGCGAGACGGAGGCGGCGAGCTCGCGGATAAACGGCCACTTGTCGCGTGCTGCTGCTGCTACATGATGCGCGCACTCGCCGCCGCGCGTCGCGAGCCAACCGCTGCAATTGACGATCTTGTCCGCCGCGGCTATATCAAATTCTTCTCGCGTAACTTTCACGATTCTGTAAAAATCTACTTTCTAATAGTACAAATTGCACAACTGCTCAGAATAGTAGAAATTCACTAAAAAATAGTAAAATTTTACTAAAAAATAGTAGAATTTTAACTAAAAAATAGTAAACTTTCACTAAATTACTAATATAGTAAAATTTTACTATTTTTATAGTGAATATTTACTATTTTGAGCAGTTGTGCAATTTTCACTATTAAATAGTAGTTTTTTACTATTTTAGATTTAGAGAGTACTCTTTTGTCTGCCACCATGATTTCCATAATTCGCGTCGCGCTTCGATTTTGATTGTTCGCGACGATCTCAAACGTCCATTCATCATTTGAATGAAAGATTATCGATTAAAAAAACTAGAGAGATAATCCGATTGGTCTTTGAATTCAATTGGCTCGATAATGCGGGGGATTGATTATCGAAAATCGCCGCGACTCCGATGAATACATTGCTACGAGAGCAGAGAAATTAAGGAAGAAGGAAACCGAAGTTGATACTGCTAATGAGGGCAGTCACGACGCCAGCCAGTGACACGAATCTCATTTTTGTCACGCATGCCCACCGGCGCGCGCGCGTGTTTACGTCGAGCATGAAATTGCTTACGAAACGATGCAGGTAGGCAGGTGTGACGGTTAAATTTTTTTTTCAATTAAAAACACTTCTCAGTACTCTTTATGCTTCGAGAACGAGTATCGAGGAGGATAAAAAACACGATTATTACATGCCGGGAAGATTTCCATCGACGTACTTTGAATTTCCGAATTAGCCTATCACTCGAATGGATGAAAATTCAACTAATCGAAATTTCTCAGAGTGAAGATTCACTGCAGTACCTGCATTGACTGACATTTCACCGCCCAAGCGCACACCTGGTCAAGATGTCGTTTTTTCACTGCGAGCCATTTGTCGTGGAGTTGTCAATTTTGTGAATAATCGCTCGACAGGCAAATTTCGCGTATTCAATCACGAGAATCGCAAAGCTGAAAAAGCGCTCGTCACACGCACATATGCGGTGGATGCGGGACGAGGGGGGAGGGACAAAAAGTTGTGGACGCGACTAACCTCCTTGGACTCCTTCTCGGTGGCCTCGTCCTTGTCTTTATCCTTATCTTCGGCGGCTGCGTCGGTGTGCGGGGCGACCCCGTTCGAGGTGGGCTTGGAGTTGGCGTCGGCCTCCTCGATCATCCCGAGCTTCTCCACCTTCTCGGCGACGGCCTCGCTGCCCTCGGCCGGCACGCCTTCCTTCTTCGGCGTCGTTGTTATGTCGACGGACCTTCTGCTCTGTCGCGCTCCCATCTTTCTGCCCTTTCTTTTTCACCCTATTTGCACACTCAACTCTTCAACTTGTCTGCAACAAAAAATTACAACATCGTTAGAACATTTCACGTGCCCATTCGATACTATTCGCTCGGCGATTGTGTGTATACGCTGGTTAATTTTTTTCCGAGTAAGATTGGAGGTTATGGTTCGATTGTTACTCGATACACGACTCGTGAATCCACTCGAATACTTTCGCGATTATTTCTGCCGAGTACGACAGAAGAAATTAGTCGTGAGAATGATTTTTACAGATTCATCCGACACAGATTGGAATATAGTTAGGGGGAATAATGAAATCCCGCTTGTTTATCTGAAGTAATAAGCTGTCGTTATTCTTCGAACTTCTCGAAACAGGAAGTGATTCAACTGCAATGGCTAGACTCAACAAACGCGCAAATTACTTTTTACACATTACTCATTGAACATATAACTTTGCGTTCGCGTCTTGTCCTTATCTTGGTTGTTTTCTGAATCACAGAAAAATAATCGCGGGGGAACAATCGGTCGCAAAAAGCCATACGCGCGAGTCGCGCGAATGAGCAATACCTCCTCGCCGATTCAAATTAGTCACAGTATGTACCAATCGGCTGAAAAATTACGCCTCGATTCGGGCGCACTCGATACGTGAATCAACGTTTCCATCGGCTTTTCGCTGGAGAGTATGCGACACAGCTATTGTTCCAGTCTGAATCTCTCAGCGGATTCCCCAAGACGGATTAGATCGCCGAGTGAGTATATAAGGCAGGCGGGGCGCGTATTAATCGTCGATAGCTCGAGGAAAAAGCGTCGCGCGGCATGGCGCAACGGGAGGAAAAATGTGGGCCGTGGGCGCTGAGCTTCCGGCTTGCGCGCGAGAGTAAACGCGACACTCGCGTTATCGCGGCTCTGACGCGGCTGCAGACAAAGCAGTGCTCGCAACGCACACACACACACACACAAACACACACACACACACACACACACACACACACACACAAACACACATGTATGTAAACACAAAGGAAGCGGGGCACGCAGGACGCGAGCAAGGTCGTATAACGCGACTGCGTCAGCTGCAGCTCGCGAGCGCCTTCCACGCGATAATCACTCTTGGTGTTGCGTACCAAGCTCGTGCGCAGCTCGCCCTCGGGCTTTCGAGCGTCGAACCATGGAAAATCCAATCCCTCGTGAGCGTTGGAATTCCAAGGGCGGCCGAGCGAGTGCCGAAAACACGTACATGCAACTTTGTTGCATAGAGTCGACGAAAAACGAGTCAACGAACCACTCGAGTGTGGATCGATGCCGGGGGCAAAAAAAGCGTGTAGGAAAAAAAAAGAATCGCAAGCTTGGTCATTAGGGGAATCCGTGAGCGGGAAGAGTCGCGTAATAATCGTGCTCCAGTTAGCCGGTCTCTTTCTCTCTCTCGCTCTCTCCGTTGAGCCGGGCTAACGAGCTTGCGGGAATATCCGAGGCGTGTATAACGGCGTTTAAAGTGCAACCGTGCCGTAGCAGCGGGGGAGAGGAGTACACACACACACACACACATATACACCATCGGGTCGCGACTGACTAATTGCTCGCGCACTCCAGCCGATATACGCCGTAATGATCGCTGTGAGAAAAGCTCTCGGGCGTATTGCGGGGCGCATTGTTCCACTCTCGCAATAACTCGAGAAAGTAAGAGAGAGAAAGAGAGAAAGAGAGAGAGAGATACAGCGGTTCTACCCTTTGCATTTGCACTCGAGCTATCTCGTCGTCATCTCCCAGCGCGAATGTGGGTCGAACTTTGGCCGCATGCGCTTCGCCCCACTTTCCGTCGTCTCGCTGATGCGGAGCGGAAAAAACGCAGGGCTGGGAGAAAAAAAGAGAAGAGACGCGCGCATATATACGTTGTGTACAGGAGGGCCGAGGAAGCTGCTCGGAGGGATGCTTTGACGCCGAGACCTCGATGCAACTCATTAAGCCGGGCTCCCGTCCCGCGCGACAATCGCGAATTTCGCTGACGGAGCCACTGCACACGGGAAAGCTCGATGGGATCCCGGGGTGAATTATACACGCCCGATATCGAGATATTAGCCCAGAGTGGAAAACAAGCGAACGCGGCCTCCTCGAGAGCGCAGCTCTGAAATTTGTGCGCCGGGGCTGCCCCGGCAGCGAGTTAAAGCGCAACAGATACACATATACGAGCGGCTGCTGAATAGAGCCTTTCCCAACGACCTTTCTGATCTCGTACAAAGAGGTGCTGATTGCCGCAACGTACGTGAAAGTAGGATCGTGAGGTTGCAAAATGCATCGGGCGCACTTTGAAATTCAATGCTGCCCTTTCGAGGCCCGAGTGCACATGGTTGTATGTATATACATCCAACCCGAGCTCGGTCCGTGTGTCATTCCCCCCCCCTTTCCCCTTTGGAGCGTTAGAGCCAATATCATAATTCAACGTTTTCATTTCCTATATACGTACGTACCCGGGGGCACATAAAAACGGATTTTCCCGCACGCGAGCCAGATGAGGGAGGAGGAGGAGAAGGCCGTAAATTCGATTTACAACGGGCAGCAGCAGCTCTCGTGCGAGTATGGTCAGAACCGCTACTTGTGTATATGTCCCGCGTGCCGCCCGCTCTTTCTCCTTTCAGTTCCGGACATGCGCATGTCGCGCGAGACGTATACACACACGCGCGCTCGAGAAAAACGAGATAAGCCGTGTCGTTGCGCGAGCGGTGGATTTGCGCCTAAAAACCGGGGGTATGTGCACACGTATACACACGTGAACCCGCAACTCTCGAGCTTGTGTGAGGTCTTGGTTCAACCGGAGTGAATTATGCAGGCGAGGAGCCCGCGCAACCGCGCTGAGTATACGTGTACGTGTGTGCGCGCGCGCGTACCTTTCTAATGCTCCTTGTGAACTGTCTCTCTTTCGGGATAAGGGAGAGCGGCAGGCTCTGGTTTTTCCGCACTGCTGAAATGCCGATTATCGCGAGCTCACGGCTAGACCAGACAATGGCGTTTACTCGGCACACCGCTCGCACACGTCGGCGCGCGACTCGTGTATACACACGGACACGAGCGGCCAATGTACGGATTATATACACAACGCGGAGAGCGGATTTTGAAAGGTATATAGCCTTTTGCAGTTTTACCCGGCCGCGGAGAGCAGAAACGAGCGCCTGTATATTTTCTCCCTTCTCCCCCGCCAGTCTCTCGGCTGATTTGATAGATCGGGGCAGTGCGCGGCTCGGGAAAGACTCGTATAGTATACACCTCCTCGAGCCCGATTACCGATTGCATTTCACGACGGTCAGTACACCCAGGTAACGAGTTTATGAAGCTTCAAGTGCGAATGAAAAGTATCCCTCCTGCTCGTCGATTCGAATTACAAATTAAATTACAACGTATGCGTGATTGGGTAAAGGCCGATCGACCAAAGTCAACGTACAAGGTGCGGTATATAATACACGGTTGACGCTAATTCAGCCGTAAAACGTTCGAAGCGAGCTCGAATGAGCTAATCAAACCCAACAATAGCTGCATTCGAGGAGCTTCTCCTCGCGAGCTAGATTAGCCACCTAAGATAATAGTCAAACAAAGATCTCTCAAGAGAGAGAGAGGCGTAACACGCGCGAGAGGTTTGGGGCGCACTCTAGTCGCGCAACCGTGACACGGGTATTTTCCAACTTGCCGGGCACTAGGTCAATGCTCTCGATTCCTGTTTCGAGGGATCCGGTTCGATTCCAACTGTCCGCACACTGGTATACCCAGCAGCCGCGCGGTACACGTAGCTCGGCAGGCTATACGAGTATTAGCGAGTCTCTGCTGAAACGACGCTTGGGTAATATTCCATTGTCGCGCGAGTGCCAACGAACTCTCCGCGTCTAGCAGCGGACGTTTGTCCATACGTGCCGGATTGCGGGGCTTTCACGGGAATTACGTTTGCCTCCGCGTACAGTATAGCCTTGACGGCTCGTCGCCGGGCGAATCTAAGGCCCGATCTATCCGCTCGCGTTTGACTCGCTCGTCGTTTTTCTTTTCCTCGTGGCTCGAGACGTTTTTTGCCCCTCCGCTTCGCTGGCTTTGGGACACGAGGATCTATGGGAACGGCCGATCAATTGGTGTATACACGCTTGAGCCCGGGAGATGAGCCACGTTGATAGGTCGAAACGCGCGAGAGGCCGATTGCACAACCGAGAGAACGAGTGGCGCGCGCTCGACTCTACCACACAAATATATTGGATTCACCGAACGAGAATCAATGTGAGTAATGTAGCGCAGTGTCTCGGGACCATGTGTATCTCTCGGATATATAATGGTTTTCTATTCATAGATTATCCTATGATGAAACGGTTGCGATAATAAGCGTGTGTAGCGGAGCATCCGTCATCTCGCTTACGCTTCTCGATAAGCTAATGAAGATTCCTCGTATAGCCACTCACGAGAACGAGTCCCTGCACGTGTGCGTATATATACGTAAATTTCGCAACGACAAAAATAATTTTCCCCTCGAGCATATCACGTTGGCTGCCCTAATCCATTCCAAACATGCGATCCAAGCCACGGCTGATTCTTCTCCGTGAAACACACGAGTCGTTGTCTCTCGGCGCCGATGCTTCACTCGCGCTCGAGTATATAGATTCCGATTTGATTTACAACGACGAGCGAGCTCGCGAGCTGTATCGGAGCCAAGTGTGTACCCTCCAACGAACCCTCGGGGGTATTTACACGCGGCGGGGGATATTTCGGCTCTCGCAGGTGAGACGCGGCAGAGAGAGTTTACGGGGGGCGTTTCTCATTTTGCTCGAGCACGTACACACGTATATAGGTGTACATATGTAACAGCGACATAGCAGAGACGAAACAAGGCTTGCGCGTCCGTCAGTGGGTCGTCGCTGCATCGCAGGCCGGGGTTTCGGCGAGCGTTGCACTCGTCGCGCATTTCGGGTTCAACAGACCGAGATGGGAACGCGATGCGCCGAATCCGATTTATTCCAGTGCGATCCGGCCCCTTCGCCACGACTCTTTCGAAATAATTTCGAGTCCGCGTGTATCGAGGATGATCGGCGCAGGCGCGAAAACACGCCCCCAACCGGATCGTATAGTTCCATTTTGACGTGCAAGACGAATCGACTTATTCCTTCGAGCTGCGAGACCCTCCGCGCAGCCGTGGGGCTGACTTTCTTATACATACAGCTTTGCGTCGGACTATTTCGCGGAATCAAACGAGGGCATTAAAACAGCCCGAAACTTTCGGGCGTGCAATCTTCCTCCCGAGCGCGTCACATATAATCGCGTAGACACGTTCGGGAGAGGGAGCGGAATGCCGCTAGTACGGGCCGCTCCCTCTTTACGTTTTTTTTTCTTCCCCTCTCTCTCTCTCTCTGCCTTCTGCAGCCGCTGTTTCTCGGCGCGCGAACACCCACTGACCTCCGTAGAGCAGCCGGAAATAAATTGGACCACCTCGTGCCGCGCCTCCGCTCGCGGTATCACTCCCACACTACACGCGGCCGGGACACTGTTTTTTTTCCTCCTCCTCCATTCCACCTCTCCCGGTTCTTTAGATCGCGCTCGGGTACTTTTTTCGCTACGCGACGATCCTGCGTGGACCGGACAGGGACTTTTAATATTTCATCCCGCCGCACGCGCGCGGCGTAACGCACTCTCGGCGCATTGTCGCGTCGGGATTAACGAGTTCCCATGATGGTATACGAACAGCGTATGTTTCCAGTGAACTTTCTCAAACGATCCTCTCGCCATGCGATATCCTCCATCACTTCGGGGTGGGCGGAAAAAAAAGTTTCGCGCGCGTGATTCGAGTTCTGAACCGCGTAGGTCTTTGGATTCGTGTGAGCGCGCGCGCGCGATGAATCACGCGCGAGAGTTAAATAAAGCAAACCGTTTGATTTAGTCCTCGACTGCACTTCTAATAACCAGTAGGAGCGCGACGTCCTACTGCGCTTTCCGGTGATTCATTCGGCTGAGCTCGTTTTTTCCCGTCGCGGGTATCGCTTCCACGATAATACGCAGCGAGCTCTTATACGGTTCACCCCGACCGTCGATGAATCAAAGACAAAGAAATTTTTTGTCCGAACACGGTGGCCCGTTGCAAAGAACGAAACAACGCGAAGAGGCAACTGCCGGTCTCGTGCGTGTATATAAATCAACTGCTAAACACAGGCGCGCGCGAGAACTAATGCGCGTATAGCAGCGGGAAAGAATCGTGTCTCGATGTTTTCGGAGATCCGGTAGCGTGTTTCGCTCGATACCATTCGAATGGGAGGCAAAAAAAAAGATTCGAATTTATGTACACGCGCGAGCCGGCAGCTCTTCTCTTTTTCGCGATATGCCCCCTCTCGACGAGCCGCTGCTTTTACTATATACACACGCACGCACGCACACTCGGCTACTCGCGTTTCCTGCACAAACGGGAAGGTCACGGAGTACGAGCATACATCACCGCTCGCCAACACGACAAACTCGCTCGAGCAAAGTCGTCTATATTTAGAGCTGCGACTACTGCTCTCGCGCTTGGCCACATGCGCGTCTTATATGGGGCATTCTATGTGGAGCACACCGGAGAGGAGGAAAACACCGAGAGCCACCGTCGCGATTGTTTTATACTCATTGGAAATCAAAATCGAGCGAGAAGTATCAGTGGCGAGTCACCCCCCGCGAGCACGAATCGGTTGAAATTGAATCATCCGCAGTGGAAACAGTCGCGTCGGGAAAATTGCGAGAGCGTCGAGAGACTGGTAGGAACTAAATTGTTGGCATTGTTTGCTCTTTGATAACGCGGAATGATCCAGACGTACGGCAAATACGCTCGATAGCGCAGACAACGCGGGAAAAAGAGAGAGAGACAGATATGCCAAACGGCACAGAGGTAAAAGCCCTTTCATCTACTACACGAGAGAGCAAAATCGAAGTCAGGGCCATCAGTCGCGACGGGAGCCCGCTTTTTTTTCCCCTCCTCTCTCTCGGTACGCACGACGCGCCTTTGTTTTACTCTGAACATATAGCTGGAGCCGAACGCGCGTGAGCGGCTGCACTCGTGGATTTTCCGCTTTTGGCCGAATTTCCTCTTTCACCGTACGCACTTTGACGGGTTCGTTGGGCTTCGATCAAAGAGTGCGCCGTTTTGTTCGCACGAATGGGTATACGCATGCGTTTCGAGTATATGTGGAGCAGTCCTCGAGCCTATCGATTTTCATTATCTCCTCGCACTTCGCGGCTTCGATGAGATGGCAAAATTCAAAATCATTCAAACTCATCTCAGCTCGTTTGCGCTTTGTCACTTTCGCCAAAATGTCGAAGCGATTTTCCGACAACGTAAAAGCGATTGTCCGTACGACACGAACCGAATGAATATGAATTCGACCGTAATCGATTTACATACAATAGATTTGCATACGGCAACGTGGGTAGGGGGGAATTTAATGGGGGCCAATCGCTTGGGCTCGAAGGCATGCTGCGATCTACCAAGCGATTGCTGATCGGAGCTTCTATTGAGCCAATCGCCTCGTGCCCGTCTCTCTTGATCAATCTCGAGTAGATACGATTGAATAATTAAACTTGGCGATCTCCCCGACGAGTCGAGTATAATTTCCCAGGGACTAATTCACGCCGCGCGTGCGCTCCTGTCGCGAGCCGCGAATAATCGCGACCTATATATATCGCATGCGGGTCTTATACCGCGCGACCCCACGTGTCCTAGTCCGTACAACTCGTGTGTGTGAATTCCCTTATACACATGGTACTCGCGATCGCCGCGGACTAACGGGATTAGTACAAACGAACAAGGGGCTCGAGGTAAAACGTGTGGAGCAACAAGTGCAAGCCAGAGCCGTAATGCAATAATTGCTATCGGCCAAAGCGACGAGCGCACCGCGAGTGAGCGGCTACGCTCATTGTCTTCAATTGCGCCTGCCAACTTGAGTCGTGGCGTCAGCGCGTATAAGTGTATACACATATATATACACACACAACTCAATTCTAGGCATAAATCACGAGAGGGGGATAGCGCGCTAGGCATTATCCTCTCCGCGACTCTCTCAATCATTCGCGGTGTGTGCGAGCATCCGTGTTGCCGAGCATTCAACTCGAGCAAGACGATGTTGCGCAGCCTCCACAGCAGCAGCCCAACGAGAAACAGGTGCAAACGTATATATATATATATATATATATATATATAGAGAGAGAGAGAGAGAGACACAAGCGTATAGCGTTATTATACCTCGCGGATCCGTTGGTCGGTGATCGACAAGCGAGCTGTTGGGTCAGCTCTGCACGTGTATATAGCAAAGGCAAGTCTCTGGCTGTGCAGCGCAGGAAGGGAGCAGACGCGCGCCACCACGCACTATACACACTATATATATTAGGGAGGGAGCGTCGGAGAAGGCGAGGGGGAGCGAGAGGCTAAGGAGGGCTCTCTGGATTTCTTTGAGCGAAAACTCTCATTGTGCGCTCCTCCTCCTCCCCCGGCCCACGAGTGTTTAATGGAACAACTGCTTTTTCCTTTCATACTCAAGATGCAAAATTTCCGGTCGGCCCTTATATCAGCCCGCTTCAATTACCGTTCCATCCTCGCCCTCGAGTGCTAATTTTCTCATTTTTCCCCCCACGCGAGTGTTGGCCGTTGGATAAATTCCGTCGCGAGGATTTACCCTCCTCCGCGAATGCTCGTCGTCGAACGAGCTACATCGGAAGGAGAGACACTCGTCGCTGCTATACGAGAATCGCGTGTTTCGCGGAGAGAAACGACGGAGGAGAAAGCGAGCATTATTATATAGAGACGAGAGCCGACGCATCGAGAGGGGGCAGCTCGAAGACGTCGCGGGAGCACGAGATATATATATATATATATTTGCCGCGGCGCGAGAAGTACGACGAACCCGACAGCTTGCATTCAAGGTCTCTTTTATCTCAGCGCGGTTTCTTTCTCTCTCGCTCCTCGCTCTCCCTCCCATCAGATATTTTCATTTAGTAGCGATTTATCATCGAGGGGTGAGTCTCGCGCGTCTCATCTGGCGAATTGAGAGGCAACGTAATTTTTATGTGCGCGGCTATTAAACCTCGCGCGATACATATATACACGCGCGCACACACAGACGCAGAGCGAGAAAACGCGTGGAATGTTCCGAGAGGCTTGGGCTCGCGCACATTCCGCCACGTACTTATGTACGGCCAGAGTGCCGTGGAAGCTCGGCTATCCCAACTATGCCGATAGTGTATATTCGTACGCGCCGCCGCTTTTATATTTGCACATTTCAAAATTTCAATTTCTCTCTCTCTCTCTCTCTCTCTCTCTCTGCCCCTCGTGAAAACCCGGTGAGGATTTGTCGAGGAGTCGCGATCGGTCTCCTCTGGGGCGTGCGTTATAATTGCCAGCTGCAAGAGAATGCACTTCTCTCCCTCTCGAGCAGGCAGATACCGATTATCGGAATGTTTCCAGCTGTTATCGCTGGCTGCACTGCTAGTTACAAATACGAGCTAATGTAGATACCCGTGTATACAGGTTGCTCCTTCCCTCGCTCGCTTGTTCGAGCTGCCGTTTGGAAAGATTCGAGCCGAAGATAATCTCAAGAGTGTACTTATGATATTTTGTCGAGAGAGAGAGCAGAAATGTCCGTGTGTTCGAGTGGCAGGTCACTTTTTCAAGACGAGACGAGAAAAAAAAACGAGGGTCTCGGTTCAGAGAATAACGCGAAGATGTAAATATATTACTCCGGGGTAAACGAATTTCCACCAGTGGACGGATCGTAATCCAATTTCCACCATCGCTCATCGGAGCTATACACACGCTGCCGTCCGCCGGAGGCTCTCGAGTCGGGGAGAAAATCAAGAGATAGACTCGGGCGACAAAAGCGAGTCAACCTCCTTAACGCCCGCCTCGAATTAGAAGCGGCCCCGGTTAAATCAGGAATCCCGCTCTAATATGCGCTCCGCCGCGCGGCGGCTTAGGATCGCGAATCCGAGCATATATATTTCGGGACTTTATGACCGTGTTACACGCCACGACAGCCGCGGAGTTCAGACTCACTGGGGGGCGAACGCTCCAAAAACCTATTTTGGGTCCCTTACCGTCTCTCTCACGTACCGCGCGACACTCAATTTTGCTGCTCGTACGGCGGTTTGCCTCCGACGCGCTTGTTTCGGTGGAAATGAAGCTCTGCGCGCGCTCGCGTGTCGGCCAGCAATTTTTTTTTTGTTTCACTCGGCTTTACCGTCCTGTTCGGCCGGAACGACAGGTCGAAAGAGAGCGAAACATGGGATTCTAGTCGATTAAAGCGAGGCGTGTTATCCGACGAGTCATGAAGCAATTTAACTTTGGTACACTTAAATACAGACGTTCATTTTTTTTTCTGCGTTTTTTTTCATTTTCTTAAAATTAAATTCCACTTCGGCTCTCGAATGATTCCTACACAATATAAAATGAACATTATTTTGTCAACCAGTGTATGTCTATTTTTTTACACTCTGAATTTGAAATAAGGTAGGTGTACCCAATATGCGCCACCCTTCGTATTTCATATATACGCGCATCTAGAGCATCGCCGCGGCACAGGATCTTGTCGGCAATACTAAATAATGAGGAAAGAAAACATTTTCACCGGTCAGGAACGCTTACATCAACTTGTTAGAGCTTTTTTTCTCCATTTTTTCACCAATTTTTATTCTCGATCTAATTTTGCTCAGGTAAGTGCGAATTTTTTTAATACCCTTAAACTGGGCCAAAAAAATCGAGCGACATATCGTTCGATTTCTTGACATCCCATCTACATCATCCAATTTTTTTTATCATCGTACGCCCTCTTTATCAACTGTTTCAATAGCTCTTCGTTATTTTTATCAAATGTACCCAATATGCGCCACCCCTATTTTCTTATTCTAGCTGCTACAAACAACCCATTGATAGTAAATATTCGCCGAACATGGTTGAAAGAAAATTCAGTTCAAGCTCTCGAGCAGGTCAAGAAAAGTGAGATATTGCAGAAGATGGCTTCGACTATATATAAGATACCTCGCCGAACATTTCAACAACATGTTAAACAAAACATATCCGAAAAAAGGAAAATGAATCGACCATATGAGACATCAAGACAATAGACTAGTCCCAGATGGGCTTGGACCTCGGCTCGGACATTTTTAAAATGAATGAATTTTCAAAAACTCTTCCATTTCAGTGAGAACATCTCAATCATATTTAAAATTACACTAAAAAGAATGTTCATCAATTTGAGAGATTAATATTGGAATTAAATGTTGCATCAGTTAATTTTGTTGATTCAGAAACAACGTTTTTTCATGAATTTTAACTGAAAACTTGATCTGATTTAGGTTGTTAAAAGTTCATGTAGTCTATGTAATATGGTTTAATCAAAGACAAAATGTATTTTTCAAAGAATAAGAAATATACTCTTTTGTTTGTATTTTATTCATTTCAGACATGCTTCATGCTTCAAATTGGATGAAAAGAAGTATTTTCAGGGTGGCGCCATATTGGGTACACCCAAAATTTTTATCCCGAAATTTTTTTTTTTCAAAACGCTGTATCTCAGCGTGAAATTGTTTAAATTAAATGAGGTATGACTCATTTTGAAGGTATTGAGTAGACCTTTCATTTGACACCAATAACGTTAGAATATTTCCATTTGACGCGGTGTAGTGACCTTTCTCGCTTAGGTGGCGCATATTGGGTACAGGTACCTTAGTAAAAAACTACTTTTCATCAGGAACAATCGCATGATGAATAATAGTGAATATTCACTTGGAAATTTTACCGAAAATCAATTAAAATTCACTCCGATCGGTTTCGCGACTTCTACACTATTTCAAATTCAGAGAAATTATTCAACGAATGAAAATTAATACCCAATTGAACAAAGAAATAATTCGCTCTGAGAAAGAAAAAAAAAGAGAAACAACGACTTCCATGAATGGGGCAAGGCGAAATCTGTGAGCGAACTCGGGGGGCCAAAACCAAAAACGGGCGAAAAGAATGGATTGAATCTTGGCGCAGAGACACGCGGCGGTGGCGGCGTGCGGTGTCACGCACCGGCGCGCCCCGTACTTCCGGCGTCGCCGATCCAAACATCACCGCAGCGGCGCACGAATTCGCGCTCGCGCATCTGCCGCTAATGTACAAGGCTGTCTCTCTGCGATGGCAGCGTATTTTTTTCCCCTCCCCGGCATTCCGACTCGCGCTGCTCAACAGTCCCCGCTCGTATTATACTTGAAAATGAGAATTATGAGAATGCGAGGCAGCGGCCCGTGTCGCGTCCCGCACGTGCGCCTCTATATACCACATAGGACCGACGAGCCACATGTTATGTGTGCCGATGCCACCGTGGGACACGCGGCCAGAGAGAAACACAGCCGAGCTGTGGATGGGCTCCAAATGAGCCGACTCCGCTTGATGGATCTCGCGACTGAGTGAACGAGCGAACCCGATGAAACGCTCGGCGGGGGGAGTTTGATCGATCGGGCTCTATCCCACTCTCTCTTGCGCTTATATATAGCCGCAGTGATTATTTGGGAACGGCTTGCAGCCCGAGGGGCTTTCCAATTATGCCTCGACAAAAGCTCGACGAGGCGCCCGTAATTTTGTTTGCACGGATTATCAAAAGCGAAACATTATCTCAATCTTATCATCGTATATCACAAGCGTCGACCCGGGAAAGATGGAACGGGCAATTTTCCCCTCGCTGCTGTTCCTCGGTTGAGTGACAATCGACTGCATTCGAGAAAGAAATGTGTACTTTTTTATTCCGAACCGAATCAAATCCCAGAGTCTCGAGGTTGGGGAAAAACTCGGACCCTCTCGCTGATTCATGGAGATGTATACGAGTTTGAGGAGCGAAAGAAATAAACAACGCGGCGAGAGAACCGAATTATGTAAGAGAGAGAGAGAGAGAGAGAGAGAGAGAGAGAGAGAGGAGCAGGGGAGAAATGCACTATGCATTAGAGATGAGTAAACACCGCGCACGCCAGACAAGGAGAAAAAGTAATGTTTATGGATTTCGTCACGTGAACAGCCGAGAGATGCACGAACGATGCATTCGTGATTTTTTCATTTTATAACAGGGAATGATAGGAAGTTGGAGGATCTATGGGAACAATAACTTACGCCGATCAAGATAACTCAAAGAGACTATATTTATAGACTCGACGAATTTGGAAACCTCGTAAATTCAAATGGAATTTTTTCCTGAAAAAAAACTGGCTAATATTTGCTTCCTTCGGCTCACATTGAATATTACACTGGATTAGTAAATAAAGTAGTTCATTGTAGCGTGATTCCGGCCGAATACTCAGGTGTAGTATAGATGACAAGGAGCTCAATGAACGTGGAAGGAGAGGAGAGAGAAAATAAATAAATTATACATTCTCGCGAAGCCCGCAGATAAAGGGACTTGTAGAGTAACCGATTTTATATTTATCGAAGCTCGAACCGCTCAGGGAACGGCGTATCTATCCATCACTTCCGAAACGATCAGATGAAAAACGAATACAGATGTGTGTTTCCGAGAAGCTATGCGCTGCGCATTCTATTATAGAATTCGACGCGGCGATAATAAACTACTTCGGCCGCGGTGTTCTCGCCGCGCTGAATGTACATTTATCGGTCGAGAGAGGGTGTCGTCGTCACAAAGTCGAGGAATTATTATTATTCAAATAAGTGGAGACTATACGGTGAGGATGGGAGAACGATGTTCCGTAGAGATAATTTTCCAACTGCCAAGATAAGATGTACGAAAATAACACAAACAAACACGCGCCTATGGGCAATAAAAATAATCAACAGCTTTCTTGACGATTGAATTAGTATCAAGGACAAAGCCATTGAAACTTGCAAACAAAACACATTTCTATAGAACGGCAGTTTATCTGCCTTGTTTTTGTTCAGCGAGTCTTCAAAATCTCTTTGAATTTAAAAGAAACAATATCACAAGAATATCACAAAGCACACACGCACACAAACGTTATTCTATGACCCCCGTTAATCGGCTCTGGTTCGCGGGGGGGGGGGGGGTTTAAAGACACGTGAATCAATCGGACGTCGCGGTCGAGCTAACGAACCTGGACTCGAGGCGCATCTGTTGCAGCGCGAGCCAATATCGGACAGTTTCCGGCTGGTTTTCCATCGCACCGGCCGGCGAATTAACGGGGTGTCCCCGAAGCGAGAGGTTAATCGTGCCGCGTCGAGCCGGCCCGAGAAGAAGCCCTCGGGCATCGTGATGGGAAAAGTCGTGAGCCTTGTATATACACACACACACACACACACACACAGGCTGCCGAGCTAAACGCCGCGTGACGAGGATATTTTGCGCGTTATTCGCGCGCGCGCCCGAGTATTGGCGTCGCAGAGAAGAGAGAGAGAGAAAGGCACCCACCACGTACCATGATACGTTCACAAAGCAGTCTTTTTATTTAGCCAGAGAAGCTTCGATTAGAATCTCTCCCTCTCTCGCGTCGGCCGCGCGCGAGAGCCAAGGGACGCCTGCTTCTGACTCCTCCTGCAGCGCTAACTCGGGCTCCTTTGTGCCACGATCCCGCATACACACATATACACACTCCTAAGCTTTTAGGGAGTTGCCTCTCCGCGGCTTGGTTCGCGTGACTCACTCTTCACTCGCCCGTTCCAGCAGACCCAGGGACGAAGATGAAAAATACACGGAGCGAGTGAAAACTTTGCACGACTCATGCGCGGACGTTGTATCGCCGAAGCCAAGTTGAGCCTCGGGGACCAAAGGGATCCTCGTCGGAAGACGTGTGAATCGCCAAGAAGCTTCGCGGGTATATTAATATATCCCCTCCGCGGCTATTCGAATGCTTAATTCAGCCTGTGATAATCCGAAGCGGCGAGATAAAAATAGAATAACCGAGCGGCGCTCAAGACCGAGGCATAAATATTAATCAAACTCAATTTGCGCTTGGCTCTGGATTAAACACACGTGAAAGCACGAGAGAGAGAGAGAGAGGAGTAATCTGCCGCGCACAAAGGACGCTAACGTCCTTTTAACCTCGGCTCTCTCTCGCGCGCGCGCACCAGCCAGGATATATTCGCCTTTATCGCGATGAAAGTGATCCGCGGGATGTACGGCCCATTATATACATCTCTCTTGCCTCCCCCGCGGTTTTTCCCATAGCGAGCTAAAATTTTTCGAGCCTTTTATGCGGGAAAGGCCTCGCGCTCGTGTCGCGCGTGCCAGCCGCGAGATCGCCAATTTAGATTCGACCCCGCGCTCCCAACTTTTTGCGCCCCATTCCAATTTCCCCATTTTCGGACGCCGAGACGCGAATAATAACCCAGCATCCGAAGCCGTCGTCGTCCTACAGGTCGTTGGGAAAGATTCCACGTGTTTTCGGGGTTAAACCAATTTGCCTTCTTACCGGCTCGCTTGTGTGGGAATTACTGTCTCTCTCTCTCTTGTTTTTCCCCCCGCTGCTCTCGGGCAGTCTGCGCGAATCGAGAGAGACAACGACGTTGCGCGACACAATACCGGAGGTTCACGTGTGACGCAATGCGTGCGTGATCCGTTTTGTATGTACACACACAAACATACACACTCGACTTTTGCCGGCGATGGCTGATAAAAAAAAATAGCAGTTTGCGAAGGAGATAATAGTAGAAGGTGCTTCGGTGACGAACGAATGGATTTTTTTTTCTCGAAAACGTTCGCCTCTCTTGGGAGATAGCGATAAGTTACGGCTGAGCTTGGAAAATTTCGTACTGTTGTTGCGATTCGCGTTTTTCCGATGCGATTGCGAATCGTATGATGATTACTCACTCTTACTTCACAGTTCGGGAGATTTTATTTCCATAGAATCGGGAAAGATTGATTCTCGACCGTTTGTGTTTGGATTTTTTATGGAACTATTTTCTGGAACTATTACGTAAAAATACGTAATAGTTCCAGCAGTAAAATCAGAACCAATACAATAACTCAAAGAGTGTCGGAGAAATTCTTTGAAAAATTAGTCCAGAGCTAATTGAGAAAAATTTAAATCCTGATGCGTAGTCGAGAGTTTGTTCTACGTACTCTAAGCCCATAATGGAATGTCAATCATCCACCAGAGCACCAACTCGACAGTAAATCTGCAACCATCGTCGGCTAGAAATCCACACTCCTTGTATGGAAATTAATAGCAAACCACACAGCAGAAGTGAAGATAGTAAAATCTCCCTTGGCCGTCTCTCTGAATCACATGGGCGAGCCACGGCGATAGTCATATACCAGCCTATACGGCTAATACACTTGCCCGCACGAATTTGCATAATGAAGTCGAAGCTGTGGAGCCCGCGGCTGGAGAACGAGTAGCACGAGGATCTGCCCGAGAGTGGATGGAGCGTTAAAGGGGAAGATTGAGCAAGATTTGGCCGATCTCGAGGAGCAGATCTTTCTCACACGTATATACAGCCGCTCTCGAGAGAACCTTTCTCCGGGCTGACTTTTTCCTTGGGCCTGTGCGCGGGTGTATATATGTATACACGTGTGTGTGCGCGCGCGCTCCAAACCTCAAGGTGAGCCCCTCTCTCGATGCCGCTCCGAGAGACTCAATTTTATGCTTTTCCTCTGGGCTCGCGTTTTTTGCCAATCCCGCGCGAGGTTATTAGTGAACACGCGTGAGAATTGCCGAGACCATTGCATCTTGTCTCTCTCTCTCTCTCTTTATGGGAACGAATTTTTTTTTATATATACTTTACAAGCCGAGCTCATTAGCATGTCGCCGGCAAGGAAATGGGCCGAACGGGTTTAGATCGCTCGGTCCTGGCTATTTTAGATTCTGCCCCGAGCTTGGCACCGAAAGTCGCGCCGTTGTCTCTTTCGTTGATCGGCGGATCGCTTGTTGGGTACACTTCGAAACTCAACGAGTACACAGAGAGCCGACTTGGCCGCGCGGTTAAGCGCCTGTTCAGCTTCGAATTAATCAACGCTGCGTGAAGTTACGCCTGGTATTTCGCACTTGGCGTGTTCGGATAAGAGAAGCACGCTTCCGAGTGTACGCGCTCGCGCATGAGACCCGGTGTGTGTCTCGACAGGAAAGAACAAAGGACAAATGCGTGTACAGCAAGGCTCCACCGAGAGACCGTGACGCAAAAACCTACTTTCCCCCTTCCACCTCCGTTACTTCACTCTCAATCGGGCAATATCAACTCTATCTCGGGTTGAACAACCTTCGAACGCGTTAAAAGCCTCTTTCGAGTCGAATATCATTTGGAGCGAGTCTAACTGGGATTTTGAGACCGAAAATAGGCGATGAAAAGAGAGAGAATGGATGCGTACGATAGAGAAGCTGACGAACTCTATAATTTGAAGGGAGATCGATGTATGCTTTTGTGTGGAAGACTGGATTGAGAAAAATGATGAACGAAAAGCGTGATTTTATAATCGTCGTTCATATAAACAGAGTATAGGAATTTTTTTTTTTTCTATCTTGCACACGAGAGGGGTTTCTCGAATTTCTTCCGTTTCCTGAGACGGAAAAGCTGCAAATCACCTCTATTATATTTTCTCCTCTTGGTCTTTGGTTAAGCCGAGTGGGGGGCAGCTCGTACGGTCATTGTTGGCCTACGATGATCCGCAAATACGGTCCATACACATTCGAAGTATACTACGGTTTTGTGGACATGTCGAGCACGTGATTTTTGGCCAAGGACCCAATATAAAATTGTCCAGGGAGAGGTCCGGTCGCGCCAGGAGCAGCTCGGGGCCCAACGACAACAATGACACGGCCAGGAGAAAAAGAGACGTAAGCAGCTTTCATCGATTCCGACGAAACGGCTCGGGGCGCGTGTTTTAAATGCGAGCCGCGGTGTGCGCGCACGCTATATGCTAAATTTCGCCTTCCTCCGGCGTATACACGCATACGCACGCTCGGGGATTTTTTTTACCCTCGCGCGCGAGTAGGAGCAGGTAAACGCGCGCGCGCGCGTGCAATGACAACAAAATGAGCGAGCCTGTATACCTCTGAAAAAGCCTATTCTGACGGGCAGTTCTATACACACAGACACACGAGTGCACGGCCGGTGGAAAATGACCGGCGGGTCCACCGGGAAAATCTGCCTGTGGAATGTGCGCGCGAGCTAAGCCTCACGGCTTACGGCCCCGCGCTCTCTATTTTTGAACTTTGACGACACTCGAATAGCTCGGCCTGCCCTAGCGATGATTACTTTACATTTGCGATTTCGTTCGAACGATTTAACGAGTTGCGATGAGTTGAATTGAACGAGTTTCAAAAAATGCGAAAATGATAGGATCGTTGCCGCGTAAGATATTCGCACGACGGGTCGAGCGAGCGAAATAAAGAAAAAAGGAACTTGCTAACAAGCGACGAAACTCGTTAGAAAAATCCACCCTCGCCTTTCGAGCTAAGCGAAAAAGGCATCTGCTCGCTCTTGAAGAGACGAATAAGAAGAAGAAGTAGAAACAGCAGCAAAAAGGAAGGTTAATCAAGGACGGAATCGTTAGGTTGAGAGAGAGAGCGGACGAGAGAAGAGCCGAGCGTGCGGAGCGAGAATATTGGCCGGTGGTTCTCAATAGCCGCGGCGCGCACGCGGGCCACCTATCGGCATCTGGAATGGGGTGCGCGTGGAGGGGTTAGCCGTGGCGACATGGCGTCCACGCGCCCAGTCCGTCTCTTACACATCGCGTGGCGCAGTGAACGGGTGTGTCGATGAATATCATCGATGTACACGTTTTCGCCCGCGGGCTTATTACAGCCTCGCAAAACGCAGTTGGAAAATATCGTAGTGGGTGCGAGGGCCCGAAAGAATGCAAATCCAATTATATACACGCTATATCTCTTTGCGCGATCCGATATCGCCGATTATTATCGCACCCGACACTCCCGGTTAATTCACTCCAGCGGACGACGCGGCCCTGGGGTTTCAAACCCCTCCGCGAGCCGTAGTTTTTCATTCGGGACGACAGGGAATATATTGGAAGAAAAACTGGTGCGTGGAACGCCATCCTCGGCTGCGTATCCCCTCTACGCACCCACGTCGCGCCGTTACGGCCGACACTCGTCGCGGCGCGTCCTCTTGTCTCTCGGGCGCGCGTGCGATCAAGATGGCGAGGGAGAGAAAGAGAGCAGCCGGCTGCTCGTTTCGTTACCCCCGCGCGGGCGATGTATTATTAATCGAATGGGCGCCGGCCAAAACTCGCGCGCTTTCCCACGTGGAGACGCGTGTGCGTACACTCACGCTTGCGCGCGCGCACAGTCACACTCCGCACTCGTGGCTGCTCTCTTATCAAACGGCCACGCAGCACACGCGCCTTCGGATTAAGTCCGTGTTGGCAGATCGTAAAACTCGAGATAAGCGTTAAAACTCTCTCCCGCTCTGTTAATGTTTGCCTCGGAAAATTAGTAGCCGTATACATATATACGCAATAGGCTCGATCGTTTGTTTGTATACGATTCCACTTGTTTACGCTCTCTCTCGGTTATAGACCGTCGATACGCTGTGTATCCCTTCTTCAATATACATCCCATGCTTCTCCGTGATAAACGACGATGATGATGAGGATCGATACACGAGTACCTTGTTTATTTAGTCGTCAATGAGTTTTTACGGAAATTCCGGATCCATCTTTTTCATTCGCCGTCCGAATGATCTTCGATACTTCCGAAAGAACGAAGACGCGTCGAATTGATGACGCGAAACGAAATGAATCGTTGCATTCCAGAATCAAACTGCCGATGATTATCTGAGCCCAGTCGCGAATGGCAGTTCGACGAACGTTTTGTACGCTCTCTGGAATTGGCCGAACGCCGCGGCACTTGGAAAAGGCGGATTTCAATCGAGAACATAACCCACGAGGCGCGCGATAAAGAAGCCCCGCGCCGTTCATCTCGGGTTCGGGTGCGAGGTGTGCGCAAACAGAGCCGTTCGTCGGCGGATAAAAATTTCCGTAGATAAAAAAAATCGAAGCGAATTCGTCTCGTCCTCTCGCGGATACGTCGAAAAGCCGGGCGGGTGCGGGAACGGAAAAAAGGTCGGACGCGAGTTGGTAAAAGGGCTGTGCGCGCGGAAGGACACGACGGCGGGGCGAGATGCACGCGCAGAGAGGAGCGGCGGCGGCAGAGCGGCGCGCAGGGATCGGCGCGTGCGTGTAGCGCTGGCGTGGGCTATCGATTGCGCGTGTGCGGTGTGCGCCCGTTTTCAAAATGGCGAGGAGGCGCGGGGGGCCGGCGGAGAGCCGCAGCCGCTCGTTATATTGTATCCTTGCCCGCGCGCGCGCCGGCCGCCCTGGCCGTCGCACCGCTTCTTTTCCTCCTCCCCCGTATACCTGCCGGCCACGAGAAGCCGCGCCGGCAAGTGTGTCCTCGTGCGCGCGCGCGAGTTACGGTTGCACACCCGTTCTTTTCCGAGTACATATCCGCCGCTGGCTTCGTCAGGCCGGGGACACACGCGGCATCAGGAGTATAGAATCCGGAGTGGCGCGTGGTGACGCCCCGCGAGAAACGACGGTTGTACGAAGGCTTGTACGAAACGGCTGCAGGAGCAGTCTAGCGCGCGGTGCGGTTGGGAAGCCGGGCCGCGCGCCGGTCAACGGTTAAATTTGAATCGGAGCAGTGTGTGGAGTAGCCGCGGAGTCGTTGTGGAGCGGAAGCGTCCCGCGATCGAGAGAGAGAAGGGCAGGGCTCGCGCGCGCGCGCGCGGATAGTGACCCAGTGGCTGGGCCGAACAAAGGAGCCCGCGGCGACTCTAGTAGTACCTGGCTCTCGCTGCTGCTGCTGGGTGCAGTGGACCGCTGCTGCTGCTGCTGCTGGCGGCGGGGCGGCGCGCAGCTGCTGCTCCGGAGCTCGAGGGGGGCGGCTCGGACGGCTCACTCCCGTTTAGTCACTGACAAAAAATGCACTGCAGCACTAGGTTGGCCGGAGAGCGGGCGCTGTGCCACTCACGGCGGCGCACACTCACACTCGCGCGTCTTTATTATATTATACTTTTGCACGGGCTCGTCGCGCGCGCACTGACTCAGCTGTCGCCGGAATCCGAACACTGTTACTCGTATTTATGCGTGCGTGTATATACGTATACACGGCGGCGGTGCGGGACGGGGGAAGGGGAGGGCAGGCACCGGCGAAAGAAAGAGCGAGGAGAACAGACAGACAGATAGAATATATATGTATATATGTATGTAGTGAGAGAGAGACAGAGAGAGAGAAGGAGACTGGCGGCTGCTCCTCTGTCTGACACACACTCTCTCCGCGACGCTCCGGCTCGGAATGACTGGGAACGAGTCGCGGCGGCGGCGGCGCGGCGAGCGGAGCGCGCGCAGCCCCGGGACGCGCTCGAGCCGCCGCGCGCCGCTCCTGCCCCCCACCCCTCTCCACGCCCCGCAGCGCCACGGCTCGAGCGCTCTCGCACCTACATAGCGCATACACTCGCGAGGGAGAGAGAGAGAGACGGAGTTGGCAGCGATGCTCGAGCCCGACGCGCGGCCAGCCCTGCCGCTGCTGCAGCAGCGACCGGCCCTTCGTATATCCATTCCGCTCCCGGCGATCCCGCCATGGGGCGCCTGTGCGCCAGCGACCCGGCCGACCCGCCGAGCTCCACGTGCGCGCGCCCGTGTATCCTCCCGTGCGTTTTCTACGATTTTTCCCTCGTCGACGGGTAATTGGGAATCGGACGAGGAATAAATAATTCGAATTAACTATCCCGACGCGTATGTAAACCTCGGAGGGGTGGAAAATCCACAATGTGATCCCCGGAATTGGCCCGTGTAGTTTTACAAATGAACTTGCGATAGAGGAACACTCGAGATTCGGGAAAATCGCAGTTTTCCGCGAGTTTGCGGGACGAGCGATCGCGGGGACCAAAGTGTTATATGGTTGAGGGACGCACCACGTGCTTCCTTGAAATTCGACTGCGGGGCAAAATGAGCATCGGCGATCGGGCGACTCGCTGTGTAATTAACGAATCACGAGATCGAGCAAAGGATGGAGCAGTGGAGCGAATTAAGCAATACAAGAGGCGCGTGTGTTTGTAGGGCGGGGCTGATCAGTTCTCGGGCAGCTGGTATATATATTCGACTGCTCGGCAAACTTTCTATAACACGCGTATACTCTTGCTGCGTGGAAGCAGCGATGTAACGAGAATCGCGTATAGTCGAGAGATTCTCGCTCATTTCGCCCATATCTCCGCCCGTGCGCTCTCTTATTCCACGACCAACTTATACCTACGCTATACTTCCTACTTGCCGTATAATGCAGCTGATCGAGGAAATTTTCCCGCGGAAAAATAACACTGATGGGAAAATCAGGGCCGATTTCGTACCTCTGTACACAAGACGCGTGATATATAAATTCGACAATACCGCGTTGCACGTGTTGCACACGAGAGAATAAAGAAATATTAATCTTTCGTCGCGTACACACGCGACTCTCCACCGTTCGAATAATCTCCTCCTCGGATCCGACACTGCGTGTCATGCGGAACGAAAAAAAGGAAGAAGGAAAAAAAAACGTACGAGTCGTTTTCTCGTCAATGTACGCGTCACGTACATCACGTGCGCGCACACACGTAATGTACAGCCGAATGGAATATAAGGGAGCCGTGGAGGGGCCTCTCTCGAGCCTATACGGAAAAAACGCCTCTCGCGCGGAGGTATAATAGTATATACTCGCGCGAGCCGACGTTTTTTTTCCTTTCATGAAAGGTTGCGTATATATAGGGGGAGAGTGTGTGTGTGTGTGTGCTCCTGTACACGTGATACGTTGTGGCGGCGCGGCGGCGGCGATCGTAAAAGACGACGCCCTTTCGAGTATACGTTATTAGACTTGGGGAGGGGGGAGACGCGGCTCTTCTCTCTCTCTCTCTCTCACCTTGCGTTTTTTCGACGTCGCGTTTCCTCGTTCGAGGCGGAGCGGCGTACTCGGGAAAATTAGGCACGCCGAGCGACCAAAGACGAGGGGGGGATGACACACGACTTTTTCAAGAGGCTCGCATCGTACATGCCCCCGCGACCCTGTTGATCACTTTCCGCTCGTTTCGTATTCTTTTGATTCTCAGCGGCCGCGGTGGAAGAAAATCGACTTATAGCGGCCCCGGCGACGTATTACCCGTCGAGTGTAAATCAAGCCCGGCTAATTGTTTCTCGATGGGACGATACTGCACCATAACGACGGGCGTAACTCACGTGCGTTGGCCTTGGAATATACGAGGATCACCGTATTATCTGCGTATACGTCTCGTCGCGTCTCGAGGGGAGGAGGAACTGCGGGTGGTTGATCGAGCGCATACCAACGAACCGAGTTTTGCAAAACTGCACACGTGCGTTTATCAAATTTCCGACTCGATCACAGTCATGTATGTGTATACTCCATTGTGAAAATTACGTGTCCCCGTATGCGGGCCGATGGAATGCGCGAGACAATTAGTCAGAGGAGTCGACGAACTCGAGCCGAATTGACGCGATGGCAAGACGATCGCGCGAGAAATAGTTCCCACGAAGTTAGATGTTCGAGTATCGCGCATCGGCCAATGTGTCGAGGGCAAGAATAAAGATGGATAGATTGGCGATTGGAGGAGGGCCGTTTAATTGAATAATATCAATTTTCATCGTGTGCATTCATCGACCATTACCAAGTGGCCAGCGAGAGATGTTGATTGTGTTCCGAGAAACGTATAGGACGCGCGTGTGATATATAGAATCATCAGTTATGTACGCGCTCGCTATAACAGACTTTGATTCCGATGAATCACCGGCTGCTCGGCTTTTTATTCGACTGGTGTATGTATATACCGATCGCTGCGCAAATATAGACCCGACGCGCTTTCGATAAGCAACAACACCGATTCTGTCGCGAGTCTAACTCATATATACGCGTATATACATATATGTATCGCCGCGCGGGAGGGGGACAAATATTTCTGCGCATATGTTCACTCGGCCGAAATCACTGGTGATTTCGTTTGATTTCTTGAATTTTTCGGGTCGAATTCTAGATTGAATAGCCCTTGCTTTCGATCGCGAGCGAATGAAGCTGGAAGTTTTTTATCCCAAGGGGCTATTCGCTCCAAAATAATAACGAAAAATCACGAGTGATTTTGAAGTGAATAGCCCCTCGGAAATCACAGCCGAGCGGCCCGCGCTGCAGGTACATAACACACAAGATAATCCCGCGTGTGTCTCTGTGCGTGTGCGGGGGAGCGCGAGCGTAATGAATTTCCCCGAGGCTGCTTCTCTGGAGATGCGTTGACCGAGCGGCTTTTGCGGCCGGGCTCAAAATCGGCATTCTCCCTGCGCTTCGTCTCGCGGCGACGTCGTAAAAGCCCAGCTCGGACAATCGTAAAACTTCATTGTGCGAGCCTCGCGCGCGTGTTCGTGTGTGTGTGTGTTATACACACGCAGCTCCTTTTTTTCTCTTCGCTCGGTGTTATCGAGCTGCCTCCCGTGCATCGTCCCGTCCTATCGCTTCGACTTTTCGCTTTATTAAAAATCATCGAGCCCCGCGAGGATCGGCAAGTGTGTGCGTATAGCTCGACAAAACAGAACAATTTAGGGTGATTGATCGGCCGTGTGTGTAAAGTCGATCGAAAAGGGAAAACGATCGGCTATAACGAGTTGTTTGTTTCTCGCGCGCGCGTTTTATACTTCGAGGAGACGCGCGGTTCAACGGCTGCAGCCTCTGGAAGCGTCGTTACACGTCGTCATGCTCTCGGTTGTATCTGAATTTTTCAAACTTCAATACAGATATACGTATAAATACGTCGCGTGTATATAACGTTGGCAAACAAGCTCGCTCTCTCTCTCTCGAGAGAGAGAGAGAGAGACATTCAATCGCGCGGTGACGCAAAAAACAAGCGAGATAATGCTGAAATTCTTGGCCGCGAGAGAGCACAATACTATACATATACGCATGGCAGCTCTCGGGGCTCATTATCTAATCGAGCGCGTCCATATTCATTCATAAAGTAATCATTGTCCAACTGATACGCGGAGAGCTCTCGAGTTTCCCCCTACGCCGTGTGTGTGTGTACAGCAGCTGTTCACGCCGTCAAAGGAAAAAAATATTAGCTCAAATAGAATTTTCAAAATTCCGACTCTCGAGTTTAACTTTTTTCACATTGCGATCGGTACCGACAAAGTGAGACGTGGTTGTTTTCAAATTGCCCGCCGCGTCTACAGCGTCCAAACTAACCTGTATCGACAAGACGGCTCGCGCGCGCGAGCCGGGAAAATCCGGGAAACTCACTTGGCGCGGGAATGGTATATCATCCGGATCGGGAAGAGCCGTGGGTGTGATGGAGAGCGAGCGGGGCTGGCTCGAATCCGCCTCTCACATCTTCGCTTTGCTCACTTTCTCTCGTTTGCGTAGACTAGCTATACATTCAGACGCGCTGCGCGCGATCTACATTCGTGCGTTTCAAAACTATGTTCCAATCATTCACCTACGATAATCTTTTCCATCTACTCATCAATTCATTTACAATATTCGCATTTTTGAACCCTTCATTCATATTTCATTCAAATTTTATTTTATTCTTATTATCTGCAATTTTGAAACCTACATTTGGATTTTGGAAGCATCTGGTAAGGATTTGGTTGTTACAACCTCAAAACTTATCGTTCTTATGTTTCTTGCTTGCCTGCATTCGCTATCTATATCTATATATTTTCCGCGACTTGTCACGTGGTTAGGTCTACCCCAATCAAATCACGAGTTAAGACGCTTCACTTTGACCCCCATCACTTTTTATATAAGGATACACTCGAGCGAATCTCCCTTTATCCGAGCATGATCGGAGCTTCGCCTACTCTCTCGGCGTCAGTCCCAAGTGTCTTTATCGCTTCGTCGCATACGCACCAAATCCACGATTATACACATACGCCGCGGTGTGCGCACGCGATGCGCAAACGAAAACAAAGTGCAGCCGCGCCGCCGTCCACCGGGTGATATTCACAGGCCGCGCGAGGGAGAGGTTATCGTCGAGAGGGTATATGTATTCGCGATACCAAAACGCGCCAATTGAAAATAACACGGCCATCATTCAACGTCGGAGAGAAATGTGTATATATACACACGCGCGGCAGCGGAGGAGCCGTATCGACGTATATCGCCGCGCTTAATTTTAGAGCCGATCTCTTTCCCCTAAGCGTATACTGTGCAGCGCTTCCCTCGCGCCCATACGATCAACACGCGCAAGGGTACAACCGCACGCGTAGTCAACACGCGCTCGGCTCTCGTATACACACGCGGAGAAAGAGCTGAGACGAGGAGAAAAAAGCAAGTGTTGTGCCCCGAATTATCCTCGACTGACGTATGACCGAGGCCCCCGAGAATTACAACCTTCCACACGTATACATAATGGCTCCGACGAGGACTTACGATACGCTCTGTTGATCTTACGACGCATAATTCATCTTACCCTTTCAGCCCTGTGCGGCTGTTTTTTTCGGCCCCCGTTTCGCCGGAGACGCGTTCGAGCAGCGAGTCGGCTTAAGCTATAATAGATTTTCAATCGGGGCTTGGGCTACGAGTGAAGCTCGAGTCGAGTTGTCGATCGTCCGGGCGTTAACCGGGACGATTCTCCGGTGGATTCGCTGTTGGATTTACACAGACATTCCAGATTCCTCGGACCACCGAGAATATCTAAATCACGAGTGTTGTAGGAGGAAAAAAATTCTTTGATTCAAGTGATTTCAGTGCGAGTGAATCATAGAAAAATTAGACAAAATTATTGCTCCAAGTGATTTTAATGGATTGAATAGAAAATTCATTGAAACTATGGAAACCGAGCATTTTTGAATTTTAAGTATCGATTTTCAGTACTGCAACCCTTTCAAAAATCGTTTTTGCTGTGAACTAAATTGAACATTGTATCGTTAATCAACAATCATTTTTTCCAAGCTGACTCATCCTCGCGATAAAAAAAATATAAACAAATTATTCGCTGTGGCGATTGAAATATTTCCCTGTCGCGGAGATGGCGGTCTCCAATTCGACAATAGGGAGCGCGTGTATGTCGAGCCAGTTACGAAATAACGAAAACAAAAAATCAGTACATCTCTCGAGCGTGACAATCGTCGCGCGCGTGTACCGCAACGTCGCCGAGTTTTTATATTTTTTACATAATCCGCTGTTGCAGATTGAAAAATAAGATTGCGCGGGCCCGTGTGGAAACATGGAAAATTTCATCGCCATCATACACCAGGCGAATTCATTCATCTCCAAGCCGAGCGGAGCTACGGGCATTTAATAAACGTGTGTCGCCGCGTGTGCAGAGCGAGCCTCGCGATAACGCCGGTGGCATATCGAGGGCCCTCGCGATAGCAATAGCTTCCTGCCGCAGCCGAGCCAAAGACAGCGCCCCTACTTGCGCCGATCCATCTCGGCCGTCTCCTTATCCGTCTGCCCCGATCCCTCTTATCCTGCGAAAAAAATGCCCTCGCCTGCTTATCGCGGCCCTGTGTGTACATAGGGGCTGCACATCCTCGGGTGTACACACATTCGAAGCCATGTTAATATCCCGTTGGGCGCGTGGTTTAATGCCGGTCGCCGTCGCTACGGAAAAATCATCCGTAATTGCTGCAACGGAGAGCCGTTTAACAGTGGAACTCGTTAGCGAACCTTAATATTTCATAGACGCGTGCGCGCGTGCGTGTATATATACGGACTCGCGCGAGGAGCCATCGCCGAGGCGCGTCACGCACCTCGGCTTAATCATGGGCAATATCTCCCGGGAGGGGAGAGACGCTCGCTCGACCTAACGTAATTTCCCCCAAATTAGATGCACCCATGGACACACGCGCGCGTTAATAACTTCGAGTTGGCGCTTTTTATCGAACGAGACCCCAGTTAGAAGATATAATTACTCGCGCGGCTTATGCGAAACTTACGAGTTTCGAACGGTCGCACTGGGGGGCCATTAATGTTTTGTACTCTGTATACGCTCGTTTTGAGTATACACGCGCGGCAAAATATTTGCCGTCGAAATTATATTTGCGATGGAAATACGTACGTATACGATGAAAAAATCGATTTTTGAGAATACCGAAATCGCAATTGTCCGATCACTCTACAATAATTGAGCTCGGTTCGCATCTTGCCTGCACCAATGCAACTTGAGTGTGGAATTTGAGGAAAAGGTAATCGGGGGATGTCACGTCCCAAGATATTGTTACGATACAGGGAATAATAGGTTAATTTTTTCTGAGAAGTATTAGTGTTAATATTTTTTTTTCGAACCGATCAAAACGACTACAACGTATTTTCCTATAAATCTTACGTGAAACACGTGGAAAAACTGCGTGTTCTCCCAACAAATCCTTCTCCCGTATTAACGGACCTTCCCACAGTTCCGTAGATCACCAAGCTAAAGGTCGCCCAATCGGAGGTTCAAATTTTCTTCTCGAGAAAGCAACGCACAGTTAGAATCTGTAAAGATGCGCTGCAGTGTTCTTTGAACGGAACCAATTGCACGTTAAAGCATCCGCGCGCGTCTAAAAGGCGTCGTATACGATGCGATATTTGCAATCGGATCCCCGGCTGCGCGAGGCGTCGATAAATGAAATCATATATCTGGCTCGCGCCAATGCTGCACTCGTATCGAGCTGTGAGTATACTCACAAACACACACGACGCTACGTTACGTGCGCGCGCGGCCGCGAAACACTTGCATTTCGAAGGGGGGCTGGGGTCGTCGTTGCGCACCGCGAATTATATATTCCGTGCTTCCGCCCCTTCGTCTTCCCCGCGCACATATACACACGTCTTATCTTTCGCGTTACTCGCGGCTGGCTGAACGTGTGTATATGTGTACGCTCGTGGCAACTCACGTTGCAAACTCCTGGACCACGAGAAATTGTTTCGGGAGAATTTGGCCGAGCGATGAGCTGGAAGTTGACTCACTTTGTGCGCAGTTGGAATATCGAGCAGCTCTCGGGGGCGGCTGACATTTTTGCGCCCGGCCATTCGATAATGAGTCACGATTGTGCAGCGAGTGCCGGGTATATATAGCTTCGTTGTTGTATTGTTGCACGAGCCGCTGTTCGCGAGCTTATATATACTGTTTTGCTCGATAAATTCCACCCGGTGCAGTGCGCGAGACTCATTGATGGAGAAGTAATCGCGACAGTTGCCGTCGGAGGGATTTGGACTTTGGATAATACTGATGGGTTGGCTCGTCGAACGCAAGAAAGCCGAGGCATTTCGGATTGGATGTACAAAATGCTCACTGTCGGCACGCGGAAACATTGGCTCGCGTGATTTTGAACTGTATAGTTGTGAGTTTCTCGCGCGCGACCTTGGGGAAAATGTGACGAAAATACATATCGGGAAATCGTGCGAGCGGAAACACCACTGCGCATTGTACATTCATGGAGTGAAACTCGTAATTGTCGGGGATTAACGAAAAAAGGCAAAACATTCGCGGCGCACATTTGCTCGCGCGAGTACTCACGTACGTCGAAATTACTCGCCTTGGATTGTACACGTATGTGTACGTTCTGTTAATTTTCGTCACGTCCTCTTCGCGTCCGGCGCATCCTTTAAATCAGATGAATTCAATGCAAACATGGAATCATGATTCGCATGACACATTAGCAGAATATATGAAAGGACGCCTCTGAAAAAGTATTCTATACGTTTTTTCTATAGTACAATGATCGATTTTATAAATATTCAACTGAATATTCAACTGATGGAATTTTTTTCTCTTTAGAATTAAACTGTTGCGAACAAGTCGATTGAAATGTGGGATTTCGGTAAATGGCTTGTCCCAACAAGGATTAAAAAAGAATCGTGTATTCGACACATTTTGCACGAGTATATACAAGAGTATAATTACGATGCCGAACAACAAATGACTTTGTAGACGTCGTACCTTCCTGTTGCAGTAATTTCGAGTGAAGTTTATTACGTTATAACGTTCAATTATTTCCTACATAAGGATTCGTACGTAAAAACGATTTTCCACATTTAAAAACTCATTAGCATGAAATAAGTCCTAGGCGGTAATTAACTCTCATCTCAAAAATCGTAAGATCATTATTCTCTCGAGCGATTAAGAAGGCGCGTAGCGCGAGGGTCTTGTGACGTCGGGAATTAATTGACGCGGCGCGCGTGCTTATATCGCGAATTGGAGCCAAGCTTTCGCTTATAGCTCGGGACTCGGTTACACGTTCCGTTTGGGGACTTGACAAAAAACACGAAACAAACAAAAGATGATGATACGCGACCTAACGGTTAGTCCTACCTACTCTCCGCAAGGCGTTTACTCGTCTAAGTTAACTCCGTTTCCGGAAGACTCAGACACGCACGAGGGTTAAATTAGAATTGAAAAGGAACTCGGTTCAATCGTGAGGCTATGCGCTCAATTTCTTGAGGCGGTGCTCTCACTAATGATGTGATTTGGCTCTGGCGCAGCAGTCAATAAGCGTGAGGCTATGCGCTCAATTTCTTGAGGCGGTGCTCTCACTTTTTAACTACCGTGCTCTGGCGCAATAATCAATTGTCCGAGAGGAATTGGAAGTAAAAGGAATATACTTGTTATAAAATTGTTGAATAAAAATCGTTGTACTTACTTTTTCTTTGATGGTTTTATTTTCTTCAGTGACACGAATACAATACAATAATTTCAAAGAATCAAGGCCAAGCCTATATGATTCTATACAATTTGAAACTTTAAAAATCGGAAAACGCTCTCCAAGAGTAACGTTCCTTTTACTTAACTGCTCCAAGGCAGAATAAGAGATTTTAATAAATGGGAACTAAGCCCGAAAAATGGGAAAACGCTCTCCAAGAGTAACGTTCCCTTACTTAGCTGCTACTAGGCAGAACTGACGCTATACGCACACTGAAAATCTTATCTAAAAACCTCGCATTTATACATTTGGGGCCTAGGGCGGAGTTTTGAGGACAGACCCACAAACTCCTCCTACGAACCAATCAGAGTTTAGTCTATTAACTATATATTAGATAAACAATCTAAACTTATATTTCGATTAATAATGTTTATTATGATGTAACGCACAAAACGCGCCATGCGCATTGTTAAAATTCGCGATATGACAGGTGTTTGAAATCGAAGATTCGCACATATATCAATAATATAGAGAAAAATAACTTTTATTTAAAATCTATTGATGTTCTCAATAACTAGAGGTCATGATTTACTTATTACCAAAGTTTCATTCGATTATTATAACGAGAAGTTATTATAAATTATATTTCAATATTGAATGCATTTTTTTGTGATTGAACTCGAATTATTCAAAAACTAATCAAGATTTTGAAATTCTGAAAAGACAGAAAGAATCGTGAATAAATTACGAACAAAAAACTATTTGGGTTCGAAACTGTATTTATTGTTTAAACTATAGTAATTGTTGATTTACGCGTAAAATTCACTAAATCGCGTAATTCTCCTCGGCAAATCATCCGATTCGAACGAAACTTTGTACGCGTATTGAGATTTTAAAAGCGCATTATATTACTTATAAATAAACATTATCAGTTCAAATTAACAATATTATCTTCTACAGGAATATAAATATCGATTTGAAATTTATATCATTCGAAAGATCGAATGATTTTAGTGCAATAGCCGCATGGGTATAAACTGTAGTTTTGTTATTAACAATGAAAATCGCGGTAAAATTGCTTTTATCAAATGCCTTCGCATGGAAATTTTGATTTTTGGTAAGCTAACGCTTTTCACGTATCCCCACCGGTTAATATAGAGGGGATAATCTCGCAAAAATACTAGCCTATGGCGTGGCTTTGAAAATGCATTGGGAAGGAGAGCGCATATCAATCGCGTATGATTGGTGCTTGGATTTTCGGAAAATCGGGGGACAGAAGTTTCCTATGAGCTGGCAAGACCAAAACAAGTTTTGAATAACAAGGCTATTGTTCTATGAGTGCGCATCTTCTTATCTATCATGGTGTTTGGTCGTGCGAGTGGACCGCTTTGTCTAAGGCGCGGACAGCGCTAATCTCATAGGTGCAAACATATGACGCGCGCGTGGCAACGAACTTACTCGCTACTAATCGGCGGCGGCAATGCATTCATTGTCTGTTCGAAATTTTGAATAGTCATTGGCGTAAGCGCCTAAAGTTACGGGAATAATTATTAATTGAATGAACGATTTTTTTTGAAATTATATAATATGCGCGCGACGTTACACACCCCACCTTAAACGGTTGATAGGTATATTATAAAGATATGCCTACAAGCGAAACGATATAAGACTTAATCTACCTTATGATCTAGAGTTAATAAATCTTTATATTGAGGTACATAGTATTACTAGCTAATCATTAATATAGCATATGTTTCATCAAATCAATTGATATATAAATTTTCCTATTTTTATTCTGATATTTCTGCTCATTTTTATAATAAAAATTTTTTTTTTGTTTCTTTTTTTTTTTAAGAGTAACATTTTCTCAAACTAATTCTCTAAACAATAATATATATATATATGTATAAATAGTTTATTTTGTTCTTCAGTAAAATCCTTAAAATTAATATTAATATGCGATAAATCAGTATATAAATCAAGATATTTTAGTTTATGCATCCTTGGTTACGAATTGCGACTTTGAAGATCGAAGAATCCCTTTTCGGTTGCAGCTTGTCTGGTTAGAGGTTGAGTAATGGGTTGAACATCCTCTCGTTCGGCGACGACTTGCATTAATTCTTGAGCTTCATTATTTCTTCCTGTTTCAGCTTCTTGTTTCCTTTTTCCAATATATATGAGAAAATGGGCTAAAGTACTCCATACAGCACCCAATATATGAAGGGAACAACCATGTACTTCATGTAAGGCATATCCATTTAGTAACATTCCTAAAAACATCTTGAGCAAGTGGAATATGAGGAATACGCTGATAAATCCAGCGCTAGCAGTTCCAAATACCATAAATTTATCCCACATCTTAGTCCATGTCGATTCAATAATCTGGTTAAGGGTTTTTTCATTCAGCAACCTGGAAATGGTGCCATCACGATTGTCGATTGTTTGGCCATTGATCTCTCTAGCCATGTTATTAATCATTGTTTCTCGTTCTATTGGGAACATGAGCTGATATGACAATTGATCAAGTTCTTTTTGGGTATAAATTCCATGATTGGCCAATGACGATGGGTTTATGTATTTCCATGTTGGTTTAGTCAAGGGCTTGATGGTCATAGGGGCTGCAGTTTCTGTTGGTTCGGGTAAGATTTTCACCCACCCTTCTTCTATTTTATAATAGGAAGGTAGTACTCTATTGCAATCCACTTGAGTTCCTTGAGTCTTTAATATATGAGTTCGTGGTGTCAAGTAGTAACTCACATTATTTTTGGAAACTTGAAGTTCTTCATAACATTGTTTACCATGCTCAATAATAACATCCACAGGTACACACTTGACGATATGTACAACTTCTCCAGCTGTCAGTGCCATATATCCTGGTCCTTTCATAAATGAGTACGCAAATTGATCAGGAGCTTGCGTTGCAATGGCTAGGGCATTTTTCATAGTTTCTCGTTCGGCTTCGCATTTTTGTATTAGAATATCTCGATATAAGAGATCCATCTGAGTACGAATGTGTCTCTCAACGTATATAAACTTTGAATTCATATATGTGAAGATATCAATATGTTTGGTATGTACTCCATCATCTGACTCAGCAAAATAAACATCGGATGTTGTTTCAAAAATGAATAATTTGGGATGTTCGGTGAGAATAATTTCATAACCACAGACGGACTGTACACCTTTCTTGGTAAGGGCGAATGTTGTGTCTCTGGAATTCACTGTATATACAGTCTGGGATGAATCTCCTGAGCTATCCACAATTTTCATGGCATAACCTCGATATAACATACTATATCGGTCGAATTTACATAAATCTGAAGGAAACATTTTCCAGAATGAGCGTCCAGCTTCTGAATCCATGCAAGTACCATCAGAGTGCTTACATATTGTTCCAGAATTCAAGTGTATCTTGTTAGTGTTAATATTCACTTTCGCAGTCTGAATTGATACAGTAATTTTTAACAATCCTTGCACGGTCACATCCTCCCACGAACCGTAGGGATCAGAATAGTATACTCCTTTGCAAGTTCCGTCATTTAAGAGAGATCCGGCAAACGTCATAGGGAATGGATTGGTCACGTTTTTCTTTATTCCAGAAATTAAACGATCATAACCCAATTGAAATGATCCCGTATGATAAATTGTATTACAAGTATCATGATCGACATCATATATATATTCGGCATATCCCTTTGCCACAGCAGAAATATGGGAATGCATACCGCAATGATATATATTTCTTTTGATTTCAATCTTGCAATGCATAACTTCTGTTTCTTTGTAATCGTTGACTTGAAGTAATTGTATATATTCTTCGGTCTCTGTGACCCGTTTTTCAGGTATATCACATGGTCCTACGTCGAGTAGAGATAACGTCGTCACGTTGAGGGATTTAGGTCCACAATCGTAACCAATAAAAGCTTCAGATGCATTAAAAAACGCGAGAAGTGATAATATGAAGCAAAACATCTGGAATCAAATAAATGAATATCTTATTCTATAGCATAATAACATATTTATTCTCCATTAATATGAGAGATTCGCAACCGATTAGCATGGACAACCTTCGACCCTTTATTTATCTGAATTTTTATTTTGTTTTTATCAATTACTTCAATAATTTTGAATGGGCCAGAATATTGATTTCCAAACTTGCCTGGTTTTGAACCTGATAATAGGAAAACATAGTCACCCAAACGGAAATTCTTTTCATTAATTCTTTTATCATAATATTTCTTAGATTTCAATTTACTATCAATTAAATTATCGTAAGCTAATTTTTGAATTCCCGTTAATCTGGTAACTAGATTTTTTACATAGTCATTGTAAGTTGGTAACAAGTCACTTTCTCTGAGTGGATCGCTGGACGGCATTCTAGCCAAAAGCCCAAAGATCACTTCGAAAGGGGTTAATTTTGTACTTTCTTGAACGCAAGTATTATAATTGAAAGTCGCTATGTCTACCCACTGATCCCATTCGCAATCTTTTTCTGAGTATTGTTTAAGAAATTCGCCCAGTGCATGATGTGAGCGTTCCAAACTACCATTAGATTGTGGATGAAATGCAGTAGTTTTTATTTGTTTGATCTTAAATCGTTTCGCTACGCACCCTATTAACTGACTGAGGAAATTTCTCCCTTGATCAGTCAGGACGACTTTTGGTGCTCCAAAAGTGCAAATTAACCTCTTGACGAATGCATCAGCAATTGTGGCTGCAGTTGCATTTGGCAAGGGCACAGCAAGGCAAAACTTTGATAGTTGATCCTGCATTGTCAGGATATATTCATTTTGATTCTTTGTTATTGGTAATGGGCCAACAATGTCCATTGCCACTTTTTCAAAAACAGTACCCGGAGTGTCAGTGATTACCATAGGTTGACGTGTTTTCAACCGGACTAATTTTTTCAACTGACAATCCAAGCATTGTTGAATTCGTCTTTGTATGTCATGTTTGAGGTTTTCCCAGTAATAGTCTCGTCTGATTCTATTGAATGTTTTGGAAACCCCTCGATGTCCTCCAATGGGTGAAGAATGTAATTCATAAAAAATCTCATCCCTTTTACTCTCTGGAACATATTTCAAAGTTCCTTTGCAAATTATTATTTTAATTATATTATTCTCAAAAACTTTATATAATAATTGTAAAACATTATCCCAAGGTAAATTATCAATAAACTGACTTTTAGCAATGCTAATCTCAGTTATCTTTTTATCTTCTAAATTTTCACGTAATTTTAAAAATAGCATATAAATATTTTCTTCAATAATAGCCTGAGATTCTATTCGATCTCCTCGTATGCATAAGGCGAAGTGAAATTTACCATTAGATTTCTTATCAAAGTTCAAACTGTTTATCTCTAGTTCTTGGTGGCTTGGAATCTTAACAGCCTGTAATAACTGTTTAGCACCATCATCGCAAGGGTTACCTTTGCAATCAACAAAATATATAACGTTATCCTTTCTGTAAGGTAACAAGTCTTTCGTCTCAACAATATTATTAGAAATTGGTCTTGTCACGTTTTCTGTATTAATTACTTCAAATTCTTCATCTGAAATTAAATCATTTTCAACTTGGTCTCTGTCCTTTTCTAGTTCATGTTCAGATGAAGAATTATCACTCTGAATTTCAGATTCAGGTTCAACACTTTTGATCTCTTTAGGTCGACCCCGTGGTCGTTTACGTAAGTCGATGTCACGTTTTTTCTTGGTCTTGTAATTCGTCTTACTGATTTTATTCGGCTTAGTCCGTGTCGTGGTCTGATGAGTTCTAACTCTATCCGATAAATCGATGTCAGGCGGCGGATCGATTCCAATGTGATTGTCAATGATCGGTGGCTCGATGTTACTGGAGGCTTCTTGTAATCGCTTTTGTCGACGAGTAACGGCATTTACTTTTTCCAAATCGACTGGATTCCGGCTTAATGCATCAGCAACAACATTAAGTTTTCCCGGTTTATACAAAATATCGAAATCGTATTCAGATAGGATAAAACGCCATTTTTGTACTCTGACATTCAAATCAGCTTCTCTAAACCAGAGCAAAGGCTGATGATCGGTAACTACGGTGAATTTTCTTCCATATACGTAAGGTCTAAATTCCTTAACACAATATAAAATAGCATAAGCTTCTTTTTCATAAACTTCATAATTGAGTTGAGCTCCCGAAAGAGCTTTTGAAACAAAAGCAATTGGCAAATCGCTTCCAAGTTTTCCTTGAGAAAGTACTCCACCAATAGCTGAATTACTAGCATCTGTGGTAACTATGTAAGGTATATTGTCGTTGGGGGGTTGAAGAATAGGAGCACTACATATCAATTTTTTTAATATGTTGAAGGCTTGTTCCTCATCTTCGCCCCACTGAAAAGGAATTTCCTTTTCAGTGAGCCTATGCAAAGGGCGGGCAATTTTCGCGAAATTAGGGACAAACTTTCTATAATAACTGGCTAATCCAGTAAATTCTCGTATATTTCTAATAGTTTGAGGTGTAGGAAAATGTAAAACGCTAGCTACTTTACGAGGGTCAGTTTTCAAACCGTCTATACTAATTATATGACCTAAATAAGCTACATTATTTTTCATTATTTCACATTTATCTGGTTCTAATACCCAATTAAATTTACGTAACCTATCCATAACTAATTTGAATAATCTTTCGTGTTCTTCTAATGTTTTAGCGTAAATAATTATATCATCCATATAAACTAATACTCCATGTCTAATAAGTCCTTCTAAAGTAAAGGAAATAGCTCGCATATACTCAGCAGGAGCATTTTTCAAACCAAAGGGCATTCGTACAAACTCGAAATGTCCGTCAGGGGTTGAAAAAGCTGTGTATTCAGATGAATCTGGGTGCATTAATATCTGATGGAAACCAGATTTTGCGTCTATAACGGTATAATATTTGCAACCTCCAATTTCATCGAACATTTCTCTTATGTTCGGAACAGGAAAGCTCATGGGGACAGTTTTAGTGTTTAGATCTCGAAAATCAACTACTACTCTCCATCGGGGATTTCCAGATGAATCACATTTCTTCGGTACGACCCAGAGACTGCTGCAATAGCTGCTTCTGGAATGTCGAATTATTCCTTTTTTCAAGAGATCTCTTACTTGACGCAATGCTTCTTCTTTCAAAGCTCTAGGTAACCTGTACTGTTTTTTGTTGACAGGAATATTATCAAAGAGTCGAATCTTATGCATAGATACGTTTGTAGCAGGTAATTCATCGCCATTCAGATAGAATCGATCATTGTTCTCTGCAATGAGTCGATTGGCTTGTTCTTGTTCTATATCCGTCAAGTGAAATGTTTTAATTATCTTTTTCAATTTGTCAAATCTTTGTTGAGGATCAACAGTTCGTTCTGGTGAAGCTGCAATTTCCATATTTGGGAAATTTAAAACAGCATCATCATCAGAATCTTCAATACCTTGTTCATGAACCGTATATGTTCTTTCAGGTTTATATTGACTATGAGTTTTCAGGTAATCTTCATCTTCTAACTCACTATCAAAATCGGACGATTCAGATTCAAGTGATTCGTCAGAATCCGTTTCAAAACTGTCTACTGATTGAAATTTACTCATATCAATCTCAGATTCGTCATCATTAAATTTGATTTCCATTTGTAAAATAGACTCTCTTTCCGCTGTTAAAGGAATGATCTTTTTTCCAACAATGAGGACTTGACGTTTAAAGTCAATGGTGCTATAATTCTTATCAAAATAATCAGCTCCAAGAATACCTTCGGATGGCATAGCAGTTTCATCAGGAACTACCTGCAATTCGAAGTCGGAACCGAACATGCATATTTTTACTGTACCTAAAGTATCGATTAACTTGTCTCCGATTCCTTTTATACTAATTTTATTATCTTTATTTATTATAGAACTTTCATCAATTAATCTATGTTTAATGAATGAACACTCAGAACCAGTATCGATGAGTAACTGTCCTTTAGTTTTCATTTTTGAACCCAACATATTCAAATATAAATAACTTTGATGACCAAAAACATTTGATTTTACCCCGTCAGTATTAGATTGTTTAAACTTCAACCTATGTCTATTAATAGTGATATATTTGTCAAGAAAATCAATTTTAGATCCTACTTCTTTGAGGAATTTTACGCCTAATATCCCATCAAATGAAATATCAAAGTTGTCATCTACAACTTTGAAAATAATTTCTACTCCCAGCAACATAATTCTGGCAATTCCCAGAGTTTCAATGGATTCTTCGGAAATTCCTTTTAGCTTGACAACACGACTAGTGTCAATGTTAGTGCCAGGGGGAACAAGACTAATTTTTAGCAAATTAATCTCTGAGCCCGAATCAATCATAAGATTGACTTTTTTGTCTCTTAAGCTGAATGCTAGGTATGGTATACAGCTTTTATAAGATTCTTCTTTTACAATGGTAGTAACTCTTCTAGCAATTCGATCGCTGTTTGATTGGCCGTGCGCAACTGTGTACCCGGCGCTCCCGCTGTTGCGCGGTTGTTGGGGGCGCCCGTCTCGTTTCCCGATCTCCAATCATTACTATTTTGTCTCCTTCGGCATGAATCAGAAGTATGGCCGAGTGTTTGGCAACTGTCACAATACTTGCTGGTATCAATTCTACAATGAGAAGTATCGTGGCCAACATTTTTACATTTTCCGCAGACTGAGTTTCGATCGCGATTAGTCCACTGGTTATTTTTCAATTGATAGCAATTGGATGCAGTGTGGCCGGTTTTGTTACAAATCTGACATGTTACTCGAACATGGTCATTATTTCTAGGGCAACTCTTAGCATCGTGCCCAAATATATTACAATTAAAGCATTTCATATTTGATCGGCATTTATCAGCAGTATGTCCAAGTTTTTTACAAATTTGACAACTGATAGTTTGATGACGGTTTTTAAAATAACATTGATCCGCGGTGTGTCCAGGTTTATTACAAACCTGACAATTTTGACTCGTTGAAGGTTTACTGCGAAATTGACATTTATCGGCAGTGTGTCCGGGTTTTTTACAAATTTGACATAATAACTGTGTACAATTCGAGGCTTCATGCCCTTCTTGTTTACATGAACTACATATGAACGTACGTCTCTTATCAGTGAATTTTTCTTGTCTCCTCAAAGCCTGTTGAGCTTCGATTAACCTCTCAGCTTTAATTGCATTTTTAACAATGTTATTTATATCATTGGCGTTCTCTAGTTTATTTCCAATTTCTGGTTTCAAACCTCTTTTAAAACAATCCACAGTATTATTTTCTACGGATGCTCTGTAAGCTGCATCAATATTTCCTCCATTTACTCTGTAAGCTTCTAAAATTCTCTGTGCCAAGCTTCTAATTCTATTAGCAAAAGTGAGAACCGATTCATTATCTTTTTGAAATTCATTTCCCATTTCTCCAAGTAGTTGATGTACAGACTTAGCAGGTGCATATAATTGCTTCAGGTAGTCTTTAAGCAATTCGATTGTTGCAAATGATTGGCCTTGAATGGCGGTACGGACTTCATCTTTCAATTTTGATCGGATTAGTTTAGCCAAATTAGCTTCATTATCGTTACCGATCATTTCGAGTGCTTCGTCACAGCCCTCGAAAAAGACACCCAATGGTATATTGGAACCATTGAACTCGGGTACAACGCGTAAAGCGTCTTTTAAAGATACGGGTTGATTCGCCATCGCAGCTTGCGGTTCTACTAAGGGAAGATTGATTATCTGGTCGTTGTTGTTCGGTAAATCTAAATTCAATCCGTTGTCAATCTCTAGATCATCTAAATCTCCTGATTCTTCAATTATTATTTCTTGAATCAGTGCGTCAACTTGTTTGGATAATTCTGGTCGTGATTCGGGAGCTGAATCCGAATCACTCTCGCTATTCAAGCGACTGAGGAAAGTTTGGGCAAAACCTGAATCAGAAGCCACTGAACTTTGTATCCCAGGGAAATTTTTCACAGCAGGGGTTGAAGTACTCGCGATCGGAAGGACAGGTACTGGCGATCGAGGCAATAGGTTGGAGCGACGAAACCCAAGAAGTTCGCTACCCTTGGGGTCCCACTCCAGCTCCTCTTGATTTATTCGATTTTCTTCGTCAGAATCTTTTTCTGATTCACTAATAACTTCTTTTTTGAACGGATCAAATTGCTCTAGTTCGTCGCGTAAAGTTTGACTAGTTTTCGCGTCTTTTCGGGTTATACGTTTTTTGGATAATTCTTTAGGCTTAGTACCCTTGTCGTCTGACATGAATTCCAAATTTTTTAAAAACAACTTTTTCAATCGAACCTCTCGCACCCCACCTTAAAGTCTTCATCTATTTTTTTTTTTTAATCAATCGTTATGCAAATGACAATAAATATCAATGTCGTCGTATAATCTTTCTTTTTCCTCTAATAATTTGTGATAAATATCTGATTCTGGTACGTAATAATCAGTCTGTCTTAATTTCGAGCAAATTCTATAGTATCTAATGTTGTTATTTCGATATAAAAAATAAGTTTCAGCACTAGGAAAACTGTTTCGATTATTCAATCCTCGGTAACCTGTTTTCAGGCTATAAATAAAATATGTATTCTCTAATAAACTATCTTGAATCAAAACTTCAAATCCAAAATCTAAATTTATAACTTGGGCTGCATAAGAGAGATTATTTTGTAACACTAGAGGCAAATTGAAAAAGGTCGCTGCACTAATATGACCTCCTTTTAATTGTAAATAAGATAATTTTTCTTTTTTATTTTTAATGGTTTTAACGACTGTAGAGGTAATATCTAAATCGAGACAAAAATACACTCTAGTATTTATAGGAAATGAATTTGGATATCGACTAATAGCCCTAGCTAACTTGAATGTATTAATTAAATGTTTTCTGTAAACCTCCCGTTCAGCTATAGCTTGCAACGAAAGTGGATTATATTTAAACATTAATAGAAAAGGAAAACGCCACGTTACGAATGTCCTAAATCAGAAACCGCTTTCGATAAATCACTAATCAAATTTTCGTAGGCGACCTTTTCTAAATTTATAACGCGGTTATATAATCGGTAATGTGATCTACTAAGTTGTCCAAGTATCGCAAAAAGAGTCTTATTTTCTTGTCGCAAATGTTCGATTTTTTGTTCTAAAATTTCATTATTGTTAACTAATTCCGCGACTTGAATGCTTGTTAAATCGTTAAAATCTCGTGGTCTATTAGCGTCAAACATTTTTAAAACATACTCAAATGAGATTTGAAATAACCACTTGAATTCAGATCAATTGAATTAAATATGATTAATATTCAAAAAGAAATTTTACGCTTTATAAAGAATTTAGTATATTTTTATGTAAGGGTATTGGAAGGAAAAGGTTAAAAAAATACTGAAATTTGTAATAGATCAATCAGATTCCAACAATATGTTTATATATTTTTACTCTTCTTTCAAATTTGAACAATAAAATTTTTAATATTTGAACCACTAAGGTCCGTTACTTTTTTCATAAAATTTTATTTTCATAGAATAATTTTTCATAAAATAAATTCAAATTAATTTTTCCAACTCGAACTACAATAGTTCATTTCATCGAATCATATTTTTTTTTTATTGAATAATATTTTTCTTTTTCTTCCGAACTTCTAAAGTTCGTTTATAATTCTATTCTTTCGAACTACTACGGTTCTACAAAATTTTTCTTCTAACACACAAAAACGTCAATAAAATTTTCAAAATTCGAACTACAATGGTTCCTCAAAATTTTTTCTTTTAACAAAACAAAATGTCAATTCAAAACACAAATTCTTTCAAAATTCGAACTACTATAGTTCTTCAAAAATCGTCAAACAAAAATTTAACGCGAAATGTCAAAGTACAAAAAGAACGCGTTTTAACCGATGCGATTGATCCCTCCGAAGGGCCTCCAGTTAAACGTATGTGACGTCGGGAATTAATTGACGCGGCGCGCGTGCTTATATCGCGAATTGGAGCCAAGCTTTCGCTTATAGCTCGGGACTCGGTTACACGTTCCGTTTGGGGACTTGACAAAAAACACGAAACAAACAAAAGATGATGATACGCGACCTAACGGTTAGTCCTACCTACTCTCCGCAAGGCGTTTACTCGTCTAAGTTAACTCCGTTTCCGGAAGACTCAGACACGCACGAGGGTTAAATTAGAATTGAAAAGGAACTCGGTTCAATCGTGAGGCTATGCGCTCAATTTCTTGAGGCGGTGCTCTCACTAATGATGTGATTTGGCTCTGGCGCAGCAGTCAATAAGCGTGAGGCTATGCGCTCAATTTCTTGAGGCGGTGCTCTCACTTTTTAACTACCGTGCTCTGGCGCAATAATCAATTGTCCGAGAGGAATTGGAAGTAAAAGGAATATACTTGTTATAAAATTGTTGAATAAAAATCGTTGTACTTACTTTTTCTTTGATGGTTTTATTTTCTTCAGTGACACGAATACAATACAATAATTTCAAAGAATCAAGGCCAAGCCTATATGATTCTATACAATTTGAAACTTTAAAAATCGGAAAACGCTCTCCAAGAGTAACGTTCCTTTTACTTAACTGCTCCAAGGCAGAATAAGAGATTTTAATAAATGGGAACTAAGCCCGAAAAATGGGAAAACGCTCTCCAAGAGTAACGTTCCCTTACTTAGCTGCTACTAGGCAGAACTGACGCTATACGCACACTGAAAATCTTATCTAAAAACCTCGCATTTATACATTCGGGGCCTAGGGCGGAGTTTTGAGGACAGACCCACAAACTCCTCCTACGAGCCAATCAGAGTTTAGTCTATTAACTATATATTAGATAAACAATCTAAACTTATATTTCGATTAATAATGTTTATTATGATGTAACGCACAAAACGCGCCATGCGCATTGTTAAAATTCGCGATATGACAGGTGTTTGAAATCGAAGATTCGCACATATATCAATAATATAGAGAAAAATAACTTTTATTTAAAATCTATTGATGTTCTCAATAACTAGAGGTCATGATTTACTTATTACCAAAGTTTCATTCGATTATTATAACGAGAAGTTATTATAAATTATATTTCAATATTGAATGCATTTTTTTGTGATTGAACTCGAATTATTCAAAAACTAATCAAGATTTTGAAATTCTGAAAAGACAGAAAGAATCGTGAATAAATTACGAACAAAAAACTATTCGGGTTCGAAACTGTATTTATTGTTTAAACTATAGTAATTGTTGATTTACGCGTAAAATTCACTAAATCGCGTAATTCTCCTCGGCAAATCATCCGATTCGAACGAAACTTTGTACGCGTATTGAGATTTTAAAAGCGCATTATATTACTTATAAATAAACATTATCAGTTCAAATTAACAATATTATCTTCTACAGGAATATAAATATCGATTTGAAATTTATATCATTCGAAAGATCGAATGATTTTAGTGCAATAGCCGCATGGGTATAAACTGTAGTTTTGTTATTAACAATGAAAATCGCGGTAAAATTGCTTTTATCAAATGCCTTCGCATGGAAATTTTGATTTTTGGTAAGCTAACGCTTTTCACGTATCCCCACCGGTTAATATAGAGGGGATAATCTCGCAAAAATACTAGCCTATGGCGTGGCTTTGAAAATGCATTGGGAAGGAGAGCGCATATCAATCGCGTATGATTGGTGCTTGGATTTTCGGAAAATCGGGGGACAGAAGTTTCCTATGAGCTGGCAAGACCAAAACAAGTTTTGAATAACAAGGCTATTGTTCTATGAGTGCGCATCTTCTTATCTATCATGGTGTTTGGTCGTGCGAGTGGACCGCTTTGTCTAAGGCGCGGACAGCGCTAATCTCATAGGTGCAAACATATGACGCGCGCGTGGCAACGAACTTACTCGCTACTAATCGGCGGCGGCAATGCATTCATTGTCTGTTCGAAATTTTGAATAGTCATTGGCGTAAGCGCCTAAAGTTACGGGAATAATTATTAATTGAATGAACGATTTTTTTTGAAATTATATAATATGCGCGCGACGTTACAGTCTTATTATCGTGTCCAGACGGAACAAGTTGAAATTGACTTTCTATGCTTCAGTCCAAAGGGAAAAGCCAGGCTCGTTGGGCGCGAGTGAGTCATGTTCTCAGACAGAGAGGCAGTTACAGCCCAGATTCGTGCAAAATATTGAACACTATATACTTTTATGCTCGCTCAATACTCACTTTTCTCCAATCCTCGACTTGCCCACATGTGCCTCCGAGCAGTATAGGGAAGTTTTTTTTTTCTCCACTTCTCTGGCATACGTGTATTCAAAGACTCGCAGAAAATCTCAAGTGATTCAAGTTATGGAAATAATACACGAAAAAATGCACGATCGTGTGGACTTTGAAATGTTGAATGTCGATGAGGAGCAATAAAAATAGAAAGAAATCACGTGAATATTTTTGGAGGCGGAAGTAAAAGCTTTTGTTGAGGTTTCTGACGAAAAAATTGTAGAAATATGATTTCAAATACGCTTTTGTGAGCAAAAATACCGGACGATACAGTAACAAAGACTGATTTTTGGCTCGTGTGATTATACCAGGTTTATACCAGTCTCACTTCGTTCGGGCGGGAAACGCCACACAAGCCTAGAATTCGTTTTTTACTACCGTACCGAAAAATACTATTTCAGCAGACAAAAATATCCTGGATGTGGACTATCAATTCGAGATTCTTAATTATGAATAATTCTAATTAATTCGAAATATTGTTTTTACCGAGAAACGTTCAAGATCTTTTAGCCATGGAAGCTATATTACCTCACTTTGCTTTCTGAAAGAGGAAGCAGTGTAACGGGGTGAAAATTGGACGTTCGAATCGGACCATTATTTTCGTAATTTGCGGCTCGAATAATACCAAATCCCGGAGGGTTTATACGTTCATATGCATATCATGTGTATGTGCGGTTATTCTTGGGTCACGATATATCTCCCGAAGAAATCGTCCAATCCTCCGAAAATTTCGCACACCAGTCGGTGGTGGCAAGACGGGACCCGGGTTCAATTTTCCATGGCAACCGATGTTGACTTTTCGGAGCAACCCTTATTAAGGGTCGGGAAAAATCGATGCGAGATTTATTCAAAAACTCTTGACGGCAAACGCGTGCAAAATACTCGTAATTTTTCATAGTCACTGCTGTTCACGTCGCAAGTAACGATCATTTAGCTTGGCAGCGCTTCTTTAGTCTCATAATTTGAGTTTGTTGTAGTAGACCGGGAGGTATATTAAATTCAATGGCAGATTATTAGTCTTTTTAATGCTGGAACAAAGTTTTTACCATGAGAATTTCACCGAACAACAACTCATGCGATGGTATATGAATGCGGCGATGATAAATAACATGTCCTGTTGAGCTGCAATGCCGCGTATATACCTTCAGATAATTAAATAATCAAGTCGAAATTTCAAAAATATTCCATTTTCTCTTGAACCGAATTTTGCCTGTCACCGAGCACAAACATTCTTTTATTTACCAGTACGTTCGTTAGCATTTATCAATATTACGAAAGTTATTTATATTGTATTACGTGATTCAAAACTGTCCCGGTATATCGAATCTAAAATACTCGTTACTTATCTGAATTATGTACCGGCGATGCATATTTCAAAAATAAACCCCGAACAAAGGTATTAATCATTGCCAATATTTGTCACGATCACGACTATAGAGTCTGGCGTCTGTTACAATGTACCTCATTTTATCAGATGACGTGTAACACTGTTGTTTTCGCCAAGTCCAGACACGAATTTTCTCACTCCCTCTACAATTTCACAAGTATACCGATCGAACCAAGTGTCTCGGCCTCAGATGAGAATCGACTTTTGAAAAAAAAAGGTAATCGCTCGAATTCGATGATGCACATATATAACAGACAAATTCTGACCATACGACTATTGGACGAATGGTCGATCTTTGAGGGCTAATCCAGTACGAAGAGAATAAAGAAAATCACAAAATCCACCACACAATTAGTTATTGCAACATTTGTCCAGCAAGGTTTACCGGCCCCATCGGACAGTTTTGAATGAATTCACATAATAAAAGCAGCTGCCTCCACTTGTCGAACTACTGTCTATTTGTCGAATATTATCGGCCGACTATCGAATGCGGTTCCGTATTGCTTCTCTGTTATTCCGAAGGCACGAGGAGCTGTGGAGGATCGCGGGAGACGACGCGGGGGCGGGTGAAAAATGAGCGAGTACGGGCGGATCGCGGCCGATGACACGGCACGTCCCGGCGCGAAATAGACGCGCCGTCCTTTGCTCCTCATTTTTTTCCCCTTTCCTCCGGGAGATTCTGTCTGTCTCTCTGGCGCTCGGTATTTATCCGAGTCGAGAGAGGCTGGCTGGGGGTACGTGCCGGAAATACCGTTACGGACGCGCGAGATGATATCGACTGACGAGATAGAGAGGCGAATGTGCGCAAAGTCCAATGGTGAGTATGGATGTACGTGTGTGTGTGTATCGGGGCGAGGATCGCAGGTGGCTATATACTCGCGCGCGCGGCCAGCTGGGAAAATCCTTGGCTGGACGCTTCTAACGATTTCACAGTTGGCCATTGTTGTGCGGCGCGAGCGCGAGCCATTGTTGCTCAGCTCAATATAGTGATCCCCGATCGCGTCCCTTTATACACTCACACACACTTGCACATATTTGCTCGATCTCACAGCCCCGATACTACGGTACTCTAGCCCCTCGAATCCGCACACGCGTTCATGTATAGCCAAGTGGCCGCGCGGTCGCATCTCTCGATCCTCGTAATACGCCTACAGAGAGAAAGACGATTTTTGAAAAAATTAATAAGCGCCGAGTTGGTGAGGGTTATTCGCGCGAAGCGAAGCCCCAACGACGACGAGTTATGAGAGTCTTAATTGATAAAAAGTTAAAATGAGTCGATGGGCCGATTCATTATTCATTGTCAATTCGTCCACTCCATCGGGGGTTCAAGGGACGTTCGAGATGAGACTAATGGTGCCGAAATGAACCGTTATAGCGCGATATCGGAAGATTTGGAAGGCAATAAGAGCTGCTCGGCATCTCCAGCAGAAGCGACTCGTCACGTCATATAACCATAAGCGCTTTGTAACGATCGGACGCGAACGAAGGCGTTATAACTCCGTGACTCGGGTGTTTCATTATCAATATTGAATTCGACATTTAATTAAGTTCGTATAGCCGTTAAACCGTGCGATCTACTTACGATGTTTTGCCTTGTTAAATCATTCGTTCGCCCCGTGTATGATCATCGAAAATATTATTTTCTCTAAACGCCCAGGAAAAAGAAGAAAAATCTTTCATCTCTCTCGACGTTTTGCCTCCACTCGGCGGCGGTCCCTTCGTGCCGCCTCAATTACTTCCTCAGTAAGGCACGATGCCACATCCTTTGGCTCTCTCTCTCTCTCTCGGGCGGAGATGTAATTTAGGAATCATTATACTTTCTAGCTTCGCCACCGCTAGATTAAGCAGTTTACCTGGCCGTCTCGGGGGATCTGTCGAGCCCACCGCGCGCTCGCGATGATCCAAAAATAAAACGACGAGATACGCGCGCCCGTGAAACGTATAATAACAGCTGTTATTTAATTTCCGACGCCAGTGAGTTTGGCCAGTGTGTTTGTCGGGTTGAATTTGGAATTGCGGTAACGTATACTTGTTTCTCTCCCGTTTATTCTTTTGATCCTCGATTAACCTTTAGACTGCCGGGATTTGGAAGAGCATATCGCCCTCAGAAAACTGGTATTTATGGTACCTCATATCAATGATTGATCATACACAAAGTGTCGATCATGAGGTGCGTCAATATATTGATTTTCCGACAGGGAACGGAACTGCTAATGTTAAAAATTTCAAATTTTTAAAAAATGTATTTTTAATAGTAGAAAACGCTTCTTTCTTTATGAGAACATTATCTAAGTTAAATTTGTAGATTTAATTAAATATTTAAAGCATTTTGAAGGGTTGATAGTCAAATTTTAATTAAATTTACATTAAATTTGATTGCATAGTAATAGCAAAAAGCTTTTCTAAAAATGTATTCTCTTGTAATTATAGTCTGGAGGATACAAAATGTAGAAAATACAGATTTAATGGATTTGGGACAAGTTTTTATGATGCGTCAAAATATTGATTTTCCGGCAGTCTAAAGGTTAACCACGCGATTAAATAATAATACCTCGGTGATCCAAGAAAAACGTGCTCTCGACTGCACATACGAAAATCTCGCATCGCGTCTCGCACACAAGAAAAAATTTCGCTCGAACGTTTCAACTCGAATAGGACGAAGTTTGAGCGCCGCGCAATCGAAGGGATCAACAAACTCGTTGCGACGAAGGTAATCGCGCGCGCGCGGCACACAGCCAGTAATATACGTCTCGCTTCCACAACGTTGAATTGGCTTGAGCATCGGATGCGGCGACTGTTGTGTGCACGTGTACATACACATTAGGTATATGCGCGGATATGTAAGAGGCGTGTAGGTGCGCGCGCGAGCGGCCAATCTCCACGTGCACACGTGCTGCTCGCGCGCGTCTGGTGAAGCGCGCATGCAAATGAGCCGCGATCCTCGACTGATATACGGAGGAAAGCGTCGAGTGTAATCTTGAAGCCGCTGTGGCCAGGTGGACCCGTCTAAAGGTTAATCAGCGAACGTCAACCAAATCAAAATTCCAACTGACAAACGCTTGTTTAATTCTAGTTTATAATTATCTTCTGCGAGAGACTATTCCTGGAGTGTTTTTTTTTAGAAATGTTTTGGTGTCAATCAGTGTAAATCTGGAGCGTATAGAACGTTCAACCTATAGACACAACTTCCAGCTTGATCAACTCGATTCATTTTGAACGATTTGGTTGTGTGCACGTGCTAATGTTTGACCAAACTGATTTTCTTACCCCGGACACTGGCCGCTGGCTGATTTAATGAGAAAATTAAGCCGGCTTTGGATAAATTGACTCCACGCGGCTATATTAACCAATCGCGCATAATCATTTGCGTTTTTCATTTGAATAGTATTTTATCAATTTAATGGATATCGCACTTATACTTGAAGTCTCTCGTAAGACTATAAATAAGATTTGCTTACGTAAGCCTCGCAGTATATATTATTTGGACGTTATAGTGATTATTTTATATGCATAGAAACACACTCGGAAAATAAAGTCGGCAAACGTGAATAATTCATTGGAAATTCGGAGCCGCAATAATCATCTGTATAATGTGACTTTGATGGCCACAATACATTATCGCATTAATAATTCTTATATCTTATTCATAAAAGCGGTGCGTTTGTCTTCTTTCCAGAATTCAAGATTCCAACAAGACGTATTATACACACGGACTCGAGCGAGACTCGACTACAATACATATATGTATCTCTGTAAGAATACTCGATAAGGTACATCGTCAGACCGCACCTGACTGACTCTCCAACGTTTAATCTCGTTTTCACTTCATTCATCAAAAATATGTATACAGTTGTGAGTCACATGAGAAATTAATTCTACTCTTGGATTTGAATGAGGTGTATCAAGAGCGAGCTTCAACTTATATTTAGATAAACCAGAGCACATGCGTGACTCGCGAGTAACTTTTTTATAAATGAATCCGCTATCGTCGTTGGAGGTTTTTTCTTTTAATCAGAATCACATCGCGAGTTGTATCGCGGGTGAGCGCACACTTAGTTCCACGACAGCCCGAGACTGGCTGCGAAAACTACTTCAGTTCCGACTCGTTGAGTAGGCGCCACGAGGAATATCACGGCTTGGATAATCAAAGATTCGAAAACTACTCTCTTGTATCCTTATAGTGAAAAACCACTGTATTGCAGTGAAAAATCACTGTAAGAAGGTGGATGGAAAATTCACTGGACATTGCAGTGAATTTTTCATGAAACAAAAGTGAATTTTTACTTTACTTCCATGAGTTTTGATAGCAACACATTTTTACATGAAGTTCAATCATGAAATTTTTACATCACGATTTACAGTAAATATGATGTGAAGTGAATTTCTACTTATTGTGAATTATGAAACTCATGGAACTCGAGTAAAAATTCACTTCAGTTACATAGGAAATTCATTGTAATCCAGTGAATTTGTCATCCACCTTCTTAAAGTGATTTTTCACTGTAAGAATTCAAGAGAGTACGTTGATCGTTGCTTTACACCAGACAGTTGCATACACAGCGAATGATCGTCGGAGCTTCTCGCAAACGACGCGTGCCCCGTTGGTTGGACGAGTGACCCGCCCAACGTCCTTATCTCGACAATCCAGCTCTCGGCAATCGGTTAGTCAGTCGTTCCCACACATATCCCGGTGGCGAAGCGTCAATAACACGCTTACAGGCACTTATACTCTGACCGAGATAGCGCGACAGGTAAGATCGACGGCCGGCTCTTGTGCACAACCGTCTACACATAAGTACACGCGAACTCTTTAATGTTCATTAGGCGAATCGCGATCAGTGGCTAATGGGCGATTGCGCAACCAATGCAGTGCACGCGGTAATTCAGCGAAATTGGCAAGAGTAAACAGCGAGAAATCGCGCGCGCGCACAAACGCTGATGGACGATAAGGGCCACACACGCGCGCGCATGTCGCCCAAATGGAATTTTCCCGTGAGCGTTCCATCCAATATCCGCGGATTTATGTTTAGACGCCCGGGGCAAATATTGGTCGACCTCTCGTCCGATCGACACCGGCCGCGTCTGCAGCGATTTCGATGCAGCGCCAAACGCGCGTTGCGCCTGGGCAAAAGAGCCGAGCGGCCGCGCGTGAGTTATATATCTCGAGCGGACTCGGATTAGCGTCACTCCGTGTGCGCCTGTGACGCGACGAATTTACATTTCGTCCCCGTAGGTTTGCACAGTTTTGTCTGGGCGTGTGTGACTCACGCGTCCCCCCCGTCGCTGGCTCTCGGGCACGGGAAGTGAGTTTTGTAGCCGAGAGAGAGAGAGAGAGAGAGAGAGAGAGAGAGAGAGAGAGAGCAAACGACGACTTGAAAAGGCGCGCGTATTGACCGAGTTATTATCAGCGCGAGTTCCCGCGGGGCCGCCGTCGCCGCCTCTCGACGACTTGGAGAGTTTCGATCCGGGGATCTTTCGAAGCCAGCCACGCGGAAAAGCTATTTGTATGTATATGTACGATGATCGGATCGAATGTATATAGGGATTCTCTTGGAAGTTGTCGCAGTGAAAAAACACGTTTTGACATTCTCACTGTTGTACCAGTGTATGCGTTTGCTTTTATTCCAGTGCTTTTGACAATACAAGAAAATAGCTTCGAGCTCAGTAAATTAATTCACCGCTTTCGTTTAGTTGTTTTTCACACTGCGCGCGACGAATTTAGACAGTTTCGCGGCGACACTGCAGGTGAAATTCAACTATCGAAGGATCCCCCCGTCTCACGCTTTCCCGGAATGATTGTCGCGAGCACGTAATATAAGCTCAGTACACGTGAATACTCACTGCAAGATTCAGTTAAATGTCACGTACTGTATTACAGTGAAAAGTCTCTGTAAGTTACAGCGGAAGTCGATAATTTTATGTTTATATTTTAGAATCGACTGTAGTTGCAGTGAAATTTCACTGTAATACAGTGAACAATCCGCTGTTGGAGCAGTGAGATTTTCACTTTAAGGAATTCAGGTAGCATATCGCTGAATTACAATCCGATCTAGAACCATACACATCACGCGGGGTAAAAATTAACGATTAAGAGTCCTGTGTGTGGTTATATAGATTAACGCCCGCGGCTAACGAGGCTCGCCACACGAGGAATTGCAGCCCGCGGCCTCGCCATACGGCAGCGACACTCTCGCGCCAGCTGCACCGTATATATACATACTTTTTCGCGGGGCCGCGCGTGGGAGGTGTATATATCGGCTCTCCGCGGATTTATATATAGACGCGGGCGCGAGGCTGCCTCCGGCTGGCCGTGACCCTCACTCGCTTGGGCCTCTTCTCTTTCTCTGGACAGCTTTCCCGTGAATTCGCTCCGAGCCGAGCCTCCGATGGCGTCTCACGTTTTCTATTCTCGAATCCGTGCGCTATACGAACCGTCTCACGGGATCGTGAAATTTGCTATTCGACGAGCACAGCCGCGGCGGGAATAATTCTCTTCCTCCGGGTAGACACGTGAATATCTTTTGGCGAGGAAAAAACAATGACAATCCCGCGCGATTGCTAGGAAGTATAATATACGTTTCTGGGTGAGAAATAAACGGGTGGCCGTAAAAATTAGTCACGATCAATTTTTTCATCAACGTTACGTGGAAGCCCGGACCAGTGGCCTCTTATCGCGATCGTACTAAATAGTTTGAACTCTCGTTTTTCGTGGATTCGTCTGAGTCACGAAAATACGTCTCGCCATCATACACAATAAGTACCGTAAGTTTTTGCGTTTGTCCGTGTTACTGCCAGCTGGCCTTCGTTATCGAAGCCAATTAGGATTCTTCCACGAATTGCCGAACATTTGGCCCCAAAAGACGTTGGTGATCAAACACCGCGAACATTTTATGGCGAACTTACCTCTTTCACCACGTATTTCCTTGTCTTCCTTGTCTAGTCAAAGAGTCGAAAAGTATACGTTCCGATTTAAGCTCGCGCGCTCCACTGGATTATACCGTTTATTAGCTGGTGTCAAGAAGAGATTAGGAGCAACTAATTCGTTCTTCGTGTTCTTTTCGAATGTACAACAAGTGGTCGTCTCGCATTTTGTCAACCAAACGAAATATAAGAGAAGAGCGAGGTATTTGAGGAATTTATTTGCTCGCTTTATCGGAATTATTTCTTCCCGCGAGTTATAATCACTCGGACGCATTTCAGCAATTATTTGAAGTATGAAGAAATTCATTTTGGCAAACAATTAATACAAATTACATAAAAGTTTCGGATAAAATGAAAAAATCAATGATTTATTATTCTCTAAAAACCATTGACTGAAATTAAACATACCTTGTTCCCTCCGAAGTCATTGAAAAATAGTCCATGGAAACGCGGGTATCTTAATTTTTCTCGAGATAATACTGTAGAGGTCAAATTATAATGTATATAATCACGCAAAGTTGATAGACTCGTCGAGCTGTATCAACTTGAATAAAGTTCTACGTTGAACAACACTTCAAAGTGGGGCTCGATAAGACGCGATCGGCTTCGTACATTATATACCGACGAGAGATTCTCGTAGCATAATATGCGTGACGCGCAATCAATATTGTCAAAACGACCGATAGTACCAATCTGTCGACGCCTGAGTCATCCTTCGTTTTTCCTTGTTTTTCTGTTTTCCCGTCGAGATTTGCAGGGGCTCTCGAGACACCCGTGGAACAAGCCGCACGGGTATATAATAGCCAGCCGAGTTGTGCGGCTGCGCCACCGCGACGATATACACGACAATAGCCGAAATAGTATGACGAATGTTTTGCGCAGAGAAAACGATAATCCCAAAATGACGAGTGACGATCGTAGCAATGCACAACCGGATTGGACGAAGAATTACTACTCTAACAAACAATTACTCTTGATATACGCGTAAATCTTTTATCTCTTGTATCCTTACAGTGAAAAACCAATATATTGCAGTGAAAAATCACTGTAAGAAGGTGGACGACAAATTCACTGGATTGCAGTAAACTTTTTATGTAATTAAAGTGAATTTTCACTTTACTTACATGAGTTTTGATAGAAAACATTTTTACACCACGTTTTGCAGTATGGAATGCTGCAAATCTATGAAGTATGCATGGTGTGGAGTGAATTTTTACTCTTATACTCACTGTGAATTTTATGTGAAAATTTTTTCCATAAAAACTCATGAAAGTAAAGTGAAAATCCACTTTAGTTACATGGAAAATTCACGGCGATCCAGTAAATTTGTCATCCACCTTGTTACAGTGACTTTTCACTGCAATGCAGTGGTTTTTCATTGTAAGGATATAGGTGTCGGCGATGAATTTCAGTAATACGCACACACACAGATACCACGACTTTAATTCAATGTTCGCATAACGTATGTGACAGACAGGGGGAAAAATGAATAAGTCATATAGCGCGCACGTCTGGCAGTTGACAATAGCCGCGCGATACGAGTGTGAGTAAGGACGCGGGCACGTGTGAGTCTCTGCGCGCCCGCAGCACACGCGAGTATATACCGCGGGCACGACGTCGGCGATCGAGTTGGCTACACACAAGGCAGAAGCGCTGCCATTATACACATATATATACCCGACGTCGAACGATCTGAAGAATCCGCGGGACAAAAAGCCGAGTGAGTGAGAGAAAGCATCACGTGAATGTGGCGGCGGCGGCGTAACGCTCCGGTGTCTATATACATATACACATGCGGGGTGGAAAGATCCGAGTTAGCATATGCGTCATACGCATCAGGCATACGTGTCGGTGAGCTGCACCGAGGCATAGGATACAACGCGGGCCGCAGCTATTCGTCGCCTCGACGATTAGTCGGCTCTCGTCAAAAGGCCTGTATTTCGTTGGCTGCTCGGCACCGTGTGCCTCTCGGCTCGTCTCCGCGATCCTGACGAATGACGAGTTTGACGCGCGAGATGTACTGGAGCGACAGCTTCCCAGTGTAACTGCATCGACGAGCGTTTGTCGCGCGACATTGGGAAATTCACTTGTCGCACGCATGTGTGCGCGCAGCCGATACACACACGTATCCGGGATGTTGCCTTCAACGTTAGAGGTGCGCGCGAGTGTGGGTGATTCTCGTGAAACGTATTTTCAGCATGTGCTCGACATTTTGAGCGTCGAAAACAATTGTTTGTTGTTCACGAATATGATAAGTTAAAATGTTGTAAGTACACCAAAGTTGATATTTGGGATGCTGAGCAAAACAAGCCGCAAACGCCTAACTTGTACTTTCAACGAAAATTTTGACCGTTCCAATATAGCTTAGATACTATCGCATTTATTTAGACGCTACTGGGTAAATTGAACAAGTTTGAGTGGCTTGATTTCCGTATAGTACCGTGGCAATCAGCTTTTCAGCTTACGTTGTATGTACATACGCTGCACATTGCACCTAGCGTGATTTCCAACTACCATTGGACAACGCGTGTATTTGAAATTTGGCTGCATATAATGATAATGCTCATACGTGTTGCTGCGCGCGTCTACTCTGTCAATTGTAGCAATACGGGCGATGTATGATATATATCGTAAAATTTTTTACTTTCCCGCGGGTGAATCGTTCTCGCATCTAGTACCACTACCTACGACCCGCCGGGGAATCAGCTACGTATACACAATCACGCCCTATACCCGCGTGAATTCGCTCGCGGATGCATAGGGGCAATCGGCAAATTAGTTCTCCGCGTAAGACCACCCGAATTGACGGGCGCGGCCGTAAAAGTGTATTATATACATATATGGGGGATGAGCTGGCTGCATATACGCGTGTGCTCATCGGCAAAGTCCCATTAGTCATCCTGGAGAGAGGCGATTTTCTCTCGCCTCGCGTCGCCGTCGATAAAACTCGCTTCTCTCGCCCTCTCGGCTCGCAGTATCTCGTGGGGGGCATTTCGCCCCGGAACGGCACTTTTATGTCGCTCCTCGTAAAGCGCATCTTTATTAATTTACGCGCCCGCGTGGTATACCGCAGCCCGGGCAGAAGGGCCCCGAGCGAAGCACAGCGCACGAACGATGCATTTCTGAGACGCGTTATATATAGGTCGGATTCATATATTTTATACTCTCTCTCTTCTTTCTTCCCTTTTCCTCCTCTGTTTCGCGGCTCGACCGCGAGGTGCATTGTTCCCCCGTTTTTGATGCCTCGCGGTAACCCCGTGTAACCGACGAGTGGCACACGTGATTTTTCTTTTCTCTTCGTCAAGACACACACGTGTGCAGCGTTACTTTAGATGTGTGCTCTTGGAAGCTCAAGTGGAAAACCGCTGTATTCGAGTGAAAAATCATTTTGAGAAGGTGGATGAATTTTTTATGTAACTAAAGGGAATTTTCTCTTTAGTCCCATTGAGTTTTCATACGAAAAATTTATTGCAAATGTTATGTAAACATTTTTTTTCTAATGAAACACTAATGGAACTCGAGTGAAAATTCACTTTTGTTATGAAAGAAATTCACTACAGTTCCATCGAACGATTCATCCACCTTCTTACAGGGATTTTTCACTCCAATACAGCGAGTTTTCAAACGGCTTTTAAGAGAGCTGAGAGTAAGATAGGTCGGGTCAGTAGGCAATGTTTCATACGAGTTGGATTATCTATGAAACGAGGTGTCTTCATCCTATATTTGAGGAAATAATGCTGATTCGAGCCGAGGCGTAGTTTCGAGTGAATAATGCTCGACTCGTCACTCCCGAAATATTTTTGTAATTCGATGAACAAGTTGACTGTGGCAGCTCTGGTATCGCTAAAACTTTCCGGGACATCAATTCTCTCTCAGCTAGCCCTCGACAGTGAAAATTCACCTGCTCATTACACCGTAAAGTGTTCCATTCGACAACTCATCCAGCAGCTCACGGGGCGACGTTTCGCACAGTAAATTTTCCCTTTAAGGTTATCAAAGAGTCACTTGTCGATTGCCGCGCGCAGGAGATAATCGTGTACGTTCACGGCCGCGAATCCACGCGCACACTCGCGTGTATAATAGTGCATTATACACACCCGAGCGAGCTGCGCGTTTTTCCCCATCAGCGCGGCGCAGAGAGAGACGAGTGGCTTTTACGATCGAAGCTAGAGCCAAACGCCTCTGACGATGCTCGAGCCTCTCAGCTTTGAGTGTGTTATATACGAGTACATAGGCGCGGGCGGGCGGGGTGAACGAGGCCGCGGTCGCGCGCCCCACAACGCAAGGGCCGCGGCCGGATGTTTTGATGGAGCGCCGCAGCGTGTACGCACTTCCTGCTGCGCGAGTGTTATCGGGGCATCGCGTTGCCCCGGATAATGCGAGCGCGGGCTCGCGTATCACGGTTTAATCACGCCGGGCAGCCGCTCGCCGTATGGCTCGAGCTCTAAAACGCGTTCGCCGCTTTGTTTTCCCCGGCTATACCAGCCTCGAGACTATATATATATATATATTCGAAGAGAGAGGAGTTCCGCGCGCGCGGGGTCAAGAACGCGAGCCGCTCTTCCGAGCGCCCGGCTGGCTATACGCGAGCGTATAGATACATTTTGCGTCGAGTTGCATATGGTATATCATAGGAAAACCTATTGCACGAGTCGTTTATACATGCGTATTGTCCAGATGTATAAACACACGCATGGTGAACTGTGCGAGTGGATGATTCGAGCTCAATTTCGTTGGACGCGGTTCTTAGACGTGGTTTTATTGCGAGCCTCGTAAAAGTAATCTGTCAACGAGACTTGTACGAATACACTTTTGCCGATGCAGCATATATCACTCCGAGCGATAAAATTTTTATACCAACCCGTAACCCTAAGGCCCATCCAAATTGTCCATCGTGGATAGATGAAAAATCAAAATTTTCCGAGACCAGTGTCGTTGAGAATTCGTATAGGCAACTGAATGCAAATATCAGCGGGCTACTGTGTGCTATCGCATGGTAATTCGAGAGCTGCGACGCGTGAATCGCTATAGTCCAGGAGCAATTGTAACTAATGTAATAGTGCTATCTGGAATGAGAGGATAAAGCCGCCCCAATGGCTTTTTGAATGGCAATTAATGATTCTATACAAAATCGCCAATGCGATATATCACCGGCCGTTTACGGTACTTTTCTCACACACACACACACACACATAAGTTCTCACTCGCGTATACGTACTGCCCGTGGCTGAATTGGATTACACTGTTACACAACAGAGAAGAAAGAAGCTGCTCGTAAAACACAGATATATACATATTCGTATCAAGGACGACGATCGCAGTCGTTATTCGGAGATCCAATCGTACAGTACGAGCGATTATTAATCACTGGCTGGGCGAAGTCGACTCGCGAACGGAACTTTCCGAAATGATTTTTGACTACGCCAACAAGCCACGTACACAGCCATTCAATCTAACGTTTCGATATCCCTCGGAGATATTCTGTGAATAATTTTCAATTGTACGCGTTGGTACCAGAGTATATCACGTACACACAGAAGCCCATAAATGTAGATATATACTGTTGGGAGGGAAAAACGTGAGGTTGGCTAGCTGAGAACATCACGAGAGCGTATATACAAAAAGTACTCGCGGGCCTCCGAACGAACGTCACGTGTGCGGCGAGGCGCGTCGAGTAGCAGGTGCGTCAAATTGTTACGGAGGAATCAGAGGTGTGAAACGAGCGGCGCGCGATCCTCCCGGAGGAGTTTGTCCACGCGGGGATACCCCCACACACAGACACAGCCGCACGTATGCACAGAGGAGAGGAGTTGCGGCGCGCACGATATCGAACGGTCGCGAGCCGGGGCACGTCGCGGGCCGGAAACGGAAGCTCCTCCCTGGCGCGGGCATCAACGTGTCACACTCGCTCGACTCTCGCAGCCGCGCGCGCTTCGATTCTCTCTCTCTCTCTCTCGCTCTTCCTATTCCGCGCGCCTCGCTTATCCTTCCAGCCAGCGATTCCTCTTTGTTCCTCGCGAGCTCGACTTGTACATTCTATTTTCGTACTGCACCCGCCCCGCACACGTTAAATACGAGCACTTTCCCATGTGTGTACCCCCCTCCGTGATCCACACTCGACTTTTCTCCTCTCGATTCAGCTCTCAACTGATTTCCGACACGTTCCTGCACTGTGTACAATGCTCGGGAGGAATAATCTCGTGCGTATATATTCGTGTTTACTCGCGCTGTCCGTCATTGTCGTTCGCCACGATTTACGTCACTTGTTTCTCGACGATCGTCTTCTCGAGATTTGAATGAATCAAAATCGCGATTTTTCTATGCAAGAGACTTTCTTGAGGACTGTAGAAGAAACTCTTCGTTGCATCATACACGGAACAAATATGCGTGATGCGATTTCCACCAAAGCTTTCGAGAATTATATAGATTCTCTGTCAAGTGAGTGAGCGAGTGAAAAAAATCGAGAAAAATTTCCAAACATTCTATGGAATCTCACGATGTAACCTGAATTTTTCCACATTGTTCAGGCCCTGTAATTCATGCTGTCAGAAGCCCAAAGCTCCTACTTTCCCAATACTTGCGATAATATACGTATCTTTGATCTCAATTTACATCCATGAACTCTGGGCGTGAAGTGACGACCACCATGATATTCTCTTTGAGACTTAAATTCAAACAAAACTTGATTCCGACCACCTGAATCATGGTCTCATACCCACCAAGACTTATTATTTTACCAAAAAAATCCAGACTAGTCCCAGAGTGGAGAAACTCGTCGATTGACCGTGGCAAACCAATGTATTCAAGAAAATTGGTAAATATTTACTGGAACAGCGTATCACAGATATGCCATTGGTTAACATACATACGTTTTCTGGTTTTATTTGCATGAATTTGAGTTATTTTATAATATCGAAAATATTGGAGAATCAGCAACGTTGGGCTTCTGACGACGTGGATTATAGGCCTCGAAAGAATCTAAAAAATTTTATGTGACGCATCGTGGGATCCCATAGAATTTTATTTCTTAACTCACTCACTTGACAGAGAATCACCCACATACGTTTTGGCACGCACGCAATAATCGCGTGGGATGAAATTTTTGGAAACGTCGCTTCGGCCATTAATTTGCAAGATCGGTGGAGGGCCATCGGCAAGAGTCGGTTCGTCGTTGCTCGCAACAAAAGGAGATGCTCGAGTGTGTATACGAAAGCGTTTGGACGATGTGGGATATATACAATGAAGTACACGGGAAACGGATCATGGAAAAAACGAAGGGCGTGTAAATGACTGGGCTGTTTTCTTCCTCGAAGTGTCGAGTGTCCAATGGTGGCGTAGGAGAGTCGTTGCGCGCGCTCATCATATACGGGAGCCATACACACGCCGCTTTTGTGAAGAAGTTCCCTCCGGTGGCTCGGTATACTCGTGGGAAATCGCGCCGTCGTTTTGTATATCTACGCATTGAAAATTTCCGTAGAACGAGCGCGCGCACATCCTCGGCGAGTACCGCGCGCTAATCTGATGTATATGCAATGTGCTTCGAGCTTCCCGCAACGGAGCCTTTTCCCTCCTTTCTTTCTTTCTTTCATATACATTTCGCTAATTGCCGCAGCCGATCGCCCGCCGGGCGGGAGGGATCAACCGGTTGGAAAAATTCGAGCACATCCGATCGCCGTCGCGTTTAGCCTCCCGACGCTGAGAATCGAGCGGCTGAGATCACACGCGCGAGTGGGCTCGAATTGACGGGGTCGCCCTCGCATAATCGATGACTCGGTGCCGGGGTCGTTATAGGAGCTCTCGAGTCGTGTGTATTATATCGAGCGCCGGCTTCTCTCGCACCTCCCTGGCCCACAACCGACTCGTATATGCGTCGTGTACCGAAGCTTTTCTCCTCTCCGGGCTTTACTTTCATTCTTATACATCACGCCAGTGGTTAATTGCGATGGAGCACCATTTTTCTCCCCCCCGCACTTTATTCGAGCTTGCGATTCGGCTGCACACACGCAAGACAAGTCGCTCTCGGCTTTGGTGCACCTCGAAATTTGTCCGAGAGCACATCAGGGGATATATTTGCTCTGTCGGTCGGTCGGCTCGAGATCTGGCTCTGATCTAAGGCTTTTTCAGCATTTTAATGAGCTGCGAATCCCGGGGCCTCGTAAATAATACTCGTGCGCGTCCCTTTCGCCCAGTGTACGCGCGCTAGATATGCAGGTACGATATATCACGTCCTACGATGTCAAGTAGATATTATATTCTCGATGGATCCCGTATATACGCAGTTGATCCTCGGCGAGATTTACTCAACTTTCCCCGGCATGCAGCCGAGGGGTCGAATTGTTTTTCCGAGGCGCATCAGGCGTGATTTTTATTTCTTTTCGTTTTATTTTTCATCATTGCGCGCCGAAACAATGGCACGGATCACGTGGAGATTTCCTCCCGCAGAATCGTAGATCTCGTGCCGCGATCGCGGGCTTCCTCCTTCTATGATTTACGTAAGCTGTGTATATACATACACGTGTACCGTTAGGGATGCCGTTTTTCCGACCGAAACTCGCCGCGCGACTTCAAGCTCGCGAGCCAGATATACGTATCGAGAGATCTTGTACGACTCAATGCGGATTTATTGTGCCGGTGTGTTGCGCGCGAGCGCGATATTGAAACAGGAGCGATTGAGAATATATACTGTGAAAGCCGATTCGTAATTGAAAGATGGAGGAATGCGATCAAGATTCAAAATTAAAAAACAATGGCGAGGAAAAAGGGTTTTTGCTCGATCGGAGCTCGCGGTGTTGGAGCTTGAAAAATCCACGGCATAACGACTCGCGAAATAAAAATAATTCTCTCCGCCGTAAAGTCGGCTCTCGCAATACTTTGCGCAACGAGGGAACAAAATGGGCATTCCAAGGATCCATTATATCGCTTTCGAGCACGCGTTATGCCCTTGGAATGATTGTTAATTAGTTGGCCGCGCCGCCCGAGATGTATATCATGTTACGCACGTCAGTCGCAACATTTGTTACTGCCTATACTTTCATGCAAAACAGCGAACTGGCGTAAGCCCCAAAGCTTAACCGTTTCGACTCGATATATGTATACACTTGCACCCTCTCGCGGATGTATGCAGTGATTATCCGACGCGCGTGTTTTACATTGGGGCAATTTTTTTTCGACACACGAGAGAACACACAATGCGAATATTTTCACGCGACAACGAATTGACGCGAATTGATGCATTCGGCTGTGAAAATGTTTTCCCTGCGTAAATGAAACAGCGCAGAGTGAATTGATGGAACGTGTATTCGTCAAGTTATATCGCGCAGAGTCATTTGCTGATGCGATAGCTGTATTTCGTGTAAGAGAGACAGCACCGCGCCTCCCCAAAAATAAACAGTAACCCTGGTAGAAACGTTAAGCATTAATTAGCTAAGAAATGCTTTAGGTTAGCCTTCTTAGCTGATTCTTAGCTAAGGTATTAGCTTAATATACTGCTAAGAAATAGTCGGATTCTTAGCTTAATTTACCGCTAAGAATCGGACAACGTAGAGACAACTCCGAATACATGGGGCGCAGCCGTGTGCACAGCCGTGTGCGCAGGCCGCAGTGGTCAGCTGCAATCAGCTGCGGTCGCGAGAGGTTAGGAGTGAAACGAGTAAGCAAATTATGTTGAAATAACATTGCTAAAGGAATCCACTGGAGGAGCAATGAATTAATTTGGATCAGCTTACAAAATATCAGATAAGTATAACCTGTTAATATACTAGGTAGTTGGAATTTATTCAAATTCTTGTAATACAATGTATTGTTAAAAAGAAAATGTTACTTTGTGTGTTTGTATTTGCAGTCCTTCAAGATTCTTAACATAGATGAACAAGTTCTGAAGTGTCGCTTGTTCATTCTTCAATACATATGATGAGGTAGCAACAAAGCATTGACGTCCAACGGAATTTCTACACTGAAGTGAATAGTTTGTGAATAGTGTAAAAGTGAAAAGTGAAAAGTAAATAGTGAATAGTTCAAGTAATGAAGTTTCAAAGTGTAGCCAGTCGGTAAGCCAACCAGTATCAATCTTTGCTTGTAGTGCGAATATTGATGAAGATATGGCACATTCAAGTAAGAATTTGTTCAACAAGGGATAAAATTGTATAAGCCATATGATCAGGACTCAGTAGTGTAATTTGACGTCAAACCTGCTTTGGATTGATTGTAGAATATTGTTGTATATTGTGGAATTGTCATTGATTGTGAAATGTTTATGATAATTCATGTAATTGCATCTATCAGCAATTAAGGAGACTGTAGTTGCCCATTGATTATGTTAATCAAAGAATGAAGTTCACACGTCTTTGACATTTCTAATTATTTATTTGAAAGTTAACATTCACTTTTTATTACATTTCATTTACATTCTATGACTATCGCTCTTAATAAGAATAATACTCATATTTAATCACAATGGTCAGATCATCCTAGCTGACATTATACTTATATTTTATTAATTTGAAAGTCACTTGGAAAATTTCCAAATTAAATGTAACTCGTATACATTCTTTTATAAACTTTGAATAGGCTTTTAAAGAAATTACATTAGTAAGAACCGCAAACCTTCACTGAGAACCAATGAACTAATTTTAATCTTAAGTAATAAAGTAGTGTACGAACACATTGGCGGGTCAACTCATAACAGTTTGAACTCAATGTAACTGTAAATTCTTGTTGATTTTTCTATCCAGTCCATGCTTTTGAATTGCAAAACACGTCACTTAGACTGGAAAGCAAATCCTTCTCTGAAATATCTAAATTTCTTGAGTTCCTCTTGTCAGTTATTGTAGCTGAAAAAGAAAGAAGTAAGATCAATTTCGCCAGTTTCTTCAAATTATATATTAGATTCATGATATAAAAATATAACTTACCAAAGATGCATTTACAAAGTGTGGTATTTTTGAAGATTAATTTCTTTACTTCTTTACTTCTGCACCTTCTCACTGCTGTATATTGAAGAGCAACATAACCTAAAAATAGCGCGCAGCTGACGCGCATGCCCCCTTAGGCATGGCCTTAGGCATTTCTTAGCTTAATTTAATGCTTATTTTCGGGCAATATTTAGCTAATGAAATTAGCTAATTCTTACTTAACGGGTCTTGCGTTAACCGCGAGAAATGCTTAATTTTCTACCAGGGAAATGAACTTTTTTTTTTCTCAATGGCAAAAGCATTACTAGGTGAGTGTATTAAACGGGTTTCACTCGAGTATCTCACTTTCTGTTAGTTTAACCGAGCACATTCATCGAGTGATTTAGCATTCCTAATTAATCTTTACCATGAGCTGCATGAAAATTGACGGGAGAAAACTATTCATAATGTTAATATTTATTTTTCGAATTATGATTGTTACCTTGCGCCAGATTGTCTCTTATTTCAAAAAGTAATGAACAAATCTCTTGATGTAAGTATCTCATTTTGTAAATGAATTCGCAAAGAACAAGATCATCGACTAATCGTTGCTTCACTGCTAATATAACAGTAAGCGAGATATTTCGATACGCCTGAGCACACTTCGGAACCGTTTTAGGTATTGAAACCTGCAGAAATATCTCACAAAACACTGTAGTGTTTGCCAAAAATATAAACGAATTGTAGAAGAATCAATATTTGGTCGATACATATTTATTATTTTTCCAATGCAAAACTCGTCACGCCGTTGCAATCATCAGCGGCCACGAATAAAACTGTAATAATCACGAATCCGTTAAACTCTCGTAACACATATAAACGGAGCCGCGGCCGAGCGATAGCTTAGCGACGAGGCGTATAACAGCCGCCCGCTGCGCTGCAGCTTTAAGTTCTCGAGATTTCGCAGGCTCTCGAGCTTTACGCAGGAACCGAGAAAACGGCTGGTGCGCGCGCCCATCGATTCAGCTCGGGAGGAGCCTGGTACAACACATGCGTGCGCGGCGTATATATAGCTAGCTACACACGTGTCGGCTGCAGCCGCGGCGGGTTATTGTCCTGTGCGCCGCGCGCGTATTGCCCGATCGACCCGGGCCGCTCGGCCAAATTACCGGTGCTTCATCAATTAAGCGCTACCCTCCCGACGAAAACTGATTCGCACGCACGCACGCCCGTTTGCCGATTGATCGGCGAGGCCGCGTTGATTAATGCCTCCCCCCTTTTGCTTCGCCTCCACGTCGGAGCGATCGCGAAAAATTATAGCTGCATCGGTATTTCGACCAACGGTGGGCTACACGCTCTATTTAATCCGTTTTCGGCATGGGAATCGCGTTTGTGTATACGTATACAATGTATATACGCTTTTGGGGGGTGGGAAGGAGGAGCTCGTGCGCGCTTCGGAGGACAGGGGAACAATAACAGCTCCGAGCGACGGTTTGATTAAGTTTCCTCCTGGAACTATGATTAAAGCATGGATTCGTTGGCAAAACAATCGCCTTCTTGAATAATTCAGTGATGCGATAGATGGAAATTTGTATTTGTGTATGTCAACTTGACTCGTGACGTCTTTTTTTATTGTAATCATGTATCTATTAAGTATAAAATCATTCCCCATAAAAATAACAATGCATCGAAAGTATCTCGTATATATTTATGATTTATGTACAGAACACGCGTAGAAAAATATGAGTTGGCCAACGAATTTCGAATCGCTCCTCGTTACAACGTTAAACCTCTCCATTCGAAATTTATTTGCGAAAAATTGATTCGAAGCGGTTAGGGCATCGTCAAACGTATTCCATTCGCTGCTATTCGGTTGACGCTCTCCTCAGTGCGCGGATAAATTGATTTCGATCTTTTTCAGATCTTCGTTGAAAAGGTATTGGCAAACTTTCTCCGTAATCTCGGAGGGGTAATATTGCTTTCAACGTGTCACTCAGGAAATCACCAGTTATCCTCAACGATCTCAGTCTCTGCGACACTTATTGTGAAAATGATTTGTCAGCTTATGTCGATAGATGTAAAAATAATGTTTGCCGATGGCCGCATTAAAAATTGATACAGCTCTGTCCTCCACGAGTAGCGACGTCAACGCACTGGCCTTCTTGGTAATAACATCAAAATACGAGAACTCGTCCAATATCTTGGCCTCCTTCATCCGCTCAAGTTCTCTCCGGCACTTTATAAAATCGTGCGACACATCAGGCTATTTGCCACGATGTGATCGATGTTCAGGGATCCTGGGAAATCAGGAGCGCGATGTGACCAACGAAACATGATGTTCTCGTCTCGCGCTGCAGTTTATGTCAGCCTCGTGGTCGATCAGCATCTTCATCATTCCTGTGTCTTTGTGTAGACCCGCGGCATTAACGGCCGTCTGTTGCCGTCGGTTCCGATGTTCACGTCGGCTTTGTGGTCCAATAGCAGCTGCATCATTGCTTCGTTCCTCCTTATTATCGCTAGCTCCAAGATACTCGAGATCTTTTCACGAAATCGTCGACGTCCGCGCCGCCTTCCAGGACCCTGGCCAAGCCCAAAAGATTGGTACAGACAGCGATGGACAGAGGCGACATGTCGAAGCAGTCCTTGGAGTTGACGAGACATCCGCGCTCGATCGCCCATCTGGACAAATTTTCGTCCTTGTTCTGAACCGCAATGTGCAGGACACTGGAGCCACGATTGTTACGAGTATTTATACTGATGCCATTATCCAACAACAGTTCAATCAAACGAAACCGCCGCTCGTCCCCTTTACCGGTGACTCTGAGCACGAAGAACAAAGGATCTTCGTCAAACTTATTCCTCGCGTCGATCGAGGCTCCTTTGCTCAGGACCAATTCAATCAGTTGAGCGTTACATTGCCTTTAGCTCCTTTGGTCAGCAAATAAGCAGCCAGTTTTGGCCTTTCGAACTTCACCGCGAGGTAGAGAGGAGTCTTGCCACCTTCGTTTTGCACGTCTACATTGGCACCCGAGCTCAAAAGCAACCGAATCCTCCGAGATGCAGTTCTGGGCCATCCTCGGCGAGCTCGTCCACATAACGAATCGAGCCAATCAGTAACTTTACAACGTCTACGGAACCAAACTTGGCCGATAGGTGTAGCGCGTTTTGACCTCCCTGCGCTCCATCTCGTTGCCGTATTCGTCGGCCACGCGGAAACAGTACCTGGCGTTTGCGCATTCGCACTCGATTCTCGTATCCGTATCATTCGTTTGGGTTAGCTCCTTTCCTCAGGAGCAAATCCACCGTGTGCAGGTCGTTGCTCATCATCGCGACATGCAAAGCCGTTTGACCAAGATCGTTTTATCCGTCGACGTTCGGATCCTCTTCTTTATCGCGATCCATGACGTTCATCTTCCGCTGACTCGTAGCTAAAGTGGGTCACATCTGTGAAAAGACAATATTTCTATATGCATTGATATTGCGAATAGGCATGTGACGCGAGAGGGTGAAACGGGGAGAACTTTTACGTGACGCTGCCCATATTCTTACGGGTCTGCTATGAGATCAATGTATGGAGCACCTTCGTCGAATTGTGACAAAGTCTCAGAATGATCCTTGTCGTATTGTTGCCGTGGAACCCAATTCCATAGTCGCAATCCATTTGTTGATACGTTTTTCCAACAGTATATTCTTATACTAAGAAGGTCAGAAGCACTATACAGACACTCGGGGCTAGATGTACACGTGAAAGGCAGACAAATTTAAAATATTGCGCGCGGCGACTACCCCGGGGGCGACTTAAAGGGGAGAAAAACTTTATTTTCACCCGACATTCGTATCTCCGTGTTGGGCGGATAAGGCTCGAGCAAAGAGGTTGCATTGTCGGGCAGAAAATGAAAAAGAGCCCGTTTCGTGGGGAAATGCACCGAGTCGCCGCGACATCCGAGTTTCCGCAGACGACCCGAAGCAGTGGGTCAGCAGTGTTGGACGTTTCAATACGACGCGCGACGTCCACGCGATACACACGCGCTGAGTCTGCGGAAAACAAGCCCGACACTCGCGAGCCGTAATTCCGCAGACACGCGAATAGTCGCGCCGTGTATATGCTGCGGCCTTGTACTTATTTAAAGATGAATCGGATGTAAACGTTCGGGAACTTACGTGTGTGCCCCTGGACGTGACGTGATTGTTAAGGATTTGCAAAAAGAAAAAAAAATCTCTTCCACCTAGAGGATGTTGAAGTATTTTCTTTGCAAAGAGGCAATTTTTAAACGGGGCGCAAAAGTATGGCAAGGTTTTTAGTTTTTTCCAAGACACTATTTTACGGTTACACACGTATGAACATACAAACACGCGTTATCCTTATATTCTTACGTAAAAAGTGACGGGGTCTGAAGTGAGTGGCCAATTAACTCGTGTTTCGATTGGTGTAGACCTAACCACGTGACGAGTCGAGTATAAGATATTAAGATATAAATATAAATAGTGAATGCTGGCAAGCAAAAAACAAGAGCGATAAATTTGGAAATTTTGTATATAGGTTTTGAAAATGCAAATATTGGAATGAATTGATGAGTAAATGGAAACGATTATCGTATGAATAATCGGAACATTGATTTGAAATGCATGAAGCGTAGATCTGAATGTATCTAGTACGAAGAAAGAGGAATAAAATAAGGTTTCCATCGATATGTTCGTTATATACATTTCCACCGGTGATCGGCCGATAAACGAGCTTTGGAAAAGAGCTAGGGTCTAGTCGAATGATCCTGAGTTGGAACGGCAAACACGAACTGCAGCAACGATCCGAACGTACTTCGAGTTTGCGAAAAGTAAAACTCCTACCATCGGAAAACCGAGGAAGTGAAAACTGCGAGTATAAATAATCAACCGGGCGGAGCTTGATCCTCCTCTCGGGCAGAGTCAACTCGCCGGTGTACCCGCACGAGCTTGAGGCAAGAAGGAAACGAAGAGAGAGAGAGAGCCGAGAGGCAAAGCGTGCGCATACGTATATACGATAAACGCTCGCGCGAAGTGCGCGGAGTAACGACTTTATGCGGTCGTAATTATTATACTCGGCGCGGCTCCCTGGCCGGCAGTCGCGCATTAAAAACGCTTTAATAATAATTAAAAAGTCCCGCTGCCGCTTGCGCGCGCGCGCGAGAGAGGAGAAAACTCCGAGGCGCGAGTAACCCCCCCGCTGCAGAACTGCAAAGACAAAGGGGTCCTTCCCCCCCGATAATGCACTTACGCCCGGGACAAATTGCTCGAGACATCAAACGCCCGAGAGGAATACACTGCAGTGCGCTCCCCGCGGCCCACACTCGAGAGCTGAGCTTTTTTGCTCCTCGTATATGCCCGCCTGCGCTCCCGCTGTGAAATACGGGCGCGCGCGCTACCATACCACCGACATGTCTCTCTCGTAAAACTATTGGGTCATTTTTAATGCCGGCATTACAAGAGCTGCTCGTATACACACGAGGCTGTATGCGCGCGCGAGCGGGGGATGTACGAGAGCGCAATAATCGTAGCTCGACGTCGTGATCCCAGAGACAAAGGGACAATGATGCGCCTCGTCCAAATCTTCACTCTCTCGAAATTTAGAAAGCAGATTCAAATAAACTTCTCATTTCCAAATAGATTTTGATTTGCGAACCAATATTCAAAGTCGCACCGGGATCGCGAATTCACATCGTAGCTCGCCGCGTCATTTATCTCGATTAAACCGACGGGGGTCACCGTCCAGTCTGTCCCTTCGAATCAATTATACGTCGGTTCGGTCGCAAAGTCCAAAAGGCTGGCTACAGAGTGAATTGGCGAGAGATATAGACGAGTTTGGGCTGTGGTCCGACTCTACTCGGTATATACTTTCGGCCCCGCGCCACTTATCGAATTATCAAGTGCACTTCGGGGGGAGTTGCAAAAGCAATAAACGAGCTTGGGCCGGTCGCGCGCGAGTGCAATAAACCGCGGAGGAGCGACGTTTACGAACGACCGCGTGGCGATCCGCCGCGCCAAAGTCAAGGACTCGCCTCTTCGTGGGGCTTCCGCTTGGCTTTCGTTTTTTCGCTTGTCTCCCCCCGCGTGCGCGAACCAAGTCGCCCTTCTCCTCCCGATATGCCGTTAGTCGTGTTCGATTCCCTCCTCCGCCAGCTGGAGTCTTTGGCGAGTTGAAGAGCCGCGAGTCTCGATGCGCAACACACACGTGTCTCCTTCGTCGACTCGAAACGCCCCGAAGAAAGAAAAAAATTGACGCGCGCAGGCAAAATCCAAAGCGTACCGATCGTCTCTCGTGATCGTTTCGCGCCACTACTAGCGACCGTATAAGCGCGGGGTGATTGCAAAAAGCGACTTGCGCGCGGCTGCGTTCGAATTGAATCGCGAAAGCACGCGAGGAATCCGGTGCGCGGGTTCGCGGTATTGGCGCGCGAGGCGGTGTCACGCGGCGGCGCGCAGGTAAACACTCGCGCGAGTCGCGGAAAGCCGAGATGACACGCGAGCGAGCCGCGCTCGATGAGCTTACACACACACGATGCCGGAGAGGCGTTGGCGCGAAAAGCGACACTGCGACGCGCGAATAAACCCGAGTAACATAACGGTGCGCGTATATATACATGCGTGTGTGAGTCACGGATCGGCGCACGAGCGGCTGCTGGCTCGGGGGCGTGCTCGCGTCCTTGGAGCTCGAGCCGATCCACCCCTCTGTACTCGATTCACCCGCCCCCTCCAACAACCACATTCTCGCGCAGTTTTGGCTCTGTGTAAGTGTGCGTGTGTATAGAGACGCACGCACGTGCTCACGGTGCGATGACCAAGGCCGAGGGACGAGCTTTCTCCGTTGTGGAGCGCGCGGCCGCCTCGCCCGGGTTGACCATCGCGCGTTTACGGCTTGCGCTGTTTTAAAAGACAAATACTCGCCGGGATGTATATATACGTATGTACGTGTACTCGGAGCTGACTCGTATAAAAATTCATCGCTGCAGGATCGAGGAGAGAATCGTCTGTACGGACTGGATTATTTGCGTGTATACAATCGACTCGGGTGCTATTCTCGCTCCTCGAACCAAGGCAAATTGGGCAAACAACTGGCGCCGCCAGCGAGGGAGATGCGCGCGCGCGAATCCGATCCGGAGGCCCCGTCGCTGTCGCGTATAGCCTCCCCCGCGTTCGCGACGCACAGGATATATAATACGCGTCGCAGCCCGAATCAGCGGAGCTGATCCTTTGGTAATATACCACCCCCGTCCGCCGCAAAATTCTAACGAAAATACACGGGGCCGACTCCGGGAACGAGCCAATTTTGCGCGGATGCAGTAATACACGTGTGCATCGCGGCTCGATTGACACGCGGCACACGACGACCCCCTCCATCACCGGATATCTCAGCAGCCGACTTTCGGAATTTTCCGTCGGGATATATCTCTCGAGCCTGTCGGCGGGATTAGCTTGGTGGAAAATCACTTTCCGAGCCAGTTACCGGCCCGAACGGAGGGGCGTGCGAGCGAGTTTCGAGCAAGTGTGTTGTATATACGTCCGTTGGAGCGAGGGCGCACGCGGTATATTTGCCCCGCAGTCCTGCGCGTCACTCGGTCGATTCCAAAATCCCCGTGTATTGGATTTTTCGAGCTCGAATTTGCAGCGACACGGAATACACCGCACGAGCGGCTTCGAATATTGGCCGCACGGATTTCGCCATGGGGGCCGTCTCGTATATACAGCGGCTTTCGACGCGGAATATCGATTCTCTTTTTTTTCTTGTTGCCTTGATTTCGGCGAAGTTCGCCGAGGTTTCGTGCGTCTCCCAGCGCTTTGCCTCTGATCGACGCGGAAAAATTGCTGGCGGAACACGTGCGGTGGAATATACACGCGCACCAAGTGTCCGGCATCGAGGGAGGGATATGGTACAGCAGCGCTTTTGTAATTTTCGTTCATCAGAACGCTCGTTTTTTTCTTCTCATATACGATACCACGTAGAAACGCGTGACTAGAACCAATCGCCGCCGCGGCTCCTGTACTCGTCGAACAACGAGCTACTCGCGCGTCTCCCGGCGAATCTTCGGACGCGACGGCTGGTAGTTTGTAGAGTCGGTGTATCAAGAGAGAAATTGGCGTGCGGCAGGAGGTGTGTGCGCGTGTACGTGTGTATAAGGAGCCGAGGCGGGGCGGGGAAGAAGGTGCAGGGCGCGCAGCCGGGGGGGAGGGGGGTGGAAGTTGAGTATCGGCTGCGGCTGGCGCGGCCGGAGCGGTGGGGGCGGTCGCGCGCGAGCGAGGGGGTCGTGGAGCGCGCAAGCCGGCTCGTATTGATTCCGCGTCGGATGATTCATGGGCTACGGCTCGGGCTTGCTTGCGCGCGGCTGCAGCCCGCACGCGCAATATTCTAAGCGTCTATCCGCCCGCCAATTTTTCGCCCGCCGCACTTTCTCTTCGTCCTTTCTGTTCAATTACCATTTTCTCCGATGCTAATGCCACGCCGCTCTGTATATATATACGCACTCGGGCCGGCTAGTACACTGTGGGCAGATGCAAATTCGAGAGGGCTGCAGGAGACTCGGTGTCTACGTGTCTTTGATGCTGCGTTGCGAGGAAAAAGAAACCGCACGCGTCGACGCTACATTGGATTTTTCCGTATAATCAATCGAATCAACGAAAACAGTCTAATTCATATAACTGATTCTATCAGCCTTTCCAGAGTAATGCATTTCTAGTAGAGTAACGTATCTATTGATTCAAAATTAAGTATTTGCCCTAAAAATATACTAACTAGCTGATCATAACATTACACATATTCACAAAAAAGGTATAAAGTTTTTTATAATTCTTGACTTGATCTTCATAACAAGTGTATGAGACACTTGTGCAAGCTAGTTTGATTATGAGAATCAACTAGGATGCATTACTCTGGAAAGGCTGACAGAATCAGTTACATGAATGATAATCATACCGGAGGATAGAATCAATAACTTTTGGATATTACATTCATATATTGATGCTTGATGACAGTATCTATTTAGTAGTAACTACTTGAATCGATTCTGTTTTCCTAATAATTATGAATTTAATGTTCAATTGACATATATAGAAAACAGTCTAATATTTTAGATTCTAAATTGTTTTCGATACAAACTCTTCGACTCCGAGGGATGATGAAATCGGCATTCGCAGGGACGTAATTTTTTTCATCAAATTTCTGAACAACGCCAGTCGCAAGCCTTCCCGGCTTCCGAGCGGCCTCGCTCACCAATAAGAAACGACCGACTCAACCGGAGCGCGAAATAGCTCGTCCCGTGAAAACTCGCTCGCAAGCCGGCGGAAAGACGGCGGTGCAACCGTCGCGATCGCGTCCACGTTGCGGATCATTCGAACGAGGTGAAAAATCGATGCGCGCGACATTCGAGTCTTTGTGCGTGCGCGAGCGCGTGTAAAAGCCGGCCGGCGCGAAAGCGTGACTCAGCGCTGAGTCACTGCCCCGTATGATTTTCGCATTTCTCACGGGGCAGGCCCGGCCCAACACTTTCACCCTTGGGCAAACAGAAAAGTGTGTCACACCGATGAATCCCGATCATCCTCGGACGGGAGGCAAGGGAAAAAAAGCGTTGATTGGGCGAGTGTGTGTGTGTGTGTGTGTTGACGCCCTTCCCGTACACTTCCATATCCCCCGGCGTTCAAAAATCGACACGCGCGCGGATTCGATCCCTCGCGTCGTCGTCGCATACATATATACATATATTCGAGCCGGCTCGTGTGTGCGGTCGGGGTCGAAGGGGAGCTCGTCGCACAAACACACGCGGGCGGGGGAGAGATACGCCGCCGACGACAGCCGGACGAACGACCCGCGCGTGTACATATATACATACACACATTTGCGCGCATTACTGTCGGTGCGCATGCGACCCCCTCCCGATCGTCGCGTATGCTTCCTTGCCGTTCCACGCGCGTATATACTTAGTGCACAACACTATTCAAATTTTTATCGACGCGATATAATTGCACCTCCTTTCCTCCGCGGTATCTGCGGTCTCGCCTTTTTTTTCAAAGCTCAAGCGGACACGTAAGCTCGAAACTATATGCTACGTGCTTTTCTATATACGAGTCTCGCGCGGGCGACACGGGGGGAATATCGCGACGATCGTGTAACGCGAATCGAAACGCGTAATTGCTCGGCTGCACACACACGCTGCGTTTTAATTCGACGCTTTGTGGATTTTGGTCGCGAATTATATGGCTCGCGGAAGTAATACCATCGGATGTATACAAGGGGGACCGTCGTCGCGTGCGCGCGATCCATTCCCCGGAACAGAGTGAAACTCGCTTCTTTTTTGTTCTATCTTCCAGCCCGCTCCTCCGCGAATAGCCGGTGGCTTTTTGTTCTGCGGCAAAAATTTGTTAGCTCGAGAGTGCGACGGGGAGACGATGGAAAATCGATCGCGCGACGAATTGCCCAGCTGCGGCTTTCGATTCGTCGTGTGTTTGTCGATCGCAATTATGTTAATTGGACGACGACGAGCTATATCGTCGAAGACGCCCACTCGAGTTGATGGGAATCTTCGTTTACCCCCGTGCTCTACAAATTTCTTTACTAACGAATGGCGTGTGTGTGTGTTTTTTTCCATTTCAAATTCAGATAAGAGTTTCGAAGGAAATATCGTCGAACGGCTCGCAGAGAGAAAGGGAGCAGCTGCAATTGTGCGTATCGATAATTCAAGTATTATGAGCTCTTCATTTCCTACCCGGCGCGGGTAGAATGCTGAAAGTGTTAAATTCCAATTACTCGGGGGAAGAGCACAAAAGCGCTCATTTATCCGGTGTATATTGGCGCGATGAATCACACGCGCGTATCTGTGTCCCGGCGAGAGAGCGAAAAACTTATTCATCAATTTCCGCTGATCGGTCTCGAGTATTCTCGACAAGCCACTGTATATACCATACGCTCGGAATGTACGGTGTATTTGTTTCTTCATCGCGCGCCGTTCATGCCATATCCAAACATCCATTAATCATTCTCCCCTAAACTTAGATTACCATTAAAAGCGTTTCGTAGCTTTGCATATAATTAACTGACGAGTGCGCGCGCGCGGCGTCTCTCTCTCGTGCGACAAATGCAAATAAGGCTTTATGGATTACGCCCACGACATCGGACGCGGCTCTCTATAAAAATTATCCATATTCTCGTTATAGAGCCACGTGGAAAGTAAACTATTTGCATATCGCAAATAGGCGCGCGCGCAAGCTCTTTACCATTGTCCCCATACGGAGAAACTACAATTCGTTCTTTATTCTACCATACTAGTAACAGTGGAAATGACCTTTGTTTTATGCGTTTATTTTCACATTAGTTACCGATAACGAAATCACTCGATTCGTAACGTAATGTGAAGGGGATGATTTTATTTCGTGGGTGTGTGTGTGTGTGTGTGTGTGTGTGTGTGTATATATATGCGTGAGTTGTCGAGTTTTAAACTCAGACTGACATATTAATCATCTTGTTCTCAAAAGAATTGCATATTAATTAAGCTCAATTCGGAAAATCTTCTTGAGAGCAGACTTCCCTTTTCTAACTAAGAATATATTCTGTTTGGAAGTAGCGGAATTCTCGATGAGGCTCAGTTCATCTAGGAGCCACAAGATATTTAATGAATGCACGCTTCAACGAAAATTCTATGGAATTTCGTAGGTGCGGTATGAAATACAGCTTAACTTGAAAGTCATTTGAGGGGACAAGACAGTGTTAACAGCCAAGGAAATATGCTTTATAATCAGCTCTTCAACTATTAATATTTCAGAAAATTATGCAAGATCAGGCTGAGCATTTTTTTCCGCGCATAAGCTGACACTATGCAAAGTATTTGGAACCCTGATCTATCATGGTATACGGGGACACGTTTTCGCACTCTTCGCGAGCTTTCTCAATGCCAACTCAATCACTTCACTTGATTCCTTTCTAGATCGATTCATAAATATATGTTATTGTGTGATTGATAAATATGTACAAAAAGTTGTTGGTGTCTTTCGTGATGCTTTTATGAGGAATGAATTAATATCTCATTGATAATTTCTAGCGTGATTCTACTTACATGATTTTCTGGAATGTTAATGACAAAAACTAAATATATTCTGCTTCAGGAGTCGGAATTGGCTCGGCGTCTCGTTTTACAAAGAGTTTGGATCTTATTATGGGTCTATATATCTAATTAAGGGTTTTTAGGCACGAAAGCAATATTTTAAGTAAAAATTGTTTCATTCTTACGTGACCAAAGTAGGGTTATGGCCCGTACCAAAAACTTTCAGACATCATAGTGATGACTTGTAATGAAATTTTTTATCATGTTCCTATAAGCACGATAAAAAATTTCTGTATTAACATAAAAATCATTTGGTTCAGCAAGCATTTTAGCATTATTTGAATCAATTATCAGCTTTTTTCAAAGGTGGATTATAATTCAAATGTTGAACTATTGTTTCAAAGAAGCATTATACACAATGCTTTATTTTATGATTCTTTTAAAATGATATAATGCTGTTTAAAATATAGCTCGGATAAGCTCATGTATGACTCTCTTTTTCTGGGCGCGGGCGGTGAGAATATCAAGTCAAGTTAGTCCAAGAATTTTTAGAAAATATATAACGTTTCCACGAGATCTCATTTACTGCCATTGATAATAAAACACTGTGTCACTATCTGATAGAAATGCGAAGTCACGTAAAAAATACTGTGTCTCATTCAATTTTATTCATACACAGGAATAAACTCTATTTTTGTTTTAATTTTTCGCGTCGTTAATGTTTATCCGATATTTGTTGGAAAGATTTGAGATAATATTGAATAATATTACTATCCCATGTTCAGTCATACTAATTACACGAGGAGATGCGAACAAAAGTAAATATCTACGAACAAATAATTTCAACGAACAGTACTTAACGAATAATAGATTACCTGTAAACATTGTTCAACTATGAACAAGTGTATCTCAGACTAAAGAAGATGAATCAGAAAAAACGGAAGCTCGAAATGATCGTTGACTCAAGTACTTTATTTGTTGTGGAGCTGCTTCTGTGAATTATATTCATTTGTTGGAGTAATTATTCATGTTATTCAAAGCTGAAAAATAAGTTATCGTATAAATAAAGCGGAAAAATAATCACAATAAAATGACTGAAGTAAATTCTGAAAGAACTGTAAACAATTTGGCACGTTATTGATTATCGTGAAAACTGGCAGACCATGATTGAAAAATGAATTCTTTTTTTTCGAAAACTACTCAACTTGTTCGGAAGGATTTTGCGTTGATTTGATCGTCCAAAAATTGTATTTGTTTCAACTATATTAAGTAATTAAAAGTGCCAAACTCAGGGATGAAACTGTGGATATATATTGTTTGTTTTGTCGTTGATTTTATCGACTTGCAACTCGTTAAATTAATTTTTTTCTATCAATCTAACAGATACACCTGAACGTATGTTTGTTCAGATATAATCTTGATGGGCGATACATGATTGGAATAATATTTCAAAACATCATTTGCCATACGATCAAACATTTTTCTCCTAGATGAACCAGAAAATCTCTCCGAGAAAGCATACTGCCAATTTAGTTGTCGGTGATTTTTTCTTTCAAATACCTAACCAGTCGACATACTTAAAAAATTGAAAATTAATATTTCAAAGGAAGGAAGATCTACATTTGACAACTCCAATTGTCAAATCGCAGCAGTTCTCGAGTGAAATGCATCGTTTACAAGGGAATCGTGCAATAGCCCTCGGCAACGAGAAAACCAATCGCGAATAATATGACGCAGAGGAAAATACAAGCGAACGGTGACAAATAAGAGTCGACTATCGTTGTCGCCGCCGCCGCCGCGACAGTAATTGGTTAGGGAGGTGAGTCACGTGCGTGCGACAAAAGTATAAGGAAGAAGAAGAGGAAAGAGCGCAAAGGCGGACAGACGAGTCGAGCCGTGGAAAGAAAAACGACACTCGCGCGCACCGTTGACAAGAGGATAGATCTCGTTGCTAATTTCTCCCTTTGCCGTTGCCCGCGCTGATTTCTTCTGATGGAAATAACCCGGCGTTTTTATTCCCCATATACGTTTACCCCGCGGTAATGTCTCTCTTCCTACACGGCCGAGAATTAAACACTCTCCGTTTGATCACCCCCCGGAAAACCAGCTGAATAATCCCTGTCGGCGTACAGCCCTTGACCAGCGAGCTACTTCCAACTCGAGATCCAGCCACAGGGTCTGCTGCCGTGGAACATCGAGTCCTCGGCGGTGTGGCGGAGCCAAAGGGCGTGGCTGGCCTGCGGAGCTCCCGACAACAGCCCCGCGCGCGACCATCGACCCTTTCTTCGCCCTGCCCCTCCTCGGACAAGAGAAAAAAAAAAGAAAAGCCCAGTGCATCGACTCGCTCTTGATTTTTCGCGAGCCACATACACTGCAGTGCATGGAGCGTGTGGCGAAAAGTCGCCGAGTGCTGCAGCGCCGCCGCCCGCCGATCGATCGATATCCATCGGCTGTCGGCCGTGCCGTATACAGTGCGCGTGCACCTGCTCCCGAGAGCCGCTCCTTATTTTTCGAATGCCCGCCAGCTGCAGCCCGCTCGTATACACGCACGCACTCTCCTCGAAGCCGCGAGCTATATCCTTGCGTGCAGTATGTGTATATATAGCTGCGCGAACACTGGGGCAAGTGCAAAGTGGAGAGATCGCCCGCTTCTGCGTCGGATTAGCCCACCCGCCAGTTTTTTTGTATACGTCAAAGTATTTTTTGCCGCAACTCGTATGTAGTTTGCTCCGAGTATACGCTCGTGTGCTAATACGCTGGAGTCGCCGGGAATCAACGTTTCTTCATTGCGTGGTTTTTGTCAAAAGTTGAAAGTTTCTCAGAGTTCGTATCCCCTCCGAAGCATAGCTGATCGCGTATGGATTTACTTACGTCCCAGGGGATACTGTGAATCGAAGCTACCCCATCTTCACCAAAGACACGTCAAATGAACGCAGGATGCATCTAGCTCTCAGCCGAGCTTTCATCATGGGAGTATCATAATTTCCCTTGGAAAATACGTGCGCGCAGTTGAGAATTGAGTATTGGGATTGGAATCGCTCGAACGAATGACACACGAGTCGCTCGAGGTGCGCGCGATATATAATTCAGCGTGTGTATCGGGTGGGGCCGGCGCTCATTATTCCTCGGCGTATATGCGTGCGAAATCGACGAGCTCCGGTAGGACGAGAGCCCGGGGCTATTTTCGCGTTGTGTTGTGCAGACTCTCTCACTCTTCTGTTCGCAATCCTCCCCGGCTTACGCGTATCCCTTTTCTCCCGTCCATTTGCGCGCTCCAAAATAGCGAGGGTTCCTCCGACAAAGAAAGTGGCAGAGAGCGAGCTTTTATTTCGGGAACGCACGCGCGAATGACGCCGCGTATATAGGATACATATATCGCCAAATTCTCGCCGGGGCTCTTTTCTCCCGACTCGCGCATGCATACGCACACACACAAATATCCATCTTTGTAAATATACGCGCGCATCTCGTTTGGCTTTTGATCTGCATCGGGCCGCGCGCAAGGTCGCGCACCCAACGCCCCTCCTTGTATTCCTCGCGCTTACAATTATTATATCCGGTTATACCACTAGTATACACATCTACACGCGTGGAGGATGAATTTCGTTCATTGATATAATCACAACCGGCAAAGCCGCGACTCTCGGACAATTGGTAAAATAACACGGTTGGCTCGGTAGCGCCGCTCGCGCGCGCGCAATAATGAAAATCCATCGATGCGCATAACGAGTTGCGCTCGTGCGCGCGAGAGATTACACCGGGGCGCGTATACGCACGCGAATGGCACTCGATCAAACTTTGATTGCTCTTTTCAGTGTGCAGATACGCAAAGACCGAGAGAGAGAGAGAGAGGGAAAAGGTGCAATCAGTCACGGCCGTGTTGTGTGTATACTATAACACTGCTCCGTCGTGCAGGGGCGCAAGCTCCGATGTATATATACGTTGGCGGTGCAGTGGATCCAAGGCCGCGCGCCGGCCGATCAACCTGCGCGACGTGGCCGCCCCGCGCTCCAGCCCAAGGCCAGCTGGCCGCACACCACGTCGTACGTGTGTATGTTACACCCGCCTGCGCGTACGTATTATTAGCGCACTCCCGTGCGCGGCCGTTTACGCGCAGCCCTCGCTTTATGCCCTGCGTGCGAACGACACTGGCCGCGTGTGTGTATTAGATGCGAGTCCACCCCCGCTCAGGACGTATACCGCGAGGCTGAGTTACAGTCGCGAGGAGTTTACGCGGGTGCACGCACGCGTCTGTTGTAATACGTGCAGCCCCAATCGTTTTGCTCGGAGACTCTAATCCTGGGCTGGCGTGTGATCCTCACGTTTGACCCTTATCCAGCGACCAATATCTCGCGTGCCGGCAAAACCAGTTTGAGAGCTTGCAAGTCAACGAGCTTCTTGTTCTTGGTGTATCTCGGAGGAGAAATTTTTATGCGAAAGAATCCCTCGGTGGTATTGCAAATGATAACAATCATTTTTCGCCACTTTTAAAATAAAAATAAGTATTCTTCCTTGATGTCAACGATGACGTTTAATTTTAATATATACTTTGACTATTCGAGCAAATATTGTATTCAAAGACAAGCTGCTCGATAGGATACTCGGTCGATTCCGAAACCCCGCGCGAGTCAGATAAAGCTCCATCACCAATAATCCGACGTTTGTAAGGAGATTTCCCTGCAAGCAAAGTAATGCCGCGGTTGTTTTGTTACTACTTTTATGGGAATGTTTTGAATTTAGAGTGAGAATCAAATTATGAATATACTAAAACAAATCTCTAAATTCCTATCCGAAGAACCTATCAATTTCGACTTGAATTAATTCCATTAAACATTGATTTCTTCTTGATATATATAAAGAATGATTTCACGGAATTTCAAGATTAACCAACAATTTCTTCGTAATGCAAGCAAAAATCTGTGTCCCAATATTCATTTATCTAGTTATGAAATCTTACTTGTCAAGTAGAAAGCAGCATACACGACATAGCGACATACCTACCGATGTCCTATTTGATGTGAAAATTTATTTGACAGATTGGCCAAGCATATCGTGTATGTAGTACCTGATAGTGAGGTTGTTATTGAGTATTTTCTAAAGAACATTTTTCAATCATAGGCACGCGTATATCAGTTCATAAACAAGGATAGGTTTGGAAGAAGTAGTCTTACGGGATTGAGTCGAAATGCTCTTATATACACATACTTCATTGAGAAAAACATTCTCATCGAGTTTTACACGGTCATAATCCCATAAGATACATCTTATCCTCATCTCGTAGCTCATTCACGTTTCAATAAATTGCAGCCTGGTTTTTCAAGTAGCATATTTTTAATTCCTCCGAGTATAATAAAAGTTACAAATGAATGTTTGCAGATTAATTGTATTCGGTAACATGTGTATGCTGGACGCTTCATCAAACTTAATCAAAGTAGTGCAGTCAATGTACCACCCTCTAAATGTTTTTCGCAAATTTGACTATTATAAAAACAGAATTTAAAAATTCTGCGAAGGACGTCCTAAATGATAGCTCCAATACCTATTTATCTATAGATAATTTCTTTTGATTTTTTCTTCATGGGCGGAAATTCTTTCACGCAACCAATTTAAGATTTTACCCTTTTTTGTGTGTATGTGAAAAATGCGTTTAAAATAGCCGATTCCACAGTATGTGCAGGTGAAACAGAAATTTTGAGAAATTTCATGGTGAACACTTGACAAAACAAGTGTTGAAAATGTACCGGACATAAAATTGAAGTAATCGACGTGCTGTGCTTGATCCAAGTTAAACATTCATCCCGACTAAATTTTTCACATCTTCTCCGGTTCATGCAGGTAAAATGACCCGTTCGAGAAAAAGATTTCGAGGGTGTATGTGAGTATATATATGTTGGATACATGTTCGCACGTATAACATTTACCGCCGAGAACGTGTCCGAGATAAAAAAAATCGCTATAGCCATGAGAAAGCCAAGTTGATCGAAACGGTATACTCGCATCGCGAATCGTGGATCCGCCGGCATCCGCGCCGCGGATAACGCGCAAACAAAGAAGCTCCACCGGCTTCGGCTTCGGCGGCGGCGTTTTCGTTGCAAGGAAAGCGTAAAATTAAGAATGTGGGCGTTTCTGCGGCAATACAGCACCGCACGACGGGAAGGAAAGAAAAAAAGGAGTAAGCTCGGCAAGGCTGTCTGGCGGGGGTATGCACAGAGCATTGGCAGAGCGCGGCGTCGAGCAATTTGAGCATCAAAAGCGACAAAGAAGAGGACGGGCAGGAGAAAAAAAGACGGGCGACGGCGATGACGACGCGCGGAGAAGAAACACAGATGCGAAGGAACTGGAAACTTCTCGAACGCATCGGAGCCACGGCGGCGTCGAAGCGCAGGAAAAATCAGAGTGTGTGTGTGTGTGTGTGTGTAGTTGGCGGCGGCGGCGGCACACCTGAGAGGGCTAACCGGTCGCGGCGCGAGCTGCAGTGCTGCAGTGCGCAGAATCCAGTTGCTCGAGCGGCTCGGGGGCTTTTGTGTCAAGCGGAGACGATGAACTTGTTGACATCGATAACGCCGAGCTCAATTGGCGATAAGTTGCCGCGTATATGTACATACGGGCATGTGTACGTGCGCTTCGTGCGCGCGACTAGAGCTCCGGCTTTGATACGAGCGTGATTTATGACGGCGGCTCGGGAGCACTGCACTGCACTTCGCAACGCTCGCTAGCTCGAGTATATGTACATGTATACATGCTGGATCTGCCGAGCGACGAGACACTTTCCCTCGTACATTACGACGATCCTGTTTCCTACCGTTTATTTGCCTATATATATACTGCAGCGTCGCAGCCGCTCGATTCATTCTGCCCACCTGCTAACTCATCGTCATCTCGTCCCTGCTTTTCTGCTCTGTTTTGTAGCCGCGAGTTGACGAATCGATCGGGTAGGTATGTTTCAATTTTCCAAACTAAACATCCACATACGTACTTTAAAATTTCAACGCTACCATCTCTCTCGGATATACTCTCGGTATGTATCACAGGGCTAACGCGGTTTTAAGCTGGCGCGCGCGGTGGGTAAATTCAAGTTGCTCGATCTCTATAATAGCTGCGCGCTCGAGAGCGAAACTGGTTGCGCCGCGGCGAAATGACTTTGTAAATCCGACGTCTCGGGGATCGAAAACTATAGCCATGAAATTTTATTACCTGGCAATAAGCGAGTCAAGGGACGCTCGACGTAAAATCATAGCTGAGATACGACTGCGAGACATTGGCTCTCTCGCGCGGATACACAGTTTAGCTGCGTCTTCGTGATCACATTGGGGAACGAAGCTGTTCGCGGCAAATCTATATGCGGATCCAAAGTCAGTCGATCGTAATCGGTGTGAATGCAGTTAATCGCGTCCGATTAACAATATACAAGCAGCGAATGTAATGATCGCAAAAGCGAGGAGCTCGAGTTGTTTGTAGGAGCGGGACGTGAGATGCATCGCGGAAGCGGATGTATCGCGTTACGACGCAAGTTCACGTGTCACCGCGCGCGCGCCAGCGAGTATACACACAAGCTGCAGCCATGAACCCGCTAATGGAGTTTGAGATCGAGTCGCGGCGCGACGATGTAGTACGCGGCAGATATCTCGCATCTGCGGTCGCGGACACGGGACTCGAGCGGCTCGATCCCTTGGGCGGGGCTTCGATCATCGATCGCTAAAAACCTCGTCGCGCAAAAGTGTCCTGTGCCGCGCGATCTATATACCGCGCGGTTCCGGTCCCCGCGGCTTCCCTCTACTGTTACACCAAACGTCTGCAATGCCCGGCCCGAGGCAACTGTCTCGACCGACCAATGAATTCTCCTATAGAAATATACAGCGTGTTGCATTGCGAGGAAGTTGATGTGTATAAGGGATTTCTCGAGGTCATACCTTGCGTGTATAAGCTAGTCGCGATTTCTCGAATTTACTTGAAACTTGATTGGGAGCTTTTGGCCCGAAAAGATCGTTTAACGATTTTTTAATCGGTTATTCTTTGTCACCAAGTTTATTACCCAAGGGTTGGCTAATTTAACGACCACTTTGATCGTAACCGAGCTTGAATTCTATATTTCTGATCTTGATTTCATGGAGGCTCGAGATTTTATCAAACATATGCTTACATTCAGCTTATTTTTCTCAATTTTCTTTTTTCATAACCTACAGCTTCAAACCATGCTCTTCTGTTTCTATCATTCTGCAGTACATGTAGAAGTACTTTAGTTGAAGTTTTTATCACAGTTCTTCCACCAAGGGACGAAACAATACGTTGAAATTAGACTCGATTTCACCTTCTCGCCAATATTTCATCCCTCTTAAGTCGATTTGAATGAAATTTGATCGCTAACTGGAGTATTTGAATCAATCTAACTATAATCAATCAACCGTTCAGGAGGGTGCTGGTACAAATCCAGCCCGGAAACGTGAATTTTCCTCTAGCAATCTCACTTTTCAATAAATTTGGAATGAGCCACCAAGCCTGATAAATAAATATTTATCGTATAATCAATCAACCGTTGAACTGAAAGCTAAGCAAATCTCTATCATTATATACGTGGATAGAAGGTTTATTCGATACGTTTAGGACGTCATACTAGATTCGCAACGGTCACAAGAATAATGTGAAACGATGGCGAATCTCGATGGCGAAATTGTGACGTAAGAGTCGTGCGACATCGATTTGAACGGGGTTCAGGAATAATTGACTAGAAAACCCGTCATAAAAAAAAACTAAAGAGAGGGGAAAAAACTGTATTGTAATATTAAATCTGTCAACTTTTACAATTCGTTGGAATTGGAATTAATATTTATGCATTTTCCTCATTTCATCAGAATCAATAAGGAATTTTTATGGGTGGAATCCGTGTGATGTCACATTGGTAGAACCTATGAGACGTCAATATTTGAAGCATATCTGTGTACATTGAAAAGGCTAATCTTTGAACAAAAATAAAATGATACGATCTGATTCATTCTCTATATTCTATGTGAAGCATCTGTAAAAAGTTGTAGTTGGCAAAAATGAAAATTCCCTATTGTCCATTGAAGGACAAATAATTCAGTTATAACATTTTCTATTGTGATATCGTTTTCGTATCATATAAGTACTCGATAAATTTTATCTGGTATGGCGTTGTATAAATAGTACGCATGAGTATATTGTAAATAAGATGAAAAGATCAATTAATTTACGTTGAAATGAGAATATTTCTCACTAATTTGAAGCCTCCAATGCAGTTCTCGAAGTTATCAGTTTTCAAATGAATATGTCAATTCCGTGTTTGAAACAGCTTTGTTAAGAAAATAACAACCGTCAACATGATTATTTTTCAAACAGTTACGTGTATAAAATTCAAGTCGTGCAGCTAAACTTTCTGACCAAAAATATTTGTAATAAAGCTTTGTATCTTATATCGAAATAACATTTACAAATGAAATTTTCACACAGAGTTTTGAATTGTCACATCCAAAAATAGTAATAGTAACCCAAAATTGAATTCATTTTCTTGCGATTCGCTATACGTACACGTACGCTTCCGAGTTAAATTAGAATTGTTCAAACCTAATTAACGTCAAGCGCAAGAATGTATTGAGTAAAAATCACGAATAGAATAATAAAAGTTAATTTACCGAGTTCATATCGCATCTAAAACTCGATTATAACATTTATGCAGTGTTATTCTCGTCACATTATTCTTTTCAATCCTCCACGATGATCAGTCAGAGAAAAACTAATGATACTGCTTCTCGCTACCGAATATTCAAATTAAACTAACTTTACGGAAAATGAAGTAAAGCCGCGAATGTATTCAAACTCATTCCTCGCCGTGATAATAGACAAACGAGTCGGACAAAACAACTCATCAGCCAATTGTTTGCTCGTCAGAGTGAAAAAAGAAGAAAACTCTCGCGCGAGGAATTAAAATTACGAAAGGGTATACATTTCATATGCGGCATTCGAAGTTGTGTCGTTAGCTTGGCAGTCCTAGGATGCACTTCCGTAATTGCACTTTACGTAATTAGCGCGCAGGGTTGCGAGTGCTCTTTCTGTCTCTCGCCGACTCTCGAGTCCACCTCCGGCAAACCAGAAATTTCCCTTCTTTTTTCCCCTTTTTTCCGTCCGTCGCGGTGGCGTTGAATTCGTTTGATCTACGAGTACTCGCCGGGGCTCCCCCTCGATATTCCCCGGCGCGCGGAGAACGCCTCCGCGCGCAAACTTACTTTTTTTAAATTTCTTCATTTTTTCCACGCGACGACGTGTCGTTTGTATTTTCCATCTCGCGCGCGGCATTGTAAAGTAAATTGAAAATCACCCCGACGGAGCCGCGATAGATTTGTACTCTCTTATATCCTTACAGTGAAAAACCACTGCATTGCAGTGAAAAATCACTGTACGAAGGTGGGTAACATTTTCACTAGAATTGCAGTGAATTTTTCATGCAACTAAAGTGAATTTTTACTTTACTTCCATGAGTTTTGATAGCAACACATTTTTACATGACGATTTGCAGTAAATATGGTGTGAAGTGAATTTTTACTCTACTTATTGTGAATTTTATGTAAAAATGTTTCCCATAAAAACTCATGGAACTAAAGTGAAAATTCACTTTAGTAACATGAGAAATTCACTATAATCCAGTGAATTTGTCGTCCACTTTCTTACCGTGATTTTTCACTGCAATGCAGTGGTTTTTCACTGTAAGGATTTAAGAGAGTAAATATAGCGGCCGGAATCAGCCGAGAAGTCGAAGGTCACACACACACAGTTTCAAAAATAGAAATGGACGATAGTCTATGGATTTTGAAGAAACGAGGCTCGATGCTGCTCGTTAACGAAACTCGCAATGGCTCGCTCTAATTACACTGCAGTCGGCCAACGCGAATTCAAGCCGCTCGAGTTTTGTTCCGCGTTGTTCGGCGCGAAAAGAAAGAAAAAGTACACGCGCGCCCATCATAATAACGAAGCGGGTCTCGCGAGTCGAGAGAGCCAGGCGATCGGCAACAGCTGCTCCTCCGGCGCAAGCACGAGCGAACTGCGAGCAACAGAGAGTGAAAAGCGAGGGGAGGAGGCTCCGGGAAAAGGGCCCGAGCCGCGGAGATAAAGGATAAACGAAGTTTCGGTAATTAAGGCGTTCCGGAGAGGTGGGCAGATCTACACAACGCCTGGCGCGGGCGCAGTGAAAAAAGGAGGCGCGCGAGAGCTCGCGAAGGGAGAGGAAGAGACAAACCGGTTGCGGCCGCGTTGTATACAAGTATGTGTGTGTGTACACACGCACGCTGGCCAAGCTCAAGCCCCACAACTGACCGGATTCTCTTTTATCCGAGCGCCCGCGCGCGCGCGAGGAGTCTTCGCGTCGCCTATACGCTGCTGTATATACGCAGCTTCGAGCAGTATCGACTCCTTGCTACATATATATGTATACTTTTGTTTTCCCGCGATGATACAATCGACGAATAAGTAGCCGAACACGATACGACCATTATACCTAAAGCGAACGAACGATCTATTACGATGTAATGGCTCGATATACCTATAATGATTCGTGTTCACCCAATGAAATTTTTCAAAGGGGAGAATATGAATTCGAAGCTGATTGAAAATCCCACGTATCGTCGAAGGATTATTAATTTTTATGTTGATCAATTCCAGAGAGTATCGAAAATATTTGAAGTTTGTATAGATTGTCACAACGGATGAATAGATGAAACAGTTCGATATATATCTGATGATGACCGAGGAGAGAAAGAGAGAGAAAGAGTAAAAGTCGTTTTAATATTATAATACATTTGACAGGTCGCGGCCGAGGCTCTGTTAACCACAGATTTACGGGATCTTAACTAGGCGAGAGTTTCGCGAAGGCGAGGGACCCTCTCACTCTCTCCCCCGCCTCGGTTATTCTGTTCTTCATCGGGCTCTCTTTCCTGCGTGTGTCCTTCCGAACGAGGTGGTATCAGAGCCGCAGCGAAAATTCTTGTCCCAACGCCGCGCAGAATAAGCTCCTCTTGGCTCTCGAGCTCCACAAATATATGTGCCTAATCCCGTGGTGCGAAAAAGAGCGGATATGGAAGACCAGTATAAATCTTCCATTGGAAACTATATCTCGATCTTTTATTTTCATCCGCGGGTTTGCATTTATCTATTTTCCCTCTCGTCGAACCAAGGAACTGGCGTCAATATCTTTGGCACGAAAAACGATAACTGTCCAGATTAGATACATGCGTAATATACAGGGTAAAAACGATTGTGGTATCGCAACATCTACAGAGAGTCGACTGAACGATTCGCGAATTCATTGTTAGACTATCCTGTAAGGATAGTTCTTGCATCATTGATTCATCAATACAACCGAGTAACGAATCAACGTAAATTTTATGAAATCGTTGCGATGTCGATACTTGTGAAAACTAAACTCTAATACTCTTGTTCTTGTGGCTAGAAAGGATTTGGTAATAATAAAAATTGCAAGATCAATTAAAATGAATTGGACTTTGTTAAATTGGATAAATCGAATCGCAGTTCTCCAATCTAGATATTGACAGGGACAAACGGACGGGAAAGAAAATCAAAGTAGATGCGGTGTGTTCAAATAGCGATGGCCATTGAGATACCACGAGTACACACATACAGTTGATACCCGATCATCCATCAAAGGCTTTCGAAATTGCGCAATCGCCGCTTGGGCAGCAAAGCGCGACAAAAAATACCACCTTCCAAAACGACGCTCATCAATCCGACCACTCAACGTTTTCGAGTCCCTATATATTATGTACGTGTATACGCGTATCTAATCCCCCGGTCGAGTCGCCAGCCACGAACAAAAGGAGCGAAAAATCAGCTCCGATCCAAAACGAGAGAAAAAAAGCGCCATATATACACGTGTGTGTGTGTGTGTGTATAAGTATATATAAGCCATAAACAAAAATCCAATCCACATCGATTGCTCGTTGGCAGTGTTACCGATTGGGCCTGCGTGCGCGGCATCTTTTTCATCGCCGCGCCTTTTACGCCGAAACAATTCGTGTAGTAGCTGCCGTGGGTGCGCGATCACACACACTGCGGTACGTATACGAGCAGCTACGCACATAAAACTACAAACTGGGCCCGCGTGTGCTCGAGCGAGCGAGCGAGAGATAGAGAGAGAGAGGGGCCTACACAGACCAAGCGAAAGATCGCAAATCATTGCTGGTATGCCAGCCGTTCCAGGAATCCTCGAAGGTGAACGAGATTAGGCAAGCGGGGCCCGCCGCGCCGCTTCCATATACACCGCCGCCGGCGGTGGCGTTCAACGAGAAGAAGAACAAGACGAAGAGGAGAGGACCCGACGAGGAACCAGCAACTGAGCTGATCTTCTCCCGCGCGGTGTATACACACACACACGCTCACTTGGGTGTATCCCGCGCCCGCCTGATGTTCTCTTAGCTTAGCTACGAGTTTTACGCGCTGCTGCTGCTGCTGCTGCCGCACACACCATTTTTCTGGCTGTATCAGCGCGGGCTCACCCTGTATATATCTCTTCCTTCCTTCCTCGCCTCTTGTATATATACGTGTAATGCTCCCTACTAGCGACGAGACAAGGAAAAATCCCCAGCACGCTATTTCGGAATTTAAAAGAATCGCACGACTCGAGAAGAGAAAAGAGCATTTTTACGATATCGTCGAATGGATATTGTATAATGATTTCTGCGGGTGTATTATACACGATAGCTCGTGATTGTCGCGCTGATTGTTTGTCGAGAAGATTTTATCTCGATTTCGTCTCGGTTCAGACCAAATCGAGACTATTCAGGATCAACGTTCAAATGCTACCGGGGAGATTAGCAAAATCCGAATCTCCCGGCCGCCGGAGCTTTATCCCAACGTATGTCTCGCCCTCGATTTAGCTCGCAACAGTTCTATCGCGCCGCGAGTATCCCCAACAGCTGTACTCGTCGTAAGGTGCACCGAAATATATACGATGGTATATACGATGCACACATATATGTATCGTTACGATCACGAGATAGAGTATCGGATTTACTTAACAATTTACCCATTGATATACAGCGATACACAACGCGCGCGTGTATATATACATGTAGGATTGGAGAGTAAAGAGTAGTATAAGACTGATGCATCAATGCTCTTCCGACTTGTACTCGCCAGAAGTTGAAGCTCTAGACAGCACGGAAAAATTTGCTCGCGCGAAGAAGAAGCATCGCAGCGAACCCCGAGAAAAGCGATTCCCTCGCGCCAAGGCGAACCATCCAAACCTCATCGCTCTTCATTGCAAAGAGAAGGCGCGCGCGCGCGCGAGTGTGTGTGTGGATACACGGGAGCGGCCTCGGGAGCGGCCGTACAACCGAGCTGCGCATCGCGATCTCCGACTTGAAGAACCCGCGCAACCAGATTATCAGGCACAGGCCGGCTCTCTCGCGGCCCATGAGTCACCGCACGTATATATATAAACAAAGTTGAACGGCAGCGCGCAGGTTGGATCGAAAAATAAGGGCGGCCGATAATCGATCCGCGCGGCGTCGGCTGCTCATATATACATATATATATATACACACACACAAAGTTGCCGGAGCCGCGAGACCACCGCACCGCGAATCAGCGGCTGGGGAAAACGCATCACCTGGCTTATCCTCTCCCATCGGCTCGTCCTTCTATATACTCGCCGCGACTAGCTCTTTGTTCGCCTGCTTATAAGCAATCGCAGACTGGCGGAATATATACTTACGCGCCGATTTAATTATTACAGAATTGTTGATTCGACTGGGATACGTTGCGTAATTCTCCGTGTCAATTTTGCATTTCCAGAATCATCCCTAATACTTTGTTTCAAATATTGTGTCCTCCCGATTTTGCGCTACATCCTTCTGACTTGTCAACATTGTTTATTTTTTTTCCACGTATAGAGTGAAGTTTTCTATGGAGATTTTTCTGCTGCTCAACTTGGCAAGGTGGTCAACCCTTACCCGAGGTCTGATTTAGCCTGTCCAATTTTGTCATGAGAATTGTTTCATTGAAATTTTTTCGGCACGAGAAAGTAGCGAGAAACGTGATAAACCATCCAGGATCATTTCTTTCATTGAAATAATGATTTTTAATAATTAATAAATTATTCTAATAGTTGGATCTATCAGACTGATCTGCTATGAGTGGCTCCAGTAATTCGTAACCAACAAGAGTCAGCAATTTCCAAGAGAGTCGTTAGCTTGCTACACTAGGGCGTACTCGACATTCGCTTCATACCCAAAACTGTATGGCACTCAAAGGGGATGAAGGGCCGTTATGAATAAGGGTGATGTGAATTGTTTGAACGGAAATAACGAATATTTCTACAATTTTTCACGAAATTTTAAATTTCTATTGTTTTTGCTCAACATCCCTCTGCTTCCTCCCTCTCGTAATTAGCTTGTAATTTCGAGTTTCAAGGCCAAATCAATGCGTTAATAGGAGTGAAAATCAAAGAATTTGATAATTTGAAATGTTTATCATTTCAATTGACATCGTCAATCACAACTGAAAACGATCCAACGCGAACGAATAAATCAATAACTTTAATTAACTTTGAACAGAGCTTCATTTTACATTTTCTTCGTGTCATATATTTTTTTTATAAACATGAGATCGAATTGAAACGAAGAATATATTTAATTGCTCGAATCATTGTTTCATTCGGATTTTCGTGGAATCACATCTCCCCCAGAAGGGAAGTCTCAATAGCATATGCACCTTTTTTAGATCGAATCTCTCCCTCCCCGATGACATTTTCAGGATTTACAGAGAAATTACCTATAAAAAAGGTACACTCCCATATCATTTTTTTCTCCCAAGTGCGGATGAAATTCGGCAGACCCGCCTTTCCTCAACCGATCAAAACCAGAACGAACACCGCGCGTAATATCTCGATGACGCCATCAAGGTCACGATCGAGCCAACGAAGTAGTCCGCATTACGCGTCGTGCGAATGGCGCACAAATTACTCGGCCCTTGGCGAGACCGTAGGGAGGAGGACGAGAAAAAAAAAAAACGAGGGATGGAAATCAAGTGTAGCGCGCGCAGGAAGACTCGCCCCGGGCTGCCCGCGTGCGTCACGCGGCGCGGACGAAAAGTTTGTCGTGCGGCGATAAAATCGCGCGCTACCGATACTTACCCGCCCCGTGTAAAATGCCCTGCCCGTGTGTATACACACATATTATATACCTATACATATACGGGCACTCGCGAGCCGCGTGCACGTGTGTATATCTCTTTGCCTACGCGTTTTCAACGTGACGATTGCACGCGTCTCGCGGCGCGAGCTTTTTCTCCTTTTCGCTCGCGCGCGCGAATATAATTAAATCAAGCGATTCGAATCTCGCGACGTTCGCGTCGCCGCCGCGGCCGATGCTAAATTGCGTTTCGAGCGGATGGATCGACGCAATTACGGGCAACTGTATTATACAGCGGCTACGGCCGAGCGGGGGGCAAAAAGAAAAAATCTTTTGCGAGTAACGTCGCGTGATTGGCGAGGCGGTTTTGCCAAGCTTGCAACATAGTCGATCGGAGGAAAAAAGCCCTCGCGATGTATATACTCTGTATCGCCGCGATCTAATTGCTTCCCGTTGATCTATCGCGCTACCCGGAGAGAACTTTCGAACGCGTGATAAGCCGGCCTTCGCCCGATCGAACAGAGCCTCGTAAACTCGGTTTATCTATATACAGCTCCGCGACGCGTGCGGTAGCCGACACACGTGGTGTGGACTCTCCCGAGCGGCGAGAATGAAACTTGGGTCTCAACAACCCGTTGTACGGGAAAAACCGAAGCAGCGCGGGTGGAAAAAAGAGCGAAAGGGAAACCCTCGAGTACATGCACGCCTTCGATCAGCGGAGCATATAACTCAGCCCTGGGTTATGTATATATGTTCGCGTTTTCGAGCCCGCTCGGCTCTCGCAGCGGCAAAGCGAGCAGCGTATGGGCACTGGCCCATTTATTCGTATCGAGCCAGTATTGCTCCGCGGGCTCTCGCACACATGCGCGCGTTGCACATGTGCTGTCTGTTCCGCGAGCTCTATTCTGCAACGTTACGCTCGATCCTGCATTGATACGTTCGATTACTTGCGCGTGAAAGTGCCCAGTGTGTTCGGCAGTACAACTGAGCTCTTTGTCCTCGCCGCGTTTTCTCCTGCAAATGTACTCTTGCGAAAATTGTTGTTTGAAGGAAAAACGACACGAATAGCTGGTGAGACGGTTTTAGGGCCGATCAAAATGGTTGTTTAAAAAAACAAATTCAGCAATGGATGGATGTTTTTTTTGTTCTTGACACTCTTCAGTGAAAGGATCACTTTGCACACATCGTGCGTTGAAATGTTCAGTGATTGGCCCTCGAACGACACGAAAAGCTCCTGCGCGTTTATCCGCGAGCTGGGTATATTTTACGCGGCAGAGAGAGCGAGCTGGAACCCTTCCTCCGCGTGTTTATGTGGCACGCAACGCCAGGGAAGTACTCTATTTTAGAACTGTACACGAGGGGTGATCGACCGTAGCATTTGGATGACAAGCCTCTGCAGCTCGTATACACGCGTATGGACGATGTTGCCGAGGCGGCGGCGGCGGCCGCGAGAAAGCCCTTTGCCGCAGCGCTAAGATGTTTCGGGATTGCTTTCTTTGAAATGCGGCGCAGAGGGTCTCGGTTTGTTTTGAAAATTAAAAGCCGAATGCTGGTTAATAGCAGTGTGTGCCATCGAGCTCTTCATCTCGTACTCTCGTCTCTTTTGCCTCTGCCGCAAGAAAAACTCGGGCTGTGATGTACAAAAGTGAGGCACTGGGTTCACGTTCGATCGTTGTTTGGAACGTATAGCCAGATAGATTTCGACTTTGAGGGGATTTTGCGCCGGTGAAATGTTACGCTCTTTTGTTCGGTTGGTCTCTCGACTTTCGCAGCGAGAATCAGCCTGACCGCATTGAAGTGTCGATTGAAAATTGAAAATGAATCGAATGTTGAGTGGAATCACTGTAAAAGAACCACAGATACTCTTTCGAATAGATTTAAAGAGGAGTCGAATTGAAACGATTATAAATATAGTCGTTCATTCAACTGATTCTATTAGCAGTTCAGAGTAATGTTTGTAGGTGTTGATCCTATTGAGATAGCATTCTCCAACACGTGAATCGTATAAAGACCCGTTTATTAGGGTCTATAATTAAGATTCCCAAAGGAAATATTTCGAATGGTGCGCATTAGCGCAAAGTGCGAACAATAGCGACATTCTTAATTCGTGGCGTTTAACATTGACATTGCCTTTTTCATCATCGTCGCGAAAGACAGCTGGTGGTCGGACGAGCGGTAAGTATCGCCGTCGCATAATAAACGATCGTTGCATTAAACTTCGCGGCTCGGCTATTACGCGCTCAATCAAAGCTGCATGGGGAGGGGCGACTCTATTCCGGGTCTATCCCACAGCACTCCGCGACCGAGACCCGCGAGCATCGGCAATGCTATGAAAACATACCGTTCCGTCGATTCGATTCGTTAACGTTACTCTTTTATTATTCGACCATGTGAAAATGGAAAAAAGCTTTTGCTGATTCTGAAAGACGTGTTTAGATTCGGATATTTTTCAGCATTCCAATTACTGTGTCTGATATATTTACGATATAAATTTTATTAGAAACTTCTACATTTAACGAAATTTAAATTTTTTCCGGTTTCTCGTTGCATATAGAAAGCAACAAGAATATGAGTTTTTCGAGAAACGAAAACTACGCTCAATAGAGCAAGTTTGGAAAACTATAGGTTAACGACCCTGAAACTCACCTCAGTTGCGTTTGTGCAAAATCATAAAATTGATTTCAAAAGCGATAAAGATTCGAAGTAATTTATAAAATCTCATTTTAAAATGAGGTTTTAAGAATGTGTTTAAATCTCTATTTAGCTACGTCTTAGTGGAAGTGACATTAAGATAAAAATCTGATTTTACGGGCAGGAGTACTAAAATTGACGACTGAAGTATGAAACTAATTAGTTGAGAAAGTCATTTGAAGTCTCAGTCAAATAATTGTTGAAAGACATGTACAGAAAAACTACAAGATAATAGATTATGAGACTCATCAAGTTATATAACGCATAAATAAATATCCGTTACAATTTTTCAAAATAAGAATTCCCAGGTATGAGCATCAAACTCTCACAAAATCCAAATTCTTGCTATGAAAATCAAAGGCAGAGAGAGAAGCTGATTGACGTCAAGCCGTTATTGAGTGAAGTTAGTCTTTGAACTTAGCGGAAGACGAGTACATACGTCAAGGAGGTTGGATCAGTTTGTCCGCTCAAGATTTGATCAAGTTAAGCCACACTGAGAGCTTCTAACGCAAGGTCTATAATGTGTTTCATTGTCCGCTCATCTCGCCCGTTGAATAGGCTCAAATCTTCGATCATGAAAATAGTAATTGCCCTCGCACAGCAAGTGTCTTCAAACTTCAAGCAAATTGTATGAGAGCACCAGTTACGTTACTCGTTGATGTCAGACTAGATTAGTCAAGGTAATTCATCAAATAAAAACTGCTTGAATTCTTTCATGAACATACATTTTTCTAAACGATGATTTAAATTTTCATCGATATTCTCTTAGCTTTTCTTCAGAATTCGTATATTTTTTCGTGCAACACATCCGACTAATCTTCGAGTAATGTCAATGTTGAAACGAATCACAATCACAAAATTCATAACTGATAAATCTGTAATATAACTAACTATATTATATATTATTTATTCATATAATATAAATATATAACTGACCTGTAATAATTTTTGTTTCAAGTCTAACATCGTCGAAAGAGTTGTCTTGAGATCAAACGATCTTATAAGACCTTATATAGTACTTTGGAACTGTTTAAAGACCATTAGTAAAGATTGTGCTTTCGTAATACTGTGCACTCAAGTTACTAATATATATCATTATTTCGTCGCAGACCGGATAATAAATTTGCAATACAGGAAAACTGTCCATCGCGATATTTCAATTCACGCGCGGATCGTCAGCCATATACGTTGGTCCATATTAGCGAGGACTCGTCCGGAAACGAATACATACTCTGTAATAATCCGAGTAACGTACGCCCATAAAAAGTGAAAAACGAACGTCGGAGGCTGCGTGGATGGAGGAAGACGAGACACGTGACAAAAAGAAGGAAGGAAACGGGGCACGCACGAGATGGGTCTTATCTTTTTCCTAAATATTTACCGCTCGCGAGAGGCGAGTGTACGCGCCCGAGTCGAAAGAACGGCGACCGGAGCAATAAATCACGAATGCGCGCGTATACGTAAACGTTATTCCTTTGGGTTCGCGCGAGCGCGCGGCACTTTATTTATCGCGTCCCGCGGAAAAGGAGAGAGGCGCCAAAGAGTTGCTTCCAGATTTGTGCTCGTTTTCGTCTACAAATAGATTTTTCTCCTTGGCTCGGTGGTCGTTGGAGAGGGGCGATTTATCGAATAACTTCGAGCTGCGCTTCTTCCCGTCGCGGCAAATCAAAATTTCGTGATTTCACAGATACAACAAGCGAACCGCCAAAGCCGTACGTACGGCATCATTAGCCGACCTACGCGGGGGTGAACGCACTAATTGCTGCGACGTATATCTGATTATAGCGAGACGTTTTCGAAGAGCGCGCGAAAAAGTGCAGAGAGAACGCGAGATAAACGCAAACGATAGAGGCGTGCTCGCACGTACGCGCGGTATACATACGCGTGAGCTGCTCGATCGACTAATTGCTTCCGCACGGGGGCGAGAGTCAAGAGAGAGAGAGAGAGAGAGAGAAATAAAGAGCACACACACAGAGCGGGTATATATAACCACTCGGTCTCGCCGCGCCCGATTAATACCGCTTAATTATGTTGATTGGCCCGGCCAGACGTTGAGAGCCGCGTCTCTCGGTGAAACATCGTCGGGCCGGCGCGCGCGCCTTCATTCTCCTCCGGCCCGCTAATTTGATTGATTGATAATGGGCAAAAGCCGTCCCGGACCCAATTTGGTGCGTCCCTCCCCCCACCCGGCGATTGTTCTCGCTCGTTAGACACGCGGGGCGCTTTTCGCGGGGGTGTCGCGCGTGTATACGCACCCGGGGCCCGATGCATCTGAGTTCGCACACTGTGGGCGATTAACGCGCTGCGATATGCGGGCGTTCTATCCGGCTCGGGTCAAACCAAAGGCCAGATGGTCGCCGGGGTTAATTCAGCGTTTGATAATGACCGCGCGGTTAATGCGATGTACGCGGGGGAGGCCGCCGAGCTTCGTTGGTGGCCCGTCAATTTTCGCCTCGCGGTGTGTGTGTGTGCGTATCCTCCCGAAAAAACACGCCCGGTTGGAATTACGCGCGCGCGGGAAAAATTCTCGTTGAATTAAATGATAAACATCTCGGGAGACTGATAAATTACATCCCGCCGCTTACCGGGGCAATTGGTTGCGCGCATACACACACGCGCGGAATCAAAATGCATAATTCAACTCGTTTTGATTTTTTCACACTCGCGCGAACGATGCAATCGAGGAGGGGGCAAGAGAAATCAATGCCCGGCTCAAAGCTACGGCGGCGCGCAATTCGACGGCCGTTTGCATTTCGCCATAAATTGCTAAGCGTATAAAAATCGCTATCGGTGCGTCACGACGGCGGCGTCGGCGGCGTATATGTATTCATACGCGCGCCCTGCCTCTCCGTCCAGCATCTGTAAGGCAAATAAACACAGGAGCACTGCGCGGAGGAGAGGATTCCATAACTCACTTGTCTCGCGCGCCCGCCGGATACATATGAGTATGAGGAGTTTCCATTCGTTGCCGTTGGCCCGCGAGTGGCTCGCAACAAGTTCCCCCCGCGACGAGCTTTGCTTTCCTTCGTTTATCGGCCGCATCGAGGACTATGCCCTGGATTTCCCCTTTATTATTCCGTTCTCGCTCGTTACGCCTGATCCCCGGATGTATATCAGCTCGAGTATTTCCGGTGCGCGCGTGTGTGTGTGTGTGGGTGTGTGGAGTAAGGGTGGTGGGGTGTTCTCCTTTGTTAATAAGCACAGACGAGAACTAACTTTGGCATTTTTTACGGTCGGCTCTCATTGTTTGTCTTCGTGAGTAGTCGTGAAAGAACGTTTTCCGATCGTTTCCCCCGTTTATTACCTATTTTTCAGTAAAAGTCCAAAATAGGGTACAGTGTGGAACAAGGGGTAAAAGTTGAAGTTTTCTTAGCGAACCAATCGTTGTATTCAATCAATTTCGCAATCAATTTTCTAAAATTTTCAATCTTTTCTTTGAAAACATTATAAGCAATAATGGAAAAAGAGAATTCAAAGAACAATAGAAACTGATGGCAATGATCTTTTCATTAAATCTAATGTGAGATTGAAAATCTTGTTTTATTTTAGTTACCCGTATACCAGAAATAAAATCAATTGATGTTGGCAGAATTCAACTCTACTATTACAATTACATTTTTAGGGTATCAGCGTATCTCATATATATGGTCATTATCTCATAATAGCTAATATGAGGTATAATATGGTGTACCTATATTATACCTCTTAATGCACTCATTACTGGCTCAAGTGGCACTCGGGGGAAATATGTAAGACAAAACATAATATCTGGTAGATTTTTCACTTCAATCGACTATTTTAGTGTAGTTTGAAGTGAAATGGTACATTTGAATCTTGTATTTGTTATTTTTCTTCGGTAAGATATATATATACTTTTTTCTCCTCGTTTGTGACTGCATTTTCTATACATTGAAGAGGCTTGAAAGTGGGTGATTATAAAATTGATCCACATTAGGCGCATCAAAGGTTAACTCGTATGGCCAATTCGGGTCTCTTCAGCATTTCACCAATTCGATACGACAAACTAGTCGAAAGATTGAAATAGCTCGTGTTTCTGGTGTACTTCGCCCTATATACCAACGGCGACACACGGTACGCGTGTCGATCGTCTAATTGCCCATATTAGCGTTTTTCCGCGCGTCAGCCCAAAATCTCGAGGATTTTCGTTGTACCACACGCCCACCCATTGGGCCCGGCGGAACCAAGCCGTGGCGGGGGGCGGCATCTGTCGTGGGACGCCAGCGAATCGTCCCCAGAGTGAGATCGAACGACGCATGTTAAACGGGCGTTCGACAATTGGCGGCACACACACACACATACACACACACACACACACAAGAGAGCTGGACGGCCCATATATACGTATATAGCGGCGGGCAATAACCCAAATAACGAGGGAATAATGGCGACTGCGGGGGAGAGCTCGGGGGAACAGCTGCGCCGCGCCCGTTGACGTGGACGAGAGAGACCGGGGGAGCCACGTGCCCTCATAACCCCCATGCTCCAATGCCTCGCGCCCCTCTGTGCACGCGCGCCTGTTCCCAAGCTCTCGGATATGCGTGTGCGCGAGTGCTGTATATACTTGCTGGGCGGATATGGGCGTGAGCTGTACCCTGTAAGAGCAGTCTTGGGTACTCACAGTGACCGGTACATCGAATCTGATGGGCGGCCCATTGAAAACCCCGAGAGAATCAATGACTTTGGTTCAAAAGCTTCGATGAGCGGTCGCGCGAAATTATAACGGACTAGCGGGATGTTAAATTTCGGAATTTATTAGGGGAGAAGCTCTGTAGAAACAAACGATATGGCGAAGGAACTTCAGCCGTGCTTTCAGAGCTTTCAGAGGGATCGATGTGAATTTTACGTCGTAGCTAATAGAGTCGCAGTAAAAGTATAATCATTCAGTTACAGAAAAATGCCATTCTCTGCGAAAATGAACTATCCATATATCATTACTAATGAGCATAGTTACATACGTACAGAAATTCCACTCGTATGAATGTCAAAAATCAATTGTGCGTGCTTGTTCGTTGCCCTTTCAAATGCGATCTCTCCTAATTCATCAGACCCGCATGTATCGTGCGAACGACCAGCCCTTAAGTCACTCGAGAAACACTGTCCGTTTTCCCCAGATTTCGTTTGCGCTCCATTGAAACTGAGCCGGGGAATTCCTTGATTTTCCCGTGACTCATCGAACGCGGTAATATATATTCATTTACGTCGCCTCGGAAAAGCGGTGTATATCTGCATGCGTCATTGATCAGCTCACTAAATACCGAATGACAGTGACTAATGTGTGCCTCGAATATTTCAATAGATTTCACATCTCGAGATAATTGCGTCTCAACGATCATTTAGACATTTGAATTCAAACGAGATAATTTCATGGATTTTCATGGTTTTACGTACCGAAGAACTACCAAAGCTACTTTATTCTTCCAAACATAATTTTGTAAAAAACTTTATTCAGTACTCATTCTACTCCTTGTATAAGTGATCAATAAAGGTTTTCGGAATAAGTTTCTCCATATCCATTCAATTTTTGTTGTTCATAGATATGGGTATCAATATAAAAGTGTATGGTCTATTATAAACAAATGAAATATTTTCAGCTTCCAAAAAATATTCACGAGAATCAAATGTCTGACTGAAACTCTATGAGGAAGAATAGCTGATACTCGGGAAGTTCCTCCCAACTTTATATACTACGTCGTTGCTCCCTTCCGAGCCGACGACATCGAGAGAATAATGAGGAGCTGAGGTTTGTAGAAAGAATAGATAGAAAACGAGGAAGCGGAAAGCGCTTTGAATGAGAATAAATGAGAGGATTTATAGAATAATGCGTTATCCAGGGTCGATCGCCATTTCAGTGCGCGCTAATGCTTTTGAGAAAGCGTTGCGAGAGCTTGACTTTTAACAAGGCCGATGAAACGTCAGAGAACGAAAATGTTTCCTTCGACGGTCGACAAATAAATACCATGAAAATGTAATTTTTGCCAACTGTAAATGGTTCCATTACTAGATGAATAATTTACACCTCGCGAAGCGTAGTGCAAAACAATGACAAGCGCAATGCATGTGAAAACTTTACGGCGCAAACTAATGGTACGGCGAGGGGACGAAAAATCGGAGCCCATAATATCCGGAGCAAAGTGACGTCATGTAAGACGTACGCGTATAGATATTGCTCCGAGTCTTTTATTGAATTGTCCTCCGGGGAATTATACAACGGGGTCATATCGGACGCTTGCAACCCCCTCGCGCAGCTCGATCTTCATAAATTCGCCGGGGATACTTGTCGCCCTCCCTCCCGCTGTACGGCATCACTTAGCGGCTATTGCGCGGGAGGGGACGAGCTGCTATATCTCGACGAGAGAGAGAGAAGTTCGCTCGCGTGCAAACTGCCACACATCCAAGACGGGGAGAGTCGAGCTGCATCGAGGAGGAAAAAAGTCGAAGAGGCGCGCACGTGGCGGTTAACAATATTCTTTCCGTTGGGCGCTGCAGAGGCGAGAAAAGAACGCGCCGCGTTGTTGCTTTTTTTTCTTTTCCTTTTGCTTTTCGTGCGCGCGAGCGCATCGCGTGTAACACAAGAAGTTATTGTTCGACGCGAGGCTTCGACGCAGCGCGCATACCTCGCGCGGCCGCCGGCACACTGCTATCGCGGCTGCTTATTATTTTGACGGCGCATTCCGCGCGCAACTAACGAGCCACCAATTTCAAGACGAGATGCATATATACGTATATGTATATGTGCGTTTGATTTGCCGTGACGTCATCGCTACGGCTGGGATTTTTTTTATATATCTCCTCGCTCGCCCGGGCCTGAACGTGCGCGATATTTTGGAACACGCGACAATTCAAATGTTAGCATCGATTTTTCCGATGAAGATGAGAATTTTTGATTTTTTTAATGTTTTTCACGCTTCATGCGGTCTGTTATTTGTAGTGATCGGTGCTAAACGAGATCTAATCATCAATTTTGTTTATTTCTGTGCTCTGATTTCGAATCATAATTCAACACAAGTTGAGATTTTTCCCCCATGTGTACTTTTGTCATCCATATGTCCTAAAATATATTTATTCCTAATTTGGCTTCTGTAAAATATTGTAAGGAACGAGTCGAAACCAAAGTAATATAATTTTGTTTCGTACCTAAAACGCAAACTAAATTAATATAATATTTCCGTTACGTTTTTAAAGGAAAGAAACGTAACAAAATATCGGTTTCGTATACCAGCCTCTGGACTCATTCGAGAGATCAAAGCGTCTCTTGGGTATAAAGTAAATTACATGACAAGTTGCGTTGGGATTTTGCGTTGTTTCCAACCGCAACTCGAATTATTATCAACGCAACCGAGCCATGCATTTGAACCAGCAACTGGGAAACTGTTCGCCTCCATTTACTTGTAAGGATCGAAAAAGAATTATGTAATTTGATGCACTTTCATGTTAACGACTATCCGGAAATTTTACGCATAAACCTGCCGTGAACTTGGCGTCCCACGAGGTGTGGCCAAGTTGCGGCTACACGAGCGCTGCTCCGATAATCTACATTGAATATGAAATATTCTTTGTGCTAGAATTTCAAATGGCGTGTTCCATATATACGCAAGTTCTTCACGGGACTTTCATTGAGATTTTGTCGAGCCTCGGCGCGGAAAATTTCGTTTCTCAATCATTTTGGAATTTGAAAGACGAAATATTCCTGAACTACCGTACATTACGAGATTACTGATTAATGCGCACGAGAAGAGATATGAGGCTTTGGGGAAAATATTCTTCATACTCTGATGGAATGCCGTGATTGATTCTCATTGGAAGCGCGCGTCCATAAAATATTTTACGATCGCCCGAAATGGTTAATTTCAGACGGCTAATGGGTTCTATTTGAATTATAAAGTACTCCGCGGACGACTCGAACTAACTGGTCAGTTTAACGAAAGAAAAAACCTGACGTACGGACGGATACCGTAATTTCGAGTACCTACTCGTAATTATGAATTATTCCGAGCTGGTCTCGTACCAGAATAGGTTTTTTCCCCCGTCTAATCCTTGCCATTGCTCGAAGGATTGTGCAACGTCTCCAACGCGAAGTCGCAATGGCTGCACACACACATATCGCATAAAACAGCGGGCGACTCACGCACAGCCAAAGCGAACGCGTGTCCCGTTAAGAAGGGATTTTTCCGTCGGCGCTCAGAGTTAGAGGCACGCGCCTTGCAATAATTAAGCGGGCTCGCGCCGAGAGAGGATCGCCGCGGCCGGATTACCCGCGTGGGGCATATACATACATACATATATATGTATACACGCGCGCGGCGAGGACCTTGGCGAGGGGCCGCGCGAGCGCGAGCACTAAAGGTAGAACCAGTTTTCGCGTTAAATGAGAGGTTCTCAGGCGCTAAGGTCGACGCGCCGACAGATACGTGCGCGCCGCTCGTGCGTGCGTCTGTGTATACGCGCCTACACGGAGAAAACGTCCCACTGTAGAAAACAGTGGCGCCCCGCTGCAAAAAGCGGTGGGTCTCGCCACTGCAAAAATTAGTGGCGGCCACTGTTTCTCTCCGTGGGACCCACCGATTTTTCGGGTGGGCAGCTCACACGGAGAAAACGTCCCACTGTAGAAAACAGTGGCGCCCCGCTGCAAAAGCGGTGGGTCTCGCCACTGCAAAAATCAGTGGCGGCCACTGTTTCTCTCCGTGGGACCCACCGATTTTTCGGGTGGGCAGCTCAGCCGTGAACAAACTAACGCGCAACGTGTATACCTATATATACGCATATATATACGTACGCGCACAAGCAAAGTGCAGTCGAACGGCCGGCCGGAAAAACGCAAATCGCATTATCTCAGCTGCTATTGCCCAGAATCGTTTGAGAATTTTTTAGCATATGTGGGACACTCAAGCAATGCTGACAATGTAAGTCCCTCTGACAAAAATTTCAATTTTTTGGGAGAAAAAAATTAATGGATCAAATCATTTGTTTTTCAACTTTGACGAAAAAAACTGTGTGAGGAAAGTCGAACCACAGAAAACTTCTCGCGACAAAGTTGTTTATTCACATTCAAAGAATTCGGAAACCAAATTTCAGCTCGATCGGACCAAAACTACCAAAGTTATGGTGGAAAGAAGAAAATTTGTCGGGGCGCAAAGTGGGCGATTTCGAGCATTTCCGTGTCAAAATCATATATATAAACACCATCCGGTTCTATTTATGGCCTTTACAATCATTTTTCTCTATTCTGCGATTAATTGTCTTCCATTTGAGACCTCATTGTTTTGAATTGGACTTTTCACTGGTACACTGGATAATTTTGACACGGGAATGCTCGAAATCGCCCACTTTGCGCCCCGACAAATTTTCTTCTTTCCACCATAACTTTGGTAGTTTTGGTCCGATCGAGCTGAAATTTGGTTTCCGAATTCTTTGAATGTGAATAAACAACTTTGTCGCGAGAAGTTTTCTGTGGTTCGACTTTCCTCACACAGTTTTTTTCGTCAAAGTTGAAAAACAAATGATTTGATCGATTAATTTTTTTCTCCCAAAAAATTGAAATTTTTGTCAGAGGGACTTACATTGTCAGCATTGCTTGAGTGTCCCACATATGCTAAAAAATTCTCAAACGATTCTGGGCAATAGCAGCTGAGATAATGCGATTTGCGTTTTTCCGGCCGGCCGTTCGACTGCACTTTGCTTGTGCGCGTACGTATATATATATGCGTATATATAGGTATACACGCTGCGCGTTAGTTTGTTCACGGCTGAGCTGCCCACCCGAAAAATCGGTGGGTCCCACGGAGAGAAACAGTGGCCGCCACTGATTTTTGCAGTGGCGAGACCCACCGCTTTTTGCAGCGGGGCGCCACTGTTTTCTACAGTGGGACGTTTTCTCCGTGTATATACACCGAGGATCGCCAGCCGCGGTTGTTACCTAAATCTCTTTAATTTGCCCAATTTCGCGAGGACTCGCTAAGCGAGCCTCGAATTCTTCCTCGCGCGCATATGATGGAGCCGCGTGATAACACACAAATTACGCAACTTTCTGCTCAATTTATACGCGTGATACTCGCGATCGCGGAATTGATCCAACCTTCGCAATATTTTGTTTCGTATATATACTTACATTCGCGCGACACGAATTTACATATAGATATTAATATAGTCCGAGGACGTTGAACAATTGGAATTTCACTTTCTCATGGATGTCACTGGACTTGGGAGGAATTATTAATCATTTTACCGAGTTGTTTCCACGGGAAATTTTGTAAATCTATAAGTTCAAGAGTCAACGATAAAAGGGGACGACGGTTATTATTGGTGAATCACAACGACTCTCGAGCTACGATTGTCACTCGTAGCTGAAAGCATCATTTAAAATCTCGCTCGTGGAAGACTTTACTGAATTAAAGCGAAATCCGAAGTAGCACAGGCGTGGCCGATCGGAGGATCCTTCGAGCAATCCAATGGAAGAACCAGGGAGAAAATGCAACCGCAGCAGCCTGGGGAGATCGAGAGTAAAGAGCCAAAAAATCCTCCCACGCGTTTGAACAAAAACGGTCAGATAGGGCCGGGAGGGGGGGAGAAAAAAATCGGTCGCGGTCAGAGTAAGTCAGTGGCTCGGACGGCTCCGAAGTCTTCTCGCGGGGAGAGGAGCGAGACTCATTCGAAGCTGCGAGAGGAGAGCCACTGCCGCGCCGGCAACTCGATCCTTTTTTTCGACACACACACACACATATAGGTATGTATATTGGTAGCTAGAGAGCGAAAGAGATGGGTCGGCCATCTATATAGATGCTGCGTGCATGCGATCACCTCAAACACTATGGGCGTTTGTCCTTTTGAAAAATCGGCCCCGCTGTACGAGGCTCTCGAGCATCGCTGTGGCTTCGATCGGACAACCGGTCGCTTTCCAACCTTGTTTTTTTTCACCTCTCGACAACACTGCGCTCTCATCTGCAGCTCGATACAATTCGCTATTGCCGCAGTGATCGTTTTGAACACGATGCGTCGGACCATCGAGTGGTAGGTGGATTTTCGAGCCGACCATACGAAGGAAGCCAACTACGTCGGTGAATGCGGCAAAAAGAGCAAAACGAGAGCAAAGCGAGCAAAGTAAAGCGTCGAGCAGCAGTTCTTGTTTGCCGTCACGTCGCGGAACGAAACGCGCGCCCGAAAACATCATAACTCCTGGGGGGGAAGAATCAATAGTCAGCGCATCAACAAACGTATCCCCCGTCCAAGCGGATCGGACGCTCGGTGAATCAGGAAGTTTTTAGCGCGGACAGGCGGGGCGCGAAAAGTTGTTCCCGCGGCGCGGCGCAACTGCAAGCTGGCGCGTTTCGGTCGACGCAAGGACAAAGAAATCGTACAAGTGAGTTTTTTTTCCTTTCTCTCTTTCTCTCTCGCGCGCGTCGGGGGCTTACTCCAGATCCCGTTAGCCAGGATACATTGTACAGGCCGGGGCTATGGGCGAACGGTTTATGTTTAGGAAGCGCAACGAGGAGGAACGACGACAAAGCCCCGGGTAATCGGCCGCGAGAACGGACGCCTGGTCAATGGCCTCGGGGCCGAACTACCAACTATAATGAACGAGCTCTCGCGCGCAATTTGACTGTAGCAACCTTTACGAATCTGTAATGGATCATAGCGAGTCGAGCGTTGTTTTGATTCTCAGCTACTGGCCGAATGTACGGTTTTTTTTTCAAACCGAGCCAATACCATTGAGAAGTACTCGCTCGAAAGCTTACAGTGAAAAATCACTGTATGGAGGTGGATGAATGATTAAATGGATTGCAGGGAATTTCACTCTATAGTTCCATTAGTTTTTATGAAAAAATCAAAACTCATGGAATTAAAATGAAAGTTCACTTTTATCACAAGAGAAAATTCACTGCAATTCAGTCAATAGTTTATCCACCTTCATGAAGCGATTTTTTTTACTAATTCATACAGCGGTTTTTCCCCGTATTAAGCTTTTAAGAGAGTAAGCTTCTCGATCTAATGAAACGAAGCGGGAGAACCATGACACATCGTTTGAAATGTGCCATTACACAATTTTCACCCAACAAGCAATTTTCCTCGTTTGCTTTTGCTAATCATCATTTTCAAAGTCCATACCACCCGTTATCTTACGCGCGCGCAAAAAAGTAAAATCTCTCCAATGGGACGAGAAAAAATAACCCGAACGGTGGGGGCGGATCGTCTTCCGCATCGAGAATTAGGTATAACGATAGTGTGTGCATGTATACGTATATACGAAATTTTCATCAACTCAGCAGCAGCCGGGAGCGCGCGGCTCCGTAACCGTAAAGACAATACGACCCATTGGGCACTCCCTTTCCTTTTGCCCAGAAGCGGCGAGTGCGCGCGAGCGAAAAAACCCCGGGAGATAATAGGAAAAGTGCCCTGTGAATTATAACCGCGCGGCGCGCCATAGGAAAAGCGAAAAGGAACGGAGTCGGCACGTATGAACGCGGACGTGATACGACCGCGAGTGGCTGCAGTGTGCGCGACTCTCTCGGAGAGCGTCGAGCTCGGCAAAAAGGATAACGCCCGGAGCGCCGAAGATACCGTGGCTCGGACGCGACACCGAGAGCTGAAAAACTCATCCGTTCGTGCCGGGGCAAATGTGCTGCACTATCTGCTTTGATGCGAGCCCGCGGGGCGATTTTTACCCGGCCAACGACAATTTTCAACCCGATTCTCGATTTTTAGTTTTTTTATGGGTATTTTTCAATTGGTCCATTACTTCATAGTATCTATTTCAATGCAAGCTCATACTGTTTCTACCCGTATAGGAGATATTCTCATTTTTTCTGCTTTTTACTCGACAGGATTAAATAGATTAATAAGAGAAGTTTCTTGGTTAATACAAAAACTTAATTCTTGCTAAAAGTGCTCGGATTGATGAATATACTTATGTTGAAGAATGATACATTAATTCGCATCTTTGAAATATACTCTAAAGATACGAATTGATGTAGTTTTCTTTACATTCCATAGCTGTGAGTATTCCACAAAATTTTCGAGTTGAGCTTGTACGATTCAACGTATTCCGCCTGTCGCTTGGGGGGAGTAAATTGAATAATTTGAGAATGTGACGGCTTGATGAAAAGTGCGCTCATCAAGATAGCCGTCTTCATGACTCGCTTTTACGTGCCCTCGAATAACATAATTCAAATTAGATTCAACGATGGGAAAATTCGAGATTCCTATTCTAATGAACGGTCGAAAAGAATAGTAAATAAACGATGAGTATGAAGTTTTACATACTCACTTCCTATTGAATCACGGGACAGCATAAAAAGATTTCACTCAAACTTTTTGAAATTATTTCCGGGCAAGCGGAATTACTAATACACACCGGTCTCTCCAAATTATAACTTTTACATACACATATATAAGTATTGTCAGATACCCCAATGGTAGCATTTAGAAAAAAAAACAAAAATTGAATATAATCGGGTTGATTTGAAATCCTCCAATTGTTGATCACGAGAATAAATCAAAGCTCTTGTAACATTTACCGTCTCGATACACTATATGTTCTCGAAACAGAATCGATGTATTCTGTTGGGAGGTAAAGCGTGCGATCGGCAATACAGCCAAAGCATAACAGGCTATTCACGTTCGGATGCACGAAGGAGAGAGAGAAAAAATCCAATGTTAATCCGTCACGTCTCCCCCGGCCGACTTTGGGCAAATGAAATTTGCCGCTCTTCTGAAAGCAGAGAACACGAGCTCGAAACAACAAAGAGCTATAGAGTGGAGGAGGGAAAAATGCGCACTGCAGCGCCGGGCGAGATATACCAGTGTCCAAGGAGGGTAAGAAAATCGCGGCAAGGAGCGCTCGCGAATAGGAACCGGAACCCGAGTGTCCGTGCGCGGAATATCGACTGCTAGCGCACCTGTATATGTATAGAAACGTGTATAAATGTATGTATGTATGTATGTATGGATATAATCATACGCTCTCCGCATGAATATGAAGCAGCGCTCGACCAGCAAGCTTCCGATATATCGCACTCGGCCTATATCTCCACGGCTATCTTCATTATGCGCGGGCCCGTACGTGAGAGGATCCAATAGATGCTTTTGAACCCGGCGTGTATACTCCCTATTCACCGCATTATCTGGCGATTTTGCGCCCGCAGCAACGGACCCTGCACCCTAATTCAAAGTGTATATAGATTTACGCTACTGCAATGTACCACCAGTTCGCTTAGATACTCTCTTAATTCCTTACAGTGAAAAACCACTGTAAGAAGGTAGATGAAATATTCACTGGATCGCAATGAATTTTCTATGTAACCAAAGTGAATTTTCACTTTAGTCCCATGAATTTTGAGAGCAAACAATTTTACATGAAATTCACAGTATACTACATCACTCTACTTAAGAGTAGAGTGTAAAGTGAATTTTCATTCTTGCGAATATTATGTAGAATTGCTCGTTATCAAAACTCATGGAACTAAAGTGAAAACTCACTTTAGTTACATAGAAAATTCAGTGCAATCCAGTGAATATTTCATCCACCTTCTCACAGTGATTTATCATCGTAATACACTGGTTTTTTACTGTAAGGATACAAGAGAGTACAGGGCACAGTGCTTGGGATTATGAATTCCAGTGAATCAATCGCACCTGTACGTAGTTTTGATATTTCACAATGGCGCGATCGGGTGCGAGTTTTATCTCGAAATTTGCTATTTGGATTGTGCGTATCCGAGCTGACGATTGAATAACATCGTGAAAACGTGCAGCGTCTCGAATCGCTAACTCGTCGCGTGGTACATACCCACAAACACACGAGGAACGCGTTGACAGATCGACGCAAGCTGAAGTTCACAAAGGACGTGCGCCGCGTTACGAGGCAAGCGAGTTTGTTAAAAATTGCGCCGGGCTTTCGCATATGCCCCGCGCGCGCCGAGACTTTGAAATATCGGCATGATTTTTCTGAATTCCACATACGGCGCGCGTATTTATAAAATGCAGTGCGCTGCTGTAGTGAAAACAGTTTGTGCAAAAACGAGGGCGAGCGCGCGAGATGATACATATACCGGACGGAGCTCGTTTACCCAACCCGTCCGCGAGACTCTGGCGCGCGCGCGCCGAGAGAGCAGCTTTCCTCGGAAGAATAATTCACGGGCAGATTAATTTATTATCGGCAAAAATTTGCAAGGGCGTCGCGTACCTCCTCTCTCCCTCTCTCTGTCTCTCGGGCAAACAAGCGAGTTATTATTCCTCGTTGCGTACTTTTTACAAGCGCACGTTTCCCTGAAGCTGCAGACAACGAGCTGCGTAATTGAGGTATCTCGCCGAGTACGCTATATGTATATATGTGCGCAAAAAGTTAATCATGATCGTCGCAGGTATATGCATTCATTTCTCTCAGACCACAACTGATAGAATATGTCTTGGATCGTTGGTGAATTAATTGAATCATTGTAAAGCGTGTAATATTTCAAATTAAATTTATTCATTTGTATTAATTTCTAATTCAAGGGACAATATCTGGCGTATATACTACACGTGAGAGAATTTTCTGGTAGAATATGATTTTTTATTCAATTTCCCTAGTATTCAACCCGATTAATCTCTTATAGAAGATGCTTTTCATATAAAGAGTCTTGTCTGCTACGGCAAAGTATGCTGAACAATTTCTTCAAAGTTTCTCAGTCATTGGACTTACTAAATCACAAGTTGGACTTTCACAAGTACAAAAGACTCCAACCAGTTTTGGATAATATTAACCAGATTGATAATAGCGTTACCAAACTGGAGCAAGCTGCTTAGAAAAATCTTAGCTTATTCAACTAGATTGGAAGCTAAATTTAAATACATAGAGAAAGAAAGTAAGAAGTGAAAAGTTCAGAATGTATCCTGTACGAATATAAAAAAAAAAACTATTTCAATTGGTATGAAGCCATTAATTGAATGCATTCTATGAAATGCATCCAAAACAATTACTGTGATTCCATTGGAACTAGAAGTATACAGACATCTATTATTATGCAAAAATGTAAAAATGTATTTTATGTTATACGTGATCATAAACGCTCATTTCACACGTGGAAACCGATGCGGCGATGGCTTCGCCGGCGACTCGTGCAGGCTTGTCACACTGGTGAGTGAAATCGCATTTCACGCACTAGGTGCATAATATACTATTGTGACTTCAGTTTGAAGTTCTTGTATTTGTAAAAAAATATACTCATTTCTCAAATAAGAATTTTTATTCTTTAATTCATATGCAGTAAGAATGGAATCTCTTTATTGGATACAACTTCATTCGTTTCTCATTTTATATCAAATTTTCAAGTTTAATAAATGAAATTACGGAAATAGAAAGTTCTCCCCGTTATGAATTGAAACTAAAATGAAATAGACTTATTCAGTGAGCTCAAATTTTCTTAAATATACTTTTCACTGTAATTTTTAAAGATAAATTATTCTAGCGCAAATAAATGACTCAACATTTTAATAATCATTAATAAATTGTAAAGAAATCATTTTTTAATTTTGAAAAATAAATCATTCGAAGCTAATAGAATTAATATTTATAGATATTCAAGTAAAAATCTAATGCAAACATTCCCTAAAATTTGTTTTTCAGATCACGCGTGTTGCAAATGGTTTTCATGTATTTTACCTACAAAGTTCGATACACAAACAGTAGTACAGAGATTCCAGAGCCATCACTAGATGGCTCTGATTGACAGAGCCAGCCGCCAGACAATTCTCTGCACCAAAAGCGGACCACTTTTGTGCGCTGGAGCCACGGACTTTATGTACTACATCCGTGGCTGGAGCTCACTGCCACCCACTGCTGTTTCGTCTTCTCTCTTACTCCGTGGCTACAATCACGTAGTAAGAGAGGAGACCAAACTACGGGTACTAAAAGTGGTCCGATTTTTCGGAAGGAAATTTCTGTGATGGCTCTGCAACAAACAGAGCCATCGGACGGCGAACGCCTGAAGCACTCGCTAGAGTGAGACAGTCGACTTATGCAGCTTGAAGTATTGGTTAGACAAGGATGAAAGAAACATGAGCGTATAGTAGTGATGGTAAAACAGTCTGGAACAACCTGTATCTGGATGATGGATTTATTTAGCGCATGATTATTGTCCTTTGATCAAATTTAAAACTTATTAACTTATTGGGAACTACTTATTATAATTTTCACAGAAATGTAAGACATACAATTTTCAATTAAAAATAGAAACACTTCATAAATTCTCTAGCATTTGCATTTCAGAATTTCGTATATTTTACGCATCTTTGAGCCAATAACCGGTGTTCAAATCATTATTCTGTTTATAATTCCGGTAAAAGGTACTGTGCAGTACACGAAACGTAAATAAGCTCGAGACACTGCCCAAATATGTTGTTTTCTGGTTTTGTGGGATTTAATTGAGAAAATTTGGTTGAATTAAAAAAACAATAAGATGCACGTAACTCTTCGTCATGGTTTTATGGGTCGGGATTCAATAGCAAGGTTTACCGGAGAAAAATATATTGCGAGACCATTTTTTTGGAGTGGTGGGAGAATTTCGCGTTGGGATCGCTAAAAATTTTAGTTTCATTTCCCTTAAAGTTGCGAAGCGATCGTATCGCCGTTAACTGTAGTCAGGAGTGAAGTGATTGATTTTTTGCGAATTTTCACAATGAATAAGTGTTTTATGTCAAACTGTAGAAAAAAGCGATATGACAGCGGAGTACATACTACTTTTTTCCGTCCAAGAATTATAATTGTTAACCGTTTTTTTTTAAAGTTAATTTTTTACAGTTGGGTGAAGAAAGTGTTGGAAAATTACACTTTCCACGGTTTTATAGTAGAAAATATACTGTTCGATTCACATGTGACAGATGATTATCGACGAGTGTGCGTGATCCCCGAGTGTAACGACAAATCTCACACTTCATCGAAATCAGCTCTTTCACAGTAGCATTGAAATATAAGCATATCGACGTGTCTTACGAAGAAAGACACATCTCAAACTGTCCGCGAAGAAAGACACATCTCAATTTGTCCGCGAAGAAAGACACAACTCGCAATCTAGCCGCGAAAAAAGACACAACTCGCAATCCAGCCGCGAAGAAAGACACAAACTCGCAATCTAGCCACGAAGAAAGACACAACTCGCGTCTGGCCGCAAAAAGGATACATGGCGCACATCCCACAATTTTCCGTGGTAAAAAAATATATGGAATGAAAGCTTAGAATGAGTAGGTTATAATTGACAAAAAAAACAAGCCTTTCCTACAGTTTAAACTCTTTTTTCGTTAATATTCGCGGGAGAATAATTCCGTCATTTGTCTTTCTTCGCGGACAGATTGCGAGTTGTGTCTTTCTTCGCGGACAGATTGCGAGTTGTGTCTTTCTTCGCGGACAGATTCGGATATGTGTCTTTCTTCGCGGACAGATTCAGTTATGTGTCTTTCTTCGTAAGACACGTCGATATATCATAAATTATTCAAATATTTCATTGTATCCAATCTGGATCAAGTTCTTCGATTATGGCGAACTGCTGTTCCACGAAGGCATTTGTTAAAAATGTCTCATCGAATCCGTGAATTGCACTTTAAAGAAGAAGATATATGAAAAATGATCATGTCCGGACACTTACTATCGTTGCATCAATGATATCGTAAAATAATAATAGTGATTTTACATACGAATGAGATTAATAATTAAAAATACATATTTATGTATTATATATAAATGCATTTGTCTCTCTGCTATGCAGAATCCCCAAGAATCTAAAATTATTCGTGGCTTCGTAATAAGCTGACTGTAAATTTTATACTTTCACGCAGTGCATTAATATTTTCATTATCCCGCACTATTTTCTCGCACTGCTTTCTGGCACGGTGAAGGAACAGGGTACTTTGTGCACCCTAATCCGTGAAAAAAGTCAAACTTTGCGCACTAAGATATGAAAAATATGATTACACAACCTCACTCTCGAATTTTCCTAGATCTACTCTAGATTGCCACTGTTTGGTGGTTTAGTAATACCGTGGCTAACAGTTTTACGACAGATTTTTTATTCAACGACGTTTTTTTATTGAATCGGAATTTTCCCAATATTCTACTCATTCTGGGGGTAATTGTAAATAATTATATGACATTTTACATCATTTCAGGCTCGTTTTTAATTATCTTACAACAGATACGGCAATTTAGATGATCTGTCGTGCACATAGCCTCTGCCTTGTATTATTGGTTAATTTTGTCTTTTTTGGGTGAGAACTTTGTTCTACAAAAAGAGATTATTTACTTTTTCTAAATCTAACTCTAAAACTACGTTGATTTGCGATGATTTTCATCTTCGTTCACGTTTCTTCCCTTGCTTGGTACTAACGAATTCCATCCCAGAAAGAATTCTATAATATAACGCTGCGTGGAGCTACAGATTTTCAATCCATTTTCTATATCAAAATCAGGCTATACAAAGTGCAGAGTACAGTTGGACAACGTATCCATCATACTCTGATACTCTCTGAATCCAACATGCTTTCTGCTCCACTTGAGATGTTTCCAGCCAATGAGAGTAGGATCTAAATTTATTATGATCATGTGATCCACCTGCATGCGGGAGCGCATCCCAAAATGATTGTCAGCTGCGCAGGTTTAGGAAATTGGCAAGCAATATGCGAAATTGCTTATATATAGATATGGAAATATTTTATTCTGTGCTAAGTAATGACGAATGCAGCCCATGGCATTTCTGTTTAATCGAGAAACAAAAAAATACATGTCGCTTATTTTTACAAGCTCGACAAAAACCTACTCTGTGGTGCCAATTATTGCAGCGCAAGTTATTACTTGAACAAAGAAGTACTGCAATAATTGGCACTAAACCTATGCTATAGAAATATGTTGAATATTCATCATCATTGATGAATGGGGATTCTAAAAATCCATTTTGTATGTTACATATTCAGTCAGTGAAAAATGACAAGCTGGATATTCTTTCCCTCAGAAAAGATTGTCGTAATGGTTTTTTCTTAGAATGATATTGTAATTTAAGTTATCATTTCTAATAACAATGGAAAGATTTTCAATTTTTTATCGATCTATGAGTTTTGAGCTTATTATTGAAGAACCTTAATACTATTGGGAAAACTCATTTGGGAGTAAAACACTGGTTTACATGAAATAGGTAACTTTTATTATAAATATAAAGTATCTTCAGATACGAATATTAAAAAATTTTTCTTCGCAACTTAATATGCTTACAATATTTGAATAGTCTGAAAATCACTTTGATTAAATTTATATCAGACTTGTTTCTACATTAGCTTTGCTCGTTCTATGGTGCTCACACTATAATTATGTATATATATATATCTCAATGTGTCTATATTCGACAGGATTTCAATTAGAATTGAAAAATCTTCGTGAATTATTAAATTACACAAATATGGCCTTCTCATCTGAAAACTAACACGTTTCAAATTTAGGCAAACATAAAAATTCTCCTGCAAAGTTTTGAAACCTCTACTTTTCTTCGATAGATTATTGCATTTCAAAAGTAGCCTCCCAGATAGATATTGCAGAGTAAAATGAACTGAAATGTGCTAGTGTTCTTTATGAGAGACACTATTATGAACAAAATTTAATTAATAATGTTCACAATGAAAATTACATTAACAAGGAGTGGATCCAACCTTTGACAAAATAATCATAATGAGATTTTGGAAGATGGTTCTTGGGTACCATAATAATTGTTATCTTAAGCCAAACAGTCTAACGTTTTGATTTTCCAGACGTATTTTATGAATTTTTTCCGACTTGCAGCTTTAACAGTACTAGGGGGGTACACCCCCCCCCCCCTGCTCGCCAACCCCCGGATTAGGATTTCTTCGTAGCATAAATACTTAGATAGAATCTTTTTATCAGAAAATTCATGAAATGAGTCGAGGCGGGGCGACGATAAGGCTCGTGTAATAAGCTTCTCATGTATTTATACCAATGAAAACGTGAATCGGGACTTTTCTTTTATATAACATAGTTGCAGCTAATTTGTACCTTCCGAATAAGTCGCGCCGCGTTGACATATATACAGTACATAACCTGAAAACTGTTAACAACTTAAGAGAGAGATAGCTCGTAACACAAGCACAGTAAAGTAACGACTTTGTGCTCAAAATTTGCGGAATTTTATCAGATTTTATTTGACACCAATTACGTTGCGATTGATGAGCTTGTTCCCAAAAAAATACAATTATTTTGAGAAAATCGTAAACGTAAAAAAACCAGTCGAACGTATACAATTCGATAAACTGCTTTTACTCAAATCAGTGTATTGTTATTGTTGGATATGATAGCTGGCTATACCACGGACGTGTGGAAAATTTTGATCAAAAACACAAAATCTTCATTTTTGCGTAATTAAGCGATGAAATTACGATTTTTCCCAATGTAAAAAACCCGTATTTCGAAAAATTATGGACCAGTTACAGGCGGCTTGGGAGTGTATTAAAAAAACGATGAAAGAATTCTATTCACAAATTTTCATCAATATTGATGAATAGGAAATGTGTTATTCCATTGATTCAATTTTTTCGTGTCTCAATACGTAATCGGGATTTTATGACTATCCTAATTACTGAATCATAACTCAGCAGAGTTTGTTCTGTAGGGAATTTCAATACGAACAACTTTCTACACTACAGATTTTTTCGAAAAGTCTCTCTAAAAAAAGTTATGTACTGAAATGTAAAAAAAAGTCATTTTTCAATTTTCTTCATTTTCCCTACGATTTTTCGCAACTTTTCAGGATTTTGCTTAGATCCAGTTTTGATGTGGAGGCAAATAGGAAGCAATTCTAAGAATTTTCAGACCCGACCAAAATTTTCGGGGTGTCTTTAACTAATTGCACTCCTCTACGAGTGTAAAGCTCGTATTGCACACGCACACACCGCCTCGATAAGCCCGTGTCCACCGAGAACAGGCCTATTCTGTTTTTTCAATCCAATTTAATCTCTTTATATTGAAATTAATTTATATTTGATAATTTAACAATTTACCTTCCGACTCGGATGGAGAAAGAAAGATCAGGCCCTCTAAGGAGCTCGCAGATATCAGGAGCTACGATCAAAAAGAGGAATGAAAAAGAGGGATGAAAATCTCGATTTAAATCATCAAAAAATATGGCCTCCTTGAGAATGATTGAAATATTTTATGAAATATATGAATAGAAAATTATAACTCTTATTTCACGAATTGCATTATGACAATACAAATAGACTGTAGAACTCAATAATACAACATTTCATGAAGAGTAAAATAATATAACTGTAAAATAGAATTTCTCCCACGACTAAAGCCTTGATTTCATCAATACATTCTTTCTATAAGAATTTTACATTATGAAATTTTTTAATTTTCGAAAAATTCAAATTTTGTCATCTCTAACAATGACTCCATACGAGCAATTATTATTGATGCAATTTGTAATATTCGAATTGTGTAGATATTAATTAAAATATACGTTACAGAAAAGACATATTTAAACTACGTTCAAAAGATACTTCATCATTTCCAAGTTTCACAGAACCGGCTTCATCTGCATTACTTGAACAAGAATTGCTTTCTTTAATTGTTACTAGATTGCTAATATCTTCATCTTCTTGATCACTCATTTGTGTTTGTTTATCTAATGGTTTTAGTCCTATAACTATTCTTACATTGTCAGGCAGTTGCGGAGCCACTGCCGACAACTGATGGTAAATACCCTCAGCTTTTGACAATGTCCAAGGCAACTCGATGTGTTGAGACAAGTCGTTTATATGCTATAAATGATTATTAAACATGAAATTACGCTTTTTACACTGGAATGAAATATGAAATAATTTAACTATCAAGATTATTATTATTGTTTTACCTTCAAAATTTCTGTAAATCCATAACGATTTTCCATAAGCATTGACTTTTCTGAGTCTAAAATTGCTGCACAGAATAATAAATGGAAGTTTTTGCAAGGTAAGTCAGTCCAGAGAATTTCCCACAATTTCATTATATCTACTGTGTTGAATTCTCTTTTGAATAAGACTAGCAACCATCGAAAACAGAAGAACATATTGCCTGAGTCATGTTTATCCAAGTATTGTGCTAACTGAGGTTCTGTGACCAATAAAATATTGTGGAGCTGACAGAGTTGTGCTTTCATTCCAGCTTGATCCATTTCGAAGTTTGTACTCTAAATACGAATAAGAAGATAATAATCAGAATAACCATTTTCAAGGCCCAAAAGTTAATACTCAAATTTCAGATGCTTTTCATTCATTACATATTCCATCATCGACTTAACTATATTTTACTATGTATTAATTATTTTCAAACATATCTAATTCAGTTTTTTTTAAACTTACCACTTTCTCCATAAAACCAACAAAACACCAAAACGCATCAACTTCATTATCCATGAGACACAATATTGGACTGAGTAGATCACTCATACCTTGCACATATCCCAAATCAAAATTATACATCACATAGGTCATCAGAATATCATACAGCAGTGCCAGATGAGGATTATTTTCACCAGAATAATAAGCATGTGTCCTGTCTGTTCTGTTTACATCTTTCTCTAAAAAAATGATATGAACATCAATTATTAATTTTTCTGATAGAATTATGACTATCAAATTGAAACGGACTAAATATTACCTATCAAACTTTTCCTATCTCGGTAATCTGAAAATCTGTTTTCCTGAGTAGTTGTCATGGACTTCCATTGTAACTTCATTGAGAAATATTCATCAGTCTTCTTTTTCTTCAATACCATCCTTTCTGATTCTGATGAACTCCATGGATAATAATTTAATAGGAATTTCCATACTTCATAGCGTAATGAAGGAGCTATACCCTACATTAAACAATAGTATTTAAATTATGTAATCTACTTGTTTTTAATTATCTAAATGCTGTACTAACCCCTCTGAATATTATTTCTTTGATTGTTTCAGGATTTGTTACTCTGCCTTCTGAGTCTCTACATTTATCCCATTGTTCTTGTGTTAGAGGGGATCCTAAAAATTTAAAAAGATTACAATGTTAAGCTTCATAAAACTGGGTTGATAAATTAACCCAATATTACCTCGTGGACAAGGTGGTCTAGTAGGCAAAGGTATCTCTACCCCTGACTCTCCAATTACTTCATATTCTTCACCAGAACCTACAGATACTGGGGGCTGAGGAACATTTACAGTTAGTGAACGATTTAGAAGATCTGCAACTGCTTCTTCTACTGGACGTTTCACTGGTTCTTTGTACACTAGAAACATTATCAAAGATTATCAGAATGAATTAGCTTAGTAAATGTTTGAGTTAACAGAGCCAATAGGATTCTTCAGTTATTTTGAATAGAACTTACACCATACATCAGCTAATTTACTGAAAGCTTCCATAGTTGTTTCATAGGGATTGTTATGTAAATTTTTAACAAATTTCCATACATAATCAGATGTATTCTCTTGGAATAAATCCAATTCAGCAAAAGATTTATTAAGACTTGATGTATATTCATCAAGAATAAGATATAAATATCTGTCTTGTTTCGACCTAACAAATTTTAAAAAACCCTTGAGAGAATTGAAGAAACTTTCAGCATTCAGTAACTGGAAAAATGCTACATAAGTTGTGCCATCTTTTTGCATGAAAATCAATTGTTGGCCACTTTGATGTATGCGAATTGACTGGAGGTCAGAAAATAAAATTCTAACTGTTCGGCGACCAAGCGAATCAGGTCCTTCCGATGATGACCTTGTTCTGCTTGTATGGGTATTGACGAGTGACCATTCAGGATCTTGGTCTTGAGTCTCTGATACAACTGATACCTCAACTGGTTTCCACTCAATGCACTTTCCAATACTCTAAAGAGTGAGAAGGTGAAGTGAAAGTGTAATGAGATAAGAGTAGTAGATAAGAGTAGTAAGATTCTTACATATTCAACAATATTTAGAGTTCCGGTAAGATGTTCATCTTCTCTTGTTCCTGCTCCTCTCCACACCACTCCAGTGTAGATACAGAGTTCCTGTTGAAAATAACAATGAACGAATATGACCCATAGAAAAACATTAGTTGAATAACATCATTTGTAATCTGTAAATGAATAATGATTTGATCTTTGTTATCATGAGAGAAATCATATCAAAGTATAAATATAAACTTGAATTTCACAATTGACTCATTGAGAAGGCTTCTCAGAGGCCTTTCTGATTATCTTCGTATTTCGAGCAATGATTTTCATCGAAAAGATGAGAAAAATAGTCTTGGAATATGACTCAAGCGAAATATATAACAATATGCGTCGTTTGGTGTCTATTGGATAACATAACCTGTCGACTCCTTTCCAAATATACTGCGACGCGAGCCGATTTTCCGGAGAAAATGTTTAATAACAATCATTATTCAACAAGTGTTTTTCTCGTAGTAAGAATAAAATGAATGTTATTTTTCTCCCGAAGGACAACTGTTGACTTCGCAGATACGAAGTAATAAAAAAAATATTCACCTTTCCGTGCTCTGTGGGTTCAAACATGTCTGCGGTCCTCCAGATCCCAGTATTTTCTATTGCTTCAACTATTCAACACATCTCCATGAAATTCAACTGATGTCCTGCACTCTGCAGCATGATGTAAAGAAATACTAATAAATACTCCGCAATTACAGGCCTCGCAGATCTGATCAGATCTGATAGTACGTCTATATATCTGTATAGTGTATATACAGATTGATAGATCGCAGCGCCACATAGATGCAGGCGGAGGCGAGTGATTTTTGGGGAGATTGAAAGAAGATTCAAGATTTATTCCGCAGACCGCAAGTTTGAGGAGAGATAAAAGCTTATCATCATTTTTTCCTACTTTTTATATACATCGAATGTGGAACAACCATTTGAATTGAATCAAATGTAAAGGTAGCCGTATCAAAAATTATTTCACAAAATTAGACTGATGTGCCATACAGCTGACATTTTTCGACTATTTTTGTATTTTTCTCAATTACATTTATGCACAAATCTGTCGATTCTATCAAGAACAATAAATATTTAAGTTTTGTTCCAATCCAGTTCCCCCTATAATAAAAGTCCTTTCAAATTTATAAGCCGCATATATAATTAAAAGACTAAAAATTACAGATAATTGCCATTCTAGAAAATGGGAGTATTTTTTCCTCATATGTCGACTTTCTACGGCTTAAAACTTCCAAAGGACAACTCTTAGCAAAAAATAATCAGAACAAAATTGATGTATTTGTTGATGGTATATGCCATATGCAACTGACATTTGAAACCTATATATCATTTTTTCACCTAAAATTGCAATATTCATTTTTGATTGTGCTATTTCGACATGCATGATTCTTTAGTACATTTTCGTAAAGAAACATTCTCCCCCCCCCCCATCATTCTATAACGTTGCATCGAAAAGTTTACCATAAAAATTTTGTGATTGATTTAGTTTTAAACCGGACGTAGATTTTACGAAAATGATAGTTCGGAGGTCCGATTCGAAAATTAAATTTCCGTATCCCATTGGGACTTATTTGGAATGTTAATATAAACGTATCAAGGAGTTGAAAAGAAACTTGAAAATGGTTTCAAAGAATTATCGTTTCATCACTTGTTTTTTCTACACTCACGATGAAACATACTTTTTGTTCGATACTTATAGGGCAAGAAATGATTCTATTTTATATATATAGGCTCGTGCCTATGTTTTGCTCTAGCGGTGATGTTTTTATATAAGAAAACAAAAAAAACGAGGTATGTAGGTATGTATTCCAAAACCCATTTTGAGTATTTACGTGCAGGAAATCACGGCATCTTGAAATTTTCTCCATTTAGGATGATAAAATTCCAAATGCGATCCTCTGAAAATTGAAAGTGTCCCGCAAGTGCAGTTGCTAAAATGCTATAATAAAAAACCTCCTGCAGCAGACGACGTGAGCTGTGTGAACTGTGGAGTGCGTGGACGGCGGGAGCCGAGAACAACAAAGCATTTTTATAAGTATAGCAGTCGTGCAGTCAGTCAGCCGCACCAGGCACTATCGCGTGGATTGATGTAACTGTGCACATAGATGAAATTTGGATTTGCTTAAGGATTCAGCCCCAGGTCCAGGATACGTTGATGGTAATCCGATACATGCCCTACAGAGGCTTAGTGCAACCAGAGAAAAAAAGAAAAAGATCACACACGATATCAACATGGACGAGGACGGCGACATTGTGATGGCTGAGAATGCTGAGATCCTCAACAGTCCTGAGCCAAAGAGACTCGACTGTTTGAAAACCGTGAGTAATTATTTTTGAATTAGTTATACAGTACAACTGGAGACGATGCGAACGGGGAAGAAAACCCAAGGGTATCTCCGACACTGATAAAGTACATACCAAACATCGTGTCAGCGCGAATTGCTCGCGCGTGAAGAAACAAGTTGAAGTCAATAGCCAACAGATTTTGCGTTATAGTATAAGTAGTGTCCTACGTTTTAAGAGAGTTGTGCAGATAATGTAAGTATTATACGAACGATCGATGGAATATTATGATTCGTTGCAGTTGGATTCCGAGCCGGAATACCGGGAATCGGCGGCGTCGTCGTTATCGCCCGGTAAGCCGCAGCAGCCCGACCTGCCCGACTGGCCGAAATACGAGTGGCACGGCGACGAGACGTATAAAAGTAAGCTGCAGGTGCACATGCATTTTACGGATCTGGTGCGGAAGTACCGGCAGGCGCAGTCCGAGTTCGAGCTGGCCAAGAACGGGCTGAGGGACGGTCTGAAGCGGCTGAGGATCTTCCACGCGTTCCACGGCGTGCTGGGCGATCGCCTGATCAACCTGGTGAGCGACGACGTGACCGAGGACTTGGCGATGCTCGCCGACCTCGACGAGGCCGCCACCGAGCGGAAGGAGCTGCGCGAGCTTTACCAGCGGCGGGAGGCTCTCGCCCGGCTGCTTCAGCTCGACGACAAGATGAAGCAAGCCGACCTCGACGAGGCCGTCGCCGAACGGAGGGAGTCGCGCAAGCGACAGAAGGCCCTCGTCCGCTTGTGCAACTTCGAGGTCAAGCTCGACCTCGACGACGCGACGAATGTCAGAAAGGCGCGCAGGCGGCGCCAAAACAAGGCCCGGCTGCTGCGCAAGAAAGCCAAGAAACGCGAGGAGCTCAAGCGAAAAGCGTCCGAGCTTGACGAGGCGACGGGGGTCGACAACGAGCCCCAGCAGCAGGAAAGCGACGAGCCTGCTGCTAAAATGAGGAAGGTGAAGGAGGAGAAGCCAGACGATGAAGATGGCGAGCCAGAAGTCATATAGAGCAGTGAACTAGTGAATAAGTGAACAGTCAAATAGGATAGGTGTTACCATAAAAATGGGACAAAACGTGATCCATTATAAAATGGCTGTATTTAGGGATAACTTAATACATGTAATATACATTCCATTGTAATGTGCACGCCAACGCCCAATGACATTACATGTAACATGATTTAAATAACGTAATATCACACGTACTAGTAACTGCACACATCTCGTTCTCTCTTTCGTACAGGCTCACTTTTTCATTCCGGTTCTCTTTCGCTCTCTCTACACATATTCATTCATTCCATCATTCTTCCCCATTGTAGCTCTTCTTGCTGCTTTTCAATCGAAATTCTTTGCACTTGTATGCTTTCGTTCATTTGTTTCCTGTCTTCAATATTATTTTTCCTTATAAATACGACGAAACATGGATAATGCATTCAATGATTTTATCTCTTTATGCTCTCAATTCTTTTTGTGGTTGATGATGAAAAGTATTCTTTATATACATATCAAAAATGTAGGAAAAATGGAATGAAATCATGAATCAATTGAATGACTTGCACATATTCTTGCGGTATAGAGACTGAAAAGAGAATTCACAACAAAAACAAATGAATAAAAATTAAGAATTTTCATTGAGAAAGTATGATTCACTTTTATCATTTCATTTTCTGAACATCAGCACATTTCGTCATAATTTGTTGAACAATATATTCCCCTTAATTCGTCCCTTTTTTAAATTGTCTTTCCATTGAAATATATGATTTATTCTAGAAAAATAACATAACCAGAGCCACCCGTGGAGATACTCTTGGTTTTTGTAATAGTTTTGCATTATGAAACAACTTTATTACAACCATTTTCGTATAAGTAAAAATATAAATGTGTATTCTCGCTGTACGAAATTTTTATCTTTTATCCTATTTTCATCGTGTATTTTTTCAATCCCTGGTGATAATCTATAAATCTTTGATTTTTATCATAAAGAAATTGTCGCCGTCGTTAAATTTCATTCTTTTGTAAGTCAGTTTTTACACTTGTTTGTTCACTCACATATGATCTATACCACTTCAAGGATTAGGTATGTACAGAAGTATTTTTCTCGTATTATGCGTGTAAGCATCATACCTTGTGAATAGTTCCTTGCAAATATTTTTATGCGACTTTTATTCGATTTACAATAAATTAATGAAAGACGATTTCTCATATTTGACAATTTTATTTCTCAATCATATCTTGTTTGTCTTCTCGTCAAGTACCGATCGTGAGAATTGCAGTGTGTGCTTTCTTCACTTTCACTATCATTTCGCTGTATCTTTATTAAATGCATACACCATTCTCACACTGTTTGGAATAATACGTTTTGTAAGGTTTATCAAAATTTTCACTAATATAATTCTTCATCCATAAAATAGATATTTTTCTTTGATTTTTCAATAGAAGATACGTTTCTCATTTTGTACGAACATTGGTGAATATTTCAAAATCATTTGGAAGAATTTCAATATTTTTATGTGGTCACTTCTTTTTTATAGATTTTTTCGAAAATCAAATTTCTAAATTTTTTCTGACTTGAATATCTTGTGGGTAAAATATATTCGTTTATTATATTGATATTTATAGCTCCAATATATGATTTGCAATCCCGACATGAGGTCCAGCTCATTTTATAAATCTTCTACATATACAATCGACTAATTAGTTAACAGCGTGAAAATTTTCATATACTTTTACAAAACGTATTTCTTGCCTTAATTGATTATTTCAGACATTATACACGTCATCGTGGAGGAACTAGTCGTCGAAGAGCCTCAAGCAAAAGAAATCATCGGTTTGAAACGAGTTTTCACAATCAACAATATAGTGGTTCAAGTCAAAACCTAATTCATTTTTTGCGTTATCGTATTCGCCTAACGAATGAGCCCCGATTTTATTCAACATGGAAGTATTTTATATTCCCCTTTGAGAGCTAAAACCTTGTCCGCCCTAATATTTTAAGTTTTCTTCTGGCAATTATCACAAATCACATGAATTTTGAGAAATATTAATCCGCACTTCAACTTGATTCATTCCACCAGGTGGCCGTATGCGATCCACGTATTATATAATTTGAGAAGCGCGTCAACGGTTCTGGTTGACTGGGCTTTTATCGAACGTAACTTTCTTTCATTATTTCGCGTTCACACTTGATTATAGAGGTACTCCGAAGACAAGGAAAAAAAATCAATGAATTGTATATACCTACAGGCTTCCTCGATCGTACTACTTTTATGTTTTTTATGCTGCAGTTACGTCAAACGATCAACATCGATAACAGTTAAGCATTTTTTCATTCGTATATATGCTCCAAAAACGCTTAATCTTTTTCTCTAACTTATGCAGGATATTATTCTTATAATCCACGTATAATATAAATCATCTGTCATCGACAGTCTCGATTCATATGCGCAACTTCAACTTTTGGGCTATAGGTTTTGCATTTTATTTTTTTCTCAACTAATGGATGATCCACTAACGTACTACCTACATCTAGTATATAGCAGAGCCGAAAAGTTGGTTCGTGCTGTAGCTTAATTTTTGCTTGAGGAAATATAATATTTGTGAAATTGAAAAAAGCTATGCATTTATAACTATAATTATACTTTTTATTATATTATAATATTAACTATCCAATGTTGGCCTTCTTTTTAAAAAAGTAATCGTAGATAAGGAGATACTGTGTTTATTCATATCACTTATTCGATTTTTTTTATATGAAATTCCAGTGATGTAGAATATTCTTCAAAACTAATTTCCGGCTCTGCCTTATGTCATTGCAATATCGACCTTCTAATTCATCTAATTCAATCAGATTTTTATTTTTCATTGTCTTGAGTTCCTACGGTGGCATTCATTTTTTATTTTTGATTACCCTTGCATTAAACGCGTTTGATATTACGATTCCTAAATTATAACATTAAAGATATCCTTAATATGATGAGTTTATCCAGTATATGGGCCTTCGAAGTATGGTATGCATATCAGAGCGATTTATCCGCTATCATCGATGAGAAGTGTTAATATAAGCATTAAGCGCTGGTTCTTCGTGTACTTCCATTTTGCAGCGCATCTATTTTTACTTTTCTTTTTCCGCTCTCTTTTTTGCATCAGTTTTTCTTTTTTCTTTCTTTTCATAAGCTGGCGTTGTCGATACCGATATTCTGATATCGATAACCAAACGTTAGGTGTAAATTTAGTGGAATCAGTTGCTTTTGTTTCGTTGCTTTGCTTAATTTCCCCAATCAGCGTTCTTGATGTGAGCTTTAGAAAACGGACTATAACATATAAATATATATATATTATAAGCCCGGAATTATATTTCTCCTTCGTACTATAATTTGTGCAAATTTTAGATACTTATCGTGATAAAAAGACTCATGCAAATATTATAATTAGTCGATTTAGCAATACTTCTTCGAAAATGTACATGTTTTTACTTCCACAATGTCGTATATTGGAAAATGTGTTATTTATTAGAAATAGTTGAAAAAACACCAAGTATTTCTGTTTGTATGCCCGAGTCTATTCGTATGTTTCGTATGCATTTCGTAAGGAAAATCAACGAGACAGATATAAGGACACACCAAGTAGAAATCCTTGCTCCGTGTTTTCTTTTTATAAATTCAAAGTAAAATAATAATATAAGTCGTCTCTCCTAAGCTTCTTTAAATTCTACCAAATTTAGAAAACTCTAGAGATAATTAAATAATCATGAACTCTTAAATCAGTCAATGACTATAATTCTTATTCATAATTTGAGCCATGAATATAAAGACTTATGCATGAAATAATTTCTTTTACGATGATGAATTTTATCAATAGAAAAAGGTCACGCACGTCGAGCTATCGGTTTGCATCAATTCCTAATGAATCGTCTCGTCAAACGAAAGTTTATTCATTTTACTTTTGCTTTATTTCAATTGATTACTCTTCCAATTTTTACTTTCTCCCATCATAAAATTCAGCATCTTAAATCCAGATTCGCATTCTGTATAACAGTTCCTTTTACGTATCAATATGCACATAGAACTTTTCTATCGAGTATAGAACGGAAGACTCAAATCACGCATATATATATGTATATAAAGTAGACTGCTAAAATATCGCTTTTTGTTTCATTAATATTTCAAATTTAATGTGTTATGTATTCCATTTGAATTCATGTGCGTCAAAATGTCTGAAATATTGATTATAATACAACAAAAGTATTACGACAATATATATCTTTTCCTCTTTGCTTCTGAGCCAGGGGCTGGTTGTAAAAAACATCCTATATAAGATCAAATTCCTCGATTTAACGAGACTATGCAACTTATGGGAAATATTTCATGAAAAAAAAACGCAAAATCATACTGTGAAAACTTTGAAAGAGATCAGAAACCTTCCACAAGGAAGGAGCAAGTATGAACAAATATTACCTCTCAAACAGAGTTATGATATAATTGAATTCAACTAATATCATGGATCACGACGAGAAGCTTCAGCCTATATAGGTTTAAAGTTAGCACAACATGTACTCACGCAAATTCCAACTCATGATCTAGCGACAAAAAAATGTACGTACGGCTAAATAATTTTCTCCTGCTAAACTTTTTCGATTATACATATACATATTTATGTACATACGTATACGTATAATCGCGTATGTTTGGTTTTATAGTCGGTCATTGTGAATCGGATATACTGCTAAAGATCCAATATCGTGCATTATCGTTTATTCAAATAAGTTTGAGGAAAATACGAAGCGCGCATGTTGTATTATATATAAAACGCAGTAAACGAGCGGTAGTTGCCGTTGATCACTCTAGAACGCTTGGCTCACATTTTTTTACGCTCGGGCCCATCGCGGCACGAGTGCATTGAAAAATTGATGTCTATATCGGAATACTTTCGGTGAGCGGGTTGAGCTTCTCTTTAAATGTGTTTTCTCCATGTCGGACGCCATTCAGTAAGATTTTATTCCGCTTGAATCTCTTTTTTTCTTTCCTGGACTGACAGATTTAGCATATAATAATGAAGCATCGTGAGTTTCAGTGTAACATTCTGCTGGATTTTTCTTCGCCTATTCACTTGTTTCAATCCATCTTCAAGTTATGGTTTGTATTGTCATCGGGACGTTTTTCTTTGCAATCTATTTGCATTGGAGTTTTGTAGTTTGGAACCTTTCTTTACCATGCATCAATTTAATGTTTCATTATCTTTTCAATCTATTATAACCGTCAATGTGTGGGCCATGTCGACAATCTCGCGTCTTTAGGATTTTACATTGGTGTCTGCGATCGATAAAATACAGTGAAAATCATTACAATCGATATTATTTCTCAATTTGAAAAGTATCTTTATACAGAATAAAAACAGCATCAAATCCTCACGGGTACCATTTCACCGACTTTTCTGATAACATTATTCTTGTTCCGGGGCATTTTTCGTCAACTTATTAATTTGATTGAAAAATCGGAAAAAAATTCTGTAACACTCTCCAATGACTGTAGTTTGTGCCCCAATAGTTGACAACCAACTTTTATGGTATAACCATTGATTTAAAATTGTTTACAGAGTTCGTTAGATATTGGAACTTGAAATCTCGCACAAAAAAGCCACGTTACAACCGATAGCGGTTGAAAAAAAAAATATGATTACCAATCGTTATAATGATTTTCACTTTACTTTGCCATTTATTTGTCTGAAACAACACTCGCTTAGGGAAACGAGTCGATAATCCCAAAAGACGCGTGCTCGTTACCCAATACTGTTAAAACTCTTCCTTTATAAATATATAATCTTGTGTATATGCGTAAATATATGTATACTTTTTTCCCTTATCATTTCTGTGAATACAATTTTCGCAGATGATAATCTTCGACATCGTCTACGATATTCTGGCAAATATAATAAACGTAACATATTATTGTCTCTAGCCATATATAAAATCTCTCCGCTTATCATCAACGACAACGTTAATAACGGCTCGCCCCCATATAATCGTCGAGTCGGCCACTTTTCACATTTCAATTTTCGAGATGGACGCAACTTTTTTTTTTATTTTGTTCCCTCCCAAAACAACTCAAACCTACGAATAACGCATATATATGTACTCAACGCAATGCCTTCTATATGTATATGATATATACGCGACGAAGCTTTGCTGATAGACTGTCGGGATCAACGATCGACCCACGGGCGATCCATCGACCTTCTCTAAAACGTTCCCTGTATATTTCTTCTTCATCTCGGTTGCGTATTTATATAATACGTCCAACAATTTTACGTACGATCAACGGAAATATTTAGCGTGGTCCTTGCTCACCGCCTGGTATATATGTTTATATATTTATATGATCATCTAACAGGTATTATGCTTATGTTCTATTTACTTTTCTCTCATTTGATAACCTATTAATGTGTATATATATATATATATATATATATATATATATATATATATACCGTTTGTTGTTCACTACTTGTCGCATATATATAGGACTGCACATTTACGAACGAATATTCCCTCTAACTCAACGAATCCTCATGAGTATCATCTCCTCAAGTATCATCCTATACGGCCTTCGTAATCATCTCGCTATCAGAATTTTACAATTTTCAGAATCACCCACACCCACACCCACACACAAACATATACATATAGATATACGGGAACAATCCTCCAACTGGTTCCGAAACGTGATCTAATTGGACACCTCTACGACAGGCTAACAGAGTGCCATTAGTATATCCCCTATAAGTATATCCCCTGGTATACGCGACGGATCATCATGTCGGGGAATCGTTACATGCACTCTCGACACGCTGATTATACACATTGACGATACGACGATACACAAGAGTGAAGGGGTGGGGCGATATACACTGTTCGCCCCTCGGCACAACCCTTATTTCTATCTCACCCTCTCCAACTCACACCAACTACGTACGTTATACAAATTCCGAACGGTTTGTTTTTGGGAGGTGAGCATGCGGCGCACGTATTAGCCTTGATAAATCCGAGCTTGCGTTCGTATCACGCACTTCTGTATATATATATCTATGTGTGTAATGAGTGTGCGCGTTGTGCAGTGTGTGTAAATATATACGAGATTATTCATACATAGTGATACAAGTGCGAGTTATATACCAGGAATGAGAACCGTGCCGCGGAAAACCGGCCGTTTAGCGCGCTCGAAAAAATGTAAGCTGCCGCGCGCACACACCGCGCAGCTTTTCTCCATCATGCGGCTGTGCAACGGCAAACGGCTACGTTTACATTGTCACTTTATATGCGTGTATATGTATATATATTAATTTTACCTACCAACTGCAGAGTGGACGAACTTTTTTCTGTTCTCCTGCACTCTCGGGGGACAAGGGAGGGACGAGGTGGGGGGGAGGGGCACTCCACGAGGGAACTGGATTCGAGGGAATGGGGAGGAGGAGGGGTCTAGTGAAACTACTCTTTTAGCACCAGTCGAATCATGACGCGTTTGTTTGCTCAATCGAGTTCTAACAAATTAATTCGCTTATTAATCCGTTCCACGTAATGCAATATGCGAACTCATGTGTATTCATATACTTTGGACATTGTGTTGACGAACTTGTAGATTTTCAATTGGTATATACGTATAATAGGTGATTGAATTTAGTTCGCGTTAAAACCAAAAGAATAATCTGAATCAACCGAACAGTGCGCTGCGATACTCGCTCGAGTCTACGGCTTACTTTATCCTTTACTCTGCTCTATGCTCGAATTCAAGTGTTTTCAAGTAAAATTTCTATGATGTTAATCTCTAAAGAGAAGCTTTGTTTTGCATGGTGGAGTCATAGCAAGTGTTAAATCGCTCCATTCTGCTGAGTCATTGGTTATTATTCGTGGATGGTGTGTAGTTTCTCATCGAATCCTACAGAGCTGAGTATTTCATTGGCTTGCGATTGTGTCGAGTGACTCGAATGACGAGCTGCTCGTTATAGATTTATGTACGTATGTGTATGTAACTCGTCGTGTATTCGGGTATGCCATAATACACACATATTCATATTATTATTATTATATATATATATATTAATAAGAAGAATGTATAAGTTTTTTTTGTCCACCTTCAAATCCTTAACGTATTTTCGTTTTTTCATAATTTTTCCTTCACGTCTCGTTTGTAGTAAAATTGCTAATCGAAGCTCTGTTGATTGTTTCAGAAGCGACGGTTCGTCGTAATTATATATTCCCCTTTAAACCCTTGGTTATACAACTAAAACGTCTGAAGCGCGCGCGCGTGCATTGTTGCATGTTTCATCGAATCCGAGTCTACATAGGTCAAATATAAAATATGTCCTCCCCAAAGTATGTTCCATTTTGAAATGCGCAAATTCACACCGATATACAAAATGAGTATAGATCGAAATGAAAACAACAACAACTGGCTTGTGCGTACTACGGAGGGGGAGGGAAACGATTTTTTTAACTTTTGGAGATGAAACTTTCGTGCTACGCATATCAATATACACGTTGAAGATTCTTTATGTTTCCCTGTTATGTCTTATAGTATAAAAAACAATCTTGCGTGGATACAATTGAAAAACCGAAATGGGCGCAACTGAGGGGTTGTTTCTGCATGGTTAATAACTTTCACGGTTCATATACGCTAACCCAGTCGTGGATTCGTCGTACATACATATATGTATACATACGTATAATTATCGGTATAAAACGAAACAAGCGTGAACGAGCGAAAAAACGCGCATCATCAAGAACTTTGTTCTACAAATAGGCGTTGCTACGTTTGTGATTTGTTCATCCGCATCCGCCAAAGCCGCGACGCGCCCGAAGACTCCCCACGCACGCACGCACACACGCACACACGTAATATACACATATATATTATCGTTCGCTCGGAAATCGGGCGAACGCAACGATATCGCGATCCATATGTCATATAGTCTCTCCGGGTTTACTGGACGGAGCGACGGGAAGCTGAGATCCGCCGTCGCTGCACATCTTCGAGCGTCTTCTTATTCCTTTTTGCGCAGCTTGTCGCGATCGTTGGTTTTCCATTCGTCGTTCCTGTTGGTGGTCGATCCGAGTCTCCTGCCCGTGTCCGCTTCGCGCCGGCCGAACTAGTTCTTCGACGTCAGGATTGTCACGAACTCTGCGCGGGTCGGAGAAAAAAAAAGGATTAATTAAGACATTCTCTCCATGACGACGACGACGGGGGTGGATTTATTTTGCACAAACCCATATATGGCCCCGACCTACTTCCCAGGTATCTCGATTATTAACCGAAATCTCGGCGCGGCCGGGCGTTTTCGCTGGCGAGGCGGCGCTTATATAGCCGGGGGTGGGGTCGATACGCGCCGGGGGCCTCGCGCCGCGTGTATATATATGGAAGGAGAGGCCTCCTCCGAAGCGCTCGATTGAGATTTAATGATTCCACGAGTCTCGAAGTTTGCCGGGATTGGGCTTTTTTTCTTACTCTCTCCTTCCTTTTTCCGTAGGAATTCGAGAACGAGGAATCGTAAATCGGCCCGAGTGGGAATTCTTGCTGAAATTCGGATGGTATATTAGTCGTCGGTCGTGCGGTGAATTATTGTGGGGAGGACGAGTCGAGCGTGCGATGCTCGAAATTGCAGCTGAGTAAATAATCAGAACGACTCCCCCCGCGAAAGTATACACGGGGAGTTTATTTGTTTATCAGCGATATCTGCCCTGTATCGTATCCTCGATACAAATTCAAATCTCGAGTACTCCGGATGATTATCGATGTGCTCCCTATGGTATTATTATTCCACGGTTGCACTCGTTTCGCAAAAACCATACGCCATTCTTCTCCGATTCAAGGTCAAAACAAATACTATAAAGCATCATTGACTTTTCACCGCTTCGCGCGTAATGAATCGTCGTCTCGAATAAAAATCACGTGGAATACAAAAGTTGCCCTCGCAAATAGACGAGACGACATTAAGAAACAAAAAGCGCGCAAACGAGTTGCGAGTTTTACGCGCACCAAGTAGCTGTCATTAAAAAAGCAGCCCGCTCGAAAGTTCGAATGAAAAAGCGCAGAGTTTTGTGAAAGCTTCCCTCCGCTCCCCCACCATCAAGAGCGATCGTCTTGCCGAAGCGCCGCGCGCAATCTCCCCGTCGATTGAGCGAAAACGATAGGAACTGTATATACTTACTCCGCTCGGGAACTCGCTTTCGCGCCATGTCGAACGTGCATATATATCTATGTGTGTGTATGTATACACGAGCGAGCCCGAGATCGTTTCTCGAGTGGGGCGCGCGCGCGCGTGTGCAACGAGAGCAACGTCTTAATGAAGCTATTAATTCTCCGCATCCCCCGGCCTCTTACACGTGCGAACTCCACGACACCGTATAGTTTTTGCACGCGGGGAGCAATTATATATTGTCGAAATTACTAATTCTTTTCTTTTTTGTTTTTCAGTTTAATGACACTTTTTCAAATGCTATCGAGACGCGTCGCTACATTCCCACCTTCCAAAATCATGATTCAATTTTACTTTTCTTCGTGTCAATCTCTTAATCGCGTATACTAACGTCAATTCAATCGATTACGCACAATTTAGCCCGTAACCAAGGAAGACCCGACTTTCTTGCTCTAATTTTTCTCCTGTATAACTGGTAGTCTCTTGCTCAGTGTGCCCTGCTTTTTACCCCTCGTAAGGTATATCACCACCGGGGTATGTGCCTAATTGTGTGGCCCGCAGTTCTCTCTCGGCTGCACTCCCTATCTACATACTCGTACATCTATACATCTTACCCACACGTACGTGGTCACGAGGGGTTTCTCACACTTCAAGTACTCCTTCAAAATTTCTTAGATACTCCCGTAACTTTTAAATACTCCATGGTACTGAATTTAATGGGATTCGACGTGTTTCACCTGATTGTCATAACATTGAGTTTTGATAAAGCGAGAAACTAATCTGAGAAACAGCTTTCAACAGCCATGCTCCAACTCCATCGAATGAGAAACCCCTCGAGTGGTCAGTTGCCTAAGCTAATTGGATCACGAGCTAAGTGGCAATTCAATCTACATCCGAGGAATTGAAATCGCGTCGCACAATGGCCCTCTGACGTTCCGCCACTACTAACAAGAAATATCAATCTTCATACGATGCAATTCGTACCTTCCGCGCGAGTTCACTCCGACGGCCGATCGAGTGTGCGACCTGTCGATATTGCGTGGCTCGCGAAACTTCAAAACGGCGAATCGTGTCGAGGTCGCGCGAAACGCGGATTGCTCATTCCACCCGAGTATATACCCACCTTCATAATTCACCATCCCATCGCCGTCCAAGTCTGCCTCCTTGATCATGTCGTCTACCTCCTCCTCGGACAGCTTCTCGCCGAGGTTCGTCATTACGTGCCGCAGCTCGACCGACGATATCAAGCCGTCGTTGTTCTTGTCGAATACTCTGCGGAAAAATGTCTTACTTCAATCCTCATTCAGCCAAGATGCGCGAGTATATCAATCACTGTGTGGACTATTTTAAACGATGAACGGGTTGAAACGGGCCCGTGAAGATGAGTATATTTTTTACCCCACCGCAACCCCTCAAAAAAAAGCTAAAAAAAATATCCAGGTATTGTTCGAGGATCGCAAAATAAGCTCTCTCGGTTGTCATAACCAAAATTGAAATATTGCAAGGTATTGGAAAATCTTATCCGGTGTGACCTATTGATCAAGTAACTATATGAAAAAGAAATCTGGGCACTTGAAAGCCAAGGTTTACAAGTAGCATGCTTGCGAGTTTGTCGGACGAAAGAGGGTGAGCGAAAGTTTATTCTTTTGATTGACGATCTTCCTTGACCAAAGAACTCGCATTAGAACCTAAATATAACAGCTCTCGAAGTTGAACGATTATCAAGAATAAGTTCACATCGATCGTATTAAAAGTTGAGCATTTTTAAATGCGCTTGTGCTCCTTGGCTTCCAAACACTTTCGCAAAGTATCACACGCGGCGACAATCGAGTTATTTTCTCGATTTTCAACATTTCATTCGCGATGATGCGTCATCGAGGAGGACGATTTTCACGAGAATCATCCGGAGCTCGCTAAGAAAACACAGCGTGAAAATTCGTCATACCTAAAAGCTTCGCGCAGTTCGTCCTCGCACTCGGCCCCCTTCATCTTCTTCGACATCATCTGTAGGAACTCGTTGAACTCAATCGTGCCGTTTCCGTCCTGATCAACCTCGTTCACCATGTCTCGTAATTCCGTTTCTGAAAACATCAAACATTTGCTACATGCCCTTCCTAACACTAGGAGAGAAAAGAAAAACCGTTTACAAATTCACCGTTGGAACGCGCTTCGTGTTTTACAACTCGCGTTGGTCCGTGGAATGCGATGATTCGTACGATAAATTTTTGCCCGCGCGGAAATTTATGGACAAGCGCACGAGAGATTTCATTCTGAGAAAGAAGCTATCCTCCCGAGAGGCTTCTCAAGCGTAATTTTACCTGGAGCACCGAGGAAGTGACGCACAAAGACGAGGGGGTGGGCGGGCTTGGGGAGGGAAATAAGGGCTTTCCCGAGAAATATTCATAAAATGCAAGCCTCGTGATAAAACGTTTTCTTTCTCTTTTGACGATTTTTCTGTGACAAGGTTGTTCTTTCGATAATCATAAATGTAACGCAAAGGGCGCGAGCGAGTTGGAAGATTATCGTCCTATAGCCAAGTTACAACATTGCATCATCATATGAAAACTCCCGTAATCTGCCCGAGTAAAAATTGAAATTAGAATTTCTTTTTTCGACGAACCCGCGAAGACGAGTATCATTCGAACCATGTACTGACTGGGAGAGTGACTGCACAACCTTTGGACCACGAATCGCATGATAAAACTCCTAATCTAACTCGTCCCGATGAATGAGCCCAAAGGTGTTGTGAGAAAAAAAAATAAGTTGGGGCAGCCAAGTGCGTCGAAAAGTTCGACCAACGGTGAAGCGAATTATAGGAATACGAGAATAGAGCTACAGTATACGATGAAAATGACACTTTCGATAAAACATTGAGGGATTCGAAGGTAAACGGAAAAGCAGGTATGCTTGCGCGCGTGGAAGAATCGAACGTGCAAATTGGCTGCTGACTCGAAGGAAGGGTAAAGTTTGAAAGAAATACTTTGGACTTTCCCACGAGCGGCCCGTTATGTGGCTTTTTCCAATTCGTTTGGAGCTACATTTTATGAGAACGTACTGCATATAAGTGTTTCGAATCGGCTAACTTCTGTCGCTATTTCAATATGTTCGCGCGACGCTTCTAATTATCAACGAATTGCAGATTAAGGATTACACATTAATTATTATGAATGATCATTAGTATCATTTTCCAGTAGCGCGCGCTTTTATAACGAATCGGGGGAATCAGAGTTTTGATCGAAATATCACAAGTTATTTTTGATGTAACATGTAACTCACCAGACGGCCTTTGCCCCAGCGAGCGCATGACAACTCCCAGCTCGGCCATGGTTATGTTACCATCCTCGTCTTTGTCGAACAGCATGAAGGCTTCTTTGAATTCTGGAAAAATCAAAAGCACGTGGAATTCGTAGAAAAGTCAATTTAATCATTTCAAATTGATTCATACACGTAGTCGGTCAGAAAAGGCAATCTACGTTCGTTAAAATCTATCCGTTACTTTTTCCCCGTACAACTGCGATGATTCGTATATGGGTTTTGTAGTACTCCAATCTCTTTTCATACATGTATCGTTTTGGCTTTTTGCTTTTGCTCTTACTCGGATAGAGGAAGCTTTGTAATTGGATCAAAATCCAACTTTCCTACGTCGGATTTACGCCAACGTACACGGAATTCTTCATGCGTCAAAAAATGGTGTTTCTCGAAAATGTCTGTGTGTGTGAGTAACGCTTTTTTGGGGCACTATTTCTAGTGAAAGGTTGTTCCGATTCAATCAAGTTCGGTAAGCAAATTGGTATTACACGACTGGCTTCGGGCGAATATCATTCGGGCCTTTCAGGGCACCATACGAGGCCAGCTGAAATTTCACTGAAACTCTTACTGCGGTTACAGTTTTTTCGATACCGAAACACGCGATACTGGCAGCTAAATCCCAAGTGGCAGCTTCTGGTAAGTCGTAATCTTCCCCGATTCGATGCTATTCCCCTCGAATAAAAAAGAAAAAGCAACCAAAACTCTTTGGCGAAGCCCGAGTGCGTATTGTTAATTTTTCCTGCATCAATCATAACGTGCTAGAGACGAGAACGAGCCCGGGAGTTTGTGTAAACGAAGAACAGCCGAAAACCGGAAGAAAAAAAAACATCGCAAACTGTCGGCTAGGAGATCGGTCGGGAATGCTCTATATACGCAAACTCTACACACACTCGACGGCCGCGTCCAGCACAGTCCAGCTCTACTTGCGCGGCTCCCTTTGAAGATCGTACGCGAGAATCGCGGGCAGACTGCCAGTGGCTGCGCTTTTTTAAAATGCCCTCTTACAAATTCTCGATTTGCCACTTGAGCGAGCCGAGAGCAGCTCTGTATATCTCCGAGGCGCCAATGACACACTTGCCAATCTCAACCAGGCCGTTTCACGCGTGTCTCCCCTATAAAAATCTGCCGATCCGCACATAAGCGAGTCGCGCGAGATTTTTTTTATCCCGGTACTCTCGCGGGTATGGTATCGCACAATCTCCAAATGGATCGCAATTGAATAGTATATACATTTATGTATGTAAAACCATGTGTATAGTTCAGAAATTGACGAGCTCTATGGAATCACGATTCTGAGTTTGTTTTTCTGCTCACAGAATATTCTTGCAGACTTTTAAAATACGTAGAGTCGTTTTTCGATGTGATAACTCGCCGAAGTGCATGTGATAAATATCGAGCGTTTGGTGGCGTCCAGTAACCCTTCGTAGATAAAGTAATGCGACACAATGTGTTTTTGTGTGTTCGCGTTTTGCGATATATGTCATGTTCTCGAGGCTACTTTCCGAACACGTGTATGCGTATTTTATTAAAAACGCACTACTTGGATCGTAATAATATGATTCGTTTCATTTCATCTCGAGAAAGTTGACGAATCATGTCGTGAATTTTCTATCGCGCTGAAGTATGCATACAATGTATTAAAGTCGGAGTTTATATTTTCTCTGCCAAAGTTTAATGAAGTAAGAAACGCTATCTCATATACTCATGTACGATGTCAAACGTTCTAATCCCTTCAAACATTTCTAACCATAAATATTGTGTTGTTCAATATAATAAGGTAACTTTGGCACTGTAGTCAATTTGGCACAATCGTCAGATTTCGTATTTCCGGTGCTCTCTGAGCATCAGTCGCTCTTGGGTTATGTTGGGAAAATTAAAAGAAAATTTTCGGTACCTTCCCCGCCCATTTAGCCCTTAAAATCACTCTCCTACAACACTTTGAATTTTCATTTACTGATTTTTTCACCATTTTCTTATTTCACTTTTCATAATCAACCTCAAAAATCAGGTGTCAATAATTTTTATCTCTCAAAGTGTCATTACTCTTTTTTGTGTAAAAACATCTCATCTTTCGATTGATCTCATCAGTTTTTCCAAAATTATTTTTTATCCTACTCAAATTGCTGTTTTTCGCATAAAAAAAAAGTGAAGCCAATGTGCCCCTTTATGCGTTTTTAAATGGAAAGACTGACGCTGTATCAAATAATTAAAAAATTGTGCCAAATTGACTGCACGTTTTGTGCATTTAGTCTTTTTGCGTTCTTTTTTTAAATTGCAATTTCCAATGGGTTAAAGTAGTCGAATAATGATTATGAAGATGGTTTCTAATAGGTATTCAGCTAAGCTTTGAGATGCCGTTCGCAGAATTTGAAAATTCGAAGTCTATCATAGTCAAATTCGCAAATAACCCTTAGGGGGGGGGGCGCATTGGGTACAGTTACCTTAAGATAATAATACATCTCTCTCAAACCAAGCCCACAAATTCTTCACACGGTATTGAGCGATCAACCAGTAAACTAATTTATCCGATAATAAAACTCTTCAAATATTATCATAGTGGCTTCTCATTTGATAAGAAATAATGAAATTTAGATTGAACTGAGGAAAAACTTCCCTTCAATCCTTCTGTTGCAGTTTGAAAAAATCACTACAGCCTAACTGTTCGAATCGCCGAGAGAAAAAAGACGCGGATCGAGGATACTCGAACGGCAACAGAAACAATCAAAGGGGCCTCGGTCTCCCTGCTGCCTTTTCCCCGGAAATCCGGTCTCGCGCATAATCATCCCTGACACTTGGCTCGGGCGTGACTAGTTATATACGCGATTTCCGGCAACTGCTGGATTCGCCTAGGCGCACCAGCGCGTTCCCATGGCGCATTTGCAATTGTCCCCGGGCGCAGCCGAGTGTGTATCGCTGTGTATATATATACACATAGGAAAGAGAGGAGAAAAGCCGGGCCGAAGACAGTAGCAATAAGTTAAATCCGCGTATTTGCCTAAGTCATTTGGGGCGATGCAAAGCGCCTGCGAGCCTCCAGATAACGAGAGACTGCAGCGCGAGAGCGGCTTAGCGGCCCGACGAGCTTTGAAAAATTCATGCCATGGTTACCCCGCCTAGCTTGAGCCTTTTCATCGCGAATCAACGTCGCGACTGTTAAATCGCCATCACTGAATCACCGGATCGCGCGTATGCCGGATTAATTTTCCTCATCGATTTATATATACTTCGTTCGTTTTTCATTTGATTTTCATCGTGTTCTCGGCCGATTCATCTGATTATTCGAATTTCGATTGACGTACATAGTGTTGTACGGTAAATAATGGTAGAGACTCTTGGTGGAAGCATTTTCGCAAGTTTCAAAGTATATACGAACATATACTTAATGAATTTGTTCTCGACAGGCGACCCGCATGCAATAATACGTGTATATATGTGTATCGATCCACATTAAGTAATGAGCAAAGCGTATGCGACCGAGTTTCCTTATTCATCGTCCAAAGCAAATTCAAGGTTGCGTCGCCCGTACGTCTCCCGTATTCCCAAGTCAACTATGATAATATACCTCGGGAAATTTTCAATCGGGTCCATCTGATTTGAACCTGCATGACAAAACCTCAAGGAACAATTAAATATGTAGACTGGTAAATGCAAATTGAAAAAACAATCCGAGTTTTTTGAGTAAGCAAATTTGAAGACACGCTCGATGGCTATCGCTTCACGATTGAAAAGTTATCGTGTATTTTCCAAACTAAAGATTCTAACCAATGGAAGTGGAAAATTCGCCTCTGAATCGTCAAAATTATTACGACGAATGAAATAAAAACCATCCCCGTTGCGAGGCTTAGACAGGCGCGACGAGATGAACGCTTTGATTGATTTTCAATGATCGGCGAAACTGATAGCTATCGCAGAACGCCAAGTGGCACTTGAGCGTATATATATATTATATACTTGACCTACAGGACGTAACGAAATATTGGCCGGTCGGTGCCACCACATTTAACAAATGAACTTATTAACGAGCGATTTCAACTATTGGTATTGTTCACGTACCCAAGGTGCGTTTGACATATGCACGCATGAGTATATATATATATATATATATATATATATATATATATATATATATATATACGCCATTAAGTTGTCGACAGTGGCGACGCCTACCGGTCAATACATATCGATACATCCTGATGTATGCACAGGTAAAGAGGCGGGTTTCATTCATCGTCTCGAGTTTCGAGAAAATTTCCCCGAGAACAGAGCCGCGCGCATTGAAATGCCTACACTCGCGAGTGGCTCGCTCTCATGGAAGAATCCAATTTTATTTTTGATACGCGGCCAAGTGTCCCGCGCGTGATGCGCGCATGTACCCGCCGGCAAGAATAGGAAAAAAACACGTGTAATGTGTAATGTGCATTTGTCCGATTGCCGATGTCCGTATAACTGCACACCAGCTCTTATTCCGGGCCGCTTATGCATGATTATATATGCGCCGCAGCATCCCAAAGGTATATATATATATACTTCCGCTCGTGGACCGTCTTTAAGTTTGCTAATAGACGCGTGTGTGTATATATACGTTTGTAAATATATTGAGACGGTGAAAAACTTACCCGCAACTTGATCTTCCGTGAGTCCATACTCCGACTGCAACAATAAAGATAATGTATTGAGTATATTTTCATGTGTATCTACTTCCGGAATAATTGATTTCGCTTGTTTATGGAGATATTATGTCGAAGTTTGACGCAGCCAATTCGAGTATGACTGAAGCACTCGAATCAAGACTCATCATTTTGTCATTAAATCAAGTATTTATCGTACTCAATTTCAGGAAGTTCTTCAATTAACAATTGCCGCATTGATTAATCAATTCATTACATATTCTTAATGGATTGTTTTTCATTCTATTTCATCTTGAGAAATAAACGGGCAATTAACATTCATCAAGTATAAAAAAAGCGTAATTTCCAATGCATCAATGGTTGTCGTATTTTGGATAATACCTTATAGATTATAATGTAGTGCGGATGCACATACACAAAATATTTGACATTCCTCCAGTATTTAAACTACTCTTCGCTTATTCGAAAAGCTTCAAAATACTCTCCTTCGAAAATAATATCAGCTATTAATGTGAATGGACTTTGACAGTGAGGGGTAAGAGATATGTTGGACCTGCAGTATACAACAAAAGAATGAAAATAAATTGATTAACAGCGTAGTCCGAATAAATCAAATTGCCATCGAAATCGAATGGTGAGATGCAATGAAAATGCAATACTCGAATTTGGTAGTGTGAGTTTGTCTTGGATCTCCGGAAAATTAAATAGATTTTTTATGCAGTGAAATTTGTAATTTTTGTACTCCACACGAGTACAATAGATTTCAAATAGCGCGAAATTCTTAGGAAAACGGGGTTATTGCAGTACAAATATGTATAGTGGCCATTGACAATACTAGCCGGCCCACGGCTGATGTCACTGTTTGCAACCGGGGCGAAATAGACTCTTCTAAATTTGAACTATTGTGCACGAATTTCCCTGGCCCATCCGAAAATACGCAGCCCGCGAAACACGAAAGTCATCTTTTCCGTATCGAATTACAAACTCGTACTGGGGGATGGCTGCAGCGACAAATCAATTACTGTGTTTACACACAGACACACGTTGAAGCGTCGGACGAAGCGAAGCCGCGCGGCGGCGCTTGGATCGAGGTTAAAAACTCACGGAGAGCCGGCGGATCTGGCAGTCGATCTCGTTGGTGAGCCTGCGCAGCTTGTAGTACTCGCGCCTGTACCTTTTGGGGTCGGCCATGGCGGGCCGTCGGCCGCGGGGCTACTGCAACACGCGCCGCGACGACCATCTCTCGCGTCGCGCCCGCCCGCGAGCTTCTCGCGTATTATATAGATATTTTGGCAGCCGCGGCGCCCCGCCCGCGACGCGCACGTGCCTTTCGAAGCGCGCGATTTTAAATACACGCTCTCGAAGCTTTGGTTACACGCACACTCACGTACGACGGATTACTCGTTATACACACGGGTAATTTTACAGTGTGAAGTTGGATGAGGCCGGCGCTCGGGTGATTGATGAGCTTGCGGGATACGCCGGATATGCTCGGGTGAAAATTCGCTCATTGATATTGCAGGGGGCTGAGGTGCGTGTGTACTGTAGTCGAAACCGAGACGAAATCATTATAAAATTTTGATTCGCGGTGTAAAACGGAGAACTGCGAAAGTGGAACAAAGCTTTTTGCGACGTTGATTGAATTTCACGAATTCAAAGCGTCCTTCAATTAAGGAGAGCTCTTTTTTTCTCTCTAATATGAATACTTCACGTTTAATCGGCCATGCAATTAGTGCCTATAAAAGCATTGTCATATATGCGCTTTTCACACATTTTCACGCATACGCATTCGTTTATCAATTCGTCAAGAGTCGCTCATTATACTACTTTATTTTCAAAGAAGCCAAAAGCAATGGTTACTTCGTAACTTTCGATTTTCCCAAAGTTTCTTCATATTCCTGTGCCAGACATCGGGTGAAAACTTTTTCCCGAATTGAGTTTAAAATACTGTCGAGTGACTCGATTTCGCGGCACCTACAAATCACAGAGCACGTCCTACACGAATCGAGATTGCGAACCGAGTGCATCTTTGTAAATTCACGTGGAGGAGGACTGCCGTCGCGCTCGACTATTTACACGGCGTTTATAAACAGCCTCGTGATTTGAATCGCTCTCGCTAACAAATCCAGCACGAGAGCAGCTTGAATAGCAATGGCTAATTGATTTTTGATTCCCGGGGCGCGACTGTGCTCCCATCGCGAGTTGCGTTTTTGTTTCACGCATACAGTGTGTGTCACGCTTCTTTTTCACGGGTATGTGCTCAACAAGCGGGGAAAATGCAAATTCCAGCGCGAGCTCTCTCTTGGAGAGCTGAGCAAATCCTTGAATCTGCTCATTAAGCTCGCGGGCGATAAAGTCCCCATCGTCGCGAGTTGGCAGATTATCAAATGATTTTTCAACAAACTACCGCTCTATATAAGCTAAAGCAGTTTCACGTCGTTACCACAGATTTGCACACTCGATCGTCTCGCTTCTACGTCAATTTCCCTATATATGTCTAAGTATTATCTTCTAATGGAACGGTCCAATTACTTTTTTGGCATCCATGGTCAATTGTATTCCAAATTCAGAGTGAACTATCGGGAGCTCTGGATGAGAAAGAGGATTGAGAAAAGAAATCTGGGTATAGCATTTTGATCTTCCAAAATTCATTGTGATACGTCCAAAGAAGCTATGGGATGATTATAAAGTACGATGAAAAAATGGTTTCTCCAACTGTATACTTATAATGAAATGGTCATCAAAAGTATCAAATATCAAAATTACACAACTCTATCATGTCCTTCCGAGGGATTCAATGAGTAAAAAGAGGTGGTGAGATGCACCCCAAAGGGATAATATGAACTAAGATAATAGAACTATGAAAACTGAACAATATTACTATCGAGTTGAATCTGCAAAAATAGAAGTATTCACGCACGGCAATTCGGTTATCAAGTATATCATGGTGTCAAAACTGAATCAACTTCATGTCACCTCTTCAGTGTATGACCCTCCTTTAAAAGTTTGGCTCTGCCATTTCATCCAATCTCTATTGCTTTTCTCGCTGTATTATCATTCAAATCTTGAGAGACAAGTCAAGTATGCGTGTTTTTGAAGGATCTTTTCCCTAAGGTGTGAGCATATTTATATACATTGAATTATTGAATGCAGCCAGTTTGAATGGAGTCCGCGGTATGAAACGCCGCCGTTACACGGCTCAGTGCAATCAAGAGACGCTACGACGCTCGTAATAATGGCCGTACCGTGAGGTACACATAACACAAAGAGCACTTGGCGAGTGCCAAGAAACGCGGCTTGGTATTATTGTGTGATCTTGTCACGGAGCGGGTTATTAAAAGCAGGGCCAGCTCCTCACGCGAATCCGCCATCCACTTAAATTCTACTGCCGGGCGTGTGGATTATTTTTGATTGCCGCTGCTCGCGCTCGGGAGGCTGAACGATGAACAGCAGGTGCGCATTATCTCGGCAAATAAATTCGGTTGCACCGTATCCTCGCGGCGGCCACAATATTAGGTTAATCGAGCCTTTTGGACACTGTCCTAACGTTATATCATCGTCCACGCGAGCAATTATTCTCGTTATTATATACGTATCTTTCTTCCCTTTTAATATTACCCAATCTGATACGGTTAATGTATCACTAACCACCGCCAATTTGAAAGTCTTCCCAGATCAATACGACCCCCCGGGGAAGAAATAACGATAAAAAAATGTTTGGCAATAAACGATCGAGCAAAAATTTGTCTTTTTGCTCTGAGAATCTCCGGGGTCGAGGGGGGTTGAGAAAACAACGCTGATTTTTCGATATTTGAAATCAAAACTTTCTGTCTCGCGAAAATAATTTCCCGCTCTGTCCAATCGGGATTCGATCTGTGACGATGTGACGTCGTATCCGTTGTAGTGTTTACACCGGAAATTTTGGCAACTTTCGACATGCGTAATTCAGCTGGGAACAAAATAACAAAAATGCAACCTAATTGTTTTTCTATATTCTGTATGCGATGCGCACGAGGAAACTAACCATAGTAAAAGAATTATGCGTGGAACATTATGTCTAGAAATGGATTGACTAACTATCCCGGCATATATAACATTAAGGCATAATTAGTATTAGTAGACACGAGTTAGTGAACGTTTAGACAAAGAAATAATTCATGCTAACTCATATGTTTACCAGATAATTGGCATAGACTAAATGTGCAAAATGTATATCAATGTTTTCTAACAATTGTTGAAAAACAATGTTAATTTCCGCTGTATCTTCGAATCGAACGAACGTTTACCAGTCTTAGCTACAACTCGTGTCAATACCAACTATATGCCATGATAGATATAATGTCAGCCAGTCAGTCGATTGTTGTTCATGCATAATTTGTTTACTGTGGGCAGGCGACGGATCCCTCTACCTCTATACGATACCCTGTCCAATGCACAAACACAGTGGCGCCGCGAGCAGACATAGCCACATATATGTGTGTAAATTCGGCCCTGTCGAGGCGCCCAGGCTGTATCGGCTCGACGCCCTAGACGTATATATAAATACCCACCGCTGGGCGTAGGTATATATACATATATACACACACGCGCGAGTGTGTCGAGAGGGAAATTTTGAAACGCCGCGCGAGACGAAGGTCGGACGAACTGGGTCGCGGGGCCGTCTTTCTTTTGCTTTCTCCGCGCGCTAAAGCGACAATATAGCCGTCTCGTAAATTTGCTCAGCCCAGCGCGTGCGTGAGCTGAATTTGCATATGCGAGAGAGAGAGGACGGCTCGGTCGCGCCCCGGCTAATGGGCCTTCCGAATATCACCACGATCTTTGTGAATTTTCTCGTAAATACAGCATCGGCTATTTTCAATGTTTCTCGCCGTTCCGGTTAAACACTCGGGACGGAATTGACAGTCTTTTATTCTTCTTTTTTCATCTCAACTATTGGGATATCTCATTTCTGAGGTAAGAAGCAGAATTCCGCGATATCTTAAGTCGATTGTTATCGAGTGAGACACGCAATTCAGATCGTTCAAATATTGTTGATCGATTCTCTTCAACGCAAAGTTATTCCTCGTTAAAAATATCTTTTCGTGAATCATGTCATCGTTATATATATATATATATGTATGAATTTCTACGTCTAAATAGTCATTGCGTTAGATCATTCAATACGCGAAGACTTCTGGCCGAGTTGCGGCATTGTATTTCAACCGTATATATAAATAGAGACGACCCCCCTCTTCCGTAAATACGGAACTCTGAATTCTCGCGTATGTTAAAATATTAAATCGTTCTCTATGATTAGTCGCTTATTCTTGGCAAGATTGAGAGATACGAATATGACGAGGTCTTTCACCCCTCGATCTATAAATGCGACTCTGTATGGATTAATCAATTCAGATCGTTCCCGTGGAATTCGAATTTTGGGAATCGACTATAAAACTCATTTTTCCCTTCGCTCCCTCGCATTTTTTTCCAATCGAAACGAACGAACGGGTATACTCACGCATATTTTCCTTATTTTCCCGTCGATTTTACTCGTCAGCCGCCTCAGTCTGCCGTACTCGTGGGTATACTTCTTCTCCACGTCCGTCATGTTTCCTCGGCTGAATCTTTGTCTCGGTGTATTGTCACCATCGTACACGAGGCGCCCACGACGACATATGACGGATAAAGTCTCGGTGTTTATCGGCGGCTCGCGATCTTTTACGAAAATTTACAGCGGCGGCGCGTCGCGTTGTCGACGCCGCGCACGAGTAATTAGCCCCGCGGTATCCCGGGCCAAAACACGCGGCCCCGCCACCCAACTATTTTCGTCGTCAAAACGCACAATGGTACACCTCGCGGCCGTCCGCTCGCGCACAAAACAACTCGTCCGCGTACTTTGGAGCGTCAGAGCGAATATAACGCGAGCGACGCTCCGAACACTGACGAAGCGTCTTTGCGTGTCACTTCGCTTTCCAGCACACTCCACACACACGCACACTGAGTAAGCTCCGTCACACTGACTGGACGCTCTTGGCAAATTTAGATCTATATAAGCGCTTATTCGGCGCGCCGGTGTGATGCGGCGCGCGCGAGTAGCCTATGGGTCTACGAGACAATGGTCTCTCGCGGCTTCGTCGCTCGCCAAGCGACAAACTCGACCGAGCGAGCAGAGGGGGATGAAAGAGACGGGGGGATTCGATGCGCGGGACAGATAGAAGGAGAGAGACACACACCGACAAAAGTTATTTGCTTGTTTTGCTCGAGACGTGGGGGCAAGAGCTTCTTTGTTCGCCACGCATGATTGAGGTGAAATACGCCTGATCGTAATGGATTATATATACTCGAGGTAGATGCGCGTGGGTTTACGTGGATGCACGAGAACAGAGGCGACGCGAAAAAATTGCATTTACACACGCTTAGTTCCGATGGATTTTATACACCGGCTGTCCGTACAGTTTCCATGATGATCGAAAAAGCTCGAGCGAGCTTTTTCTTTTGTGAAAATATCAAACCATTTCACCTGTATATGAGTGATGACAAACGTTTCCTGCGTCTTCGACGGTATATTCCATAGGCAAATATTTGAAAATGTGCAGTATCTTTAGGAAAATTGGAAAAAACACTGAATAATTCAATTTTATCAGTCAGATATTTCACGCGAACAACTGTAAAATGTATTTACTAAAGATAGCTATCACCTAATTCACATGAGAATTTTCTCTTTAGCTGTGGAGATTTTATCTGGAGTCAATTATCAAGTATATACATTCATTATAAATCTTGATTATCAACGTAAACTTTTATATTATACGGTGGTAAATACTTTCCATGCGAAATGAAAATAATTAACGAAGTTTAAAATGCAATGGAAATAAGAAATTCCACTTGAATTAGAAACAAATTTTGATCACGCATTGTTTCGGCATAAAACCAGTAAACAAACTTTGGAACTCACGAAACTATTCGGAAAAGTATAACTTTTCATTTCGCATTTTATAGTTCAAGTTCTTTCCATTTTTTCAAGTTTCAAGTTTCAAGTTTTTTACATTTTTCATAGAGTTTTCTTTCCATTGGTAATGCTCAATTGACTATATAATTTTCTCGGTTAATTAATGAATAAATTTTCCTTACTTTAAAAATAATTTCTTTTCAATTGGCTATTCATAATATTATCTTAATTTATCAAAACTAAAAGTTATGAGGTACGTATTAAAATATAAAGCTTGCATTACAGAAATAAGCCCTAAAAGCTGTTGATGGTTATTACTTCCACTCACTTGCTAATCGTTTGTTCGTGTCTCTCATTAGCTTTATAATGGATGTAGATGGAAATAGAGATTTCTATTTGATTTGTTGGTGAATAATTCAATCGAAGAATATTTTCTTCCGTCATTTTTAATTGCTCATACAATTTTAAACAAGAAAATTATTTTGAAATTCGTTATTCAAAATTTCGTTTTACGTTTTGCATTCTCAAACAGAAGGACTTGTGATAAGGCAAAAATCGAACTTTCGAATCAGACTTCAGGACCTCGATTTTCGTAATCTACGGCTTGAAAAACATGGAATCCCCAAAATGTCCATATGTAACTCTGTTATTTGGTGAGCGATAACTTTTAAAGAAATCGTCCGAACTTCCGGAAATTTTGCTCACAGGTTGGTCGGGGCGAGATATGGCACGAGTACAATTTTTATCGAAATCCGTTGTTTATTACCCCAGCAACCGTTGATAAGGTATGATTCCTCGTAAAGGCCCGAGTACTCTCCAGAATCGACGAGAATCAGTGATATTTCCCGTAGAAACTTATACTCGTGGAATGAAAGCTAATGGTACATGAGAAAAATATTAATATCTAAAAATTTGCGAGAAATAATTTTAGAAATAAAATCGGTTGATATATCGATTAACCAGCGCTGTATATGAAACTGAAGTATTCAGATAAAAATCTTCATTCATCGCATCTCGAGGTTTCGAAGGCTGGCTTTGTTGGCAGACGGCGAGGAAGCCTTGATTGTGTATCGGATCAATTTATTCACGAAGTATAATGAATCCACGGGCCATTTTTGCTTGCCAATAATCGCCCGCGAGGAAGCTACCTCGGGACTGCTGCGATCCAATCACAAAACTAATTTGTACATAATTCAATAATCTTGGTTAAATATCAGTGAGGGCATTACTTAGATAAATAACCTGCGTTTAGTTTAATTACGAGCAATTAAAAGGATTTCCCCTCTGGTGTCAAGATTTATAGCGCGTCTCTTCAAACGAAGATATATTTGAGTTGATTTAACTCTGAAATTCGTTGCTTCGGGGATAACGAGTGGTTTCCCACTCGACCGAGACTCTTTTCGCGAAATACTCGATATTCAAATGTACATTACGATTTCACTCATATTTAGGCATCTCATTTAGAAAAGATTTGATAATAGGACAAATTCAATTCGTTTAACCTGCAGTTTCAAGACTTTTCGAGTTTTTAACTATGTACGCATATATATATTTCTCACGTACGTACGAAAACGAGTTTATATTTTTAGTGAATTAAACTTGAGCTTTCGAATATCTGAAGTAGAATATTTATTCAGAGTAAAATGATTTACAGTATTAAAAGTTGTGCAAACGTTAACGTCATGTTATTTTTATATTAATAAATATCATGTATAGACGGAGCGAGACATTTTTTGAAGTGATTGCTCTTTAAGTTTGAATATTTTTCGTAGTGCTGCTCATTTTAATTATTTCACGAGTCTTTTTAACTATCGCTATGTGAACTTTAGAAAAAATAGTTAGAAATATTAATTAAGAGAGTATGGCTTTCGATATAGTTTAAAACTACAAAATTCATCAGGAGATACGAGGGAAAAACGGCTTTGAAAGTGAAATAACGAGTTGAAGTTGTATAAAATTGATTCCTATTTCTGTCGGCAAATGCCTACTGCATATTGAAAATCCGTATCGATTATCAATAATACTCGGGTACAACTTAACGGATTCGATTAAAGGAACATAGAAAATGAGTTTTCTCGATCGGAACCCGTCACCGGCACGATATACTCCCGTGGGTCGCTCTCAACTTGGATATTAAAAACTTGACTAGATAAAGCCGTCATTATTGGCTGTTTGGTCAACGAAGGTCTATTACGAGACGATTAATCAGGAGGAGTGTATTAACGATGGCCTTGTGTAGAATTATTATTGAAATTTTTCTCTCAACATACGTTGTTGAACAGAAAACTCATCGCCAACTCGGTCTATGATTCAACTTTTGAAAATGCGTATTCAGGTTCCCGAATGACGAGAAGAACACATCAATCTTGCGTATTGTAGCGGTAATCTTGTTTATCCTTCAGGAGCAATCTATTTTCACTTCAATGATACTCGAGAGCCCATTATCTTTTGTGAGAGAAGCATATATAGCGTTACGCCCCGAGCCACTTCTCTGGAAGATCTATTTCCTTGAAAAATGCAGCCTGAAAATTCGCGCGTAAGTAGGTTTACGTGTCCTCTATTTACTCGGCGCGCATATAATCTCTTAGCAGCGCCACTATTAATACGCGCTATTACGGAAGCGAGTACATATCAAGTTTCGCCCGCGATATTCCTCCGATTTTTTTCTTTCACAGTCATATTTCCACGCGTTGTATTGATATTGTACCGTTTCGTGCGTCCCTTATCAACTTGGCAAAATAATTTTGAGAAAACTCGCGCGATTCCACTTTTACGACGGGGGATACTACGTTGAAATTGGCAATTTTGCAGTTTCGAGTTTGGAAATTTCGCGTGGAACTGGGGAGTACTTGGCATATACAGGGGTCACTTGAACCGCACTTTATGCGGAGCCTAAATCATTTTGTAAGAAAATAAACCTTGGTTATACATTGTTCATGCGGGAAATAAATTATAATTTATACTGTCAATCAATCTTTTTTTTTTATTTAGTTCTCTAACGACGCTTTCTGTACTTTTTAAAGAATTAAATTAAAAAAAAAGCGATTGACAATAAAAATTATAATTTATTTCCCGCATGAACAATGTATAACCGAGGTTTATTTTCTTACAAGATTGACGTTAATGTTTACGGGCAGTATATTTCATGTCTATTTTCTAATAACTTTAATTTTTACGAGAATTTAAATCACTTCAATTTTTAATGCGAGAATTTTCAGTCGACGAATATCGACTTTTTGAAAAATGGAAAAACGACTGGGAAAATCGCGTTGGGCCGCGTGCGCGCACTCATTGAATAGCCTCGATGCCACTCTCGGCAGCTCTAACCCAGTTAGCACGGAGTTGAGCTTAATTGTTCATCTTGACGCACGTCTCGGATTGTTCGACTTGTCGTGTCGACGCGCGTGATCATCCCCCGTGAGCTATGCTATTTGCAGCGCCAAGCAGCGCAGATATTGCGATTGCGCGCGAGTGTACTCGGCGGAGTTGGCGCGCAACTTCCGCTTCAATTGCATCCATTGGCTCTCGGCCGTCTCGCGATTCAATTCGTATCAATTATTAGCAACTCGGTTTACCTCTTAGTCCCGAAAGAATTATCCCCGACCGATTCGATGTCACACGAAGCTTAGATTATCGACCGAACAAAGACTCAGGTCAGGTTTTGAGATATGGACCATTGGGTTCGCAGAACAATTGTAATGAATAGGCGTATGCAATATGGGCCGCTGAAGCGCCAACATCCCGTTAAATGTGACATTTTCTCAAAGTTCCTCGATACGTTCAAACTCAGCCGAGCCGTCCATCTGGCTTGGTCTTTTTGAACTTGCAAAATCGAGAGAAGAAATTAATAATTCAGGGGATGGCGCGTATTGGGTACACTCGATCGAGTTATCTTCGTTTTTGTTCGTCGACGAACAAAAACGAAGGCCTATATTGAAACAGTTGATGAAAAGGACGCGTGGTGGGAATAAAAAATGATGGGGATGAAATGTCAAGGAATCGAACGGTAGGTCGTTCGTCATTTTTGTTGGCCAAGTCTTACAACGAGAGTATCGGAGAACTCCGATCTTGCTGAAACTCTGTGAGATGGTTTTCGTGCAGCTAAACACGCGATATTTTTCTTTTTGGTGTATTAACAAAATCCTCACTTACCCGGGGAAAATCAGATGAAAACGAATCGGAACGAGTGAAAAAATGCGGAGAACAACTACTAACGCCCTGATCGTGTAAGCCTTACCATCCGGTCAAAATATTATTCTTTCCTCATTATTCTGTACTATCCACAACATTAATTCTTTCGACGAAACACAATGGGTGGCTCACATAGGCAACACCCGCCTTACCCACTTTGATTCATTTGGAAAATTCGACAATCCATCCATGTGACCGTAGAATGGGGGCTCGGGCGATTAGTGTATTTCCGGCATATAACAGAAGTAATATACATATTCGTTTTGCCGCTGATTAAGCTTATATATACCGCGTGTAATTATATGCAACGCAAAGCCCGTGTGTTTACCATGCAAATTCGTGTTTAACACGAGCAAGCCGATAAATAGCGGGCCGTTCAAGGTGACGTGTCGCGATTTCTAATAGCGTCATGTTCTTGAACTAGACCAAATAAGCACAGATAAGCTTTTCTGTCGAGTTGCAAGCGGCGAATCGCGTTACATCGTGCTCTCGTGTAATGAAACAGCTTGTCGCCTCCGTGCTTTATCAACAATGTGTACGTATATATGTATAAACCGACAAGCCGAAGCTAATTAGCTCAAACTACTTGCCTTTCATGCAAAGGGCAAAACCTACGCGGCGAAATTTTCACCCCCTGTTCAACTTCACCTCCGTAAACATCCGCGACAACAATGTATTCGAGAGAGCGACGTGACACCGTACGACGATACAAAGCGAGTTCCGTGAGCTCGGGAAGACAATTTAAACATTACTCGCGACGTATTGCATCCCTGTTCTCGTATTATATTGAAAAAAAGTTCGTAACTTTTCTTGGGCAAATATATCTGTACACGCTATGCAAAAAGGCTTTGGAGGATGTATCAATGTCTAATTGGATTCATCCATTACGCCCAATGTATTATTGACCTCCGGAGATTTCCGCGTGTCATTCGGAATATTCAGAATGTATGCTCAACGCAATCAATGTTTGGCTCGGTTTAATCCCATCTTCCTCTCTCAAGACGTTCCAACGAAAATCCCCTGGCGCGCCTCAATAATTCATCTTTCCAAAGCTGGGCAAAGCTCGATTTCACTCCATCAACGTAAACTTCATTCCGAACGTATTTTCAAGAGTTCATCATCGCTGATGACTGCAGCGAGTTGGGGAACCTTTCAATTATTCAGATCACTTCGTGAACAGCGTCTCAAAAATGCTCAACGGGTCAATTTGAACTTTCAAGAACTGTTGAACGTATATACGTGTATGGCTGTTATTGTCGCTGGTCGATTCGTCGCGTATGACTAATTATCTGAATATTGGCCGGTAGGCGTCGTGCCACTGTCGAGAGCAGCAACGCGTGAATCAAATCAACGCAATCAAACTTCGTGTGTATCTATGTAAATCTTTGTACAAACGCGTACTCTCTCAATTTGAAATAGTAAAATCACTACTATTCATCAGTAGAAATTGCACGAATAAAAGTACATTTTCATCAGTTGCAATTTCCACTATTTTAAATTTAAATAGTATATACAGACCGAGTAACCTACATCCAAATGCAGCATTATTTTTATTCAATGTTCATATTTTCAGCAACTACGTCTTTCTAAAACCTTTTCACGTATTATAACATGTCCATTACTTGAACTAGCAACTGCACTAGATGTATTCATATCTTTATTGTGGTCTTTCCTTCGAGTTCTTATTAACCGAATCTCTTCGGACTGATTTCAGATCTTTCCAGACTTTTCACAATTATCATTTTTGTTGTAGTATAATGATCCGTAATAATAACGTCAATTTTTTCTTCTAATTCTAAATCGCGAATTCAAATATTACACACATTGAATCTTTTTTTCCCACCTATTCCAGCATATCTCCATTAACCATACTCTCTTAAATCCTTACAGTGAAAAACTACTGGATTGCAGTGAATTTCTTATGTAACAAAAGTGAATTTTCACTTTAGTTCCATGAGTTTTGATAGCAAACATTTTTACATCACGATTTGCAGTAATTATGGTGTGAAGTGAATTTTTACTTTACTTACTGTGAATTTTACGTAAAAATGGTGTTGCTGTCAAACTCATGGAACTAAAGTGAAAATTCCCTTTAGTTACATAAGAAATTCACTGAATCATCCAGTGAATTTGTCATCCACCTTCTTA